>CM047393.1:44014500-44708655 GCA_026123125.1 Chironomus striatipennis | reverse complement strand
TCTTGTAACAAGTCTATATCTTATGATTTATATATCAAAAGAAGCGTCGTTGGATGCTCTATAATCATGCAAAGTTTCAGCCCCCCTTGAATTGTCTGTGAAAAGTTATGACCATTTATAGCTTATAGCTGATCTTATAAAAGAGCTTTTAAAAGCTCATTAGAGCTTTTGATATAAAGCTTTTTTGAGCTTATTAGAGCTTTCGATAGAAAGCTTTTACGCGTAGTTTCCCCACCCGGGAACCCCCCAGGTTCCCACCTCAACCCCGCCGATTTTTCCCAAGCTTCGCTTGGGAAAAATATTTAGATTGTCACTAAGAAAAGGAAAAAAAAGAAAAAAAAAATTCGAATTTTTTTTTGTTTTTTCCAGCTTCGCTGGAAAAAACAAAAAAAGTTTAAAAAAAGCTCTCTTAAAAGCTCTCTCTCTTAAAAGCTCTCTCTTAAAAGCTCTCTCTTAAAAGCTCTCTCTCTTAAAAGCTCTCTCTTAAAAGCTCTCTCTTAAAAGCTCTCTCTCTTAAAAGCTCTCTCTTAAAAGCTCTCTCTCTTAAAAGCTCTCTCTCTTAAAAGCTCTCTTTTGTATGGAAATATTAAAATCATTAATTTCTCTATTAAAGAGAGTATATATTATATATTAAACATGTGCATTAGATAAAGGAACATGTTATGAACATATTCCAACATAAATCACTCATTAATAATGAGTATAAACCACATAATTTAATTGTTTATTAAGAGCTCTTAATAAACACGTCTTTATAGGGCGAAATCTACGCCCCACCATCCCGCCCCTTTTAGCCGCCTTCGGCGGCTAAACTACCACTAAGTCCAAACTCGGCTAATGTTAAAATAACTTTTTATAGACTATAATGTCATTAATATGAATGAAATGACAAGATAGAGCATAAAAAGTTACATAAATTGACTTTAAAATGTCAAATTAAATGTGATTTTAAAGTCACTAAAAATCAATATTTTTCGACTTTTTTTTTTCAAAATTTTCTAATTTTAAAAAGTTTGTTCAACGAAAGTCCATGACAGGACTAGGATATGCCAAAATGTACAGGCCAGCAACTTAATCTATCGATTAAGCATCACAAATTGGGTAAAATATGAACAGAAAGTCATTAAAAATTAATTTTTATGTTTTCAAAAAACCAGTATAATTTTATTTTTATTACATCAAAAGATCCGCGATTAAAAATGAGGAAGATTGATATATATATGTCCAGGTAAATATAAATGCAAAGGAATTAAATCATTAAGTTTGTGTCATAAAAATTTAGTTTGCAGGCAAAAAAATTCGTCGAAGACGAAAAAATAAAATTTTAAAAATTTTGCTGTTTAAACAGCGAAATAATCATGAAATGGAGCTGGAAAAGGATGATGAGGACCCGAGGAAGCTGAAAATCATCGAGGAGTAACAAAAAAGGTGAGTTTTTAGTGATAAAATTTTCATAAAAAAATGTCAACAAAATAATTAAAAATTTTAATTTTCACTTTTTTTCAGCAATATATGTGATGACGAAGAGGAACGACGACAGGATGATGAGGAATCGAAGAGGCTGTAACAAGGAACAACAGAAAAAGTGAGTATAAAGTCAAAAAAATGTCAACAAAAAAAAAATTAAAAAATCTAATTTTGTCTATTTTTTCAGCAATTTGATGACGTAAGGAAGCAGAAATAGCAAGATTAGGACCTTAAGGAGCTGAAAAGGAATTAGAAACAACAAAATAGGTAAGTTTTGAGTTAAAAAAATTCATCAAAAAAAATCATGTTCAAAAAAAATTAATTTTTATTTTCTCTTTTTTTCACCAATTTACAGACGAAAGGGATCGACAACAGGATCATGAGGAACTGAGGAAGCTGTTATGCAACAAGGAACAACAGAAAAAGTGAGTATAGAGTCAAAAAAAATTATAAAAAAACGTCAACAAAAAAAATTAAAAAATCTAATTTTTATTTTTTTTCAGGCTGTTAATGATGAAAAAGAGCAGCAAAAGGACGATAAGGAGCTGTAACATTGAGGAGCAACAAAAAGGTGAGTATGAAATCATTAATTTCATCAAAAAAAACTCATCAAGAAATTTTAACATTTTTAATTTTTTTTTATCTTTATTTCAGGAATTTAAAGATGAAGGATAGCAGCAAATGGATGATGAGGAGCATAAGGAGCTGTAAATGAACAGGAAACATCAATAAAGTGAGTATAAAATCATAAATCAAAAAAAAAAAAATTAATCAAAAAAAAATTTTCAAATTTTTCATTTTCTTCTTTTTTGCAGACATTTGAAAGGTTAAATAAGGATGAAACTGGGCGTTAAGGACAATATGGAGCTGATAAGCAGCAAGGAAATACAACAAAGTGAGTATATAGTTAAAAAAATTCAAAAAAAAAAATTTCATCAACAAAAAATTCTAATTTTTATTTTTCTCTTTTTTTTCAGGATATTGATGGCGAATTAAGCAGCAAACACGATGATTAGGACCATTTGGAGCTGTTAAGCAGGAAGGAATTGCATAAATGTGAGTATAAAGTTATAAATAAAAAAAAATCATCAACAAAAAAATTCAAATTTTTCATTTTCTTCTTTTTTTTAGGAGCTGGATGATGATGAGAGCTGGGAAAGGATGATGATGACGATTTGGAGCTGGAAAACAACAAGGATCAACAAAATAGGTGAGTTTTGAGTCATAAAAATGTTTAAAAAAATCTATTTTTTATTCATTCTTCTTTTTTCAGCAATTTACAGACAAAGAAGATCGAAAACTGGATGTTGAGGAACCGAGGACGTTGAGGAATCGAGGATAAGATAAGTATAAAGTAATTAAATTTCATTAAAAAATTTTAATTTTTATTTTCTCTTTTTTTTCAGAATATTGATCATCGAATGAGGCTGCAAACCGGATAATGAGGAACCGAAGGAGGAAGCTAAATCATCAATTCCAACGCATCTTCCATGAAAATATTAAGCTTCTAATCAATCATTAATAAAAGTCACTAAAAATTTATTGTCAAAAACACTGAAATTTTTTTTTATTTTTTATTGTGATTTTATTTTATTTTTTTATTGCTTTCATTCATTCATTTTCAGGTTTTAATGCTTAATTGTACAAAAATACGCTCAAACAATATATATATATGAGGTCATATAAGAAAATGACCGTTAAATTTTAAAAATTTACTAACACCATCAAAACTTTTTATACCGGAAACAATAGAAAATTTTGATAGTGTTAGTTTTGTTTGGGGCGATTTTGGGGCGGACTCTGTCCATATGACCTCATATAGATATATTGCGCTCAAAAATCTTTGTTTAAATTCATAAATTGCGCATTGAGAATTATCGGTCGTTTGAAATTCAAAAAAATTTATACGAAATTTTTAGACGAAAAATTTAGACGACATCAATTCAAATCTCAAACGACCGTTAATTCCTATTTTTAATATTTTTAATATTTTATTTAATATTTTTTTCACCAATTTACAGACGAAAGGGATCGACAACAGGATCATGAGGAACTGAGGAAGCTGTTATGCAACAAGGAACAACAGAAAAAGTGAGTATAGAGTCAAAAAAAATTATAAAAAAACGTCAACAAAAAAAATTAAAAAATCTAATTTTTATTTTTTTTCAGGCTGTTAATGATGAAAAAGAGCAGCAAAAGGACGATAAGGAGCTGTAACATTGAGGAGCAACAAAAAGGTGAGTATGAAATCATTAATTTCATCAAAAAAAACTCATCAAGAAATTTTAACATTTTTAATTTTTTTTTATCTTTATTTCAGGAATTTAAAGATGAAGGATAGCAGCAAATGGATGATGAGGAGCATAAGGAGCTGTAAATGAACAGGAAACATCAATAAAGTGAGTATAAAGTGATAAAATAATAAAAAAAAATCATCAACAAAAAAATTTCAAATTTTTCATTTTCTTCTTTTTGCAGACATTTGGAAGGTTAAATAAGGATGAAACTGGGCGTTAAGGACAATATGGAGCTGATAAGCAGCAAGGAAATACAACAAAGTGAGTATATAGTTAAAAAAAAATTCAAAAAAAATGTAAACAAATAAAAATTCTAACTTTTATTTTTCTCTTTTTTTTCAGGATATTGATGGCGAATTAAGCAGCAAAGAGGATGATTAGGACCATTTGGAGCTGTTAAGGAGGAAGGAATTGCATAACTGTAAGTATAAAGTCATAAATCAAAAAAAAATTTCATCAACAAAAAAAAATCCAAATTTTTAATTTTCTTCTTTTTTTTAGGAGCTGGATGATGATGAGAGCTGGGAAAGGATGATGATGACGATTTGGAGCTGGAAAACAACAAGGATCAACAAAATAGGTGAGTTTTGAGTCATAAAAATGTTTAAAAAAATCTATTTTTTATTCATTCTTCTTTTTTCAGCAATTTACAGACAAAGAAGGTCGAAAACTGGATGTTGAGGGGCCGAGGATGTCGAGGAATCGAGGATAAGATAAGATAAGTATAAATACATTAAATTTCATTTAAAAAATTCTAATTTTTATTTTCTTCTTTTTCAGCATATTGATCATCGAATGAGGCTGCAAACCGGATAATGAGGAACCGAAGGAGGAAGCTAAATCATCAATTCCAACGCATCTTCCATGAAAATATTAAGCTTCTAATCAATCATTAATAAAAGTCACTAAAAATTTATTGTCAAAAACACTGAAATTTTTTTTTATTTTTTATTGTGATTTTATTTTATTTTTTTATTGCTTTCATTCATTCATTTTCAGGTTTTAATGCTTAATTGTACAAAAATACGCTCAAACAATATATATATATGAGGTCATATAAGAAAATGACCGTTAAATTTTAAAAATTTACTAACACCATCAAAACTTTTTATACCGGAAACAATAGAAAATTTTGATAGTGTTAGTTTTGTTTGGGGCGATTTTGGGGCGGACTCTGTCCATATGACCTCATATAGATATATTGCGCTCAAAAATCTTTGTTTAAATTCATAAATTGCGCATTGAGAATTATCGGTCGTTTGAAATTCAAAAAAATTTATACGAAATTTTTAGACGAAAAATTTAGACGACATCAATTCAAATCTCAAACGACCGTTAATTCCTATTAATTAAAAATAAATCTGAAAATAATAAATAAAAAAGTGAACGACAATAGAACAAAGCATTATCAAAAGATCCGCGATTAAAAATGAGGAAGATTGGTATAAAAATGTCCAGGTAAGTATAAATGCAAAGCATATAAATCATTAAGTTTTTATCATAAAAATTTAGTTTGCAGGCAAAAAAAAAATCATCAACGACGAAAAAATTAAAATTTTAAAAATTTTGCTGTTTAAACAGCAAAATTATCATCGATTGAAGCTGCAATTGGACATTTAGGAACCGAGGAAGCTAAAAAACATCGAGGAGCAACAAAAATGTGAGTATGAAATCATAAAATTAAGAAACAAAAGATGTCAACAAAAAAAATTTAAAATTATTAATTTTCTTCTTTTTTCAGGAATTTAGAGATGAAGAAGAGCAGCAAAAGGATGGTGAGGAGCATAAGAAGCATAAGGAGCTGTAAATTGAAGGAATTAAAAGAAAGGTAAGTATTTAGTGATAAAATTTAAAAAAAATTATCGAAAAAATTCAAGTTTTTAGATTTTGCTGTTGCTACAGCAAATAAATCATCAGTAGGGCTGCAACAGCATGAAGAGGAACCAAGGATGCTGCAAAACATCGAGGAGCAACAAAATAGGTAGGTTTTTAGAGATAAAATTTTTTAAAAAAAAAATGTCAACAAAAAAATTAATTCTTTCTTTTTTGCAGCCATTTGATGGTGAAAGGAAGCAGCAGCAGCAAGATTAGGATCATTAGGAGCTGAAAAGGAGTTAGGAACAACAAAGAAGGTGAGTATTTAGTGACAAAATTTTATGAAAAAAATGCAACAAAAAAAAAATCATCTAATTTTTATTTTCTTCTTTTTTTTGTAGCATATTGATGATCAAATGGAGGTGAAACTGGAGGATGAGGAACCAAAGATGCTGATAAAATACGATGAACAACAAAAGGATAAGTATTTAGTGACAAAATTAAGGAAAAAAATCATAAAAAAATATAAACAAAAAAAATTAATTTTTTCTTTCTTTCAGCCATTTAGAGACGAAAATAATCAACAACAAGATGATGAGGAGCATTAGGAGGTGAAAAGAGACTAGGAACAACAAATAAGTAAGTATGAATTCATAAAAATTCAAAAAAATAATCGTGAACGAAAAAAAAAATCTAATTTTTATTTTATTTTATTTTTTTTTCAGCTATTTAGTGACGAAGAAGATCGACAACACGATGATGAGGAGAATAGGAAGCTGAAACATAATCAGGAGCAACAAAAAGATAGGTATCATTTTATTAAATTTCATTAAATAAAATCGAATTTTCATTTTTTTTATTTTTTTCTTTGCAGCAATTTATTCATCGAATGAGGCTGAAACTGGATAATGAGGAATCGAGGAAGCTGATACATACTTCAACGCATCTTCTATGAAAATGTCAAGCTTTTAATCGTTGTCTAAATCAATTATTAATAAAAGACCCTAATAATTTGTTGTCAAAAACTGATATTTTTTATTGTTTGATTTTATTTTTCTAGTTCTTTCATTCATTCATTTATTCATTTCCAGATTTTAGTACTTAATGAACAAAAATATGATTGAAAATTTTTGTTTAATTTCATTTATTTGCGCTTTGAGAATTAACTGTCATTTAAAATTTGAAAAAGTAAATCATAAAAAATTTAGACGAAATTTTTAGACGATATAAATTTAAATTTTAATAAAACGTTAATATTTTGAATTTTTTTATAAAAAAAAAAAAAACAATAATTTTTGTGTTTTGTGATAACAATATTTTCTGAGGCTTTCATAAATTCATTTCCAAAATCAAATACTGAATATACAAAAATATGATTAAAAAATTTGTTTAATTTGGTAAATTGCGCTTTAAGAACTAACGGTTATTTGAAATTCAAACAAGTAAACAAAAAAATTTAGACGAAATTTTTAGACGATATAAATTCAAATTTCAAACGACCGTTGATATTTTAAATTTTAGAAATGACAGCTTTTAATCAGGTATAATATTTCAACTTTTATTGAAAGTATATCTGATACTTATATACAATTATGAACTTTTTTAACTAACGGTCGTTTGAAATTCAAACAAGTAAACAAAAATTTAGACGAAATAAATTCAAATTTTAAACGACCGTTAAAATATTAAATTTTAAAAAACCGTTAATTCATATACGATTATAATGATTCTCAAAAATGTCTTCCTTGATTCTTATTAAATTAATAACATTCTTATTTACATATAAAACCATTAGCAAATCTCAAAAATTAACTTTTCAGGTAAAAACTAACTCAATCAATTTAAAAATATACATTTTTATCACTTTCAAGGTCTTTATTAAAATTATGTAATCATAATTTTGAATTTTAATAAAAAAAATATACAAATACTGAATATACAAAAATATGATTAAAAAATTTGTTTAATTTGGTAAATTGCGCTTTAAGAACTAACGGTTATTTGAAATTCAAACAAGTAAACAAAAAAATTTAGACGAAATTTTTAGACGATATAAATTCAAATTTCAAACGACCGTTGATATTTTAAATTTTAGAAATGACAGCTTTTAATCAGGTATAATATTTCAACTTTTATTGAAAGTATATCTGATACTTATATACAATTATGAACTTTTTTAACTAACGGTCGTTTGAAATTCAAACAAGTAAACAAAAATTTAGACGAAATAAATTCAAATTTTAAACGACCGTTAAAATATTAAATTTCAAAAAACCGTTAATTCATATACGATTATAATGATTCTCAAAAATGTCTTCCTTGATTCTTATTAAATTAATAACATTCTTATTTACATATAAAACCATTAGCAAATCTCAAAAATTAACTTTTCAGGTAAAAACTAACTCAATCAATTTAAAAATATACATTTTTATCACTTTCAAGGTCTTTATTAAAATTATGTAATCATAATTTTGAATTTTAATAAAAAAAAATATACAAATACTGAATATGGGCAATTCTCCAAAACAGTTGAATTTTTGAAAAAGAGCTTTTAAAATCCAACATCAATTATGTATACAAGAAAAAAATTGTTTTGTGAAATTCTTATTCAATTCAATGTGTTGAATATTAAATTTCAGCTAAAAGTATGCAAACAATTTTGCTTCTTAAAATAAAGTCATTTACACAGGGAAAACTTAACAGAATAAGGAAATATTTTAACTTATTTGATTTTAACATTTAGTATTTTTTCACGGACATGACCAAATTAAAAGCTCAGCATCTACTCGAGGACAAAATTTTTATCAGGAGAATCGATTTTTTACAACAAATTTCAACTAAGTAAGAAAATATTGTTATTTATATTGATAGAAAAATTCATTATCTATCGTTTGGTATATATTTCATAAATCAATTAGTACTCTTTAATAGTTAAATTTGAATTCTTCGTATAAAAATTCCATTTTTTGTCCTCGAGATATTCACCGAAGAATTGAAATATTTCCTTAATTAAAGGATATTATTCAATTTTAGTGATGCAGAATTGTAGAAATCAAAAAACTACACCAGGAATATCCTTTCTTTAAGACCTTCCAAAGGAAAAAATAATAGAAAAGTTCATTTTTGTGTGAGATTTTTGAAAAAAATTGTCTGGAGAATTGCCCATATACAAAAATATGATTAAAAAATTTGTTTAATTTGGTAAATTGCGCTTTAAGAACTAACGGTTATTTGAAATTCAAACAAGTAAACAAAAAAATTTAGACGAAATTTTTAGACGATATAAATTCAAATTTCAAACGACCGTTGATATTTTAAATTTTAGAAATGACAGCTTTTAATCAGGTATAATATTTCAACTTTTATTGAAAGTATATCTGATACTTATATACAATTATGAACTTTTTTAACTAACGGTCGTTTGAAATTCAAACAAGTAAACAAAAATTTAGACGAAATAAATTCAAATTTTAAACGACCGTTAAAATATTAAATTTCAAAAAACCGTTAATTCATATACGATTATAATGATTCTCAAAAATGTCTTCCTTGATTCTTATTAAATTAATAACATTCTTGTTTACATATATGTAAATCTCAAATATTAACTTTTCAGGTAAAAACTAATTCAATCAATCTAAAAATATACATTTTTATCACTTTCCAGGTCTTTATTAAAATTATGTAATCATAATTTTGAATTTTAATAAAAAAAATATACAAATACTGAATATACAAAAATATGATTAAAAAATTTGTTTAATTTGGTAAATTGCGCTTTAAGAACTAACGGTTATTTGAAATTCAAACAAGTAAACAAAAAAATTTAGACGAAATTTTTAGACGATATAAATTCAAATTTCAAACGACCGTTGATATTTTAAATTTTAGAAATGACAGCTTTTAATCAGGTATAATATTTCAACTTTTATTGAAAGTATATCTGATACCTATATACAATTATGAACTTTTTTAACTAACGGTCGTTTGAAATTCAAACAAGTAAACAAAAATTTAGACGAAATAAATTCAAATTTTAAACGACCGTTAAAATATTAAATTTCAAAAAACCGTTAATTCATATACGATTATAATGATTCTCAAAAATGTCTTCCTTGATTCTTATTAAATTAATAACATTCTTGTTTACATATATGTAAATCTCAAATATTAACTTTTCAGGTAAAAACTAATTCAATCAATCTAAAAATATACATTTTTATCACTTTCCAGGTCTTTATTAAAATTATGTAATCATAATTTTGAATTTTAATAAAAAAATATACAATATAAAAAACATTTGAGTGCTTAAATTTTTTAACAATTATTAATTTTTAAAACCGAAAAAAGAGTGTCATGGATACAGCAGTTTAAGAACCAGTGGTGTAATTTTTCATGCCGTTTTTAAAGAAAGTGTGATGATTTTTATGTTTGCTGCAAAAAATACATTTTTTTAACTTAAGCATATATATATTATTTCAACATTCTCTTAAATAATTTGATCACGCAAAATTAATTATCATAATTAGTGTTGTTTGGAGAGAAAAAAAGTATAATTCTTTTCTTCATCTCAATTTTTGGCATTAAAAATGATAAACAGTTATAAATGTTGCAAAATGATCATAATGATTTGAATTTGCGTGAAACATTGTTAAGTTCGAGCTGCAAAGAAGAAATAAATATAATTGACGTCTTCAGTAAAATGCACGATGCTCAAATTGTTACCGTTTATATAAAAGAACCTGTTTTGTTAAGACTTCTGAACACAAAAATTATTTTGTTTGAAATAAAATATTTTAAAATCTAAAAATCTTACCATTTATGCCACTGTGTTCTTCTTTAAACCAATCTAATATTTCTTTTACTGTAATTTAAATCATTTTTTTTTTTTTTATAATAATATTTAAAAGTTTTTTATTCATATTTTTTATTAAATTTATCTTTAGTTGTGATGAATTGTATTTCAAAATGTCATTTAAAATTACCTGGACCACCTGTACATGACAAAAGACAAAAAAAAATAATTAATCGAAAAAATTATTAACAGGTGAACACTGAAAAAGATAAGCGAACTAATTAAGTTTTCATGCTTGTTGCATGATTTTTGATGAACAATTATTTTTTGGCATTTTGAAAAACTACTTAACATAAATTTGCTTTAATATTTTTTTACATAGTTGAAATTGTATGAATAATGTTAAATAATCTAAGAGAAACTTTCAGATAAATATTGCTTCCTTCTTTGAATTGCTTCCTTAAAGTTAATTTTTATCGAACTTTTCTCATTTATCACTTTTACATATTGCATGAATATGATTCAAAAAACTTCAAAAAACTAGTTTTGGTCAAAAAGAATGAGCTAATGTAGAGCTATCATATGATATAAATTTTGCTATATGCAATATGCAGAGCAATAAAAAATACGATGAAACATTAAAATTTAATATCTTTCTCCACTTGAGGGATTCAATAAAACCGTGTTTTATTACGACAACAATGATATTAAGAAAAGCGAAAAATTTAAAGGTTGCATTGTGTGCATTTTAATGTTTTTTCATCATTTCTTTGCCGTTCTTTTCAAAGTTTATAGTAAGAGTTAGTACATTGCAGAGGATTAG
The DNA here is from genome assembly GCA_026123125.1 of Chironomus striatipennis. Lineage (NCBI taxonomy): Eukaryota > Metazoa > Arthropoda > Insecta > Diptera > Chironomidae > Chironomus > Chironomus striatipennis. The sequence continues at coordinate 44,697,455 of CM047393.1, read as the reverse complement.
TCAGACAGGAATGATTATTGGGACCCAGTCTACTTTATCGAATTCCCGATTTTTGGTAAATTTTCATGAAAATGAAAATAAATTGAAAATGAAAGGTTTTATGAACCTTTTAATATTAACAAAAATAAGTTTTTGGAACTATTTTAAAGAAATGGTTTCACCCCTGTATTGATGTATAGTGAACAAATTAAATCTTAAAATTTTTCAACTTCTCAGAAAGTTGAACAAAATAATTTACAAATATCGGGTTCTTTTATATTTTATTTTCATCATTTTTATGTCAAATCATCTTTTGACCGTTTATGATCATCCCTGCATCTTATTAAACTGATACTCTCAGACATAAAATCAAAATGTGATATACAGTTTTAAAAGTAAACTCTTTATACCTTTTCATTTATGCAGAAACTTCTTAAATGATGGCTTTAAATCATTTAGACGTAAGAAAAGATTTACAATGTCATAAACCTGCTGGTTCAATATTATACAGTAATATTATAAATTCGCTTCATGCAAGCTTTAATTGAATCCAATTTTTTTTCTCCCTTTTAATTTCATCTTGCATATAAACTTTTCAATATCATACAATACGTAAAGCTTTGGTCGGAATGTTCAAATCTCATTTGAGATTTCACGAAGTTTAATAAAACTTTTTCAATAACAAGAAACTAATTAAAAAATATAGACGAGAAATGTTCTAACTATGAGTTTGCCAAAGTTTCAGAGCAATGGTTTTGCTAAACATTTGAAAGAAAATGCTGGAACTTAACACATATAAGCACATAAAAATACAAAAATAAAGAGCAAATTTTAAAATACAATTTTGAATTTCGGAACAAACATAAACGAAATATTCATATAATCTTTATGAGTTGGTTTAACGATTCTCATATAAAACTTTATTTCGTTTATTTTTTTATCCTTCCAATTTGTGAACTACAGCAACAACCAATACTATAATAGTTCGGAAATTCGCTGAAAAGTATATTAAAATATTTTTTAAATTTTATTTAAATTTTAATTTCATTCATTTATCCAAAAGTAATAAAATTAATTTTTTGATTGATTTTTTTAATATAAACGTCAAAAGTAATCATAAAAAAATTACGAATGGTCCTTTTTCATGATAGTAAATTAAACATAAAAGTTATGGCGCTGTAAAAAGTTGTTGGCAAATTGCAATTATGTGAATTTAATCGCATTTCATTGTCATGCAAAAGTTGTTTCATTCTTTCACTACAACATATTTTTAGTTCTCATTGTATATTTCACGATTCATTTCAATGTTTTATTATACAGTGAAGGAAATTAAAACTATAAAATTGCATTTATGCATACTGAAAAAAAAATGTATAAAAAACAAAATGCAAGAAAAAATTACAATAAAAAATATAAACGGAAACAACGTGATAGGATAGAATGACATCAATTTTTGACTATTATCATTTACGTTATAAAGCTGAAAACATGCATGAAAGAAAAAGAAAATTTAAGTTTCTTATAGCGAAGGCGTGTTCCTCATTCATCTTCTCATTGGCTGAATTCTATTTCCCCACCCCGCATATTTTTTTTATTTTTTTCTCTTTTATCTTCGTACACTGCTGGAAATAAATGTATAGACTAAAACTATACTAGCCTCTTTTTCAGTTGAATAATTTGATGAGAAGTAGTTTTCGTACATGTTTGCGTGCTTTTTTGTTTTTATTTTGGAAATTTGGAAGCAAAAGAAAATTATTGCTGTGGTTATTCAGTTTAGTAACTTCACTATTCTGTATGGATTAGATTATTTTTTATTATTTTAAACTCATTACATTTTTTTTTGTTGAAAAAACCACATTTGAATTTATATTTGAAAAATAGCAATTTTAAATAGAATAAACGATTTTTATTGTCCAAAATAAAATAATAAAAAAAAAAAACAGATAAGTTTCTTAAATTTTAATGGTTTTGCAAACGAAGAAAATATCGTAAAAATTGTAAGAATGGAAATGCATTAAAACATTTTTCAACTTTTTTTCGCATATAGTATTTTTATGATATGATACATCACACGTAGTAATAGTGAAACAATATGAACTTTTATAGTACTTTCCTCATCGTCATTTTTATGATTTTTGTGCGCATAGCAATAAAACAAGGAACTTTTCCTATTCCACCTTTTTTTTCTACATTCCTATTATATTATTATGAAAAAAAATTGCTTCGTTTTAGCAAATGCATAAATTTTATGTTCATTTTTATGTTATTTTTAACATTGCAATAACTTTTGAGAATATATAACTCGAAAATAAATGAAAGAAAGGAATGAGCTGCATTTCAATTGTTCCGAACTTCTGAGTACATTTGATTGTTCTTGACTTTTTTTTAGCAAAAAAGTATGAAACTCCCAAAATAAACAAGTTCTGTTCAATAATAAAAATTTAAGCATTTTTTTTCCTAATTTGAAAAGAAAAAAAAATATTTGAAAACTTAAGCTTAATATATCTTAAGTTTAGTGTGACCATCTCCATAGTTCGGATTTTCATACTTTCTTAAAATTTTCTCCCTAAACGTTACGAATAAGACCCTACCTTCGATTTATACATATCTTAAATCAATTTTAATAAAAATTTAAATTTAACTATAGTTAGTATTTAGTTTTGTAAGAGAAAAATTTAATTAAACTAATGCAACTTGACAGTTTATAAACTGTTTCTCTTCAATGTCGTCTCATTCGTAATAATAATAAAACTAGAGAATAGTACAGAATAGGATTAATAAAATAAAAGTTGAAATTCAAGCATATTTCATTCAATTCAAGAGCAAATTAATTTTATCTTCTCCTACTCTTTTGGCTTACCACAAGTACTATATATACACAATATTATCAGCATTCCATTTCATTTCCATTCTAACTTTAAATATTTTTGTTGAACGACCTTCAATGAATATATACATGTATTTTCCTTTTGCATCACTTTATTTTACTCTTTTCTTATTTGCATTTGCATCAAAATTTATTTTCTTACTCATGTTTTAACGCTCCCTATGCAGATTTAGTCAAACAATTCAATTTGATTAAAATCTAAATGAAGTTAATTCATCATACTGTACTACGTACACCGATATTATTATTTTTTATTTTATTGAGTTTTATTTATGTATCCTACAAAAGAACGGCTTCTGTCAAGATTATATGATAAACATTTAGAGAATATAACTTTTTTATGAAAAATTGTAAGTAAAGTTAGTAAGATTGCTACGTTCCTCTTAAATAAATTGATAACTTGATGAACATTTATCTCATCATTTATTTTGATAAGAATGAAATGAATTACTAAGACAAACAAATGACTCCTACATCCATATACCATATTTAGAAAGTGCCCTTGAATTTCAAGTCAAATTAAATATAAAAGTTTAGCATATAAAAGTTATTACAAAAAAAAAACAATTTTGTATGAAAAATGTTTGAAAAATACAAACATTAGTAACTTCCAAGAAGGAGTAACCAGTTCAAAAAATATTTTTCCAACCTTTTCCCACACGACGTAAGGCACAAATAAAAAAACAATAAATGAAAAAAATATTCAGATTTGAAATTATTTTTTTTTTTGTAAACAATTTAACAAAAATATTTAGAAAACTAAATGAAAAATTTCTTTACGTACATGCATGATGACTGAAAATATCTTGACTCAAGTCGTGTTGACATTGACATACATATTCGAAAGGAAAATTGAAAACATTTTTCCGCTTTTCTAGCAATGAGTTTTAAACTTTATTTAGTTTATCGCTTTTTATCGTCTTAGATAACAAAAAAAAAAAAAAAAAAACTATATTTTCTTGACGAAAAACGAAGACGACATAATTTAATATTTTGCTGTCTCTGCATTTACTCGAGGAATTGAAATGAATCGTAAATTTTTCTTCAGTTAAGAAAAACAACAATGTCATAGCATCAACTAACCTCATTCAATAAAATTCATAAAGTTATTGAACTGAATGATATTGACGACATCATTGTCGTATGAGCTTATATACGTATTTATACAAAGAGTAAATGTAGACGGAAGACTTGCGAGTAATCATAACCAACCTCAATATTGTTTTCAGAACTACAACTCCTTCCTATTTAGAGAGGAGATTCTCTGTCTCTCGGGTTTTTCTCTCTTCGCTCTACTCCTCGAATGAAAATAACGCATATACTATGATATGTATTTTTCGAAAAAAAAAAAAAATATTTTTCTCTCTTTTTTCTTCACAAAATATTCTATTGTTATTGCTTTTTTCTGCTTATTATTATTTCAAGGCAACTCATGGAAACAATGTGGTTGCAATGAAAAAACAGCTGATAAGAAAAAATCAAACAAATTCTCAAGGACACTTCAAATAATCTGTTTAGAAACATACGCTGTGTCTGCTTTCGATGGTGGCTGAAAGGGAAAGAAAAGTATGAGGATGGGTGAAATTGATTCGGATAAAACGACATGCTTCACATAGAAAAGAATTTTTAAAAAAATTTCAGATACAAATACTAGAGATAACTTTAAAGAAAAAAGAAGTTTAAACTTTTCCTTTTGTATTTCATTTATAATTCTATCTAAATTTTCGTTAATTAAATTAAGTATTTTAGATTCACCGCTCATGTTTAAAAACTTATTTCAAGTTTTTAGATAAACAGATAAATTCAAAATCTAATTTTAAAGACATATTTGAAAATAAATAAAAGTTTGTTTTCACAACAAATGTGAGAAGCAGTTTATAATGCAGTAAAAAAAATTTATCATTTAGAATCTAAAAAGGTCTAAAAATTTTTTAGCTAAATTATAATTATAAAATTCTTTTAGCTAAATTATAACTATGAAAATTTTTAGCAGTATTTTTAGTAGCTTTAGGTTAAAAAATAGTTAAATTCAGATAATAACGATTAAGGCAATGATTGAATGATTGAAACCAAACTGATTTTATTTTCCGAAATTTCTTAAAAATTCAAAAAAAAAACCAACTGACTTGTCATAGATGCTGATAATGCAACAAAAAGCAAGTCACAACCTTTGGTTATTGATATATTAGAATTTTAGATTATTTTAAAAAGAAACTGTTCACTTATTACGTAATAAAATAACGGTTATCTTTCAAAAAGAAAAAAGAATTCTTGGAAATTCTATTGTTCTATTACTTTGTTATGTAAAAAAAGCGAACAGTCTAAAACTTGTCTACTCACTGTTTCCGTTAGGTAAAGTAAAAATTTTTCTAAAGCCATCCTTTAATTTTGTACAATTGAGGCCGTTCTTAGCAACGTAAAATCTACACTGATAGAAAAAAATTAAAAACGTATTTTTAGAAGAAAAAAATTAGTTTTGTTTTTAAAGTTTCGAAATAAAAAATTAGTGAATGTATAATTTAAAAACATTTCTTTAAATTTTTCCAGGCAAAATTTAAAAAAAGTTCTAAATTTTTTTATCGGTGTAAGAACCAGTTCATTTACTTCAACGTTTTCGAAACTGGTTAGGACTCATTATCACTGGAGTTTTTCTCATCAACACTTCACCAAAATTATATTTCTTGCAATATTTTAGTTTGGTAACCAAATTTTGTATTGAGGTTAGTTATCATCTTGAGCATCATTTAAATCCTTTAAATACCTCAACCTAAAACGCCCTAAAATGCAGATGGACTAAAATGCAGATGGTGCTGCCAAAGTGCAGATATACTGATAAAATGCAGATGGAAAATTTCATCCCTAAAATGCAGATAGAATGCTGTTGGTGTAAAAAATTCAATATCTAGCGCCCAAAGTTTATGCGCAAATATTTCAGAAAATTTTTACAAATTTAAGTTAAAAATAATTTTAAATACATGTTAGCGATAAAGAATGGTCAAAAACTAAAAATCTTTGAAAATTTGAATATTTAAAAAATTATCTTCCAGTGAGAGATCAATCAATTTCAATCAGTTTTGTAACTGTCTCCTTTTAGGAGATTTCAAAAACGTTAGTTTCTTTGTCCGTTTTTATTTCCTAAAAGTATTTAAAATAATTTCCACCAAAAATTTGCATAAATTGAAAAAATTGAAAATTGAAAAAGTTTGAAAAAATTTGAAAAAATTGACAAAATTTTAAATTTTTTAATATTTAACACACATTGTGCGCTGCATATAAAATTTTCAAAATTTTCAAAAATTTATGCAAATTTTTGTTAGAAATTATTTTAAATAATTAAAATAATCAATAATAATAATAATACGTCTTCTTTATTGAGCTTTGGTCAAATTTTTTTGTTTCTGACATTATGATTATATTTTTAACACCAACCTTCCGGTTTCAAATTAAATTTAAATATGATACTTATGAATTTTTATGATTATGGATTGTTTGATTTGAGCTGATAGTCGGATTAAAAAAGTTTGCAAAAAAAAAAATCCAGTTTGAAAAAAATTGAAAAAATTGACAAAATTTTAATTTTTTTAATATTTTACACACATAGTGCACTGCATATAAAATTTTCAAAATTTTCTTTTATATGGAGAATAACTCCAAACGGTTGCATTATTCTAAAATGATTAACTTCGATGACAATTTTTTGATCTTCAAAAAATTTTGACTTTCAAAAAATTTTACTTGAAAAGTTAAAATGGATGTCAAAATTAAATTTGATTTTTAATGTTTTTAAGCAATATTTTTTCGAGCCGTTTTTGGAGTCAGGCTTGTTCCAACTGTCGTTTAAAAGCCAATAATTGTAATAAAAAAAAAAAAAAAAATCATTAAATTTATTTCATATTCACACCAAATTTTCAATTTGGGTGAATATGTTGCTTTTGTATAAAACTGAAAACCACATTTTCTAACTTGCTGCTTCAGGATTACAATTTTATCCCATACTGTCTATGGTGGAAAGTCTGTGCCTGAAAATACCAATCTAACAGTGAAAACCGTATCTCATTTGGTGCTTACAGTCAAGAGAAATCGCAAAATTTCGTATTCTGTTATTTAGTTAGTTAGTTAGTTAGTTAGTTAGTTAGTTAGTTAGTTAATCGGAGCGATAACTTGACTCCAACTCAATATTAAGACTTCGGGTTTTTTGCGTCTGGTTGGAAACAGTCTATAGATTTGCTGTATAGTTTTTGGGGTCATGAGATGCTTCCAGTGAGGCACAGTGGACGAAAATGTGCCATTTTTGACCAAAATATGCAAAAATTTTTACATTTTCTTTAATATCTCAGACATAACTTAACCAAATGATTTCAAATTTTCGGTGTTAGATTAAGCATTATTTAAGGTATAATTCACACTATAATGACAAAAAAATTTTCATGCGCAGTGTAACAAAAAAGTCGAAAAACCGAAAAAATTTTCCCCCGCATGGGCGCCGACGCAGGCTGTACTTTAGTTATAGTGCTAAATGCGCGCTGAACAGATTTAGGGTTTTAAAACGATTAAATATGATGTTATCTAACAGCCAAAGCAAGTGAAGGTGTGAAAATTTTCCCTAACTGTTCCCAGACTTTCGATTCAAAAGATAATGAGGAAATGAAAAGGAAAAATGTTCGAGCGAAGCTCGAACACATATAGTTTGAACACAGTTCAAACTTGGTTGAGCGAAGCTCACAAATTTTTACATCCTGAACGAAGCGAAGCAAGTGAAGGTGTGAAAATTTTCCCTAACTGTTCCCAGACTTTCGATTCAAAAGATAATGAGGAAATGAAAAGGAAAAATGTTCGAGCGAAGCTCGAACACATATAGTTTGAACGCAGTTCAAACTTGGTTGAGCGAAGCTCACAAATTTTTACATCCTGAACGAAGCGAAGCAAGTGAAGGTGTGAAAATTTTCCCTAACTGTTCCCAGACTTTCGATTCCTAAGATAATGAAAAAGTGAAAATGAAGAATATTTGCAAAGCTCTAATATAGATTTTATGTTATTTACTAAAAGTGAATAGAAAGTTTCTTAAATATTTTAGGCAAATTTTTTTAATTAGGTAGATAAGTTTTTTTGCGATTATAAATAAATCAGTAGATAAAGTAAATTTTTTTTTTTTCTCTAATTGAAATCGAAAGAAGTTCTACTGGTGGTGTGAATATACCCCATGAAGCGTGATCCGCTTCATTACTAGTTTTTAAATTTTTTTTTCCCGTAATATTACATTTACTTACCCCTCATTGCTTTTCATAAAAAAAAAAAAAAAATTAGAAACGAAAATTTTTTGGGTTCAGTCAAATTTTCATAGAAGTTGAGCCATTTTACAATATTTAATTATTCAAGTCATAAAACCTTAACTTTTGACCAATATTGCATTTTAAAGCATAATTTTTGAGTTCGAAAATTGAGGATTTTTTTTTTTTGTGAATTTTGTTACATGAAATTTAAATTTTTTTACCATATTTAACAATACACGGATTTATAATTTTTGACTGCAATGCATTCATTTTTTAAACTTGTTTCCACACATGCATCGTATTAAAAAATGAAAGGATTATTAAGATTTTTATTGTTTCATTGTTCTTTATTTTTGATTCAATTCATATTTTTTCAAAAGATATTTCAAAATCAAGATCAATAATTTGACAAATTTTCCATAAAAACAACAATTTTTATGCGTAAATTCACTTAAATCTTCTAAAACCAATAGAACCAATAGTTAGAAAACTCAAAAAAGAAAATTTTTAATTCAATTTTTATTACTTCCATAAATCTTGTGATGTATATTTGTGTATGTTAATAGAACATACTGTCCACATCAAACAATGACTAACGCCAAAATAAAAAAATAATCCTTCGAAATTACTAAATCAACATTTGTTCGTTTTTTTTTTCAATTTAAAAAAGAAATGTGCAAAAAATGTTGCAGACTAAAATTGGTCACATGGGAGAAAGTAAATAACTTGAAACATTTGAATGAAATCCTGAGTACAAGTAACACAATTGCTTTATTTAAACTCTGTGTGTGGTTTACATATCAATTATGCAGGCATGTCTCGTAAAATTTGTACATGCAATTTCTGAGCCATCAACCTCAGCAGCAATACAGCCAGCAAAATTTCTTTTCGAAAACTTTTAAATTTATTTTTATTTTTCTTCTTATATATTTGAACGTTTTAATTAAAAGTGGAAAAATCTGTAGAATAAAAAGAGAAACAATTGTTTCAGAAAGAACGAATAGAAATGTAAATAATACACAAAAACTGTGAAAGGAAAAGTAAATATTTTCTATGCAAAAATTCATGCTTAATGACTGCAATAAAGATTCGTCTCTTTTATTTAAAATAAAATCAAATATTTTAATTTAATAAATATTTAATTTCACTTTTCTTCGAAAGATTTTTTTTTTTGGGAAATTAATAAAGTTCACTTCAATAAGGAATGTTTTGAATTTTTTAACAGAGGTCCAGATAGACAATGGATGCTTTTGGGGACTTGAGTTCTGTTTAAATTTATTTTTTTTTTTTTAAAAAAATATAATTTTATTGACATTAAAAAATAATCTTTTATTTAAATTTTTAACTTTCAGAAGAGGAAACATGCGGCCCATTTTCATATTTTCAAACTCAGTAAGTAGTCACAGCAATAATTTTTTTCTCTTTAAATTCTGTTGTTGAATTTTATCAAGTGAGTAATCTGTAAAATTAATAAAAGGAAGTAATGGCAATTTTTGTTATTTCTGACACGTTTATGCATACATGCTTAACGCAAGCTGCAAAAGAAGGTGCAATTTAAAATTACCGTCATTATTTTGTTATACTTACAGTTCAAATTAATACAATAAATGCTAATAAATGCTAATTACTGTGTAAACTAAAATTCTGCTTAAGAATGTGGATTATTTTTGGCAAAAATTTATTTTTTTTCTGTTTTTATAAATCTTTGCGTTAACCAAAAACACACTTAATTTATTTGTACTTGACAAATAAAATGAAGTTCTATTTTTTCAGCACCGGTGTAAATGATAATTTGAATTTTTGTACGGGAAATTTTTGGTTATTCAAATCAAAACAGTTTAAATCGAGGACCCTCGAATGTCTAAAGTAATGTTCTTATGAAAATCTCTTAAAAATAAAATTTTTTACATATTTTTAGTGGTTCGTTTACTTATGATGTCCAACTTTTAGGGTGAGAAGGGGTTTGAGGCTGTGTAATAGTTTTAAGCAATATTTTTTTTTTGTTTGAAGATTTTGTGACAGAGGGAGGGAAGGTCTAAAAATTCAAGTTTTTGATGTATGTCATAAGTGAACGGCCCCTAGGGTAATCAAATATATATTTTTTTGAAATACAGGATAATTATAGATGGCTCAGAATATTGGAGCATTTATTTTAGCCACTTGATTGTAAAATTTGACAAGCTTTGTGCAGCTTTGTGTGATTAAAATGGTAATTTTAGAAAAGGTTTTTACACAAGTTCATACAATTTTTTTCGTTATTTATTATACATTCTACATTCAAGAAACTTTGTGAAATGAGTGAAAATCCATACCAAAACAAGAAATTGTTTGCTTGTTAGATGATGATGATCATCATACAAATCTAATTAAATATTTATTGCGTTATCCTCTTCTATGTTATTCACATACAACAAATATGTTCAGTACGCACTTTGAAAATGCAAAATGAGATATGATTGTAAATCCAACGTACAATATTGTTCAATATTTGTCATTAACATCAAATACAAACACCTCGTGAACAAATTGACACCTTTCAATACTTGAAATTATATTTTTCAATATAAACGTAAATGAATGTAGGGTGAATTACGAATGGGATTTTAATCTGTGCTGTTCATCATCGCATAAACAAGTAAATGAGATTTTCAATTTTAAAATGCTTTTGGATATGCTTTATTCGCTGTTATTATCATTATTTGTTGTTATTGTTGATAATGCTCACTCAATTGTGGGGGATTTTCGTAAAATTTATCAATAAAAGCAAATCATATAAAGTGGTACGCATTCGTTTAGAGCCACTTACAAAAATTTGAATTTTTCTTTACTTAAAGACTTTTTTTGAAAACGGTTTTCAGTTTTTAGATTGTTATTAAAATAGTGATTAAATAATATGATTACTTAAAATTTATCACATTTACTTTTTTAAAAAATTTAATTTTTTTGAAAATTACAACAACAACAAGGCGCATTCGTTTAGATCCACTTAGAAAAACTTTAAATTTTTTCCCATATTAGGCAATTTAACTGTTATATTTGGTTTCTAATATTTAGTTTATAATAAAACAAAGCTAAAACATACTTTACATCAAAATATAAATGCTTAACTTTTTTAAAATTGAATTTTCAAAATGGCGATGAAGATTTTTAAATTTTTCTTTAAAAAATTATATTAAATTAAACTACCCTTAACTTCTTCGTACTAAACTAAACTGCAAATTAAATAAGCTTTCTAACAGTATATAAACCATTGGTATTTTCATTGATTAAAGTCAAGAATTTATCAAAAAGATTTTATTGCATGCAAAAATTTTTCAAATTTTTTTAGTTTATGATGAAAATTTAAAGAATTATCAACATTAGATTCTTAAAATTGATGTTTTTGTTTAGTTTTTTAATGGTTAAGTCATTTACAATTAGTTATTTAACGATTCAATGAGGGATTTTTGAAAAATTTGCAAAAATATTTGAGAGTCTATTGAAAATTTTGTACGATGAAAGCATAATAATTCAAAGTTTAATTTTAACTTAATTTCTGTACGAAAATTCATCTTTAACACATAAAATATAATTAATATATTAATTTAAAACAGCTTTAGTTAAAATATACTATGAAAATAGCAATTTTTGATAAATTTGCTTTCATCGTACAAAATTTTCAATAGACTTTCAAATATTTTTGCAAATTTTTCAAAAATCCCTCATTGAATCATTAAATAACTAATTGTAAATGACTTAACCATTAAAAAACTAAACAAAAACATCAATTTTAAGAATCTAATGTTGATAATTCTTTAAATTTTCATCATAAACTAAAAAAATTTGAAAAATTTTTGCATGCAATAAAATCTTTTTGATAAATTCTTGACTTTAATCAATGAAAATACCAATGGTTTATATACTGTTAGAAAGCTTATTTAATTTGCAGTTTAGTTTAGTACGAAGAAGTTAAGGGTAGTTTAATTTAATATAATTTTTTAAAGAAAAATTTAAAAATCTTCATCGCCATTTTGAAAATTCAATTTTAAAAAAGTTAAGCATTTATATTTTGATGTAAAGTATGTTTTAGCTTTGTTTTATTATAAACTAAATATTAGAAACCAAATATAACAGTTAAATTGCCTAATATGGGAAAAAATTTAAAGTTTTTCCAAGTGGATCTAAACGAATGCGCCTTGTTGTTGTTGTAATTTTCAAAAAAATTAAATTTTTTAAAAAAGTAAATGTGATAAATTTTAAGTAATCATATTATTTAATCACTATTTTAATAACAATCTAAAAACTGAAAACCGTTTTCAAAAAAAAGTCTTTAAGTAAAGAAAAATTCAAATTTTTGTAAGTGGCTCTAAACGAATGCGTACCACTTTACAAAGCATCCCAACTTCTCACGTTCCTTTTATCCTTTTCATTTGTTTGATGTTAAACTGTCAAAAATGTTTATCCTTTTACTCCCTTACTAAGGCAGCACTAAATGCTTTTGCTTTTACCGTATATCTCATCTACGCTTATTGCTTTGATGTTGCTGATTTCATTACACCAATTTATGCTCATATCTATTGACCAAATTCACAAGCAAAAAAATATTTCACGCTTGCAAATCATAATTGTTTTTTCGATTTTGTTTCATCTTTCATAATGAATGATAAAAAAGTTTTGAAAATTTTAATGCAACTTATTTCGTTTTGCCAAGGTGAAGTCAGGAGAGGGTACAATCACAAAAATTGCGGTGTTGGGCTTTGACAGAATTTCTGCATTTTTTTTACAAAAATTCTGCAGAATTTTTCCCTTGTAGAATTTCTGCAGAACTTTACCAGAAATTCTGCAGAATTTTTTCAATGCAGAAATTCTGAAGATTTTTTTATAGAATTTCTACAGAATTTTTCCCAGAATAACTCATTTTTAGTCATTTAATGCTTCAACCTTTATTTTAAAAAAATAACTTTTTTATCATTGTTAGTTTCTTATAACTTAAAACTTTCTTATGCTTTTCTTATACCATTTTTTAAGTTTTTGTAACACATTACCCAAAATTTGCTAAATAACGATTCGTACGTAATTAAATGGAAAATAAATGTATAAAAATAAATTTACAGAAATTCTGTAGAAGCCATGACGTATAACCAAAAATTACATCGCATTTAGTTTTGGTAAAAAAATTTACACTGCTGGTGTAATTTGGTGTAATTATTACACCAATTCTTTTTTTAAAACCTACTGTATTTCTCCTAGAATCAACGTGATTTGAACCACTTAAATTTTGAATTCATATCAAAAAAAAAAAAAATTAAAACCCTCACTCCCTGACTTAAAAATACAATCAGTAAAAAATTTTACTACACATTTTACTATGTACATTTTTCATATAACTAGGTTGATCATGGAATTTTGGAAAAAATACGGAACTTATTGAAATTTTGTTCGTTTCAAACATTTCATATAAAGAAATATATAAATTAGATTTTTTTAGATTTTACGATCTAATTCTGGGTTTGAACCAGCACCTTTAAATTGTTGTCATAAAAAAGAATTTTTGTTTGAACTGTTAAAAAATTCGGAAAAACGAGACAAATTTGTCGAATACGGGACAATGGACATTCTTCAAAAATACGAGACTGTCCGTTGTAAATACTCGCAGAAAGTTACCCTATATAACATACTTATTAAGGACTGGAAGTTAAATTTTAATTGCTATTAGTATTTATAAAATCAGACGCGTAAATCATTTTCATAAGAAAATTTTTAGAACTTAACAAAAAAAAAAAATCCTCGCTACGCCTCTGCATGAAGTCATATTATTTTAACATTTAAAATGTATGAGAATCAAGGTAGGATTACTGATACTCATGACTGGTTAGATTAATTATTTAAAACAACACTTCCATTCCATTTGTACTGCAAAATATGTACTGATTTAATTTCATGAATGTAGTGAATTTATTGTAGAAATATAATTTTTTAATATTTTCCAGAATAAATTTTGACTTTCAATATAAAATTGCTGATTATATGATTTCAATTAAAATAATTATTTTCTTCAGACCATTTTATTACTCTCATAGTCTAAAATGGTCATAAAACTTTGAAGAATAAAATGTCAAGGAAGAATACACAGGAAATAAAAGCATAAAAAATGAGACATGAACTGAAAGCAAATTTCAAACTATCTCTCATAAAAATATTCTTTTACGAAAACAATTTTAATGCCCTTTTTGTGATTTTATGACTTTTTTTTTTAAAAAAAAAAAAAAATTAATAGCATGGATATGAAGGAAGAGATCTTGTTTTATTATATATAATATAAAAAAGATATAAAATTGACATAAAATGTTCGCTATCTGTCAATTGTGTGCAAAATAATATTTTTTGACAAAAACAATTGCGCAAATTCTTTAAGATTGAGAATTATTACACTTAAAAGTCAGAGACTATCATGTCCTGCTCTTGTAGTTTCTTCTGAAGTTCCAAAATAAAAAAAAAATAGTGAATTTATTCTTCAAAAATTACAAGAAAATCGTAAAATCTATGAAAAATATGAAAAATTAAGCATGACTCTTGTTAGTATCAAATAGTATCAAACAGAAAAATTATTGTTTTAACAAGAAAATTAGTTTTTTAAGATGATTATCAAATAAATTTTATTTTAACAATTTTTCTGCTTAACTTTAAAAATTTTTAAAAAAAACTTTTAGTTTGATAAAAATAAATTAGCTTGAAAAAAAATCCCAAAAAATGTTGAAGAAATTTTTAAAATATCACCTATCCATTTGCTAAAAACATTCATCGTTGTTAATGTCCGTGATCTTGCTAATGTTCCTTTAGATAAGGTTAGCTATTCTCTTTATTCTTTTAAGAAGTACTGTGGAAATAAAATGGAATTCAAACCAATTCCTTGAAAAATTATCAAAGTCAATGATTGATGCTATTACTATCTTTAGTCTTCCGAGAGCGATAATTATAATTGTATATATGTGTGTATAATTGTATGTATGTGTTCAAATAAGGAAAGTGACCATTAAATTTACTAACACTCCTAAAAGATTTTAAAAAGAAAATAATAGGAATAAATAAATTCATTAGGATACGTTCTGTATCTACAGCTGTAAAAAATACATATATATTGAATATTGCAAAAAAGTATTAAAATCTGGGGTATAAAATATTGAAATTTGTACAAAAAACGCAAATTATTTTAAAAGTCCTGTAATGTTCATTGGAAGTAACGATGCTTATCGAAATTTGTATTAGGGTTTATTTTGTTATCCATGTTCTTTTGTTCAATCTTAAAAAAAAAAATTTTTACAGCTTAAATCATTTAAAAAATGTCTTGACATTTGAATATTGAAATTTGTACTTTTGAATTTGTGTACAAATTTCATTATTTTTTACCCTAATACTAATGTACAATCAATGATCGACAGATAGCTTTATTTATCGCTCTATACACTTTAATATCATCAATTTGACAAATTTCATTCATATTCGCTTTGTCGTTCAAATTATTACCACACACTGTTTACATTGTTTACAAAAATTACAATTTGGCTTAATTGTAAACGTGTTTAAATTTTTTTCTTCTTAGAAATTATATTTACATTTAATTAATTTTTATTCAAGATTTTGATTCTAAAATTAAAAAAAAATTTCTTCATGTAAAAATAATTTGTAATTCTTCGTTTAAATTCTAAATTTTTTTTTTATAATGCTCAAGCTTTCATTTTAAATCAGCAGAGTAGCACCATTTGCTATTAGTTATTTTCCTTCATTTTTGTTAAATTTTGTTGTTTGGTTGTTCTTAATAATTGGTATTGATCACAATATTATTTCTAATCTCATTAAATTTATATGTACACAGCTAATTTTCTGTACTAACCATTTCATTAATTTTTAAGACATTGTTTAGTTTATACAAATATAAGTTTAAATATCTGTTGAATCCACATCTATATTGGTTGAAAAAATTTAGTCCAAAGGCGTAATTAACAATTAATAAAAACACAAATTTCTTTAATTTGCTAGGGTTTTTCGTAAAAAAAACGTAAATTCCCCCCCCCCCCCCTTCATTCCCCAAATGTAAATTCCCCTCTTAAAATTTCTGACTACGCCACTAGAAGAGGACCAAAATTGTCGTTTTTTGTGTTACTAATTTGACGAATGACCCCTTAGGACGTTCACATTTTAGGGGAGAGTAGGGGTTTAAAAAAATTTAACAAAAAAAACTGTATTAAACGAATAACTAACTTTTAGTATTGATAACAAAATTTTCAGCAGATCTTTAATTTTTTCCTATTTTTTTATCATTATCTAGTGAAACAGGTCTTTGAAAATGAACTAAATTGTAGATATCTTAAAAAAATTTAAATTATTAACTTTCAACTTTTTCATTTTTCACTCTTTTATATGCAATAAAATATTTAATTCATGGAGTAAACAAGATGATTTAAAAAAAAATAATAATTAAATAATAATAATAAATGAATTGAGAATAAAAAATGTGCACCAGAAATTTGAAATTTAAACCTTTGTAGTTTCCTCAAAGAAAATTATATTGAATTCATTCAGTTAACCCTTTTGTTTTGACTTACAAATTCAGTGCGACACACTAAAAAAAAATCAATCACCAATGGTTCAAGTCAATCTAAAATTTATAACTATATATTAAAGATCTATTAATACGATTTTGATAGCAACTTTATTATTTTAGAATCATTTTTAAATTTGGTTTTCAACCAAAAAAAATTGTCTCAGATTTACTCCATGAATAAAAAATTTTTTTTTTTTTGTTTTAAGTTTATTTTTATAAGTTTTAAAACTTTAAAGATAAATTATATCTAAATATTGAACTCTTTAATTTGGATGTATTTTTATAAACATTAAGCGTTATCTTTATGCATTTTCCATTGCATAATAATTTTTTTTTTTTTTTTTTTTTTTTTTTTTTTTTTGACAAAGTAAGTTTAAATTAAATAAGAAAAAAAAATTAAAACTAATAAATTCTTCGGATTTTTTTTTTTATCCTATTATTAACTACATATATCAATTGTACATAATTTAATGAAACATTTGTTTTTGCAATATCATGATCATTTGGAAAGAATTAAATTCAAAATTTTTCTTATGAAAATCATTTGACTCTTACATGAAAATCCTAATGTAATATTTGTACTTTGTTTTAATATAATAGTCGATTTTAGATTTAAAGATTTTAGCACTTTTTGAAGAAGCCTAAATCATTAAAAAAATTTTGGATCAGGATAAGGAACCCTTACTTAGTAGAGTAATGTATTGAGATTTGATAGATGCCAAAGACCTCAAAAACTGCACTCAATACACAAAAAACAGGCTTTTCAATTCATTTGATTTTATTGTATTGCCTATCTCGGTTCATAATGTATACAATGGTTATAATAAATTCATTTCTTCAAATATTTCTTCATTTACATACGATGATCAAGAGTATAATTTTCTATCTAGGTTCTGAATAAACCAAGGTTCTCGTTTCGATCTATTGTGCAATGTGGTACTTTCAGGTTTGTTCTGACAATATTCCAATACTGTGGTAATTTCACAATCGAGTCAATTTCCTGACCCGTTCCATTGCCCAGAGGCCCAATTATGACTTGATCTCGTACAATAAGCAGTTGAATTATCTAAACTTTGGAAAATGGACAAATTCGGAAATGGCTGAATTCGAACCGACGACCTTCGAAACCATATCAAATTTGAGCCATGCGCCTTACTGAATACTCTATGAGACTCTATGTAGAAACTTAACTGCTTTTTAAAAAATATATATTCACATATAAACATATGAGCCCTTCAACCCTTTAATTTCCATTACTCTCATATACTTCATTACTCTAACATTCTAGATATTTTATTATAAAATCACCTACAGTTATTGAACAAACGAAACGCTTAAACATGTGAGCTTTAAGTCACGTTAGCAAAAACTCTTAAAATAGCTATAAATGGACTTTTAGAAGAAATGTAGAATTTTGATGCAGTAAAGAGATATTGATGATAAACAAGAAAATGTAAAATTTCAAATTTTTAAAATTTATGTTAAGATTCATAATGATTTTCATTTGAAAAAATAAATTTAATTCTTTTAATTTGAGTAAATTTCTCGCAGTGATTCTCAAACTGTTTGCAGTGCCAATGAAAACTGAAATGAAAAAAATTTTGGATGCCGAAAATTAGTAAAAAAATGTTATTAATCAAATGTATTGAGAAAATTTTATATCCAAAAAATTGATGAGATTTAGAGAATTTGAGAAACACTGAACATAACTTGGATGGATATTCTTTGACTTGTAAAATAAATTTATATAAATTTATCCCAAATGCCAGCCTGAAAATTTTGGGAAAAAAATCTAGAATGATTTTTTTTACCTAAAAAATTTGAACTGGATATTTTGTTCAGGTTTTGCCAACGAAAAATTTTGGAAAGAAATTTGACTAAAATATCCATTCAAATTATATCCCCCAGAAATACTGCAATATCAAAAATAAAAATATCTTTACTATACTCAAATCTCTGCATTTTACGTGTAACGAATTGAAGATTTTTCAATTAATTATATTATTACACAAACGTTTTTGAAACAGCTTTGTATTTTTTCTAACTTTTTTCCCGAAGCCTCAATCTCGACAAATTTTCGAGACTTGAGACCAAAATAAAATCCCTTTAACTTGGATGATAACTTGGATTAACTTTGAAATCATTACATTAAAGAATAGGAGTCAGAAAAAAAATAAAAAATAAAAAAAAATGTAAAATAATTTAACTTGCACAAAAAATAATTGAACTTAAATTTTGGTCTTGGGTCTCGAAAAAAAAACCGAGTCGGGGAACTCTGGAAAGCGTAAGTTAAACTAACTTTATCGATGTTACTAATCTTTCATCTTACAACGATCAATGATCGCCTTACGTCTTTATTTTATCTTATTTATTTACTGATAAAACTATGTTGTTTGTTATGTATTTTGAAAGCGCCATTTTAATTTTTTTTCCATTATTTTTACTACGATCTATGGGTTGATACGATTTCATCCGGATGAAATTTTCTATTATTCCGGATGAAAAAGGATGAAATGGGATGAAAAATCCTTTTGTTAATCCTTTTGTTTAACTTTTTTTGGTCAATTTCATTTGATTGTTTAATTAAAATAAGGAATTTAGAAATTATTAGAAATATCTAAATAGACTAAAACTTTACAGAATAGAAGACTCTGTATGAATGATTATTCTAATGATAAACAAAATCAAAAATTAAAACTAATTCCAAATTTCTAAAGTGTCTTTTTTGTCTCAATATAGAAACCACAAGTTAAATATTTGAGGTTGTAAAATATTTAAGTTAGAACAAAAAATTAATCTTTTTAAATTTTTAATTTCAAATGACTGCTTTTAAAATACATATGTTGATTAACATGAATACAGATGTCAAAAATTTAGCCTTGTCTCATTGGAATCCCATCAAAAAGGTTCATATTGTGCTTCCGTGCGTACTCATCGATCACCTGACGGCCTTTTTAATGTTCATTATATGAAAAATATTGAAAGATAAAAAATTTTATGTTAAACTTAATTAATATGAAGATGATTTTGAAAACCTAACATTTGTTTAAAAAACAACAAATTTGCGATGATTTGTATTTATCTAAAATAAAGACGTATAAAACAATAAAACATACACATAAAAGCGTAGTTTCATATAACCACTGATTGTAAGTCAGGGTTTCGGTAAGATGAAAAATTGAATTTAATCCTTAAAAAATTTGAAGACCCTCAAATATTCCTAAGGTTTTTTAAATCAATCGAAGAAAAAAATATTTTTTTTTTGCAACTAAATAGATGTTGATTGATTCGATTAAAAGTTAAATCGTTGGCGATGAAAATATTTAATTTAATTATTGATGCTTTGAAATGAGTCACATAAATTGTAATGATATAAAATTTCAAAATTTGGTTCTACAGAAATTTTTTAACCTAGAAATTTTATTATTTTTTAAAATGAACTATGTATTAGTTGAACTATGTTACTATCTTTGTATCAAGATTAACAAAGATTTTAATTTTGATCAAAAAAAAAACAAACGATTTAAATATAGTACGAGAGAAGATTGAAGATCATAACCATTGTATGAGATTATAATCTATCAAAGTCTTGTTTTTTTTTACTACAAGAAAAAAATCGTATTATTTTTTTCATAATTTCGGTTCCTAAATACATCTAACTAGGTCTAATAATGAATTTTATCACAAAATAATATTCGGTAAATTATACACACCCACGTAACCAAACGTCGATCACCGGAATGATGTAACTCGAAAACGGAAGTTCTGTTGCTACAAATTTTTTCATGAATGAAAATATTGGTTACTTGTGACATTTTAACGCAGGTTTCAACAAGTTTAAATAAAGCAGCAGCAGAGAAAAATTATGTCAAAGTTTTGAAATGAGAAAATGACCAAAATCAAGACTTTTTACCTTAATATGATAATTGGAGTTTTCAATCGGCTGTTAAAGTTTAAAAATATTTTTGAAAGTTTTTTTTGGACTGTATTTTGGATAAATTTTTTCAATAGTGAATTCATTTTAGAGCTTTAAATTGCAAAAATTAAGTCAATACATCACGCACATGGAATAAAATACTGTAATTAATTACATCAATTATTCACATTCTCTAAAAAATTTGTCGAGACTTATATTCACTATTCTGCTTACTTTTGTGAAGTATTAGGATGATTAAAAACAGATTGATGTAAAATCGACGTTTAAAGTATTATTCTAAAAATCGTACGTTTAAATCTTTATTTTTCATATGGACGATTTTAGCTACGTGGGAACCAGACTCATATAATTTGCCTGTTTAATTATTTAAGGCAACATTTTTTGTTTAAATGAATTAGAAATCACTCATACCTTGTTGAATTTTAAAATTAAGATTTGAAATAAAATTAAGAAAATATAAAAAAATTTGGTTATCAAATATTTCGTCTTACTAATGCCATTAAAAGACAAACAATATTATTTTTTTCCATTCTTTAAATTCCTTTTTTCATTTTCTTCAACAGAGTTTTGTTGCATATATTGAAAATAAGAAAGTGGCGAAACAAAATTTTGTAAATTTTGCCCAGTAAAACTTTGAAAATATGAAAAATGTAAATGATTTCTAAGAGGAGCAATGTCATTTGGTGATAAGGTTGATGGAGATGCTGGTAATCTTTCATTTTTATGTTCTACATTAGTATTATCTAATGGAGGTGTTACTTCTTTTGGAGCATCTCCTATTAGATATTCAATACTATGTGTAATTGAACAATGGGGATTTTTAAAATCTCTGTTTGAACCACTTTTCTCTTCTTTATCATTACAACTTTTTTCTTTTGCGTCACTTTGCTTAGATAAATCAAGAATCATCTTTTTCTCAATATAATATTTATAACACTCCAATTTACCTTCAATTAAGAGCCGTTCCGATTGCTCAACATTTCCTTTTGTAGCTTTTACTAAAGCATAGAGTAATGGCATCATTTCATAAACGCAGTTGAATTTTCTTACTATTTGTTCTGCTTTTACAATATAGTCTTGTTTCTCTGAAAATTTATAGGGAAGGATGTATGAAGTAATTATTTCACCATATGCTCCATTTTTTCTGTTTTGATTCTATTGAAAATAAATGAAGTAAACAAATCTCTTTCTTTTCTGCAGAATTAAAAAATGTAGTTGTAGCATTTATGAATACCAATCTCGTTTGAGCTAATCCGACAAAATATACTATATTTTCTTCGTAAACTTTATTTAACACCATATCTAAGAGCTTTGATGAAAAATATAAATTTGCTATTTGTCAGTTATTCAAATAGTCTATTTGTCAATGTCCGTATTAAAAATTTATAAGAATAGATGAGCAAAGTAAGTTTAACAGTTAATATTTAAAAGTTACTTTGCCAACTATTCCTTTTTTCTGTATTGATTCTGTTAAAAAATCTTGACGAAATTTATATTTTTATGAGCTAATTTGACAAAATAAATGCACCAGTCTCATCCAAATCTAATTCTGTTGAAACCGAACAAAAATTAAATTTGCGTAAATTTATAATAATTGCATGATACTTCATAAAAATTTCACATGAAAAAAAAAAAAATAAAAAAATAATAAAAGAAAAATTTGACAAAACATATATAAATCCGACTACTGTCACATCATTTCGAAAATTTTGAAAACAGATGTTAACTAAATGAGAAAAAAAAAATACAATTAAGATTCAATTAAATTTTGTTGGCCTTGATCTATTTCTGTTTTTTTCTTTTTTAACCTATCCCTAATGAGGATGGCTGAATATTGAGTTTTATGTGATAAAAGGTTAACTCCTAAGGGTGTTGTTAAGAATACATCTCAGTGGCTGGGACCTACAGGCCCATAAATAAGAAGCCCAGAGATTTTTCATAAAAACCTGGGAAATTTTCATGAAAATCTGGAACATTTTTATTTTGGCATCATAAGGGTTCGTACACCCTACATGACCTGCTTATTATTATGATACTAGTTAAACCGTTTAAAGTTGTTTTTGAAATTTGTTGTGGAGATTTACAAATTAATGATTTAGATTTATGTCAAATTAATTTCTGACGCACGTCATGCAGTCATGCATTCACCTGATTTAAAACTTTTAAAATTTTGTTATTAACAAATACCAAACCCTAAAAGTTTTGATTATTTTTCAAGTTTATAACTGACAATAAACTTATTATTTTCAAAATTGATTGTAGATATTTTAAAGTATCAATTATTAGCAAATATGTAAAATAATTTCAATACAGGGAGTCTTCGATTTGAACAAATGTTTTGCTCCAAAAAAATTTTTTTCAAATCGAAAAGTATGAAAAATTTCCGTTAAATTCAAAAATTTGAATTTTTATATGGAAAAATTTTGACTATTCAAATATTATCTGTTCAAACGAATCTGTTCAAATCGAGGATCCCCTGTACTGATAACCATAATATTTAATCAATTGCTCATAATTATATGAACTTCTCTGTAATTTTTTACAATATTTAAGATTCTTAGATTTTTGACAAATAAGAACATCAATTAAATTTTTACACGTTACATAATTTGTTTCGGAATAATTAGAAAGACTTCTTATAATACACAAAAATCATTAAGTATCAATAAAAACACTTTACTTTCTAATTAAATAACATTTATTGTCAATACTATTTCGACAGCAATGCTGTCATTATCAAGACTTTTTCGATACTGAGATGATCTAATTCTCTCTTTGAAGCTTATCGCGTTTCCTAACGGAAACAAAGTCAAAAAGTTTTGAGCTTATTGGTGCCTCTTCCACGTTAAGCAGTTCCTCTCCCTTTGACATGTATATGCTCTCCCAAGCATCCAGGTGGAATTTATTGCCAACTTCCTTTAGAACTACACTTTCCCCAATATCGTGATTTTCTTCAAGACAGTGATCTGCAATTGCTGACTTATTCTGTTGTTTTAGTCTCAGAGCTCTTTTATGTTCCTCAATTCTTGTCTCCAATCTCCGCTTAGACTGTCCCACATAATTGCCATCACAGTCCTTACATGTTATATTGTAGATCCTACTATGGGGCAAAATTAAAAAAAAGTGGGAGTTCACTTTGAAAAAGGAGAAAGACTTTTTCGAACCACAACTTTTTGGTGATTGTTTCTTATAGAGGACATAAAAACTAACTTACATGCCAAATTTCAGGTCATTTGGTGCTGTTTCCTTGATTTTTGAGCGGTTTGAAGTTGAAAAACAGTAAAAAATCAGATTTTTCCATGTCATCTTTAAACTCAAAGTTGCGCATGAAAATTAGAGCTAAAGAAAAACGGTTTTCAGTTCTTGATAGCAGTATATAAGAGCTTTATTTTGATATGGCACAAGACTTATAACTTTTAGTTTTGGTACCTTTTTTTTTTTTTTTTTTTAAATTAAACTTTATTTATTAAATTTAGAATATAATTATGTACAAAGTTAAGATACATGTTGAGCTGTAATTTTTAGGGTGTCAGACACTTTAATAGTCTTAATTATCCTAATTTTGCTTTAATTGAATTATTTTGCTTTCATTGATGATTGTTTAGTCGGTGTTTCGCGATGCAAGTCGAACGGTGAAGTTTGCTTGCAACTTTCCGACGTAATCTTTGATGGTTGGAATTTTTGCTTCGTTATGTAGATCGACGATCTTATCATATCTTGATTTGTTGAGAAGTATTCTAAGAAATTTGTTTTGTAGTACTTGAAGTTGTTGAATGTGAGTTTTTGCGATGCTTTCAAAGGCTGGACAGCCGTATGTGAAGATGGGTCTGATTGCTAATTTGTAGATGAGGAGTTTGTTTCGTACGTCGAGATGTGAATTTCTGCTGATGAGGGGAT
This sequence comes from Chironomus striatipennis, assembly GCA_026123125.1. NCBI lineage: Eukaryota > Metazoa > Arthropoda > Insecta > Diptera > Chironomidae > Chironomus > Chironomus striatipennis. The sequence continues at coordinate 44,672,904 of CM047393.1, read as the reverse complement.
AAAGCTGTCGTAGTGCGATGTGTGCTCTGTTGGTCACATAGTCTACATGTTGCTTCAATGTCACTCTCTTGTCGATGATCATTCCTAAATATTTGGCTTCAGTTTCCCACTTGATGTTTTCATTAAGGAATTTGATGTTGTTGTTTTTTGGAAGTTGCTTGGAGTATCGATTTGTGATGAATAAAGCTTGAGTTTTCTGTTTGTTGATGTTGATTTTCCATTTGTTCATGTAGTCTTGGACTTTTCTTCCTTTGTGTTGGAGATGGGTGACAATATCGGCTGAGTTTTCTGAAGAATGATGCAATGCTGTATCATCTGCGAACAGTGCGATGTTGTCGGTTGTCTCTCTTACAATATCATGCGTAAAGATGTTGTAGAGAGTTGGGGAGAGCACAGCTCCTTGAGGTACTCCATACTTGATGAGTTTGATGTCTGAGAATTGACCTTTTATAAAAACTGAAAAAGTTCTTTCACTGAGGAAGGATCTTACAGTTTTTATAAGTGGCAGTGGAAATCTCAGCTGGAGCATTTTGTACAGGAGTCCGTTGTGCCAGACTCTGTCAAATGCTTTTTCGACATCGAGGAAGATCATGCCAGTTGACTTTTTGTTTTTGATGTTTTCTTTTGCAGTCTTGATCACTTTGATGAGCTGATGTGATGTTGACCTTCCAGTACGGAAGCCGCATTGTTGATTTGGAATGATGTTGTTGTCTTCGAGGTGATCATTGATTCTGCTCAGGAGTATTCTTTCAAATATTTTGCTTATTGTGCTGAGAAGACTAATTGGTCTGTAACTGCTTAATTCGTTTGCTGGTTTTAAAGGTTTTGGTATTGGAATTACTTTTGCATGTTTCCAGATCTTCGGGAAACTGTTGAGTTTGAGACAAGAGTTGAAGATAAATTGCAAATATTCGATTCCTTTTGGTGGAAGATTTTTGATGAGGATGTTGTTGACATCGTCTGGTCCAGGAGCTTTTGGATTTTTGAGATTTCTGATGATACTTGCAATTTCTTCAATGCTTGTTAACTCTATTGTTTCTTCGTTATCTTGATCAAGTGCCTCTTTGACTGTGTTGTTGACTTCTGATGTGTGTTGAGGGTCATTGTTTGCAAGAGGATTTTCGTGTGCTTGACGAAAATATTCGCTGAGTGCGCTTGCTTTTTCTTTGTTTGTGATGAGAGTTTGACCCTCATTTGTCAGAGGAGGCATTGATTTTGACCCTTTGATGATTTTTGACAGTTTGATTTGATGGTTTGATATCGGCGAGACGTTTGTTCCAGTTGATGTTTTTGAGCTCTTTTATTTTATCTTTGATATCTTTTTGAATGAAGTTCAGCTCAGTTTTGGTTTGATGATCTCTGTATCGCTGCCATCTTCGTCGAAGAGTTCGTTTGGTTTTGATCAGGTCTTTGATTTCTGGTGTGAGTTTTGTTGATTCGAAATTGATATTTTTCATTTTAACACTTGAATTTCTTGCTTCCATGATGAGTTTAGAGAGGATATTAATGTGCTTCTCAATGTCTTCAGTTGTGTTGCAGGAATTTTCAGTGATGTTGTTTTCGATGCGACGTGTGATGTATGATTTGAATTTCTTCCAGTTTGCTTTTCTGTAATCATATTTGTAGACTGTATTATCAGTCTTTTCAATTTTCGATGTTTTGATTTGAAAATACACAGCGCAATGATCACTCATTGCTTCTGTGCATTTCAATTCTGATGTACCTAGAATAGAATTAGAGAGCATTAGATCAATTGTTGATAATGATTTCTTACGATCTTCAGGGTAGTAAGTTGGAGAGTCAGGATAATAGATCATGAATTCTCCTGACATCTCTTGAAGTATCTTGCCAGCTTTGTTTGCTACGTTGCAGTTCCATTCTCGGTGTTTTGCATTGAAGTCTCCACAGATGTAGTAGTTTCCTCGCAGATTTGTTATTTTGTTGATGTCGTTTCTTAGGTGTTCTTCAATTTCTCTTGCTTGGGTTCCACCTGGTAGGTAGACTGAGAGGATATGGCAGGTTGTGGTTTCATTGATGAAGAGTTTGATGCCAATGCATTCAATGAGATTGGTGTTGTAGCTGGGCTGTAGCTGATGTTTTAGATTTCTTTTGATAATGATTGCAACTCCTCCTTTTGGTCTGTCAATGCGGTCAAGTCGATGAATTATGTAGTCTGGATGTGAGTCAACTTTTGAGTTAGGTTTGAAGAAGGTTTCTGAAATACAGGCGACGTCGACATTTTGAGTGCATAAGAAGTCGAGAAATGGTAGCATTTTGTCGGTGAGGCCATTTGCATTCCAGTAAAGTACGTTGATTCTTTGTTGATTACAATTCATTGTTGTTTGAGTTAGTTTTGACTGAGTCGATTGCTTGTTTGGCATTTTCGAGGAAATCAGAATTTTGTTTGATAAATTCAAGTATCATGATGAGTTTGTTGAGGCAATCAGGATTTTGTTTGATAAATTCAAGTGCCGTTTTAATGGCTATTGTTTCTTCGTCTTTTTCTGGTCTAATCGGAGCATTTGCAGCATTAAAGGATGATGACGAAGAAGCTTCAGCGATGACTTCACATCTGTTTGGCGTTGGTAGGCTGATGTCTTCTGTTTCAATGTTGTTTTCGTTATCTGAGATTGGAATTGAAGATTGTTTTGAGTTTTGTTTTGTTTTGTTGTTGTTATTGTTGTGGTTATTGTTATGGTTATTCTTATTGTTGTGTTTTTTCTTGTTTTTGTTTTTGCTTCCTCTTGTGTTGTTTTGATGATGGTTTGAATTATTTTGTTTTCTCTGATTGTGATATGAAGGAAGATCTGTGTTTTGAGGTTTTGAGTTTTCGACACTTTTTTGTTGAACAGTATGTTGTTGAACAGGATGCTGCTGTCTGGATGTAGATGGCACTAAAGTGTTTATTGAACACTGTTGTCTTTTTGGAGTATTTTGAACATCTCTGCTTGGTTGTTCGAAGCGTCGTTGAGCTGAAGGATTGTTTCTTCTTTGTTCAGTTTCTCGATGATAGTAAAATTTAGTTGTTTTGTTTTGATTGCGATTGTTGCCATTAGATGATTTTTCTTGCCATTTTTCAATTATTTGCTGTCTGTTTTTGCAAATTGTTGAGATGGCTGTATGATTTTCACTGCAAAAGAAACATTTGAGCTTTTCAGTCGGGATCTTGTTTGTGCCTGAAATTAAATAAGGACATGATTTGGATTCATGTTGTTCAGAGCATCTGAAGCAGATTGATGGTCTGTGACAGCTTAGTTGTGCATGTCCGAATTGAAGGCATTTTGAACATTGAGCTGGTCCTCTTTGTTTGCTGCGGTAGTGATCCCATTTAACTTTGAAGTTGCTGATAATGTTGATCTTTTTAAGTAATTCAATAAGATTTTTCTCTTCTTTTTTGAAATACAGAAGATAGTTTTGATCATCGTCTTGTTCATGGCGCTTTTGCTTCATCTTCATTTTGATGATTTTCACTGGTGTGACTTTTTCAATTTGCAACTCTTTTTCTAGATGATCAATTTGCATATTTGGAAGTCCATATAGGACGATTTTCTGCGTTGGCTGTTGAGTAGAGAAGGTGTGAAAGTGGTGGTTTCTTTCCTTGAGTATCTTGATGAAGTTTTTGTAGTCTTTCCAGCTTTCTGTTGTAACTAATTTTGATTTTTGTTTGTCTTTTTTGGTTTCGATGATGATACTCTTGGGTTGGTTATTTATTTCGTTTGCGATTCTTCTTATTTCATCACCTCCTCCTGTGCTGAAAACAATTGGTGGAGGTTTCGACTTTTGTTGTGTTGTTTGGTTGTTTATTTCCGCATTTGCGGATGTTGTCGGTTGTTGTTCGTTAATAACAATTGGATTTGGTTTCTGTTGTATTATTTGGTTATTTTCTTTCGTCGATTCGGATATTGTTGTTTGAATTAATTGTTGTTCAGTTGGATTTCTGGTTTCTTCGACGAGAGGAACTATTTCAGCTTCCATGTTATCGGAAGGTTCTGGAGGAAATAATACTTTTGAGCTTGAAGAGTGAAATAGTTTTTTGTTGTCTTTATTTATTCGTCTCGATGTTGTTTGTTTTTTTGATGGTGCACTCATTATTTCAGGAGAGCTGTCTTCTGAATTCTTTCTTTTTTCAGTTTTGCTTGATTGGATCAAAAATTTGTCCAATGACGTCTGTTTGGTAGCTTTTGGTGTTATCGGATTTCTTGAATCTTTGTCAAGTTGTTCAGAAACTATTTCGTCGGTATCTGTCTCATTGTTGAGAATTGTCAATATAACTGAACTTTGTTCAGGTATAATTACTTCAGAAAAGTTTTGCACATTTTCTTCGCTGAGATTTGATGCGATGGCTGCTTCCATCTTGTTGAAAAGTTTTGAAAACTACCTGTATATACTGATAGTTTCACGATGTTATTGAGATTTTTGTTTTGAGATTGATTGTTTTGAGATTTTTTAGTAAATTTTTAAATAATTACGGAGAAAATTCAAAACACGTCTACTCTGCTCAAAGTCTTGACGATGACTGATAGTTTTGGTACCGCTACAGCAGGAAATGTATGAAAATTCATGGAAAAAAAACTTCAAACGTGCCGCAAGTGTCTTAGATCGCCGAGTAGGGGGGGGATAAACCATATATCAGCATGTAGCCCTTATATTCTAGTTTCCAAAAATGTATAAACATTGGCAGTACAAATACGCCAAAAAAAGTTATTAGCGTTTTTGTGAGGAGTGGATTATTTTGGCAAAATCCATTTTTTCTTATAAAATATTAATACAAAAGTAAATTTAATGGCTTTAAGTGTTTTTCTATCACAAATAATATTTAAAAGTAAGTTGTGAAGAAATTTTTTCAAAAAGTCAAAAATCCTCCGAGATATGGGGTATATTTGTTTTCCTGCGACTTGGCACCTTATGTCATTACTCAAATGGCTACTGTTCCTACATAACTTAATATTTTTTATTTCTGTTTTCAGATTATTATAGCTTAACATAATACCTTTCTAACGATATATAATACTTAGTAGTTAGACTTAATCTTTGTCATGAACATGGCTATTGATCTTGACCTATCTTGACTGACGCCAAAGTGAAAAATGTGAATTTTATAAATAGCACTTTAAAAGTAAATTAAGAATTAATTTTTGGTTTTTTCATGTTGATTTATGTTATTTATGAGCACAGAATCTCAAAAATTGTGATTTGAGTACTTTTTGGCACCTCAGGTAAGAATTATGTACAGGATCCTAAAAGTTTATTCCAAATGTATTAATTTCTTATTTTTTCAGTTTAAAAACATTTTGAAGACTTTTTTTGATAGATAATTAACATTTAAGGTTATTTAAGTCAAAAAACATTGATATTTGGTAATTTGTGCAGAAAATTTCAATTTTTCCATATGATGATGGCAAAATCCATAATGGCAAAATCCATTTTTTCTTATAAAATATTAATACAAAAGTAAATTTAATGGCTTTAAGTGTTTTTCTATCACAAATAATATTTAAAAGTAAGTTGTGAAGAAATTTTTTCAAAAAGTCAAAAATCCTCCGAGATATGGGGTATATTTGTTTTCCTGCGACTTGGCACCTTATGTCATTACTCAAATGGCTACTGTTCCTACATAACTTAATATTTTTTATTTCTGTTTTCAGATTATTATAGCTTAACATAATACCTTTCTAACGATATATAATACTTAGTAGTTAGACTTAATCTTTGTCATGAACATGGCTATTGATCTTGACCTATCTTGACTGACGCCAAAGTGAAAAATGTGAATTTTATAAATAGCACTTTAAAAGTAAATTAAGAATTAATTTTTGGTTTTTTCATGTTGATTTATGTTATTTATGAGCACAGAATCTCAAAAATTGTGATTTGAGTACTTTTTGGCACCTCAGGTAAGAATTATGTACAGGATCCTAAAAGTTTATTCCAAATGTATTAATTTCTTATTTTTTCAGTTTAAAAACATTTTGAAGACTTTTTTTGATAGATAATTAACATTTAAGGTTATTTAAGTCAAAAAACATTGATATTTGGTAATTTGTGCAGAAAATTTCAATTTTTCCATATGATGTTTGCGGAAGGCCATTTTTGGTCACAATCAATCCACTCTTGTGGCATATGTAACCAACTTTACTACAAGTATTATACATCATTTTAAAGATTTTACATTCAGCTAGCAATATTTGAAAACAGAATCCAAAAATATTCATCCAAAAAAAAATTATAGCCATTTGAGTGATCAATAAAGCCTCAAAACCCTCATACAGCATAGGTAAAAGTACAAAAACTTAAAATTTCAAACCAAATCTCAACAAAAAGTGTTAAAAATTTGTTTAAACATTGTTATAAATACAACTAAGCGTTCAAACATCATATTTGGAAATTTTCTGCACAAATTACCAAATATCAATGTTTTTGACTTAAATAACCTTAAATGTTAATTATGTATCAAAAAAAGTCTTCAAAATGTTTTTAAACTGAAAAAATAAGAAATTAATACATTTGGAATAAACTTTTAGGATCCTGTACATAATTCTTACCTGAGGTGCCAAAAAGTACTCAAATCACAATTTTTGAGATTCTGTGCTCATAAATAACATAAATCAACATGAAAAAACCAAAAATTAATTCTTAATTTACTTTTAAAGTGCTATTTATAAAATTCACATTTTTCACTTTGGCGTCAGTCAAGATAGGTCAAGATCAACAGCCATGTTCATGACCAAGATTAAGTCTAACTACTAAGTATTATATATCGTTAGAAAGGTATTATGTTAAGCTATAATAATCTGAAAACAGAAATAAAAAATATTAAGTTATGTAGGAACAGTAGCCATTTGAGTAATGACATAAGGTGCCAAGTCGCAGGAAAAAAAATATACCCCATATCTCGGAGGATTTTTGACTTTTTGAAAAAATTTCTTCACAACTTACTTTTAAATATTATTTGTGATAGAAAAACACTTAAAGCCATTAAATTTACTTTTGTATTAATATTTTATAAGAAAAAATGGATTTTGCCAAAATAATCCACTCCTCACAAAAACGCTAATAACTTTTTTTGGCGTATTTGTACTGCCAATGTTTATACATTTTTGGAAACTAGAATATAAGGGCTACATGCTGATATATGGTTTATCCCCCCCTACTCGGCGATCTAAGACACTTGCGGCACGTTTGAAGTTTTTTTTCCATGAATTTTCATACATTTCCTGCTGTAGCGGTACCAAAACTAAAAGTTATAAGTCTTGTGCCATATCAAAATAAAGCTCTTATATACTGCTATCAAGAACTGAAAACCGTTTTTCTTTAGCTCTAATTTTCATGCGCAACTTTAAGTTTAAAGATGACATGGAAAAATCTGATTTTTTACTGTTTTTCAACTTCAAACCGCTCAAAAATCAAGGAAACAGCACCAAATGACCTGAAATTTGGCATGTAAGTTAGTTTTTATGTCCTCTATAAGAAACAATCACCAAAAAGTTGTGGTTCGAAAAAGTCTTCCTCCTTTTTCAAAGTGAACTCCCACTTTTTTTTTAATTTTGCCCCATAGTAGGATCTACAATATAACATGTAAGGACTGTGATGGCAATTATGTGGGACAGTCTAAGCGGAGATTGGAGACAAGAATTGAGGAACATAAAAGAGCTCTGAGACTAAAACAACAGAATAAGTCAGCAATTGCAGATCACTGTCTTGAAGAAAATCACGATATTGGGGAAAGTGTAGTTCTAAAGGAAGTTGGCAATAAATTCCACCTGGATGCTTGGGAGAGCATATACATGTCAAAGGGAGAGGAACTGCTTAACGTGGAAGAGGCACCAATAAGCTCAAAACTTTTTGACTTTGTTTCCGTTAGGAAATGCGATAAGCTTCAAAGAGAGAATTAGATCATCTCAGTATCGAAAAAGTCTTGATAATGACAGCATTGCTGTCGAAATAGTATTGACAATAAATGTTATTTAATTAGAAAGTAAAGTGTTTTTATTGATATTTAATGATTTTTTGTGTATTTTTTTACACGTATTTTTTAATTAACTTTTAATTTCTTAAAAATTTTGACTAAATGTTAGTTCAAAAAAGTTTTAAATACTTTTAAAAAATAAAAAATGACAAACGAACAAAAAAAATTTGAAAATTTTGATAAAATTTGAAATTTTTAAATTTCATCATGAAATTCATGATAAATTTAAAATTGATAAAAAGTTCAAAATTTTGACTAAATTTTAGTTCAAAAAAATTTTAAATACTTTTAAAAAATAAAAAATGACAAAATTTGAAAATTTTGACAAAATTTGACAAACGAACAAAAAAAATTTGAAAATTTTGACTAAATTTGAAATTTTTAAATTTCATCATGAAATTCATGATAAATTTAAAATTGATAAAAAGTTCAAAATTTTGACTAAATTTTAGTTCAAAAAAATTTTAAATACTTTTAAAAAATAAAAAATGACAAACAAACAAAAAAAAAATGAAAATTTAACAAAATTTGAAATTTTTAAATTTCATCATGAAATTCATGATAAATTTAAAATTGATAAAAAGTTCAAAATTTTGACTAAATTTTAGTTCAAAAAAATTTTAAATGCTTTTAAAAAATAAAAAATGACAAAATTTGAAAATTTTGACAAAATTTGACAAACGAACAAGAAAAATTTGAAAATTTTGACTAAATTTGAAATTTTTAAATTTCATCATGAAATTCATGATAAATTTAACAAAATTTGAAATTTTTAAATTTCATCATGAAATTCATGATAAATTTAAAATTGATAAAAAGTTCAAAATTTTGACTAAATTTAAGTTCAAAATGGTTTTAAATACTTTTAAAAAATAAAAAATGGCCAAAGAACAAAAAAAAAATTTGAAAATTTGACTAAATTTGAATTTTTTAATATCATCATGAAATTCATGATGAGCTTAAAATTGATAAAAATTTCAAAATTTTGACGAAATTTAAGTTCAAAATGGTTTTAAATACTTTTAAAAAATAAAAAATAACCAAAAAACAAAAAAAAAAATTGAAAATTTTGATAAAATTTGAAATTTTTAAATTTCATCATGAAATTCATGATAAATTTAAAATTGATAAAAAGTTCAAAATTTTGACTAAATTTAAGTTCAAAAAAATTTTAAATACTTTTAAATAATAAAAAATGACAAACAAACAAAAAAAAAAATGAAAATTTAACAAAATTTGAAATTTTTAAATTTCATCATGAAATTCATGATAAATTTAAAATTGATAAAAAGTTCAAAATTTTGACTAAATTTTAGTTCAAAAAAATTTTAAATACTTTTAAAAAATAAAAAATGACAAAATTTGAAAATTTTGACAAAATTTGACAAACGAACAAAAAAAATTTGAAAATTTTGACTAAATTTGAAATTTTTAAATTTCATCATGAAATTCATGATAAATTTAAAATTGATAAAAAGTTCAAAATTTTGACTAAATTTTAGTTCAAAAAAATTTTAAATACTTTTAAAAAATAAAAAATGACAAACAAACAAAAAAAAAAAATGAAAATTTAACAAAATTTGAAATTTTTAAATTTCATCATGAAATTCATGATAAATTTAAAATTGATAAAAAGTTCAAAATTTTGACTAAATTTAAGTTCAAAAAAGTTTTAAATACTTTTAAAAAATAAAAAATGACAAACTAACAAAAAAAATTTGAAAATTTTGACAAAATTTGAAATTTTTAAATTTCATCATGAAATTCATGATAAATTTAAAATTGATAAAAAGTTCAAAATTTTGACTAAATTTAAGTTCAAAAAAGTTTTAAATACTTTTAAAAAATAAAAAATGACAAACGAACAAAAAAAATTTGAAAATTTTGACTAAATTTGAAATTTTTAAATTTCATCATGAAATTCATGATAAATTTAAAATTGATAAAAAGTTCAAAATTTTGACTAAATTTTAGTTCAAAAAAATTTTAAATACTTTTAAAAAATAAAAAATGACAAACAAACAAAAAAAAAAAAATGAAAATTTAACAAAATTTGAAATTTTTAAATTTCATCATGAAATTCATGATAAATTTAAAATTGATAAAAAGTTCAAAATTTTGACTAAATTTAAGTTCAAAAAAGTTTTAAATACTTTTAAAAAATAAAAAATGACAAACTAACAAAAAAAATTTGAAAATTTTGACAAAATTTGAAATTTTTAAATTTCATCATGAAATTCATGATAAATTTAAAATTGATAAAAAGTTCAAAATTTTGACTAAATTTAAGTTCAAAAAAGTTTTAAATACTTTTAAAAAATAAAAAATGACAAACAAACAAAAAAAAATTAAAATTTAACAAAATTTGAAATTTTTAAATTTCATCATGAAATTCATGATAAATTTAAAATTGATAAAAAGTTTAAAAAATAAAAAATGACAAAATTTGGAAAATTTGACAAAATTTGAAATTTTTAAATTTTTATTTTTATTTTTAGATTTTTGACAAATAAGAACATCATTTAAATTTTTACACGTATTTTTTTTTTTCATACAAAAAAAAATAATAATCGTTATTTTTTTTAAAGAAAAATCATTAACATTTTCAAAATTTCGGTTTTAAAAATCTGAGCAAATCAATTGAGGTATGGTCGTCGCATGGTCGTTATCCGAACATAAGCCCTTCAAATCAAAGTTTCTTTATTTATACTTTCCTAAATTTTTTTTATATAGAAAGAAAAATATTTTGTATCTCTAAGAAAAAGTGTGGCTGAAGTCAGTCGGCATGGTATCTCCAATCGATTTGAAACCTTTACTATAATTTCGTAAAAATATCGTCAAATTTCGTCAAGCAAACCCCGAATTTCGTCAAGCCTTCCTTGAGGAGCTACAGCAGTTTCAATATTTGGGTACGATGCAGACCAACTTCAGTTGGTAAGACTTCTAAAAATAAATTCTAAGTGACATGTTATATATCAAAACGCATCTCCTAATTTCGTCAAATTTCGTCACGTAAAAATTTTCAAAATCGAAAGTGACAGACAAGAGTTATAGCCTGTCAAAGTTTTGTACCGTACTGTACCATTAAATGGTTATTTATTGGTCAACTTTTAGTATGGCTTGTAATACCTCTAAACATATCTACTTTTAATAAGGATATCAAATATACAAAAATATTTTGGAACCGGCCATCCACAAGAGAGTTATGTCCAATCTTAATTATGGTTGGGTACGAAAATCAAAAGCCTCAAAAAATTTCGTCCAAATCATGTTGTATATGTAAAAATATCTACATTTTTCAAGGATTTCAAAAATGTAAAAATATTTTGGAACCAACCATCCATAAGTGACTTACGTCTAATTTAGTTAGGTACGGGTACGAAAATCAAAAATCTCAAAAAATTTCGTCCAAATCATGTTGTATATGTAAAAATATCTACATTTTTCAAGGATTTCAAAAATGTAAAAATATTTTGGAACCAACCATCCATAAGTGACTTACGTCTAATTTAGTTAGGTACGGGTACGAAAATCAAAAATCTCAAAAAATTTCGTCCAAATCATGTTGTATATGTAAAAATATCTACATTTTTCAAGGATTTCAAAAATGTAAAAATATTTTGGAACCAACCATCCATAAGTGACTTACGTCTAATTTAGTTAGGTACGGGTACGAAAATCAAAAATCTCAAAAAATTTCGTCCAAATCATGTTGTATATGTAAAAATATCTACATTTTTCAAGGATTTCAAATATGTAAAAATATTTTGGAACCGACCATCTAAAAGTGATTTATGTTTATTTTAGTTTAGTTTATTTACTTGAAAATTTTGTTTTAATATTTAAATAAAATTTTACCTATCTCAAAAATATAAAAGTTTTAGAAAATGAGAATTTTTTGTTACCTGAGATTTTTGTACCAACCATAACTAAAATAAACATAAATCACTTTTAGATGGTCGGTTCCAAAATATTTTTACATATTGGAAATCCTTGAAAAATGTAGATATTTTTACATATACAACATGATTTGGACGAAATTTTTTGAGATTTTTGATTTTCGTACCCGTACCTAACTAAATTAGACGTAAGTCACTTATGGATGGTTGGTTCCAAAATATTTTTACATTTTTGAAATCCTTGAAAAATGTAGATATTTTTACATATACAACATGATTTGGACGAAATTTTTTGAGATTTTTGATTTTCGTACCCGTACCTAACTAAATTAGACGTAAGTCACTTATGGATGGTTGGTTCCAAAATATTTTTACATTTTTGAAATCCTTGAAAAATGTAGATATTTTTACATATACAACATGATTTGGACGAAATTTTGTGAGATTTTTGATTTTCGTACCCGTACCTAACTAAATTAGACGTAAGTCACTTATGGATGGTTGGTTCCAAAATATTTTTACATATTTGAAATCCTTGAAAAATGTAGATATTTTTACATATACAACATGATTTGGACGAAATTTTTTGAGATTTTTGATTTTCGTACCCGTACCTAACTAAATTAGACGTAAGTCACTTATGGATGATTGGTTCCAAAATATTTTTACATTTTTGAAATCCTTGAAAAATGTAGATATTTTTACATATACAACATGATTTGGACGAAATTTTTTGAGGCTTTTGATTTTCGTACCCAACCATAATTAAGATTGGACATAACTCTCTTGTGGATGGCCGGTTCCAAAATATTTTTGTATATTTGATATCCTTATTAAAAGTAGATATGTTTAGAGGTATTACAAGCCATACTAAAAGTTGACCAATAAATAACCATTTAATGGTACAGTACGGTACAAAACTTTGACAGGCTATAACTCTTGTCTGTCACTTTCGATTTTGAAAATTTTTACGTGACGAAATTTGACGAAATTAGGAGATGCGTTTTGATATATAACATGTCACTTAGAATTTATTTTTAGAAGTCTTACCAACTGAAGTTGGTCTGCATCGTACCCAAATATTGAAACTGCTGTAGCTCCTCAAGGAAGGCTTGACGAAATTCGGGGTTTGCTTGACGAAATTTGACGATATTTTTACGAAATTATAGTAAAGGTTTCAAATCGATTGGTGATACCATGCCGACTGACTTCAGCCACACAAGAAAAAGATCAGGCTATGTTGTAAGGTTTTTCAAAAATCTACAACCTTATTATTTTGTATGTTTAAATGCTTAATCATAAGACTCTTCCTTACTTTATTTTAAAAAGGCGAAGAAACAGCTATGATTAAAATTTTTATGCCTATCAGTCAATGTTTTACACATATTACACATAAAAATGCAACTTTGTGGTAGAAATAATCGAAGAACTGAGAAAAAAATTAAATGTAAAACAGGTTTTCATGAGAAAGTGAATTAAATAATATTAATCTCAAACATGAAACGAATCCACCTTCACATATATACCGAGCATATGCCAATCACTTTTCATGGCAGCTATTGCAATGCTGGAGGTTTGCAATTAATTTATTTTGCAGGTTTTTTTGCCTTTTAATCTTCTTCATAAAATATATATTTTTTTTTCAGAGTTTAAAAATCTAAAGTTTATTCAAAGAATTAAGACTTGTGATTTCCTTATTTTTTTCACATTTAAAACTAGTTTGAAGCTCATATAAAATAAAATTAAAATTGGTTACAATGTTTTTCTTGTTGTGTTTTACATAGGTTCATCACTGTTCATCAAATTTCTTTTTTCAATTAATTCAGCGAACTTATAAAAATATAAATCCTAGCTTGATTCTAAGTGTTGAGCTATAAAATATCTACTAGAATGATTTAAAAAAGAAAATAAAAGCAGATAAAAAATTTCTGTGATAACATCGACATATATGCACTATTAAAAATCCTTGAACTTGAGTACCAAATGACACTTGTTAATAGATCAATATATTAGATATCTTCAAGTAACATTTTCTCAATACACGATGTGAAATTTAAAAATTATTTTTTTTTATTGTCCGAATATTGATGTTAACCTGTGTAAACATAATTTAATATGACAATTTTTTTACAAATTTTTAATGTGACTTTGTCTTGCAGAATTGATGGACTGATCATTTCTGTTGTATTAGTCGAAAATTTAAGTCCAATATTTAAGGAAAGAAATTAACGAGAGAATTGTTTAATACATGTGTAACAGACTCGCTAATAAAACATAATATTTTTCATTTTTTAAACAAAATATTTTTAGGGGTCGTTCTCTTATGATGTTTGATTTTTAGGGGGAAGAGAGGACTGAGCCGGGGGGGGGGAGGATCTAAAAATCCATATGTTTGATGAACGTCATCATAACTGAACGGCCCCTTATGGAGATTTTGTGACAGAGAACGAGCGGGCTTTAAAAATCCAAGCTTTTAATGGACATTATAAGTGAATGACCCATACTTCAACTGATATTTAGAGTATAATATGCAGGTAATTTAACTTTAATACTGAAATTGATTTACTTTTGTTTTGTTACTTTAAAGACTAAAATTGTCGATAAATTTAATTTTCTAAGAGTAGAGTTAAAAGCTACTACACGTGTGAAATGTCTATCATTCATTCCGTGTAAATGCATTTTATATACAGAAACTTTTTATCTGTCTATTTTCATCATTCCTCTATATGTACAGTACTATACTTATATTGAAAGTGACCTTGATTTATCGCAACAATGTTGCCAACGTTACTAATTAAGTTTCATGTCGCTTTTGCGGAAAAGGTTTTAATGTCATTTTGATATCGATTTTTCAGAACGAACGTATTTATTTTTATATCAGATCTATCTGAATGTACATTTATATCTGTCCACAGGTAATTTTAAACTCAGTAGATTATTTTATTGACTAAACATGATCATGTTATTTATTTTTTTGCCACTTAGATTTAAGTTTAATTTCTCAAGACTTTGGTATGCGTAATACTTTTCTTATTACTGAGAAGATAAAGAAATGAGTGGGTTAATTGAGATGAATAGTTTGGCTGAATAGTTCTGTATGAATTAATTTTGGCTAAAATTTCTTGAGCATTTTCATTTTGCCTAAAATTTTCAAATATTTTTTAACCTTTATTTTATTTTTAACTCATGAGTTTTAAAAAAACTGTTAATTTTTGAATTTTGGAATGAAACAAAAAAAACTTATTTTTTTTTAAACAAATCAAAAACACTCAAAACTTTTAGTCAAAATAAAAATTCCCAAAAAATTTTGGCCAAAACATCATTTCAAATTACCTACATTTTCAAAAAAATATTAGTCAATTTCTATGATTTAGTTTAAAAATATTACATAGCCCGAATAGCACAGCGCGGCGAAAAAAGCCGCAAGTCGGTCGTACGACCGCCGTGAACGGCACGTAAATACGACGACGTGGCGGCGACGTAAAATTGGCCTTGACGTCGACGTCACGGTTAAACAAAATTATTTATGCTGTAATTTTAAAACAGAAAAGACTGTTAACAATTTGACGCAAAAATCAAAATTGCGTCGACCTCACGGCTCCCTGACGACTGTTGTGTTTCCAATTTTTTATTTTTTTATTTTCTTTTAAAAAAAATCATAAGTGTTTCAGATGTTGAACAGGCAACATCATAATTTAGATTTGTTGATATTTAAAATATAAAGAGATAATTTAAGTGATGTTTGTGCAAGTAATATAATTTGGAAAGTGAAAAACTCGTTAAACCAATAAAATGTAAGTAAAAAAATTTCAGTTTTCAATTTTTTTAATTAGAAGTTATCTTTCCATGCTTGTTTGTTTGTTTTATAATTATTTTTTTTTATTTTGGTTTGAATAGGTTCGAATGTATGAGGATACAAATAAGATGAGTATTGTTTATGTTTAAGCAACAAAAATATATAAATTTTTAACTTAAATTTTTTCTTATTTCAGTCAAATTAATAAAATTTAATTGTGAAATTGGAACATGTTTTATTAGGTAATGGAAAAGGTATATGCTAAATAAGATTTATGAATAGTTTTGTTGAAGTTTAATTATTTTTCATTTATTTTTTCAGATTAAAATGACAGGATGAAAAAATGGCATTATTTAGATTTGGGGCGCCATCATTAAAAAGTGCTGAGGACAGTATTAAGAAAATTTACTAATTAATTTTGTTTTATAAAATAAATAATGTTTTTTTAAAATAAAATAAATGATATTCATGCAATTTTATATATTTGTATTTTATTTCGAAGCATTTTAATTTCAGCCTTATTTTAAGCCTTTAAGTAGCCCCAAAGCCGCCGCAAATTTTTTACTGGAGTGCCGCACTTCCATACAATTTTTTTGCCTTGGAGGCGACGTCAAGTTGCCTTCGCGGTGACATGTGAGTCGACGTGGCGTCGCCAAAATTGGTCCCAAAAACGTCCCTGGACGGACGTCACGTCGACTCCACGGTTTTGCATTGCCGTGGCGTCGCCGTCAAGGGGAATTTTGACGTTTTTTTTGTGCGGTGAAACGCCAAATTTTCGACGCCAAGTCGACGTAGCGTTTACTTTGTGTTATTCGGGTAGGTTGATATATTTAGCATAATTTATTAATAAAAAATATCAGATTTAATTATTAAGAGAAAATGGAAAAAAAACTAGTTAATGACAAGTTTATATCATTGGTACTATTATTGTAAATAAATATACTGTGTTATGATTCAGCACCAGATTGATTCTGTTGTTTCCATGGCTTGAATTTTTCCTTCTTTTTTCTCTCTCCATGGAAATTTTAAATTGTCGATGAAATGGAAAATTGTTTGCTGCACAGTAATAGATGTAGGATCAATGCTATATATTATATGCTTTTGTATTTCTCAGAAAATAAATGAATTTGAAGGACAACGGTAGAAATAAAGTAAGAAATTTATTTAAAGTTAAAAAAATTAAACTGACTCAATTCATAAAATTCTTGGGAATATCAAATTATCAAAAAAGTGTAAGTTTTTGATTTTTTAAAGACCGTGTAAAAAATATAAATTTAAAAAAAAAATATAAATTTAAAACAAACAAAAACAATTTCAAAAATCATTGATTGAAAATGAAAATGTTATTCTCAAAATCATAAATAATTGAAATCAAATCATCATTACTCTCGAAAGCATCAGAAATTTTCGATTATTTACATAATCTCTTAGGATTATATTTGATGCATACACTTGCAACTACAAAATAGCAATTATCGACAAAAGCATGTTAAGTGGAAAATAATTTAAGAATCAATTCTGCTTTCATATTGAATTTCAATTGCTTTTTTCGACTCCACTCAATATCCTTTCCTTTACTTTTTTTTGTGTATGATAGCCATCCAATATTTGACAACATAAATGCATGTTAAATGCCCCCAAGTCATACAACACAAATCCTCATCAATTGGCATCACATTGCTATTTTCACATTTCTGATTATTTAAAATTCATTACAATTTGTCATTTTGTTGTTCTCTGTAGACTTAAAGGAAAATTGTATTGGTTTTGTTGTGCATAAAGAAACTATTTTTAAATATCTTTTATATATTCTCAGTATATCTTCTTAATTTGTATCATGAAAGTAGGAAAGGCAGGGGAGCTTGGGAACCCTTCTGAAAAAATAAAATTGCATAAAAATGAATTTTTTAGTGAATTTTAATGAAAATTTTCTGATAATCTTTTAATTCGAACAACAGAATCTATTAAAATATGTATAAGTATTTAAATTATAAAAAATTAGATTTTAAATTTCAATCAAACTACTCATATGATCTTCAAAAATCAATTTTTGAAATTTTAAACCTGCAAACATTTAAATGTAAAAAGTAAGGAAGAAATTCTTAAATATTTAAAGAAACTTGAAACTTTGTAGACACAACATTGGACCATATAAGTTGTACATTTCTTAGAATTAACGCGGTTCACTTCGGTTTGGTAGTTGACATGGGCAACATTGTAATCACATAAACATATTAATTTTTTGATTCAAACAAAAAGTGTTGATTTTAATATGAACCAAAAATCTTAATACTTAGTATGAGGAATACTAACTTTAACTGTATTTTGAAACCATACATAATGTTTTTCAAAAGAGTTATAATTGAATTAAATAAAATCAAGCAACAAAATAAAAATCAATATGCATGTATAAGAAAGTATCTGAAGCTGAATTCACGAAACAATGCAATGAACCGTGAGGCATGAATCAAAAAGCAAGTTAGTAAAAAAAATTCGAGGAAAGGAAAAAAAAATTATTGGCGTTTAACAGAATAATAGTGTGGAAGTAGAAAATGAAGGAGAGACAGAAATCTTTGAACTGTAAATTTTCCTTTTATAGCATTAAATGTTGTAAAAATTATGGAGATGAATGTATAGGTACGATTTGCGAAGGGCAATATCCATACAGCAGATTATAAAATATGAAAAGAATAAAAAGAATAATCTTCTTTGCATGAGTAGCATAATTTATGATTTTCATGGCTTTTTAATGTATTTACATTTAACCAAATTACAAATTTTAATATACCGCAATATTACACATTAATCAGCATTGCTACTCACCGTATTTAACCAATTTCGATTTGAATGTTATGATTTTCTTTAATTGAGTTTTTTGAATTTGCTTCTAACAATTTCTAGTTTAAATGATCTTCTTACTTCATTAAAAATTTCTATATAATTTTAATTTAATTTAAAAGAATTATAATTTTCCCCAATAATCAGAAATTTTAAAAGTTAGTGTTCAGATTGTTTATCTCACGGCTATCTACAGATACACAAGCTTAAATCTAGCTTTTGACTAACTTTTAACGGTTGTGGTTATTAGGGTTTCTTAAAATTACTTAAAATTAAAATTAAAAAAAGTATGAGCAACAATTGAAATATTATGGTTACAATATTATTGATTTTTTTATTTGTTTAATTTAACAATAATAATCAAATGAATTAAGAATAAAACTTTTAACTGGTTATTTTTTCAATTTTCTCATAAGGGGTTGCGATATTTAAATTTTGCAATCGAAAAACACTGCAAAAAATACAATTCTTATAAAAACTGTACAACCATTAATGGTTGTCAAAAACCATTAATTTCCATTTTTCTAGCATGCTCTATGCATAAAAAGTCTGTTTTCACGATGATAGATACATAACCTATCAAAAAGAAACAAAAAAAATTTGATTAACGGTCAAAAAATTTTATACTTCAACTCTCAAAAAAGAAAAAAACAAATTGTCATTTTATGACAAAAATCCATCGATGTCAATGCATCGAAATTTCAATAAAATCTTCACTGAAAATTAACAAGTTGAATATGAAAAGCAAAATGAAAATAAGCATTTTCTTTAAAAAGGGTAAAATTTAAAAAATTAAGTAAAAGAATGCAACCACAAAAAAATTCTAGATACGTCCCTAACATAAGTCATTAAGTATAAGAATATGTTTTAAGGTTTTTTTTGTTCTCTTAATTTAGTTAAAATATTTGAATAATTTACTACTATTATTACCTTTTTGATGAATATTCAAAGGAAAATAATTATTACACAAATAATTATTGCACAATAAATTCCCGCTAAGCGTAAAACTAGTTAAAGTTTAAGAATTATGATCAGTAAGTTATAATTAGGCTTTCTCGCTATCGGGATCGGGATCGGGAAATCCCGGGAAATCCCGATCCCGAAAAATCCCGGGATCCCGAAAAATTTCGGGATCGGGATTGAAAATCCCGATTTTAACCATTTGCATAGTGAAATATTTTTTTTTTTTGACTTTTTTTTCAAAAAAAAAAATACATTTAAATTTAAATAAATATATTTACAGTATTTAAATACAGTATTTAAATAAATATTCACTTTAAATTTTATTAAAATTTAGTGTCATTTGATACTTCATTTTGTTGAAATTTTAAAAAATTTGGAAAATCAACCAAAATTCGTAAAAAATCTATATTTTTTTAAAAAAAATATTTTTGATACTTAGAAAAAAGTTTTTATCATGGTTAAAATAATCGAAAATTGATTTTAAAATTAAACCTTAATTTAAAAAAATATTATTTTAAAGACTTTATATAATAATCTGTGATGTATTATAGAATTGTATAAATTAATGATACTTTCTAAAACATACATCAAAATGAAACTCTAGAAATAATTTTACTAATTTTTCAATTTTGTAGTTTATTGAACTATTAATGACCAATTGCAACAAAATTGTATCAGAAATATGTTGTCCAAAAAAATAAAAACTTTTAAAAATTAATTACCTTCATTCAAATATTAAAATTGGATATAAAATCAACATAAATTTTTCAAAAATATCTTTCGGGAAATCCCGGGATTTCCCGGGGAATCCCGATCCCGATCCCGATCCCGAAAATCAATCGGGATCGGGATTTCGAGAAAGCCTAGTTATAATTCGTTTCTATTTAGAAAATTAAAAAATATAAAGTAATGATTAATTGGCACTCACCGGTATCTTGATAATCTTCCATATGTGATGGATAAGGAGGGATGGTGGGAAGTTGTCTTGGAAACGGCTGCATTTGTTGTGAATTTGGTGAAGTTGTTGATGAATCACAGTTATCATAAGAAGGTTGACTACCAAGAGCACTTTCTGGTCTTTGGATGAGCATTTGGTTAGGACTTTGGTTTAATTGAACACTGCTACTGCTGCCATTGGTGCTTGATACACTTCCTGCTCTTTGTGCTGGAAGTAAATGATGTATATTAGATGGTAAAGGTGGAGGTGGAACTTCACCTTGAGCCAATACGCGAGATTCATCTTGTGCCTGTGCACGTCTTAAAGCAGTTTGTAATGCCATTACACGTTGTCTTTCTGCAGTTAATTTACACTTTTCGCAGTTGCAATAGCGGAAAGCACAAAATCGTTTATGACCACGAAGTGCTAACTTGTGACCATGGTTTCTGCATCGAGCACAATTTGGTGGTGTTCGTGGAGACGAAGAGTTGTTTTGAGATTTCCCATTCATGATGGGTCCATCCATCATTTCAATATCTGATTCGCTTTGATCACTCCCGGATGCTTTTGTATCGTAATTTGTGTGCATTATTTTCACAATATTAATTTACTTTTATTCAAAAAAAGATTGTTCTATTTTTTTCAATTTGATCTTTTCTTGTGATTTTATTTTTTTTTTAATTTATAGTTAAATATTTTTATTAACTTGAACACATTTGTTTATTCAGTTATCATTTTTTTAAAATAAATTTACTAATTCAATTCATTTTTGAATATAGGGTAAAAAATCTGTTTTTTGTGGTATTTTGCTTTTCATCAACTTTGAATTTAAATAAATATTCACTGATTCATCCTTTTTAAATGAATAATGGCTCAAAATATTCAGGAACCAAAAGACTTTAAAGTCTTATATTCATTTACTACTGTAACATTAAGCTTTTAGTGAAAAACTAAATTAAACACCAAATCTATTTTTGGTGGTATGAAATCTATTTTTTGTGGTAAAAAAATCTATTTTTTGTGGTAGAAAAAAGTAATGAAATTACATGATAAATTTTAGTTATTACTTTAAATACATCATCTTTAATGCAAAATGAATCGATAACAAGTCAAATTAAGTTATTTAAATGATTAAAATACATTAAATTTATTAAAAATAGTTTCATAATATTTTACCGGATTTTTATTTTTCAAATTGTTTAGGGGACTGTCAACTTTCAGGGTAATATCAACTTTAGTTTGTATGGATTTTTTTGTAAACAAATACCACAAAAAATAGATTTTAGTACCACAAAAAATAGATTCAATGTTTATACAAAGTAAATTGTAATTTTCGATTATTTTGTTAACTTATATGCATTAAATATGATTAAATATTAAACAGTGAACGTTTATTTGTCACAATAATGATTCTTCTGACAGAATCACAAAGAAATTAAGCAAAAAATTGCGCATGAAAAATGGTAAGAAATTTTGATTTTTGGTGTGAAATTTTAAATTGCAAATATTAAAAGATAGAAATTAATTAGACAATTTAGATTAAGCATACATGCTTTAATCATTATTTGCAACACATCTGTCAAGAAATGAGGAATTTTTAATGCTTTAAAAGTATGTTTCACAGCTAAAGATGAATACCACAAAAAATAGATTACCACAAAAAACAGATTTTTTACCCTACTTTTATTAATTTATATATTCTATGCATTTTTCGAATTTTTCACCGAAATAAATATTTAAGTTTGAAAGATTTTTTTGAATGGTATAAATTTTGAATTTTTAATACTTATACTTTTAGAATTTCCAATAAAAATTTACTGCCAATGCGTCAAAAACTTTTAAAATATAACAAACTCATACTGAACAAAACTAATCAAATTATTGCCATCAATTTGATAAATGTGATATTATTTTTTTTCTTAAAAAAATTAATATAACCTCGAAAAATGCGCACTTATTCTCTTTCAAGTTAGAATAATTTATTCAACAAAATTTCAAAAATAAAATGAATTAATGGTCGTTTTGATTCAGTGATTGTAAAACTAAATTTATTTTAGATAACTGCAATTTTTTATATTTCTCCTATTTCATTTTTAATCGATGTGAGATTTGTGCTAATTTTTGAAAGCTGATGTCGCAAAATACACAATTGTATCGAAAAAGAAAAAAAGAAAAAAGAAATATGTAATAAATTTGCATCATTCTATTATATTGTATTAAAAAAAACGAGCACCCTATTTTATTATATTATCAACATAATTTTACAGAAAATATTGAAAATCTGTTTATTTAGTGACGAATTTTTAAAAAATTTTTAAATTTGTTTTTTTTACAGAATTTTTGAAAGTTTTTAAAAAGGTTCGTAATTTTAAAAATTCGCAAACTGAATCAAAATTAGACTGGCAGACTGGCAGAGTTGTTTGAGAAAATGTGCTGTGACTGTGAGTCAAAAATAAATTTTATTTTTTCAAGAGTTCTGGACAATTTTTATTTTATTTATTTATTTATTTTTTTCTTTTAAAAGAATTCATTCCTGAGGTCAAACTAATTTCAAATTTTTGGTAATACAACTTTTTTTACAATAATTTTATTAATTTTACTAAAAAAATCAAAATCAACATAAATAAAGTTGAATATTCAACAAATTTTTTTAAAATCCTTTTACATAAATTTTATTAAACAGTAAGTATTGAGAGAGAAAAATATCTTTAAACGACACTGTTGCTTAGCGGCTCATATTTTGTTTTCTTTATATTATTATTTTTTCTCATTTTTCTTCTTATCAATGCGATTATTATTGCAATCAGAAAAGAAGAAAAGCCACGAATAAATGTGCGATGTGAGATTATAGGTTAAATATTTATTCGTAAGAGACTACACATACAAAGTGTATCATATAAAATAAATAAATAGAGATGAGACAAAATCGCTTGTTTTGCCGGTATTTTCTACTGCATTTTCAAATTGATGGGGGATTAACTGAATTATAAACTCCATAGCTACCATTGCAAACCATTTTATCGTGTCGATGTCGTTGAAGGATGAGGAGTATTACGAAATAAACTTGAAATAAACTTAACGAAGGAATGAGAATTGTGAGAAAATAAGGGAAAAAATCTCCTTTTTCCAACTGAATGATGAAAAGTGTCAATAAACATTTTTTCCATGGACGAATAACGAAGGAAATTGGAATAGAGTGAAATGTAAGTAAGAAATCTGTTCAAAGTTTGTGTCTCTCTTTTTATTGAGTGTTTCGTTGTATTCTATTTATAAATCGCTTAACTGTCGTTTCTTTCTGCAATTTGATCTACTGCAAGATTATTATTTATGCCTGTTGCATTATTGCCTTGTATCAGTTAACTATACATATTTTTCAATCCTCAAGTAAACATAAAGTATAAATAAATAAATTTCATTATACAATGTACACTAAAGTAAAAAAAAAATAAAATAAAACAAGTAGGAAAAGAACTGGAAATTCATAAAGAAGTGAAGAAAAGAAA
This sequence comes from Chironomus striatipennis, assembly GCA_026123125.1. Lineage (NCBI taxonomy): Eukaryota > Metazoa > Arthropoda > Insecta > Diptera > Chironomidae > Chironomus > Chironomus striatipennis. Next base: position 44,649,002 of record CM047393.1, on the reverse strand, counting down.
TAAGGAGACATATATAGAGAAGGATGAGGTACATCAATGGATGTAAAACAAGTTATTTTCTTCTGTCATACTACTTGTGCTATGTAAGGAAGCTTTATATTCGTGCATTTATATGTGGGCAAATCTTAAAATCAAACTAATAATCTTGGCATTAATTCTTGATTAGATTTTTTTCTCTTTGAGCCTGAAACTTTATTTTTGTTCAATTTCAAAGATTGTGTGTTTTGAAATATTAACTGTAACAGACTAATTGTTAATACTTCCTCGCAAAATTTGTCCAAAGAATTTTTTCCTCAACAGAATTTTTATTCATATGGAAATGTGTGTTGAAGAATAGCCCATGCGATATTTAATAAAATATGGCAACACTGCATGCAAGTGTATGACATTGTATCACGTAAATACTTTTTTATTCTGATGTACATATTATCAAGTGCTCATTTTTATAAAAAAAAATTCTTATCGGTTTTTCATTTTCTGTGAATATTTTTCTGGCACATTTTTTTAAAATGTAATGACTTTTTTCTTATTTTTTTTATTTTTTTTTATTTATTTTTTTTTTTTTATTTTAAAGCCTTGACTTTTTCTGTCTTATAATATTTAAGAACGAATTCAAGAATAGAAGAAAAATGTGAATTCCTCATTTTTCCGGCTTCTTACACAGTTACAAAATTTACAATATTTACAGTCTAGAGACACTTGTTGGAATATTTTCTTCAACGAAATATTTTTCTTTTTTTAGTCACATTAAAACATGGAAAAAAATCCTCAAAATATGCAGTTAACTTTTTTTATAGCAGATTTAAATACTATTTAACTTTAATATTTTAAATTTGTTCAAGTAATATTTTTTTTCAATTTTGTTAGAGTTTTAAAAATTGTAACCCACTATAGAGACCGGTAAGTGGCACAAATTTTTATACACAAACACGTTTTAGTTATACAACAATATAAAAAAGTAGTTTATAACTTAATTGTAATATTAACTCTTATTTGAATTTGATTTTCACTTTTATCTATTATTTATTTTATTTAAATTTTTTATTTAGATTGACACGTGAAGATGTTATTCACTACATTTTTTCTTCTTATTTTTGGGGGTATTATACCTTTAATGTTTTCAACCAAAATAAATAGGTTTATTCAAAGATTATTTCACTTCCAAATGACTTCAATTAAATGTTTTTAGAGTTCAATGCTTTTTTTCAAATCACTACAAACAATTCGTAAAGAATATCGAAATTCATCACCATACAATGTATTCATATTTATTTAATTATTATTCGTAAAATTTTTTTCAATTTACAGATGAAATAAGAGCGAAGCGTTCGCTACAATTTCAATTCAAATACTAAATACGAAGAGAAGTTAAAGTGTAAAGACACAAAGTATACAAGAAACAAGCTCTCGGGATATTGTTTAAATGTATGTCTACAGACTACATACAACAAAGGAAGAGAATGCAATGTTAAAATGTATTTTTGAAGAGAGGAAAAAAATTGAAAAAAGAGAAAAGTGAAGTGATCACTTTTAAATACATTTTCATATCGCATGATCGGTGAATTTGCACATTGTTGTTGATTTTGATACGATTTTATCTTTCGTTTTTTCAAGCACATGCTTACGAATAAAATGAATCTCTCGTTTAATTTTCAGTTTCTCACTGGTTTTCTCTCAAAGTGAGAATAAATTTTCAAATAAAAAAAAAGAGAAAAAAGTCGCAAATGTCCTCGTGTTTTGTGTCGAGGGCTTTTAGCGCATTTTTATATTATATATTATTTTATGAAAATCAATTTATTATATTTTATCAATTTTTACATACATTTGAAGCAGAACTCGAAGTCGACTCGGATTTTTTATCAAATTTGTCGACTCCGAGTCGACTCGACTCCATACAAAATTTCATCGACTTCGAGCTCTGATTTGAAGAATCATTCAAAAGTTCAGATCATACATTTGATCTGTAATAGGTAAAGTTTATTTTATTTTTTTTTATCAATTTTTACAAAATTTATTCTTTAGCAGTATCTTCCAAATTTTTTTTTTGCGTGCGACACACTTTTGGAACTTTTTTTGTGTCACACCAGAAGAGAAAAAATTTGATTTTCACGACATTTCTTAAGACAAGTTGATTATTTTTGTTGTATTATACAATAATATAAGGATCCTTTATTTAAAAAAAAAAATTTGTTCCAAGTTTTAAATTGAATTTATTCATCTTCATTCACCGAAGAAGATTTGAAATTTCTATCACCTGAAGTTATTTTTAGTTTAGTTTTATTTGCGAAATTAAAAATTGATTAATTTAAGTGTTTAAACTCTCCATGATAGTGATGATCTACCGGTGGCATCAAAACAAAACTAAAGTGTTCCTCGAAATTTTTTTTGAAATTTGAAAAATGACTATTTTTGTAGGTAAATTGGTGTGCTGCAAAACTAAATTTAAAATTTTGTTAAAATAGTATAGAGAAACCAAAAAATTTAGTCTTCACTGCTCTATGATATCTAAATCAAAAGAATAAATTTATTGTTTCTAAACGATCAAAATGAGTTATTCAGTTTTGAACAAGTTTTCAAAAATGCGCTAAATTGAATGCAGCAACAACAATGTCCTTAGTAACAGAAACAAGATTTTATTTATATGGGAAAAGTGAAATTGTGATTGTGTGCCATGCAATCTTGTTGCATTGATAACAAAAAAAAAAAAAAAAAAGAAAAAAATGTGCCGAACACAATGGCATTGAAAAAAAGTTACATGTATTTAGAAGTTAATTCAATTTGACAAGGATTAATTGATGCTAATATTCTGATATGGCACTCCCAACTCGCTGTTTTTATATTTAATATATTTTTTATCGGTGTAACTTATTATTTACAATATTTTATTGTATATACATTTTAATAAATTCCTTTTTTTATAATTTTACTCAACTTTGAATGAATCAAAATAAACATTATACACACACTAACGTGACAGACAGTACAGAATTTTATAACATTTACATATGAATTAATAAATGACGAAGCTTTAACGAGACGGTAGACAACTTTGTTGCAAACTCGGGTCTTTTAATATTATTCTATATATATACATGAGCAATTGCTCCTTCTTATTTCGTTTTTCTTCCTTCTCTTCTCACTCTTCTCATTCAGGCATATCGTAAACCTCTCAAAAGTGTGTTCGACAATATTGACGATATTTTTTTCTTGTGCGCGTTTCAAATTGCAACAACAATAAATTGTTGCTTTTATTAGATGACGAGAATGAAGAAAAAATTCAGAGAAAAAGAATTTTTCTACATTAAAAAGAATCACACTTAGAGACCGATTGAGTTGAAGTATACAAACTTTAATCAAGGTTTTTTAAAAGAAATGTTTTTAATTCAATAATTTTTTTTTTATTTAGCATTTAAAATATTTCGAAAATTTTAAAAATCTTTTTAGATACGTTATTTATTAATCGAAAATTATTTTTAATGGTTTAAAGCATCGATAGCTAATTGGTGTGCACTGTTCTGTGTGTAGTTTTAATCAAAGCTTACACTTATAGTGTTCTGTGCAACAAAAAGGTTGGCCACCACTGATTTAAAGTCGAGTTTAAAGGAGAATTTTATAATAATAAAAATATTACATTTCATAGTTCTTGCATAGTCAAGAGTTTAAATTTTCGGTGACAAATTATATTCTTCCTCTATTTAGATATTTTTTTTAAAGAGAAATAGATATAATTATGATCTTATATATATATATAATTTAAATTATATAAAGATTAAAATCTTCGAATGGGATTTTTTGATAATATAACCAGTAGGCTGTTCATTTATTTCGTAACGCAGCGGTCATTCTAGAAGGGGTTAGAGACAATTTTTAAAAATTTGATTGTTCTTTTTTTAAAAATCTTTTCAAGGCTTCCGCAGATTATAATCTTTAAAAATCAAAGATAAACTTATCTTTATACAAAGATCATTATCTTTGATTTTTAAAGATCATTATCTTTGATTTTTTAAAAATTATAATCTTTGTATGAAAGATTATTAAAGATAATCTTTGAATAAAATTTTCTTGAAAATTTTAAAAACTAGTCACCTCACTCACTGACAAAATTCACAATTACAATATAGATAAGATACAAAATTCTAGGCTCTTCCGATCTCACAAAAGGCGATCATACTTAATTATTGTAAAAATGCGTATTTTATTTACTCATCAAACTTATTCTGGTTTTGATCGTATTATGCTTAAAACCCACTATCGAAGCAATCTGAAGGAATAACATTGCGTACTGTTTTAATAGTCGAAATATACAATGTCATATATTTCTTACTATATAAGTCAAAAGTCATTAAAATGTTTATTTTTTATTACATTAAGAGTCAACATTAAGAGAAGATATCAACGAAAACAAGCTTTATGAGAAAAAGCGCCGCTGACTGTAGCACTGACTACATATCTAATTTTGTTAATGTAAATAAAAAACCCTAACTTGTTTACAACAGTATTAATTAAAAATGAGATAGAAATTTTTAAAGTTTCAAGAATTAAACAAGATTTAATGTAATGAGCTCAATAAATTCTTAAAAATCCAAGTTTTTATGCAGAGTTGACCCAATTTATCACAAACTATTTATAAGCTGTTCCTCGATCAAAATGCGCTTAAGTATTTGAAATTTTTAAATTCATGTTCTTGACACTAGTTATAAAAACTAAATTACTTTAAGATGCTGAACAATTACTTTTTTTAACATATTCATATTTTTATTTTCATTTTTATTTTTTAATGTCGCGTGAATTATTGTTTGAAATTTTATATTTTATATTTTTATTACAACAAACAGCAAATTTTTTTAAATGTGACTAATCCTTTTAAATTTCTATACAAGCTTCATGACAAACAATGTTTCTTCTCTCCTTTATTTTAACTGCATTCTGAAAATGTTCTTAACGATTTTGCATGCCGCACAAGGAAAAAAATTATATATAAGCTTCGAACGCAGAAAAGAGAGTCATATAAAAAATAATAAAAATAATCTCATTTGCATATGCACGGTTATGGAGAATAGTGAAATAAAAGTACGACTCAAGGCAGCCGGTCGATTAAAAACTATTAATTTAAGAGAGATTGAAAAATATATAGAAGGAGAAGCGAAAAATAAATTTTTTTACTACTTTTTATTTAAAAACAGCATTTTGTTATATGAAAACATATAATCGACATTTTTATAAATACACAAGAGTCTTGTAAAGCTTATTAAAAATTATTACGCTACAAAAACTAAAGTAATTTTATTAATAGATTTATTTGAATTGAAACTTCTACTACAGATATGAAATGTAAAAATGAATCGATCGATTAATTAAGTTGTGACGACTTAATGCAGATTAAGTATTGAAATATCTCAATTAGGTTTTCAACTGCAGAAAATTGCACTCTATATTTTTAATTTGAAGTCTACATTGCTGTGGCATTTTTCTTCGATTTTACATTAATTATAATAATAATAATAATGAATACGAGTACCAAAAAAAATTGCTTAGGAAATACATAAAAGAAAGACATTCCTCAATAAATAATCTCAGAGGCCGTTTAAAAAATATTAAATTCTTCAAAAAATTCACTATTTTTTTTATACAGTTTTTATAACAAATAATAGTTTCGAATTTCCGTACAGTTACATCTGGACCATCAATTTTGTAACTAAAAGCTTCCTTTAAACTAAAATTTTAAAGTTCTGATTATTAAGATTATATTTTTAGACATTATTATACCTCCTGGTTCTATCTGTGCCAATCTGTGTGTCAGAACAAAGCTAGGGGAGCCGTGAAAAAATTTTGAAAATCCCAAAAATAGGTTGTTTTTCAAAAAATTTCAAATGTGCGTATAATTTTACTCAAAAAACTCATTTTCAGCACCGAATTACTGATATAATTTAACAAAATAATTTTGACGAAGCCTTTAATTTAATTTAAATTGTTTTTTCTAAGTTAAAATATAGGTACGCCGCAGACAAATTTTAATGTGCTGTAATATTTACCAGAACTTATAATATTTACCAGAAGATTTTTATTAGAATGTTTTCATATTTAGAATGAAAAAAATTGTAACTAAAAAACGGAAAATGCGCTATAAATATTTTGAGAAAGTATTACTTTCTTATTATTTATTATCAGTAGCGTATCCATAGGTTCCAGTAATGTTCAGTAAAGAATTTCTTCATTTTGCTAGGTTTTTTTTTTTTACAAAAAAGTAAAAATAGCTCCTACAAATTGATTCGAAATTTTTCATGTAAAAAATTAAAAATTCTCTCCCCATAAAAATTCTTATGTACACCGCTGCCTATTACCATGCAAAAATGTACCGATCATATGAAATTTTCTATTAAAAAAATACAGTCTTAAAATCACGATATTTATATTGTCGTATTACAATGATGAACAATAAATGGAATCTAAAACTCCTTTCTATCTTATTAACAACACAAGCCATAAGAAATGAAGTGGCAAAGCCAATTTAAAGCTGTGGTAAGAGAAATGTGCAGAGGATATTTATTATTGCAATTTATCTTTTTTCAAACAATAATTCACGCCATATGAAACTTAGACATGATCACTTAAAAAAACATTAATAATAATTCTTACTCACTGCTTCCATTTTCATCTCTTCCAATGTGAACCTTTCAGAATGCATTCACATTATTAGTATTATATATTTAGCTTCTGATATGATCTCTTTATGGATATTCTCTTCCATTCTTCTCAACTTATTTTTTTTTTCTTTATTTTCTTTATTTTCATTCATATATGCTTCATTCATCGATGTTAAATCGAAAGAAGAAAATTTTTCGCACTGAGACTTGGTTTATAGAGCAGTGGTGGTCAGCCTTTGTTAAATCATGGTACATCTTGAAACTAAAAAAATTATTAGAGAGGCATACAGTAAATATGTGTCGTGATACACAGGTTGGTCACTCCTGTTATAGAACTATGAGCTTTGTTAAGTGCCACGAATACTAAACAAAAGAAAGGTATAAATGTCATGAAGTTTAACTCGTGTCGTGAATCTAATTATATTAAGTAGCTGCTTTTGAGTAAAAGCAAATACAGTTTTCATAATGTATTATACTCATCATTAATTGATTTTGATTTCAAAAAAAGGAGAAAAAAAAACTTTTTTTGCGGAAAATAAAAAAAAACTGCAAGTTTAAAATGCACGATATAAAAGCTTAAAGTTATTTCCTCAACAAACATCTAAACCTTACCCTAGGTTTAGGGTAACCAGGATAGTTTAGAAAAAAAAATAAGAATGCGTAAAGGTAAAAAATAATGAAAATTTGCGACCAATAATTTTTAGATCAATTTTTGCAAAATTTTGCACATGAAATATGGATAATGTACCATTTTTGTAGTGTTTTCTTGAAATTTAAAGAGAGCATGAAGAGAGCCACAAACTAATGATTCAGATTTACTAAATTTTATATTTTGATGAAATATAGCGGCCATTCTCTTAGTACGTTACGCAAAAAAAACGATTTATTAGAACCCCCCTCCCTTCCTTGTTACGTTTTTTGTTTGAAAATTTATTTCTTTTTATGATCAATTATAAAATCCTAGAATCACCTCCCACCTAAAAATCTAACGTACTAAGTGAAAGATCCCAAACCTAAATTAAATATCAGTGGTGACTTGGTATTAATACTTAAATTTAGGAAGTCGATCACATTATTATTTATTTTCAAAAAATATACATATTTTGATTCAGAATAATATTTGCAGATTTTCTTCAATATTTTTAAGGAAAGATTAAATGAAAAAATTTACAGTCACTGTCATATATGAGTATCATATAAGCAGTATTTACATATACTTCAAAATCTTTGATTTTTTTTTTTTTGTAAATGTGTGAGTTTATTATCATATGTAAAGTGCAATATTCTTCTACATCACCTTACACAATCCAAATGCACTAGAAAATTATTACTGACGCAGTATGACCTTGATAAATTTTAAAAAAACGCATTCTTTATGCTTAATATTTTTTAGAATCCTCCATAAATTAAAAGACAGATATAATAAAAATAGATAAAAATCTTAAATAACAGGAGTGTAATCAGCAAACGTACAAATATTAAATGTGAAGCACGTTGTCATGGAATATAATTTTTATGGAAGTTAAGTTATTTGAAACTGAAATATTTGAAAATTCTTTTCATGGAAAATAAATTTTAGATACATATTTTTTCGAAACTAAAAATTGAACATTAAACCGTTTTCATGATCCTATGGATTAGTTAATATTTGAGCAATAAATTAATCCTATGATGATTCAAATATAAATAATTGTCTGTTATCCTATGATATACTTCATACCAGTAAAAATCTGCATTTTAACTTTTAGCAATTTTTTTCTTCAGTTCAGTATAAATCATTATTTGTTGTTGTTGTTGCATTGTAAAGAAATCGTAAGTAAGAAAAGTAGGAAGAATGAAAATAAATAGAAAATGATTAAAAAGTGCAGTGGAACGTACACTAATGTGTGTGAATGTACATACACGGAGGCTAAATGCATCGATGACTTTAAAAATTATCGCAATAAAAAAGATTCAATGATGAATAAGTGAAAAGTAGACGGGTAAATAGACATAATATTCTTAATTATTAAATCATGTTGATAAATGGTACAGTTTCTCAAATTATATAAAAAAAATAAAATTATTTTGAATACAAAAAAAAGAAATTTCATTGAAATCAAAAATAAATTCAAGTTTCGTAAAATTGTATACAAAAAAAACTGGTTAAATATTTTTTTGTAAAACAATAAAAAGAAAACTTACTTATGAATAATCTTGAATAAAATTGTTATCAAATAAATCACAATATGTCATATAAATTCAAAATTGTTTAATTTAAAAATTAATTAATAACTTTTTTTGTATTATGCAATTATTAAAGTATTTAAAGTTTTAAGCACTTTGAAAATCCACTTGATAAAATCACTTGCAGATTTTAAAAAAAGATCATTATACACTGAATGAGTAAATGAAAAATTTTCACTCGCGCAGCAAAAAGTTCTAAATTGAACTGAATCAACTTTCTTCTTCTCTACATTCGAGTAAAAAAATACACTTAATATACAACAATGTAGTCGAGAGTCAGCGAGATAACTCTCTGTTTTTTTTCTTGTTTTAAATTTAAAATTATTTTAAAATAAAATACATTTTAACTGCACACAAGTGAGAAAGAAAAGAATTGAAGGCAAAAAAATTTTTTGCTTGCATGTGTGGATTTTTTTTTTTTTTTTATTCTGAATTTTAAAACTTTTTTTTTTATTTTTTATTATTTTTTTAGGAATGTAAATTTCCAGTCCAAAAATTTAATCTACAGAATATTTTTAACCAAATTGAATTTTTATATAAATTCCATAAAATATGATGAAAAGCTGACCGACTTCTCAATCAGCATTTGAATTTAATATTAAATCGAAGCTTATTTTAACACATAGAAAATTATACATTGTTTACGATTTGCACTTCGTTTATTTAGCAACAATGTATTTTTCTGCATTTTATAATATTGAGTGGGTTTTTTTTCTTTCGTTTTGTCTGATTGCTCTTGTATTTGTGTATCTACAACTTTAAAATGAATGAATGTTTTGTAATATCTGTATTTGTGCAAGAAATGCACTGATCTTCGTGCACTTCATACAAATAAGGCACTTTTATTTTATAGTAAAATAAATAAATTATTATTCTTTTTTGAGTTTGTGCTATCACTTTACACTGTTTCATATGATATTTGCAATAAATGCAGCAAGAAAATATTAAGTAGAATGTATTTTGCATTGTAGTTTATTTATAGCTACTTCTGAATTATTTTCTAAAATTATAATTTATATTTTTATCCGCATTTATTGAAATAAAAAATTATAAAATATTTTTATTTTAAAAATTTTTATTAAATTTTAAAACCTGATTTTTTTAACAGAAAAAGAATGAGTATGTATATAAAAGTATTTATTGACATTATAGATTGCATGACTTGGTAGCTCTGTGATAAAATACTGAACTATCATAACTAAGGTCGTGGGCTCGATTCGAAGTGTGAGCTATTTTTTAATAATTTTTAAATGGTAAACCTCGTGTTTAATACCGAGCGACTTCAGCGCATTTTTGATGTAGTTTGATTCTATTCATAATGCATTACTATAAAAATTTTAAAATTAAAGATCAAAACTCCTTTCTTAATAAAATAGTAATTAAAACACTTCGTTTCTCCTAAAATTTAAACATTAAAATCGATTTTCATAGTGCAAAAAAACTTTGCGATTTAACGGTTTTCTGAAATTAAAAAATTTTCCGTTAACAAAATAGATAGTTTGGCAGTCGAACGAAAAAGTTTATGATTGAGAAAATATGTTTCCAAAAGTGCGCTAAAAACAAAACTATTTTTTTAAAAAAAAAATAATAGAAAAAAGCACAAATTAATAAATTAATTTTTTAGAATTTTTTTTATCAATTTTGATAATTTTGGTGGTTGTAAATTGTCAACCCGGGGAGGGTTTACTCTTACCCCCTAAACGCTAAAATTTTTTTCAATTTTTTTATAAAAGTATTTTGGTAGGTAGTAAAATTTTTGTAATATTCTAAATTAGCTTATTATTAAATTTAATTATTATAAAATAAACTTTTATAAAATGATTATTTTTAGTGTAAAAAAACTGAACTCGCTTGATCCAAGTATAACAGAAATCTAAAAAACACGACTTACGTAGAAAGCCACGAACTTCCACGCTTGACTTATGATAGATTATAAATACACTTATTAAAATATTACAAAAATTTTTCAAAATTTTTTCAAAATTGGGGGGTCGAAAAAAATCAGTTTTTTGGCTTTTTGACCCCTTTAATAGCCTTTAAATTGAAAAATTCCTGTTATTATGAATCTACTCGTCGAGACGCATATTTTGGTACCAAAAACTTGTCATAAAAGTGGTGGGAACATAGTGAACTCGAAAATGGTCATTTTGGGTGAAACAAATAACTTACACGCGATGCGTGGAAGTTAATTTCAAAGTAAAATTTTCTATTGTAAATACCTACTTTATTTTAAACTAACTAGCTATAAGTTAGCTGAAAACTAGCTTTTAACTAACTTTGAAGTTTTCTGGTTATTGGGGTTTAGTCAAGGTTTATTACGTAATATAGTCAAATTTATTTTTCAAAAAGATATGAATTGATAAAATCTATCGCTCCCATTAAATTTTCATAAAAAGAATAATCCAATGAAACACTGATCTATCCATGCTTTAATGCTTATTGCAATTCTACTTGGTTCCCATAATAAAAAAAATACTTTGTGCAATTAACTACATGAAATTTTCTCTTGTTCGTTTCTTTTTGCTGTCTTAAAAAATTAACTTGGAAGACTGCATAATTACCATAACATTTTGAATTGTTATGCATTTTATTGTAACTAAAAACACGAGTTTTTTTGCACTAAACGAATTGCCTTTTTCGACATTGATTGAAATATAAAATTAGATGAACGTTAAATGAACAATTGAGAAAAATGCAACAATATAAATAATAAGCTCGTAAACATTTTCACGTTTGCTAACAGTAACGTATGTGCGATGCTTGGATGCCTTATATCTGTAGATTCTAATAATTTTAGGCATGTGTGCAAATTTTCTAGTACTAAAAATTATTTTTTTTATTCTTAATATTTAATGCACTTTATAAAAAAAATTGATTTGTACAAATGCTTGAAAACATGTCCTAATGATTTATTTTTTTGATTTTATATTAATGCTTACAAATGTCAAATTTCAATTTTTTAAATTGAACAATTTTACAAGTTCTTTATTAAGTACCTTGCCCCTTAGAGTTTAATACAATAAATTGTAAATGAGAATTTTATTACAACAATTTTTATTAATAGAAATCAACAAACGAAAAGAACAATAAAAACTTAAGTTGTATTCAAAAACTGATCAATACTGATGACTAGCTATTAATTTAATTTCTTTTACGACCAACAAATGAAAAGTTCTTGTAAGTTAATTTATTTTTTTCTATTAAACCCTATTTAATTGTTATTTAATTCAGTATGTCTATGTTTCTCCTTGAAAAATAATTAAATAGTATGTAGCTAGAAATTTTTAAGGTGAGGACATATATTTTTTTGCTTAGGAAAATTTGGGGGGGAGGGAAGTGATGGGTTTTTAAAATTTAAAGGGAAAGGAGAAGTGGGTTGAATTTTTTTTTCTAAGTATGCACCTGGAATGTAAGACATAAGCTCAAACCTTGATTTATAAAAGTCATGCATACTTTAATACTTAAATTTAGGCTGTAAACTTATACAAAAGGATAACATATATTAAAATTGAATCCTTCTTAAATAAGATAGAGAAAAATTACCAATTTATAAAAAGTAAATTGGTAGTTGCATAAATGAAACAAGTTGTATAAACTAGAAAATGATTCCATTATTTTATATAAGAAAATTTAATCATAATAAATTGCCTTGGTTTATTAAGTTTGAATAATTTAGAGAAACTTTCAACTTTTAACGAGAAAATCAAAACGAAAATTTGTGGTTAAGTTTGTTACCTTTAAACATCTTCAAAAAACAACACGAACTCTAGAATCTAGATCCTTACACCCGTCCTTGAAATAAGTAGTAGTTAAGTTAAATTCTTACTATAATACGCAGAACCCTAGATTGACATAAAATCAAAAAGTTTTTAATGCTCTTTGCATGCTTGGCGTAAAAAAGAATGAAAGATTTAATGTCTTTCCTGAGCGCATCACACAAAGCAGAGAAAAAAGAATAGTGATTAAAAATATATTTTTTTATTGAGTAGCAGAACATTTCTGGCAATAAAAGTCTAGAGAGAAGACAGGAAGAAGATGAAAAACAATGTTGCAATATAATATCTCGCTTTATTCTGTTTCTGATGGAGTCTCACATCATCTTCGAATTTTTTTGTTGCAAATGATATGCTTTCCAAATGTGTCTGATTTCATTTTTACGGTTATTACCGGATTTTTAAGAATACAAATAAATTCTATTTTTTTTTAAAAAAGTTTGTCTAAAAGATTTTGAATTCGCAAATTTCGATTTTGAATTCGCAAATTTCGATTTTGAAAATAATAATATTTCTTGAATATTACTATCTATATATAACTAATAACTCTTATAAAAAATAGAAATTATAAAAATTTAAATCAAGAAATTTTAACTGAAAATTTAAAAATAAAAAAAAAATCACAACCAAAAAATTTAAAGAAAAAATTCCAAATTAAAAAATTTATTAATCTGAAACTTGAGAAATTCAAAATTAAAAATTTTAAATTAAATAAAAACTTAAATGAAAATAAAAACTTCCCTACTAAAAGAATTATAAATTATTGAAGGACTTAAAAAAAAGCGTCTATATCAATCCATTATTCAAACGATTAAATACTTTTATATTTTTTTAGCAACAAAACTTTAGTAGAGCTATTAGTGGCATAACATATAAACACATCTTCAAATTATTTTCAAAAGGATTTCATAAAAAATATCGGGAAACAATTTTATGATTTTTCTGAGAATATTTTATTTCAGTTGATTTCAACGATGTTTGCAAAAAAGGCAAAAACAGAAATAAAAAAAAAAGTTTACGGCTTTGTGATTCGACAGACTTTCTGAGTTCTTTGCTGCTAAGTCAGAGACGAGGGGAAAAAACGAAATGCAATTAAGTTGCAATCAAAACACGCATAAAAATTCTCTATCAATTCAGTTATCAAACAGCAGTCATATAAAAATGAACTTTATTAAAAACAAATTCAAACATCTAAAGCTTTTGCATTTCGTTTTATCGATTCCAACATATTCAGTGTTTATATATATATATTCATATTTTTTATTATTATTGGAATAATCCGCGTATAAATGGCATATTTGAATGATGCTTTTTATAGAATCAAATTATTGGATTTTGTCGCCACTATATTTCAATAGATTGACAGATTGATCAAGGGAGTAAAATTAATTGCAAATTCCTACTATTGGGAATTTTTTTGGATAACTTTTCAGTATTTTCAGAATTGTATTCATTCAATATTGATTAGATCTCAATATGAAAAGCAAAAATAATTTCTTGCCTTTTAATTTAATGACATACGAATAATATAAAATAATAATGAATTAGTATATAAAGAACAAATTACACCAAGAACTTTCCTTTTTGATTCAATTAAATTGAAAAAATATACATACATAGATTATTGACAAATTTAAAAATAAAATGCGACTGGTAATGACAAATAAAAGAAAAAGAATTTTCATATTTTATAAAATGTGATGAACTAGCAAGAATGCACAATATTTGCCAACTCTTGTTGCTATTTTTCTATCATTTGAAATAGATTCAGTTTTGAATTAAAGATACATGATTTGTAAACTAAGAAAAAATTATGAGTAAACGTACAGTTGACATACAGTTGCAAACATTAAAAGCGCATTTTAGATTCCAGATTACTACTACTGGAAATTGTGCAAGTATTCCAATTATCTTAAAAATATGCAAAAAAATCCCTACATTCATGATAATTGAAATATCCTAGTTTATATGATCAGTTAGTAAGGATACGTTGGGATATCTCAGTTATCATCTCAGTTGATCTAGACAAATTGTACCACGGCACACAGTTTGGACAACACATGAATAAACGTGAATATTCAAAAGACAAGGGCGTTGAAAGGGAGGTTCAATGAGGTCAAGACATTCCCCCTCTTTTTTTCAGAGAAAAATAATCTTTATTTTGCTACATATTTTCGAGGTAAGAAGAATTTGGTTCTCCCTATTTTTTTTATTTATAAAGAACTTATTTTAATAATTAAATCTCCTATCCAACCCCCTTCACCCATCAATATTTCTGGCTAGGAACATAGCTAGTTAATAGACAAGACATTCTTTAAGAAAAAATTAGATCATTATGACATAGTTACTCAACATTTTTGTAAAATATCTTTAAATAAAAATTATTGCATTGAAATCTTTCTGCAACAGCTCATAAATCGTATAAATGTAATAAATTGTGACTCAGTTCAAATTCAATGATTACAAAAATGTATCTAATTAATTGTACATAAGCCAAATGTCTATAAATAATCGAGCGAGCAGAAAATATTGAATAAAAAGGAAAGAATTTCTTCGTGTCTGTAGCGAGAGTTTCTGTGTGACATAAATTATACAAAAATATTTTTTTCCCGTTATTAATTAGTTTCATGTTTTCATGAGAAATAATTTATCATTGATGCAATTTTATTCTTTTTTATTTCAATCAATTTCAATTCTACATTAATGAATTTACAATCAACACCATCAATAACATCATTAGTGATGAAATTTGCACTATATTGTTTTTGAATTACACGTGGATGTTAAAATAAAATCAAGAGGAAATTGCAGATTTTTTGTAAAAAACACATGACATTGTAATGGAAAATTGAAAATTAACATTATGTCCTTGTGTTTGAAAAATTCTACTAACAACGATAATGAAATGAGTTTTCATATTCATCACATATTTACATTCATTTATAGGCAGAATAATCATAATGATGATAATACTGATGATTGTTAAAAGGTGGTAAGTGGAATACGGCAAATATTCAATACCATAATTCTGCAGGCCTTTTTTTACAGAACAGAACAACGGTTCCAAAAGGACGTATTAAAAAATAAAACAAAAAAAAAGTTATAGGCAATTTTCATACCCCGCTCCCTTTGAAATTTCCAATCGACAATCGATGGAACTGCAATGGTAATTAATTTGTATGAATACATGTGTACAGTATGCAATTCTGTTTCAATTTACAATTCCAAAAAATGCACAAGGCAACAAACAAACAAATTTACCCAAATAATGAATGGAATTGTATACTGTAAAAATTATTTAAAATTGATTGAGATAAACGTGAAAAAGGATAGAAATGAAAGTGTGAAGCATTTTAGCAATATACTCACATGTGTCGTGATGAATTTCTGATGATGGTTTTTTGAACATATTGTGTATACATATTTGTGGAAGTGAATTCAATTAAATTGTTCATTTGTACTTAATTACAATTGTCGAATACCAAAAACTGAGCATTCAAATTACATTTTTTTTTTCTTCTTTTTTATTTTTACTTTCAACAAACACCTTTGAGTCGTACTTATGACGTCCCATATTTGGGAGGGAAAGGGATCTGAGACTTATTTAAAGAAAGGATTTAAAAAAAATTTTCCCTCAAATAACCTCTCCAGTAATATTTTTACCCCAAAAAACCCATTTGAGAAATTTATCTATCAAAAAATATTCCCAGAAAATTATTACTCCTAATAACTTGCCAAAAAAATATTTTCCCTCAACAAATTATCCAGGAAAATTTTTGTTTCAAAAAAACCTGCCCGGATAATTTTTCCTTCGAAAAATTTTCCGGGATTCTTACGTTTAACTTAATTTCATCATTATTAAAATTTAATAATATAAATACTTTTGCTTATATTTTTCACCGAAAAAACTGTTTCATTTATTGATATACTCAATTAATTTCGTTGTAACAAACAACATATTCAGGAGTGTACAAGAATTTTAACAAAAGTTCACTGTAATTTGGTTTACAGAAAAGCAAAATTTGTTCTCGGTGAATTAATCGGCTTTAATATTTATTTAAAAAATAAATTTAAAAATTCTAATTTAATTTAAAAAAATGTGCTCAAAATTTTTGTCTTCATCTATTTAACCATTTTTGCTTTCTAGAAAATTTACATACGAAAGGGATATTTTATGCCCTAAACTACATTTTTTTTTATCAACATGTTTTCTCATCCAAATAAATGTTATTTTCCGACGCTTTCTAGCTCAACTTAATTGAATTTTTTATTTCCTCGTTCGCTCAGATAAAAGGAAATTGAATGAAAATAATTTTTATGAGTGCATCAACATTGAATTATTTTGCAAACAACTATTTTTGACAAAAAATAATTGTTGAGTGAATATTTCGTTGACGAGTTTATCACTTGCTCAATTTTTTTGATGTTTGCAATTTTATTCAATTGTGATTCAATTTTAATTTTTTTGTGAGATTAAAAAAAGTACACAAAAAAAATGTTGTTTGAAAACCACATTTTCCATTTTTATTTAAATTATTCTAATTTTTTGATTTTTGTGACAAAAATAATCACTTTTAGCGATGAAAAATAAAATTAAAATTGACAGCAACAAAAAGTGGAACTAAGGAATAAAATCAACAAGTTTTGCAATTTTAATTTCATTTTTTTTAAATATATAATTTAACAAATAAATTATGAATTATTTTTTTTTGGTAACTATCGAATGATTCAAAAATTATGAATGTCAATTAATACATTAATACACTGATTTATCTAAAAAATCGTTTTATTTTACTTTATATTAATATATTTCTTCTAGGATTTCTTCAAAAAAATTTTCAGTTACATTGTAGATTTTTAGTAATTTATTTTTAGTGAATTATAAGCTGTTTGCAACCTTTTGAACCAGTTGTGCTCTAAATAAAAAAAAAAAACTAAAAATTCAAATATAGGCTGTTTACTTATGACGTCCATCAAAAAGAACTAAGGGCCGCTTTCACTAAGGTGGATAATCCAATTTTTCGATCCGAGGATAATCCATAAAATTTTTTTATGTTTAAAATTTCATGAAAAATTAGAAAAAGTTATTTTCCAAAAAAAAAAAATAACTATTGATAGATTTCACTAAAAAAGCCTATCCATGGATAAGGATTATCCAGTGGATTATCCACACTGAAAATCAAAAATGTTAAACTTGGTCTTCCCAAGTTTTACATTTTCGGAATAATCTACTGGATAATCTCTGGATGATTCTTATCCATGGATAATCTTTTTTAATGAAATCCATCAAACCATAAATTTTTTTTTTGAAAATAATTTTAAACGTGAAAAAATTTTGTGGATTATCCTCGAATCGAAAAGTCGGATAATCTTCGGATAGGATTATCCACCTCTGGGAGGCGGAGTGGTTAAAATAGACATTTTTAGTGTTACGAATTTTACGAATACTGCCCCTAATTGAAAATATAATATGAGTTTTTGAAAAATCGAAGATTGTTCATATTGTATAAATTTTCACCCTTTCTTTTTAAGTAATTTCATGTTGTTTATTCATATGAGCTATTGATGTATATCGAATAATTGATGCATATCTTTTAAAATTTCTATGCAATTTAGACATAAATTTCACCAGTTTATTTGCGATTTATTCACAATATGTTATTTTTTAGTTAGTTCTTTTTAACAATTTTCAAATTGACATTAAAATAAAGTAATTGACATAAACGGTTTTGTTTCTTTTTTAAAAGGAAATTGAGGAAATAAAAATATGTAAATATATATATTTTGTCATATATATTTTTATTATATATAATAAAAAACACGACGATTTTTCATTATCTTTAGTTCAAGATAAAGGTATTATAAAACCTCATCCTGATTTCATTTGTTACAGTTCCTTTTTTTCATTATGTAATTAGAATTATTTACCTAATATGCACCTGATGAGTTGATTTCAGTTTATATGAAATTGCACATATATATTGGACATATATATTGAAATGGTGAAAACGTAGGAAAACAAAAATTAAAAAAATTTAGTTTTTTAAAATTTCATTACAATCTTATTTTTTTTTTTTTTTTTTTGAAAATATTTTGGTTCGAAAAAATCAGTTTTTGGCTTTTTGACCCCTTAAATGGCCTTAATATCAAAAAATTTTTGTATATTATTAATCTACTCATCGAGACGCACATTTTGGTACCAAAAACTTCTCAAAAAGTTAGATGAAGATGGGAAACTCGAAAATTTCTCATAAACAGTACTGCTCATACTCGAATGAAAAAATCATATATAACCTCAAAATCATGCAAAGCGCATAGTTATCCCCACCCCATGCCTGAAAAAATGACACCAAAAGTCCCATCAAAATATATGAATCCCGAAGCTACAGCCCTGGTCACAAAAATGATGGTGTTTTCGAAACCATGTTTTTTGGACAGTGTGCATGCACAATAAAAAGTTGTGTCATTCGACGCGTAATTCCATAGCGGTGATTTCAACATCAGGTTGTGTGGGATTTTATTGCGTAGATTTCGCAAAAAGTCCAAAAAACGTGTAAAAAAGGGCTTTCGTGAAACCAATAACTTACACGCTTTGCGTGGAAGTTAACATAATACACTTACTTCGTTGACGATAGGAAATCTGCCAAATGTAATTTGTATCATGGTGTAATAAATAATAATAATACAAATTCTTTTCAAAACTATTAAGATAAACGAAATTATTTTTCTTATAGTTAAAACCAATAAAATTATGTTTGGTTTTTATTTACTTTTTTAAAACGCTAGCTTGCTTAAACACAAAGTGTTTATTTACATAAGTATACAAAATATCTATTTATGGTAAGGCTAGAATTTTATGATAAAAAATGTGTCGTGTAGTAAAAATTTGTTGGACTCTGATCACAAATTTGCTACGAATTTGAAAAAATTATTTTCCTTTTAAATTTTTAAATAAAATAAATATTTAAATCCACCCTAAAAGCATTAAAAAATAATTGAATGTTCTCATAAGTAAGAACAATTTCGTCGAATTCATGCTTTTTTTTCTCATTTCTAAAACTATGGTTATTGGCTTTTTTGAACAGTGATTTTTTTCACATTTTCATTCTATGCTTACGATGGATAATGTGGTTGTTGTTTCATATGCGAAATTGAAATAAAAAAGAGTGTGAAAATGTTTATTGAAAGGAAATGCATGAGTAAGCAATGTTTTTTGTTATCCTTTATTCATACATTTTCTATTCATATAACTTGTATGCTGTTGCTTTTAGTTACTACTTTTATGTAAAGCAGAATAGCAATTTTTTACAATTTTCAGTTTTTCTAGAACCACACAGTTTTTTTTTAATTATTAATTGACAAACAATGAGTAAATAATCAAAGTTGTTGGTACTTTCACGGCATTTTCATCGAGGATGTACGTAGATGTAAACCATCGAGTTAAAGTTTAAAATTGAAAAAATACCAAACATTTATTGGAGCATTGTTGCTTAATACTTGAATAATAATATCAAAATATGCAAAAGGATGAGAATGTCAAAATTATTTAACAAATAAAATTAACGTTTAACTTTTAAAAAATTAAAATTAAAAAAGGAAATTTTGGGAAAATATGCAGAGAACGTTCGACTCCAAAACCTCTCTGACTAAACATCTGTCATTAAATCAATTTTGTTTTAAAACGCTTTTGGTATACTGATAAAAAAAATTTAAAAACTTTTTTAAATTTGTATGGAAAATTTTAAAAACTTTCTTTAAATTGTACGCTTAATAACAATTTTTAAAATAAAATTTAAAAAATATTTTTAAAAATTTTAAATTTTTTTGACCGTTAAAAAAATTTTAAAAAAATTCAAAAAAATTCCTTGGAGTGGAAATCGAACCCTTGACTTTAGGAATGGTAGCCAGGCTCTTTACCACTCAGCTACCAAGCCATGTGATTTACACTGGCAATATGTTTACACATACAAAATTATTTTTAAAAACCAGTTTTTAAATTTTAAAAAATAATTTTGAAAAATAAAATTTTAAATTTTTTAATAATATTTTTTTAAAAATTTTTTTATGAGTATATGAAAAAATTTTCTTTTGTTTGACTTGTTCCAAAGTTTAAGACCGTCTCCTCCAAAAAAGAGAACTTGCCAACTGGCCCCTAAGCTAATAATTTTGTTTCATCATTAATTTCATTAAAAGTCTTTCATTACTGAAGAAATGTGTAGATTAATGCTGATTATGTTATGCATTAATTTATTGAAATATTTTATTTTTGATACTTTATAAACATTACAATAAGTTTAAAAATGAATAAAGTAAATTATAATTTCAAATTAAAATGAGATAAAAATGCCATTATTTAATCGTTTGATTCTGAGTACCTAAAAGAAAAAAAAAACAAATGAAATCAAAACTTGATAAAAACAAAAACAAAATAAAATTACTTTACCTATTAAATTTGGAATCTTCAGAATGTTTGCTCTCCTCATTAGTATTTTCATCAATATTGACATTTCTATCAACTTCATTGTCATTCTCCAATTCGTCATTGCCATTTTGCTTGACTGGTTTTTCAGGGCTTTTCTTTGCGTCGATTGAGACTTTAGATTTTGTTTTCTTCTCTTCATCTTTTTTATGATCCTGATAACGATTTATGTGACGTCTTGTTTTGCAATGATCTTTAATTAGATTTTCTTCATTATCGGTTGTACGTTGATTGTACAAAAAGTCGTGACACAAGGAGCAATAATTGGCTTCGATTTTTTTAATGAATTCGTTTCCAAAAAGAATGTCAGATGTATTTAAATTTTCACTTTCTGAAAAAGTAAAAAAAAATAATAAAAAACCTTTTTGAACAGTTCTAAGTGAATACCCTTAAGATGTACCCTAAGTGTACTAAATACTACATATGATAAATTTCTTACCATCTTCAATCATTTCACCATCATCGACATTTCCAACAGAATCTACAGTCTTAAAATCGCCAATGTCCATTTCTTGCATATCAAATTCATCATCAGAACCTTCTTGTGCTTTCAACTTTCTGCGTATATGATCAGTGTGGCAACGATGAATTTCATATTTCATTGGCGAAATAAGTTTCATACGGCAAATCTGAAGTAATGTAAAGAAAAATCAGTACATTTATGATCATTATTCTTTGGAATCTCATTTTGATTTACTTTGCAATAGGGCTTCAGGAAACTGCCAATTTTTTTATGATCCTCCGATTCTCGATGTTCTTCTTTTGATTGTCGAAAGTTCAACTTGCAAACTTGACAATATTTACTTTGAATATCTTCAACGTCTTTAATTCTTGCCTCAATTTCTAGTTGCTTATCACGTTGAAGCTTACGTAAGCGATTTAATGTTGCCCGTACTCTGAGGCTTACTTCTCTCATCGCTAATAAATGTCTACGACCACTCAAATGAGAACGATATTCCTATATAAACAAAAATATATTTAAAAAATATTACATTAAAAAATTACATTATGCTTTCTCTTTACTTACTTGCGCAGAAGTACTTTTTTTGCCACAATGAATGCAAGAGTATTCAATTCTCTCGAATTTACGAATTCTTTCCTTTGATGGTGTACGACTTCGTGATGCTGATTCTTTTGCACGAGAAGATTTCTTCTCGTCATCTGGATCCTTTGATGTTTCATCCGAAAGCTTTTTCTCTTCTTGTGAAGCTAATTTTTCGTCGTTTATATCCTCCTCTTCTTCATCTTTTTGCTTTGCTCTCTTTACTTTCGTTTCATCCTTTTTTCCACCTGTTGATTCATCGTTCTCATCTTCATCAAAATCAACATCATTTGCAATTGCTAAATAATCATCCTCATTTTCATCATTTTTGCGTTGGGTTTCTTCTGATTCCTTTTTGGGTGATTTAACTTCAATCGATGACTTGAGTCTTGTCGATGATGAATTTCCACTTTCATTCAACTTCAAGCGAGCTTGACGAATTTTACGAGCATAATCCTTTGCACGATTGATATTTAATGGTCGTTTTGAAACCAATCCGCTTCGCAAATCAGTTCTTCGTAATATTTTATTCACACCAGTACGGAGAATTCGATTGTTGTTAGAACTTGCTATTCTCGAACGCAGAGCTAAACGGCTTTTGATGTTTGTAGAAGTTGGCCTGTAATCGTTGCGAGGACGATTTTGTGGACTCATATTACGTTGTCTTCCTTCATTATTTCGATATCCTCCCGAGTGTCTTGAATCCGAATGTCCATCACGTTCTCTAGATCTTCTCATTGGAGGTGAACGATTTCGAAATGTTCTTTCATTTTTGGAGTAGTCATTACTTCGATAAGACCTATCATGCAATCCTCTGTCATCATATGATCGATTTCCGCGATCACCTGTACGGTCCTATTTCAATTGGTCAAGATTGATTTTTTTTCATTGGTTTTTTTATATATAAAAAATAAGTATCAAAATCGTGTGAAACAAATATATCACTCATCAGCAAATCAAAATCAGTCATTTGTTTCTTTCGCTTTTTTTGCCCCACATATTGAACATTTTTTTTTTCTTTTCTTATCAGAAATCTATATATTCATTCTTGGTCATTTCTTTTTATCTAATAAAAAAATGTTCTCATTCTATTTGACATTTTTTACATACATGTTTCTAATTATCTCATTCTCATTCTGAATTATTTTTGAATAATTTATCATCACAAAAACAATGACTATGCATGCTTAATAAGTTCATGTCATTGAAGTTGGCTTCAAAAATCTTTTTTTTTAATATTTCAGGATTCCAAGTATTTCAAATGAGGGAAAATTTAAGAAAAAAATTGTTATTGATAATGATAATAGTAATAAGTCGGTCTTCAATACGTTTTAATTTATATACACGCTTTTAGAGGGTGTAATTATAAAAATTTATAATTATCAACCATTATTTTCCAAATTAGATCATATATTACCTGATAACGTGGCTCATCATAATCTCGTCTTGGCTTCTTATTGTAATCATTTCGGTTTCCGAACGACTTTTTTTATACATAAAAAATGGAGTTTAGACGGATTTTAGGTTAGTTGTTATTATTTCAAAAAATATGTATTTCTTATGTATTTTCTTACTTTATTAGACATGTTTCTGTTCCTATCGTCATAATAGCGATCACCTCTATCCTCACGCCTATCATTTCGTGAAAAGCTTGATGAGCTGCTATTTTTATATCCACTATTTCTATCAAAATTTCTCATATTTTAAAATTGATTTTACTCTTGTTGTTGGATAAACTTTCAATTTATTTTATGCTTCTTGATTTATTGAACTGTTATGTTAAACTAATTTAGTATTTTTCTACGACAATACAGTCTAATAAGCTGATATTATGAAATTTATTTTTAAAGATAAGTATAGAAACTTTTTCAAAACTTAGGTAAAGTAAGAAAACATATTATACTGAAATTAAACAAGCGCAATATTTTTTAAGGAAAAAAATGATGTTGCTCTATACGAAAATTTTCTTCGAAACTTTGTGTGGCTGAAGTACCATGGCATATCATGTCCAAATGTTCTGAAACTTTGCCAAAATTAAGTCCATATTACGTCCAGCAAAAATTTAATTTCGTCCTACTTCCTGTGCTTGGATATGGCAAGTCAAAGTTTTGGGTACTTTTGCCGTCGTACTTCAGGATTTAAAACGGCATGATTTCTTAAAACTAACTTTATGTGACATATTATATATTAAAATTGATATACTAATTACGTCCAATTGCGTCCCGCAAAAATTTTTTGGAACCGATGTCCCTAACGGAAGTTATGGCTACTCAAAGTTTTGTTTGTGGACCAAAAAATTTTCTACTTAGAAACTAATGATATTGTCAAGTTATATATCAAATCACATCTCCCTTTTCTCAGGAACTCAAATGTAAAAGAATTATTCACGTCTATGCTGACGTTTTAGACCTATGGCAGTTCCATTTTTGTTGTCGTACCTGAATATGAAAAAGTTTCATAATTTTTTTAGTATCAAGTTATATGTCTAAACATATCTACTTTTCACAAGGATAATAAATATGGAATCATATTTTTAATTTGACCATCCTCTCTCCTCATCATAACTGACTTATGTCACTTTAAAGTTATGGTTGAGCATCAATGTCCAAAAATAGAAATAATCAAAAAATGTATGTTGTACATCAAAAAATATTTAAATTTGATGACAAATTCAATTATGACAAAATAATTTTAAACTTTACTAAAATATTTTTAAACTAATTTATTTTTAAGAAAAATTTAAAATTAATTTTTTTAAAATAAATTTAAAAATGAAATAAAAATCTCAGATTCTCAAAACTTTCTTGAGATTTTTTAAACCTTTTTAAACAATATATTTATTTCAGGTCAAACTTAAAAATGTGAAATTGCTTGAGAAAATTAATTTTTTCGACATTTCGTTTATATAATTTAAAATTTTGAAGAAAACGATAAAACGAATTTTTATAATTACGAAAATCCTAATTCGATTTCAAATTTTGATTTAGTATTAGGTAATTTTTAATTTTGACCTGAAATAAATATATTGTTTTAAAAGGTTTAAAAAATCTCAAGAAAGTTTTGAGAATCTGAGATTTTTATTTTATTTTTAAATTTATTTTAAAAAAATTAATTTTAAATTTTTCTTAAAAATAAATTAGTTTAAAAATATTTTAGTAAAGTTTAAAATTATTTTGTCATAATTGAATTTGTCATCAAATTTAAATATTTTTTGATGTACAACATACATTTTTTGATTATTTCTATTTTTGGACATTGATGCTCAACCATAACTTTAAAGTGACATAAGTCAGTTATGGATGGTCAAATTAAAAATATGATTCCATATTTATTATCCTTGTGAAAAGTAGATATGTTTAGACATATAACTTGATACTAAAAAAATTATGAAACTTTTTCATATTCAGGTACGACAACAAAAATGGAACTGCCATAGGTCTAAAACGTCAGCATAGACGTAAATAATTCTTTTATATTTGAGTTCCTGAGAAAAGGGAGATGTGATTTGATATATAACTTGACAATATCATTAGTTTCTAAGTAGAAAATTTTTTGGTCCACAAGCAAAACTTTGAGTAGCCATAACTTCCGTTAGGGACATCGGTTCCAAAAAATTTTTGCGGGACGCAATTGGACGTAATTAGTAGATCAATTTTAATATATAATATGTCACATAAAGTTAGTTTTAAGAAATCATGCCGTTTTAAATCCTGAAGTACGAAAGCAAAAGTACCCAAAACTTTGACTTGCCATATCCAGGCACAGGAAGTAGGACGAAATTAAATTTTTGCTGGACGCAATTGGACGTAATATGGACTTAATTCTGGCAAAGTTTCAGAACATTTGGACATGATATGCTCAGTCACACGAAACTTTTTATGAAAGGAATGGTAGTCAAAATATTGATTTTTGAGTAAGAAAATTTAAATCAAGCTAACAAGGTGTAGGAAATTATTTTCAAAATGAAATAAAAAAAAAACGTTATTAAAATCCATAATTTTTACATTTAAACCTTGTCTCTTTTTTGCGTTATCAAAAGTTTTATCTTCGAATGAATATTTGATGATGATGATGATTATTTCTTATTGATCCACAGTGAATCGTAAGCCGTTGAAAAAGCTGTTTTCTGTTGTTTTTTGGAGTACTTTAAATACTTTAAGCATCAATTTTGTATCAAGACTTATGATTTTTGACACTAATTGTTACCTAAAAACTCTGAAATAAATATAAACTTTAAAAAACTGTTACATATCCTTTATCCTTATTTTGTATACCGAATTTTGGAACAAAATGTTCATTACTAGATTTTTGATTCTTTCTGTATTATTATTTTTATTAATTTAATGTTTTCAAAGACTAATAAAATTTTCCAGATTATTTTTTTTTCTTTAATAAACTTGTATGTAAATGAATTTACATCATATAATGAAGACGACTACCAAATTTAGCTGGTGGACGAGGATAATCGTCAGGCAAACCAGGAGTAGCATCTTCATATAATTTCTTTTCTCTTTTCGGTGGTGCTGGTCGATCGGTATGATGAATTTTAGCACGTGAAAAGTATCCATATTCTGGTCGTTCAATTCCAAGGTTGTCAAGCATGCATTTATCAAGAACGCCTTGTGTATTGCGGCAACTAAAATTTTAAATCAATAATCAGCTAATAATCAGATTTTGGTTGTATTTTTGAACCAGAGTTGAAATCTGACAGAATTTGTCACCTGTGCCTTCAGCAGACACCTTCAACTCTGATTTGATCATTCAAAAAGAAAATGTTGATTAAGATAAAAAACGGTAATTTTAAATTTGTTGACCGATTTTCACACAACAATCAAATTTTCACAAGGATTTTCGCTTGTAATTTTAAAATCTTAATTTTTCATCACGTGTATTTTGCAAAAATCGGTCAACAACATTCAAATTCAAAATGACCGTTTTTAATCTTTAAGGGCAAGTTCTTCCTGAATATCCAATTTATGTGTTGCACTTACTGCTTAAAATGTAAATCGCCACTGCTTTTATCTAAACAATTGGCATATTGAGTGAATTCAGCATAACAAGTTTTTTTAACTTTACGGAAAAACTCAAGAGCACATGCAGTTACAGCACGTCCTTCTGCTAAACACTTTCTTGGATCATTAAGTTCCTGACGACATAACATAAATTCCTACAAAAGAAAATATAAAATCATACAAAATTGCGTAACATTAAACAACATTATAAATTCACTTACATTATTTTGATTTTCACAATATTTTCCCATATGAAATGCTCCAGCACGTAAAGATGCACTTGATAAATTAACTTCAGGAACAGTTAGTTCCTCTTCCGTCGGTAAAACATGATCAAATGTTGCCATTCTAAAAAAATTTTTCGAAATGAGAAGAAAATACAAAATTTTATGTTAATTTCATGTTTCACATTAATCCATTGATTTATTTTTATGATTTAATTACTAAATATAATGTACACTACATTTAAATACTTAAACTAAACATAAAACTATTTAAAATTAAAAATAAAAAAAATTACTTTTTTTGTTGTTGAAAACCGAAAAGGGGGTCTTAATATTAAAATTAGCAAACTTTGTTAAATTCAAAATTAATCACAAAATGAAATTTTAATTAATAAGAAAAGCTATGTATAAATTTAAATTTAAATATTGCATTTTTCGGTGCTTTATTCAGGGATCAATTTTCTTACCTATGTTATCATAAATTTGTCCAAAATAGACTGTTTTGCATTTTAGTATCGCCTTTTACAGACAGGAATTTCCCCTTAGAATAAATTCAAAATTCAAAAATACGTTAAGGATAAAATTTCTTTTTTTTTATTTAATCATCTTCTATATCAGTGTTTGATTCTTGCCATTTCGGATCATTTTCATTAATATCTGTATCCAATAAATTCCTTTCCTCTAAATACTTTGCAAATTGATCAGGAATGGACATGAATTTCCTTATTTTTTGCCTAAAAGAGAAATTTAAAATTTGGATTATTAAATAATGAAAATAAATACCAAAATAAATTACCTAAACTGTCTCCAAGTAAATTGATCATAATTTTTATGATCTTTAACCATTAATTTATAGTTTAATCCATATTTATCCATAAAATAACTGAGAATTCGAACTTGATTTTTGGATATTTTAAATCGACTTTCACGCAATTCCTTTGCATTCTTTTCAAGACGTTCTGCTACGTGTTTCTTTGGACAATCAATTAAATCCTGTTCTTTAACATCTTCTTCCACAAATCCATTAACAAGTTTGTTAATTGCCGTCTTTTCCTTCTTATAATTTGGTACCGAAAATCTCTGCTTGTTGACATTAAACATTAAGCCCATTTCATTGACATTTTTAGTTACTGACTTTCTTTGATCAATGTCTTGCTTAATTTCTGCACTAAAAATGATTAAAGAAAGTGTTATTTGGAGTAAAATAAAATTAAAATTGAATAAACTTACCATTTAATTTTTCCTGTACTGTTAAGCTTCTTCTTAAGGCTCTTTCTGTTCTTATCATATTGATATCTGTTTGTACGACGATTCTTTAATGTTCTGACCATTTTTAAAAAGCTTTAAAGACTTTAATTTCAAAATAAATTTTAGAAATTTAAAGAAAAATGTGTTTTGTTTATTTTCAGATGTTTGACGAATAGTTTATTATCCCGCAAAACCGCGGGGTTTAAAACTAAATTAATTATTTGAAAAATTCAAAAAACTGACCGTTAAAGCATTAAAAAGTGAAAAAAAAAAAATTAAAATTAAGGAAAATGAATCAATCACATCGATCTCAACAAATCTCAGTACCGAATCCATCTCAATTACTACAGGATAATATAACGAAAGCTAAGAATTTAATGATATCATTGAATTTATCTTTAAGAGTAAGTTTTTCCCAGTTTTTCCACAAATTTCCAAATTTCATAAGACCCATAAATCAAATTTGATTTTAATTTAGCAAAAACAAAAAATCTAATTCTTGTTTTCTTTTATATATTGAAGAATCTTTTTGAAGCTGCACGTTGCGACATCAATAATGATAAGAAGGAAAATTTTGAAAAGGCATTCGAAGACTTCTGCTCAATCATGGATCAGATAGAATTGAATCTTATCACAGCTCTAAATTGCTTCAAACAAGGTGAATGCAGTCGAAAGTATTTGCCACTTCCGGTTAATGTTAATCCACAACCAAATTCTTGGACTTATAGTCAATATTTCAATATGACAAAAGCTCACATTAAGCATATTGAAGATATTCGCAATATATTTTCATTCAAGGAACAACTTTAAATTGAATTGTGGGTTTTTGTTAAATCACGTTTTGCCTTATTGGAGCATTGATTGGAAGGGAAAAAACTCAAATTATTAGTTTCATAATATTTAGTTTATTTGTCATTTTTGTTCGTATCATTACATTTTTGTGATTAAAATTATTATATTAAAGCAGATGTAAGCAATATTGGAATAGTTAATCTTATCATCAATCTCAAAATTTTTTACAAAAATTAAAATTGATTTTTGATCATTATACGCTTTTTATTTTGTTTGAAAAGATTTTTTTTGATAATAATTAAAGATATTGGCGCATTCCAAAGAGAACGAATACATTCAATCAAACAAGCGATGTAATGTTAAAATAAAATTATCATAATCATAAATTGGGAAAAATAATTTAAAAAAATATTTTCAAGTGTTTTTTAAGTGAACACCATTTATGTTCGCTATAAATGCAATCATAGTTATTGCTTATTATTTGAATAATCACTGCTTATTATTATCTATGCCTTATTGCGTACAAAAGCAACCATCTTTTGAATTCTCATGAATCCAATCTATAAAAAAAAAAAAGAAATAATTTAAAAGAAAGAAATTTATGCATTAATAAATAATTATATATACTAGGGGTTCTCGATTTGAAAAGATTTTTGGTGAATAAATTTTTTTTCAAATTAGGTATTTTAATAAATGATATAAAAAGTTAGGCAACGATTAAAAGGTTGATATTTTTTCAGAAGGTATATAATTCTTCATGATTATGAACTTCAATTTTGAATTATTTCAAATATTTTATATTTTTTTACACTTGTCTTTTTTCTTTGTATGATTTCTCCAGATCTGACGGACAGTTGTTCAAATAAATCGACAAAATGTCGAGTTAAATGATAAAATATTCTTGCGTTCAAATTTCAAACATTCCTTAATTCAAGATATTGTATTCGATTCAATATCAATTTGGATTTGAATAGAAAATGTTTAGAGCAAAACAAACTACTGTTCAAATCAAAGAATACTCACCTAAATATCTCGTTACTCTAGTATAGACCTTTAAAAAAAAAAAATTAATAAATATATATTTTTATTTAAAAGAACTATTAAAATCACCCCTGGATAGTCTCTACGGGCCTAAAATGAATAAAAAAGTATTCAATAACCTTTATATTTCGTAATGAAAATAATTTTAACTTACACATCCATTTCCCCATGAAACAATTCCAGCAATCTCGTATCGTTTGTCAAATCTTTCAACAATTAGTGGACCCCCTTTATATTACGTAAAATGTTGATATCGATTAGGTTTCATTTAAGTGTGTTTAGAATTGAGTGACTTGAAGTTCTCATACCAACCTGAATCTCCTTGACAACTACAAATTTTTATATATTTTTTTATTATGAAAATGCATACGAAATTTTCTTATTTTTGAAATTACCTATCCTTTTGACCAACTCCTGGATAACCCGCACAAAGCTACAAAAATATTTGATTCATCAATTTTTTTTTTTTAAATTTAATTTAAATTTAAGAAATACAAAAAAAAAAGTAGATTACCATATTATCTGTTATCATTTTTTGAGTATAATTTGTTTTTTCAATGCAATGCTGATTAGACATTATAGGTACTTCTACTTCCCTAAGTACACATGATGGTTTTCCATCTTCTTTGATTGTACCCCATCCAGTTACTGTTGTAATATAAAAAATGTTTAGAAATATATATTTTAAGATTACTTTTTAAAAAAATATCCTACCAATTCCAGTTTTTCCAGTATACAATTCAGCTTTAAGTAAATAATTTAAATATCAAATATATTAATAGTGATTATGCAGTACAGGGGTTCTCGATTTGCATAATAAAATTTTTGCGAAACAAATTTCAAAATTTAATTTTAACAGAAATTTTGGAGGTACATTTGTATTTGAAGAGTAAAGAATTTAATTTGCAAAGATTTTTCCGCTTTCAAATAATTACGCAAATCGAGGACTCTCTAAATATTTGAAATTCTTTAATATTTATTGTTAACATTTTTCAATTACCTTTGTTTGTTGGTAAACAAATAGGTCGAATATGATCTGTAATAGGCACGCGATCATTGAGTCTTAATAACGCCATATCATTATCAAAGTTACTATAGCTGAACTTTTGTGAAATTGCTCTTAACACGAATCGCGTTTCTGGACGCATACTGTCATCACATCGATCATGTTCACCAAATGTAACTTTTATCATGAACCACATAAAACCCTTAAAAATTAAATTCATCAAATTTCAATTTTGTAAAATAGTTTAATTCGTACCTTGACACAATGTGCTTAAAATTTAGATAGAAAATGAAATGTTAAAAATTTTGGATTAATCATTTTCATATTTGTTTAATTTTTCTTACCCGCAGTAAGGACGTATCGATCATTAATCAACATTCCGCCTAATTAAAAAGTATGGTAAAATTATATTTTACTTAATTAGGTATCTTAACAAAATTTGGTAGAATTTATTCTAATCGATTAACCCTAATCCAGAGTATTTTAGAGTATTTTCTTAAAAATGAGCCTCATTAATTAATTTTTTTTTTGAAAATTGAGAAACTTTTGACTTGATTGAACACATGAAAATATGCATTCTTAAATTTTAATGTAATTAAATCATTTAATTCAAGATGTATTTAACTTTCAAAATAATTGAGAAAATAACTCATTTTCAACGAAACACCCAATCACAATAAAACCATCCAAATTAAAAAAAAATATCTAAGCAAAAAATAAATAAATAAATAAATAAATGTATAGAACTTACCACAATAAAATCTTTATTTTAAAAACCAAAATTAAAAAGAAATATATCATTATGATCAAAGATAAATACAGTTGCAGTTAAAATCACCTATTAAAATATGACAATCTAGCCATCCATGGATACGCATTAACGATGGCAGTGTTGCCTCCAACAATTCGTGATTCATCATTTCTCTCGCCACACTCTATTTATTTATTTATTATTAATTTTTATAGAAAAAATAATAATTATTTTATTATTAATTTTTATAGAAAAAATAATAATTATTAATCTTCGAAATTAAACAAAGTAAATTAAAAATTAAAAATTAATTTTCTTAAGCAGTCGTTCACTATATACGTCTGTTTTTTAGAGGAGAGTGTCTAGTATTTTGTAAAAAATCATGGAAAAAATTGAGGAAACTTTTTCTGGAAAATATTTATTCGGCACGGAATTTTTATTTTTGGAATTCTTTTTTTTAGGATGAATTTGTTTAGAAGGGTTTAGAAAAAGAGTTTTTTAAAATGGATTTATGGAATTATAGTTTTTTGGAACGGAATTTATTTTGAAAAAAATTTATTTGGAAAATAATTTAAAAAGTTTTTGGAAAAGTCCATTTTTCTTTTTTTCCGTTCTTACTAAGTGAACTAAGAAGTTTATAAGTAGAGCGTGATCATTTATGACTCCAATTTTTGGAGAGAGAGGTTATTGAGACTGTGTTACAGTAAGACTGTCAACAAGAAACTTTTTTGTATGAAGATTTTGTGACAGAAAGGGGAGGAATGTTTAAAAAATCATGTGTTTGATAGACGTTTTAAGTGAACGACCCCTAACTAATAATTTATTAATTTTCAATTATGCTAAAATTTCCATCAAAATTATAATTTAAGACAAAAAATGTTACAACTTCATATTCTCAATACAGTATTTCTGAGTTCTTTATAATTCGTATTTACTCATAAAACTTAAAGCCTCGAACAGGTTTGTATTTTGTATTTACTGCTTATTCTTGTCTCTTATGAGGCTAATGACGCGTCTTATTTATGACATCTTCTCTTTTTTTATCATTCTCTTTTTACTAATATTTTGTATATAAATATCAGAGATCGAATTTCAAAATTTAACTTTTAAATTTTTTAAGGCGATAAATAAGCCAATCAGCTTAAAATCGGCTGAAGTGAAATTTTGTGCTCGTTACGCATAAAAATTAAGAAAATGTGATAATATGCTAGTTAATGATATAAAGAACAGTTCTAATATCTAAAATGGTTTGATTTCTTCACTAGAGGCAAAATTAAAACAAGTCGAAAAAGTCGACTTCGATCTCTGATATATATGATTATATATGATTATTTTGACTTCTAAAAATTTTGATTGATTTTTTTTAAATTTAATTTATTGCAATTTTAATTTTTATTGTTTTTATTTTATTTTTATTTTATTTATTGTTTTTATCTAATGCAAGGCACCGATCACACTTAATTTTAAGTGCAATTTTAATTTCATAAAGATAATACTTACTGCAGCTACATGATGAAGCTGGCTGAAAATAAGTGAATTATAATTCAATATATTATTTATTTAAAGTATTTATTTAATCTGTAATTCTTAACATACAGTATCATGAGCAGGTGGCATACGTTCACGATTTCGGTTTAAAAAGAATTTTGTGTCATTTTCATCTAATGATTTTGCATCTGTATATCGATTTCCATTAATGCTTTCAAATTTTCCTTTGCCTATTTGGTAAGAAGTATTTGCAGCTGATATTAGTAAAATTAATAAATATACACGCAACACTACACGCTTTGAATACATTTTTTTTTTTATAATTTATTCAATTTTTTTAATTTTTTGTTTTTCAAAAATAAATTTATTTCACTTTGCTCTTTTTTTATTTTTAATTGAAAAATTATTTTCTCTCACTAAATAAATCACTCGACGAGTCAAAAATTATAGATTTTTGGAGACACTTGTTGATTAAAAGACAGCAAAAGAACAAATAATTTTTTTTATGCAAATCTTTTGTAAAGACTGTCCCCGTCAATAATCAGACGACTAAAAATTTGTTCTTTCTTTCTTTTTCTTAATTATTTACTTTATTATTAACATATTATTTTAAATATAAAAAAATTAGTCATCAGATTTCGCGAAACCAAAAATAAGGCCGTACTTAATGCAGTAACAGACGAGAAACAACTGATTGTGTTTTACTCTAAATGCAACACTGCCAACTTATTTCTATATTTATTTCTCAACTTCTACCATTTCTTCACGTATTTGTTTTGCTTATTCTTTTTTTAAATTTCTCTTCATATCGGATCATCTGTGTTGAAGTTTTATTGTAATTGTTGTTGTTTTGTTTATTGATATTAGTGGTAAATCTTCATAAATAAATCTTTGGTATTGAAAAATCTTAAAATATTAAAGATTCAAAACAAAATAAAGTTATTTCATCATTATATAAAAATTATTTTAAAAATATTTTAAATATTCTGAAATATTAGAAAACATGGATAATAAACCAGAACAAATCTCAAAACGACAGTTAATAAGAAGCTGTTGATTACATTACTTTTCTAGTTATAAGAATAGAAAAAAATGTGTACATTTAAATCATATTACTGTAAAATTTTTAGATTTCTATGCTAGCGCTTTATGCACTAGTTGATCGCTTTTGTAAGTTTTATTCAGTTTTATTAAAATATGATTTTAACATCTTCTATATATGCTTATGACATCTTTTCAAATGAATGTTCAGATTAAAGAACGTGCCCCTAAAAACCGGTTATTTTGAATTTGAAAATTGTTAAGCGACTTTCGCAAAACACATAGTTGAAAAATTTTGATTTTATTAAACAAAAATTCTTAAATTAATAACCAATCAAGATGTATTTATATTAAAGCCGATAATAGGCTAATGTCAAATTAAGATTCATTGAATTGTAACAAAATTACAAACATCCCAATTTTGAAATAAAGTAAAGTACTATCATACAAAAATTCATTAAGAAATTACTCAGGAGTTGACACGTTCATCTAAAACAAAAGGATTTTCCATTTGATTTCATCCTTTTTCATCCGGAACAATAGAAAATTTCATCCGGAACAATAGGATATTCATCCGGATGAAATCGTGTCAACCCCTAGGATATTACTGGTTTTTGTGGGCACGTTATAAGAAAATCGTGATATAGACTTATTTAGAATTACAATTTTGAAAACCTCTTTTGAAATTACAACTTTCGATAAATGCTTCTAGAATTTCGATAAGTCTGTCGAACATGAATTGCGCACATCAATTTAAAACTAGATTGGATAATAAAGTAATGTAGTTTTTGATTGTTTCTATAACACATTTGTTTTTCTGCTTATAATTGTGACGTTAACAAGTAGTAAACATTAGTTGTTCTGTTTGCATAAATAGGTAATTCACATTTAACGGAATTAGGTGAAATACACGAGAATATTTTACAATGAGAATAGAAAAGATGTGAAAGAATTTTGCACAATGTGAAACTTTTTAACAATAATTAAAAAAAAATGAAATTTCTTTTCGTATAAAACTCATTTTTATTTTTTAAACTAGAATCAATATTGAAATTTTATTGTAATTTAACTTTTATTATTTCTCAACTAGAAGCTAGCTTATGACAATTCATTTTGAATAAATCAATCAAAAATTTAATTATATAGCCAGCACCTAACATAAAATAAAGTAGGCTATAAATTATATATTGTCCAATCGGAGATAACTTGAATCCATTTGAAACAATCAGTAGAGTTAGACATGTCTGAATAGATAACCCAATAAATGTATTAAATCCGAAAACGAGTCCATGAGAATCATCAGAAATATTCTCAGCGATTTTAAATGCACATATAGTTATGGAAAATGCATACAAAATTCCATAAGTAACATACAAAATATAGCACAGTAAAAGTGATGAACTGGTAGCTGCAAATAATAACAAAATACCTTTGAAAATGCAAAACACAATTAATATTATTATTGTTGGTGCTTGTTCTTGAAGATATTTGATGTGAACTTTTCCTGCTATTAACATTGAAAATGCACTAAATAGAGTCAAAACGCCATCAACTGTTGCATTCCACATTACATTATCATCGATAGTGAGCCATAAAACTTGTATGTATGCAGTGATTTGAAAATACAAGCAAAATGATATTGTATAAAATGCACTCCAAAGAAGAATTGTTTCGTTTCTATATGATGTTTTAAAATGTACCAAAATTAATTTATATGCATTTAATTTCTTTTGGTTTTGTTCTAACTCGTCTCGATGAAAATAAATACTTGTTTTAACAGATGGTATAAAAGCAATACTCCAAACGGCAGCAATAACTTGGAATATAAAAGTAAGTAAATTTAATTGACGATAATCTGATACTTCATAATACACAAAAAGCTGAGCTGATATAGCCGAAAAAAATCTTCCAAATAAAATCGCAGATCTAGTATGTGATGTTACAATTTGATAATGAGCTTTATCGATTTTTGTGTAGATGTATGCATAATAAGCAATCTCACAAGCACAAAAAGTTCCATAGAACACTTCAATTATTTGCAATCCAAATTTTCCATTTACAATCAACATAAGTCCCCACACAATTGCACTCGAAACTCCAAGGAGTATTATCAAAGGCTTATATCTCAAATAATCGGTGATTAAAAACACTATCAATAGTTGAATTACATGCGAATATGTACCAACTGGGAAAATTTGTTGATTAATAATTTCAACTGTTACATTTTTGAAATTTGTAGAGTAGTAGTCAGTTAGGAAAGGTTCAATAAACCTCATTTCCTTTAAAAATCCTAAAAAACTGAGGATTAGAGAAATTTTCAAAAATTCCTTCATTCAAACGCTTTAATTACTTTAACAATTCACGATTAAAAATGTACTAAAGTATAATCTTTATTGAATAAATGAAACATTATCTTTTTTTAGCTCTTGATTTTTGTATCATACTTATTGTTGTTGTTATTTCAAGTGCATAAAGTACTTTACTCAGAGAACTATAATCATTCAATATGCAGTTGATTTTCGGCGATTTTTTTTCTTTACTCACAATAAAAAAAAGTAAAATTTTTTTCTTGAAACATTTGCTTTCTTTTATTATAAATAATTAACAAAACATAAATAAAAATTGTGAAAATATTAAAAAGTAAATAGATTTACAAATTTACAAAAATTACAAGAAAACATTAATTTGTTGCTTATAATTCACTTTAAGCTTCATTTTTAAAATTACTTGATACAAAGACAAGTCTCATCTAAATTTGCTCGAATCCATGGGCTATAAAATTTATAAAAACTTAGAATTTATAAGAAAAAATTCATATTTTAGATCTCTTACAGATATCTAGAAAAATTTTTAAAAAATTAATGAAATTAAAAATTGATTTTAACTTAAACTCAAAAACAGTTCTTACCTTTGTACTCTAGTATAGACCCCAGGATAACCTTGCCTTCCCTAATAAATAATGAAAAAAGAAATAAGGGTTTGCTAACAATTGACGTACAATTTTTCTACTCACACATCCTACTCCCCAGGATACAATTCTGATAGAAATAAATAAATAAAAAATAAAATAATTAACAGTTAGAGACCGTTCACTTAGTACGTTACACTTTTTGAATGAAAATTCTTTTCTTTTTGTTTCATTCGTTACAAAATCTTAGATTCTCCTTCCCCCTAAAAAGCGAACGTACTAAGTGAACGGCCCCTTAGATAAATATCAATATCAATAAAAACTAAAAATTTCAAGGCTTCCGCAGATTATAATCTTTAAAAACAAATATTATTATATTATGCAAAGACTATGATTTTTGATTTTTAAAGATTATAATCTTTGATTTTTAAAGATAAAGATATAATCTGCGGTAGCCTTAAAAAAATTGGGATTTTAAAACCGATATCTCCATTTTTTTAAGTAAGGGCTCGTTCACTTATTACGTAACGCAGGGGGGGGGGGGTCGAGAGAAGAACAATAGAATTTCTGAGAATTCCTTTGTTCTTTTTTGAAATATGACCGTTATTTTGTTACGTAATAAATGAACGATACCTAAATAAAATAATTTATTTTTGAAAATTATGAATTTCATAATTGTCTCTTACTCACCCGTAAATTTCATGCTTTTCTCCTGTCCTCACCAACAACGGACCACCTTTAAAGTAAATACAAATTAATTTTGAATAAATATTTAAATAAAATAAATCACCTACCAGAATCACCCTATAATGAAATAAATGAGATAAATTAAATTTTCCAATTGAAATATTATTTTTGTTTTTTTTTTTTTAAAAAAAAATTTTTTAAATTATTCAGTTTAGATCAGATGTAGAACTGATGAGATTTTCGATCAATTTCATCAGTTGTACACTTTAGAAACTTATTTGATGTCCATCAAATATTAGAAATGATACTTAATTGACATGAATCCTGCTTATTTCCTTTTCCGGCACAAAGCTAAAAATACATTTGTAAATAAATTATGTATATTTGAAGAAATATGTGTTTTTTAATATACCATATTGGGTGTGATTCTGGAAGATCTATACTTCATATTTCTACACTGATCTAAAGTTAAAATTGGAACATTAACATGCTGAAGAATTCCTGGCAGTGAACCACCTTCGCTTGTTCGGCCCCAACCAATTACTATCACGAAATTAATTTTATAGTTTTTATGTTAAAATTATATTTTATTTTGTCAAACTAACCAGTTGCAACTTTTCCCGAAGGATCGATGGATTCTTTAGGCAAACATATTGGTTGAATACTTTTTGTGAATGTTACTGGTTTCCGTAAGCGAAGCAGCGCAATATCATGATTGTATGTGTTTTGATCAAAATTTCTATGCCTAATTATTGCACTAACTGCTCTTTGAATTGCTTCTGTTTCAGTTGTCATGAATTGGTCGTGATCACCTAATATCACTCGAATCTTACTTCGTTTTAAGCGACGAACACAATGTGCAGCCTTTAAATGAATTATTTTGTAATTTTTTGATAAATTTGCTAGAAAAATCTTTCTTTACCGTTAATACATAATCCTGAGTAAGTAACGAGCCTCCACAATGAAACTAGTATTTCCAAAAAATGTGAAAAAATTTAAGAACGATTTGTTTATTTAATTTAGTTACAGAATATTTAAAATGAACTTACTTGCCCATCATACACAAGACTATTAAATATTTCAAAAATGTAATGAAAAGTGTTATAAAAAGTAAAATGTAAATTGAAAAATGAATTATTATGAAAGCATACCGTACAATCCAAGGAAACTGATTAATTCCTGTCGGTCTGCCACCTTAAAGTTTAATAAATGTCAACTGGATATTTTCATTTAAAAATTTTGTAAAGCTTACCAACAATTCTGATTTCTTGTGTTGATTGTCCACATTCTAAATTCAAATATATAACAAATTAAATTTATTTTATTTTAAAATTCTGTTCCAACAAAAATTTTACCTAACATTTATACAATACATATTCATGTATATTCATGTTTGTTAATTTTAGATTATTTTGCTTTAAAATTTACATTTAGAATTAAGTTTTTTAATAATCCGTAATGATTGATTTGGTTTGATTAAATATAGACTTCAAACTGAAATTTTGTTTTTAATTTTGAATAAGATGAAAAATTAAACTTCTTAAAAACTTCCGTAAATTAATTAAATAAATTATTAAAAATAATCTTGCAGCGGTTCCTCGATTTGAACAAATTTGATCGGAATTGTTAAAATTCTCCCATAAAAATTTTAAATTTGGGAATTTAACGGAAATTTTTCATTCGTTTTGATTTGATTAAGACTTTTCTGGGACAAAACAACTGTTCAAATCGAGGACCCCCTGTATTAAAAATCTATCAAAAATTTTCTTATTACATTCCTTTTAAAATCATCTATAAATATGCCGATATGTGCAGAAACTGTTTGCTCAGTATTTTCGCTTTTTAGGAGGGAAGAGGATCAAAAATATTGTTAAAAAAAATTAAATAATTTTTTCATACAAAAACCACAACAGGATGGAGAAAAAAATTGATTTAAATAACCAAAAATTTCACATACAAAAAATTCAAATTTTATTTTTTTCCGGTCATTTTTCATATGTTTCGAATTGAATAAGTTCGATTTAAAATCAAAATTTTTTTAATATTACAACTGTTCAAACCGAGGGACCCCTGTAATTATTTTAAACCTTACAACTAGTCTTATTATTTTCTTTTTATTATGTTAAAAAATATATTGAGCGGTAAAAATGATGAATCATGCAGTTTGTTGTTTCCGCAGACTTTCATTTTCATCAGAGTCCACAACCGCTTAAAGTATGAGTAAAAGTGTAAATGTAACATACCACAATCACATGACTTAAGAGTATTTTGTGCTGCAGCGTTAATCAATTCCTCTTCTAGTTCAAGACCAAAAAGAGAGTCAAATAAAAAGCGTCCATCTCTTGTTTCATTTTTATTCTCGTAATTTTGCAATGGTGATGACATATTATGAGTTTTAACAATGTTCGTTGAAGAAAATAAAAATAATGTAACTATAATATGCCTTAACATTTTTTTTTGAACTTTGGAAAATATTTCACTGAAATTTTTTTTGCTATTTAACTAAAAAACTTTTTCTATCACTGTACACTTTAACATAAATTTTCTTGGTGAATTAATTTTTTTTTAGATTTATTATAATTAAATTTGTTCACTAATTTATTTTATTAGCTAAATTTGGCTAATTCACTTATTTTTTAAATCATCTATATTTTTTTAAAATCTAAAATTATTGAGAAGTTTGTACGTGTGACTCGGAATCGATTGAAAATTCTGAAAAAATAAATATTATATTTAAACACACACTTAATTTCTTCAATACACGTCAATTACTGATTGTTTCATTTCTAAATAATTAGACCGTATCACATTAAAATTTTTTTTGATGTCACTCTTGATTTTTGTCCCAAGGTCACAGTTATGAAAAATAAATAAAAGCACTTTCTAGATTTAAATCAATTTTTTCTTCTTTCAACTGCTTCTTTCATCTTACATAATAAGAAGTTTTGCACACTATGAATTACACAGAAAGTACGTTCGAAAGTTTCTATGTTGTTATTGATCGACAAATTGTTTTATATTATTTAATTTCTTCTGTAATACATTTGACGTTGTCGACAGTCTTACTAATTGTAAAATAAAGTTTATAATTATTCTCTCTTTTTTTTCTTTATCACTTTTACTTTCTTTTTCAACAGTTAACATGCAAATTATTTTACTTTTGTGTAAATTTGCCAATATTGCTGCATCTCATGATTTTTCTTTATAGCTTATTAATTTTATTACGGATTTAAAAATTGCTCAAAATATTATTATTTTTTTTCGTGGATGTCAATGATTTTTTAAATTTTATTCTTCTATCGATTACTTGCATACAGCATAAAATCGTTTTTTCAACCAATTTCTTTAAATTCACTAACAACACTGCACTGTCGGCACTCAGAGCGAAACTTTGACTCAATTAGTCGAAACTGATCAAAGAAATGAATATGGCTTAACGATATCAGCAGCTTCAACTGAAGGAAAAATAAAATTTCTCTCTCTCTCATTCTGCTTTGTATTAACGGTGACATTGTAAAAAGCAAATAAGTTTTTTAAAGACTGGACTGGGGAAAGTTTTTTTCTTTCTTATGTGTTAAATGATAATAAAAAAAATTAAATAAATTTCAGACTGCTGATATAAGAGAGTTGATATTTTGGCATCAGTTTGTATCGGTATTTATACTTGTAACAAGCTAAACGTTTTTTTAAAATAACTGTTTTTTAGTTTTATTAAACAGTCAGTATAGTACTTTTTGAACTTTTAAAAATTCATATGAGAGTAAGTATAAAAATTTAAAATATATTGATTTACGATAAAAAATTACCAATTTTGTATATACTTTAATATTAATAATTTAGTAAAGTCATGATCGTAAAATAATTTTTGTTGATTTCGCCTATAACGTATGCAAAATATTTTTAATTTCTCAACTACTGGATTTGACTTGAAAAATTCTTTGGTTTCGGAAAGAAAACCTACTCAAATCAGAATGTTTGAAAAATGACTGTTTAATAAAGGCATAAATTTTGCATTTACGAAATTTTTGCATATTGTTTCGGAATTTTGGATTTTAGGTTAAATTTACATGTTTTAAATCCAAAACTATAATTTTTTTAAAATTTTAATGAAGTTTTCTAAATATCTAATATTATAATAAAAAATAATTTAATTAAAACATTCCCATTGCTACATTTTTACAGTTCGATTAATCTTATTATATATATATTTTTTTTTTTATATTTTATATTTTTCAAATAAAAATGCAGCAATTTAATAACGGTTTTTAGAGATTGAAAAAATTTAAAAATAAATGCGAAACTTCCAAAAAAAGTTGCAAAATATTTTGTCTCTATCGTTTAAAAAAAATTAGTTTTGAATTGGGTCACTTTTAAACTCAATATTTTTTACTTGAAAGCCATAAAAATATTTGGGCAAGCAGCAGCTTATTCTCTATCCTGTTTTTTGCCATAAAAATCGCGATTGCTTTCTGGAAGCTCAGCACAGTTACATTGACCTAGGGTATATCAATGTAATTAGGATTTCTCGAAATCCCGGTTTTGGAAAATTTCTGGGACCGGGAAATCGAGAAAGCCTAAATGTAATGTACCTAGCAAAATTTGTGTTTCGCGACGACACAAATCGAGCTGCCAGACTAGAAGCAGCGAAAAAGCACCAAAAAATTAAATCTTGCAAAATATTTGTTTATTTATCTAATTTTTGAATCACCTTAAAATAATACAAATTTATAAAAATTAATTCATACTTTTAATTAAATAAATAATTTACTTGAGCAACACTAATATTTAATGACTAGAGTTTTGCTTCTTTTTGTCGTTGTAAATTAAGAGAACTTACTTTTTCCTTCAAGTTTATCACACTATATTTCAACTAACTAACTTAAAAATAGTTTTCAATGGCAATTGGCAATTATTGTAACATTTTCTCCAAAGTATTCATATTATTTTTTTGGCTTTATAATTGATTTCTATTCATAAGTTTCTCTAAATAATTCATCCGTTGACCAACCCTTGGCTGACACAAACACTCTCCTTCAATGTGTTCCTGAATCCAATCCAAATAGTTAGTAATTTTTGTATATATTCCTGGGAGTGATTTTCTGAAGGATTTTTTTATACATTTTTGTTTTTGAAAATTTAATTAATTTTACTCACCTAGCACAGCCTCGACCCCAACTAACAATTCCAATTACTTCCATTGATCCAGTTGAACCTTCGGTTACCATTGGACCACCTGTGAGATAGTTAAAGTTTTCCAACAGTGAAAAAACTTTAAATTTAAAAATAAAAAAAAAATCCACTTACCTGAATCTCCCTAAAATAAGTTGGAGATTATGAAAAAATCAATTATTTTATCTTGTTAAAAAAAATTAAAATACATACTTGGCAAGCATCCTTTTTGCCTTCTGGATAACCACCACACATCTGCAAAAAAATATTATTTTTAATTGTTTCATCCAAATTACTTTATTACATGACCAAGTTACCATATTCTCAGTTATTCTTGATGTACCATATCCAGCAGCCATACATTCTTTACGAGACCAAATCGGTACAATGACCGAACGAAGTGTGGATGATGTTGGGGATTTTTCACCTAAACGACCCCATCCCGAAATTAATGTTAATTGATCAGTAAAGTCTGTTTGATCACCACTTGGAAGGCAAATTGGAGATACTCTAGGACCATAAAATACAGGATTTTCAAGTTCAAGAAGGGCAATATCATTGTCAAAACTGAATATATCAAAATCATCATGATAAATAATTCTTTTAATTTTTTTTATTTCAGAATAATCTCGTGAGATATTGTGTCCTCCTACAAAA
The DNA here is from genome assembly GCA_026123125.1 of Chironomus striatipennis. Taxonomy (NCBI): domain Eukaryota; kingdom Metazoa; phylum Arthropoda; class Insecta; order Diptera; family Chironomidae; genus Chironomus; species Chironomus striatipennis. Next base: position 44,604,814 of record CM047393.1, on the reverse strand, counting down.
GCCTGTTATAAAATAGACGTTTTAAAAAAACTGAAAAAGTTGTGTGTAAAACACTTACCCGAATTTCATGTGGTTCAAAATTTGACACACAATGTGCAGCCTAAGGATTATATTTAGTTCTTAAAATGTCTTTGTTTTGAAAAAATAAATTACAAACCGTAAGAAGAAATCTTGTTGTAATTATCGCAGCACCACAATAGAGTTTATTTTGCTTAAAAAGTGCAGCAACCCATGGCAATTCATTTGGTAGAGTCTCGGAGCCACCAACAATTTTTTGCTCTCGACCACGTGCTCCACAAACTACAACAAAAATAAATTAGTATCTAACATTTTTATTATTTGGCACTCAATTATCACCAAAATTTACAAAAATTTAGAATATCTTAGTATTTTTCTTTTGAGAGAATTATGACAAAAATCATCATATAGCGAGGGAGGTGTTTTATTATAAATGTTTCAATCTCTTAATTTTCTTTTGTAAGAATCTTAATTTTAATTTGCCATTAATCACAATTTAAAATCTCAAATTCTTTTTTAATTTAATTTTTCTAAAATATATTTTCTAATATCTTACTTAATTCTTTTTCATATACCCTCATTTCAACCATTTGCTTTGAATCATTAGAAGTGAAAAATCGTTTAACTTAAATTTGTACCGAATATAAAAAAAAATATATTTTTAAATACTAATAAAACAAATATTTTTTTTACAAAATGAGCAAACTCGTAAGCTTTCAAAGAACTTGAACCCAATTTTCACTGTTTTTTTTATACTTTTTGTTTCATGTTCATATTGTTGAAATCGACGCGTAACGCACACAAAAACCTTAAAACCATCAATAATTGCCAATAATAATTTATTTGCATAAACAAATTGTCACAATACCACCACGATGATTTTTTTGCCATTAACATTCCAGTGGTGTTGAAAATTCTTTTTTTCTTTCATGTTCATATTTTAAAAACTTCGGGCACAAAAATAAAATGTTAATATTTTTTAATCAAATTTTTTTTTCTCTGAAGCTTTAAAAGTATGTTACTTATATAACAAGATGATTGAGTAAAATATTTTGCAAAGTCATTTATCATTGCACATCTCATGATTAGTAAAAAATAAGTTTAAAATTGCCCTCCATTATGAAAGGAGAAAAAAATTTTTGCAACTTTCACTTTCATTGAATTTTTAAAAATACGATTTTTTATTCACCAAATTCAATTTGGAACAGAATTATAAAAAAATTTTAAGATTCTTTAAATTTTTTTGTCACATTGTTTGAACTATCAAATTAATATTTTTTTTAAAATTTTTTTTACCACAGTTGCAAGATGATCTAGCAGAAGGAACAATGTTTGCTGCACCAAACGATATTACTAATGACAAAATAACAATTGCACTCTTCATTTTTTCATATGTTAGAATGTCAAATTATCCTTTGAAATGTTCACAAATTGTTCACCGTTACGATATAAATTTTTAAAATATTTTTTTGTTTCCTTTTTTTAAAAAAAAAATTAGTCTAAACGAAAATTTTTCAAAACAGTCAATTGAATTCTGACACAACTACCTCAACGCACGTCTGGCTTTATAGTCTGTTTAAACTATAAAACTGCAAGTCTATACAATGTCGCATCATAAACCATGAGCCACCACAAATATATACGTATAGTACTTTTTTTGTCAAATAAATTTTTACACACAATTTTTTTTATTTTATTTCATTGTTATCGATAAAGATTCCAAGTGTATTTATTATGAATTTGTATGCGTGCAAAAATGTAAATTTTAAGGTATGTGTTTGGGGTCGATCTCCGAAAACATTTTCATATAATGACTCCTCTTTTTTGCCATTCAACCGGGCAGATAAATGCACATTTGTAAACCATTGCATGTGGAAGAAGAAGTGGGGAATGATTTATTTATTATCGCACTGTCCTTGGCACTAGTTACATACATGTGAATACATTAAATGGCAATATACAAAGTTTGGTGTTTTAAAGTTCAATATTATTGCTATTTATTTGTGTCTAGTTTAATGATTCATGCAAATTACTCACTTTCTATATTGTCTGTTCATTTTTACAATTAACAAGGAAAAATAATAATAATAATAAAAAACATTTGAAAAAATTCATTACCGAGGAAATTTTATTCTTTCATTTTGTTGTAATGAACTTGAGGGTCAATGATTTTGCTGTTCAGATGGGGGATAGGAGTAATGTTAAACTCGTTGAATAGGAGTATGAACTGGAAAATAACTTTAAAAAATTATCAAAAGTTTAGAATTTTTCGCAATACATCGAATAACTGTGTTTTTTATTATTTTCAAATAGTAAAATCTTCATTAGCATTGTAATTTTCAAGGTCACACTAAAAGTTAAATATTAAAAAAATAAGTAATATCAGAATAGAAGTAAGATTTTTACTTATTGCATCTCATAACACATGAAAGAAATCTCTAACAAAATTAGCAAAGGAAAATGAATGTGAATTATATTTTTTAAAAATATTCTGCTCTAAGAAGTAAAATCAAAAAATTTAGAATGTCAAATTATACTTTAAAACTAGTGAGTTCTTTCATTCTATTTTCTAAATTAATTTATGACTTGACGAACTTTTCAGTGCACTGCAATGTACATATTTACACAATTGTTGTATGCAAAATGTTGCGAAGAAAGCATCTATATCTGTAGTGGCTAACCTTTTTTGGTTCGTTAAGATTTAAGTAGTGACCAAAATCTAGTGAGGTAATTTGGATGGATATTTTGGCTAAAATTTTTTGCGCAATTTTGATTAAAAAAAATTGGGAAATTTTTTAATGTTTTTATTTTTAAATTTTTTAAGAACTGTTAATTTTTGTTTATCTGCCAAATTTTTTGGCAAAACAATAAGTCAAAAATTTTTGAACAAGAAATTCATTCAAAATTTTTTAATCAAAATTTTCGGGTTCCGATTAAAAATGAATTCGTAATTTCATCAACCTATATATTTTGACCAAAACCTAACAGTTTTTATAGTTAGAAGAAGTATACTCAGGTACTTGTATATTTATGTTTGTAAAGTAAAAGAGAAACATTAAGGAACATATTCTTAAAAAATAGGACTTAAATATTATTTTTTAATCACAGTTTACGTTTTAGGCTGGCTGCCTGGAAACTTCATAATCTGCTAAAAAATGCGTCAAAAAGTGGGTCAAGAGGAAATAATAATTCATTGAGTACTACCTTGTCCTTTGTTTTATCTTGTTCTATGACTCATAATTTGAAGAAAATATCTGCAGTGACTAACTACACAATACAAAGAGATGCGGGTTGGATTCAATGAATATTTACAATAATTTTATGTGATTATGTAATTGATGATTAATTAGTCGCTAATGTTACATTTATTAAGATTTCATCATATACAAATTAAAACTTTATTCTTAATCGTAAAGATTAAAATTTAATAATTCAAATTTTTAGTTGTCGAGGTCAGTTTTTAAAATTAACGAATATTTTTAAACATATATGGAAAAGCTTAAGACTTACATGCCTAACATGCTTCTTTTTTTAAAAAAGAAATGTGGCATATTATGATAAGAGAAGGGTATATAGAGCTGATATTCACATGAAAACCGTAAACCGGCACTTTTGTGACATACTTTTTCTTCTAAATTCGCTTAATAAATAAAATATAGTTTTCTCCGCTCATATTTCGTATACTCTCTCTGTCTCATTTGTACTCTCTATTTCTCCATTTCTTATTTACTCCCAGTTTCCAATAAAATCAAAGTAGCCGTAAAATTATTGAATATCACAGCTAAAGACAGAAAGAAAAAAATACTTTGGCTTACTTAAAACTAAAAATCACTTTCTTGTTCACCATGTTTGCGAGTCAGTATTCATTTACAAGGCTTACTGTTAACATCAAACAGTATTAAAAATTGATTAAAAGTTTACTTATTTTATTTTTTATATCTAGATAATCAATTTATTTTTAACACTTAGTTGTTGTAAAAACTGAGAAAGAATAAACAAATAAAATTTTATAGGTGAGCAAAAAAGTACCTAAAAACTCTAAAAATGAGAAAAAATCTTATTATTATTATTTTTTTTTTGATTTTTAAGAAATTTTTAGTAAACATAATAATTGTTGTTTTTTTTTTTTCAAAATTCGAAAGCTTTTTGATATTTGCAAAAAAGCCTTCAAAACATTTAAAATTGCAATATATATTAGGGATCTTTTTTTTATGATATCCGATTTTTAGAAGGTCTGAGGTTGTGTGACAATTTTAAACAATTAAAAATTTTTTAATGAAAATTTTGTGACAGATCGGGGAGGGGGGGAGTCTAAGAATCTAAGTTTTTGATAGACTTCATAAGAGAATGGCCCCTTATGCTAATTGATATAATTTATTTTATTTTATTATTCAAAAAGTATTGCAAAAAATAAATTAAATTGAAAATTTACTGGTAAATTTACGCATTCTCTCATATCATTTTAGAGAAAAGAAGAACTTTGAATAAAGTTGAATATTTTCAAAAGTGACTCATTAGAGCTTATATTGCTTTTAAAATATATTTACCGCTTATTACTTTCGAAATGCAAGTTATAAAAAAAGTCACAAAAATAAGGAGTTTTACATATTTTTTGTTGAATTTTTATAAGAATCGTCTTTTCAAAATAATGACCATAAAAGTGATTAATTGAAGACGTTATGAACATTTGAGACAACTAAATACAATTTCACGAATATTATAAAATTGTGATAAGTAATACTGAATTGATAATCTATACCTAATCATATTTTATAAAAATTAATATTTCAACCATATATTTTGTTAAAGAAAAGTTTTCAAAAACAAAATAAGTAAATTTATAGAATGTTTTTAGACATTTGTAAAATTCGTAACGCTTAGGGATGAGAAAAGGGTGTTTAGGATTTTATTACGTTCCATACTAAAATTTTCAAAATTTCAAAAATTTTTACGAACAGAGGGTTGTGGATTTTAAAATGGTCATTTTAAGCGTTACGAATTTTACGAATGATCTCTAAACTTACGTTTTAACTTTTATCAAAGTCTAGGAATGCGTCATTTTTGGATTAACATTTTAGTATTTTCCTCAAGTATTTTCATAATACTTTGTGATCAAGAATCGATGGTATGTATTGGAATATGAGACTTACAAGAATTCGTGTTAATCAAAATATTACATTTCAAAAAAAGTTAATACAGCAATATCCAGAAGAATATGAACAATATCTTCATTCAATAAAAGATCAAAATAACATTGAGGGGTCCTCATTGAATGAGAAATTGAGTGATGATGAAAGTCATGCAGGACCTGCTAGCAATTTTGTTATGTGGATTCAAGTACTTTTGGGTATTACTTCAACTACTCCCGCATCAACAACTTCGGTCAAACCACCTACAGATTGTGAACCTTGCACTGTTTGCGGAAGAGCAGTAAACGGAACTAAAATCGTAGGTAATGAATTTCAAAACTTTAAGAAATTAAAAAAAATCAATTAAATAAATAAATGATTTTAGGTGGAACTGAAACAATAGTAAACCAATACCCCTGGATGGGTAATATAAAAATAATTAAAATAAAAATATTTATATGATATTGACACTTTTTTATTTTCACCATACAGCCATGCTGTTATATTCAAATAGATTTTACTGCGGTAAATAAAATACACTTGCTTGAGAATCGTTCAAAAATTATGTCTAGTATAATGGCTTTTAATGATTTTTGAACGAACAGTAATCTAGTGATGACCAACCTTTTGTGTCCCGTGGCTTGTGAGTAGGTTATGACCAAAACCGCACGCGAAACTAGATTCGTGGTAATTTTAGAAAAAAAAATCGGCACACTATTGTGCCGCGACACACCGGTTGGCCATAACTAAACTAGATAATTAAAATAAAATATTATGATAAAATTTTAATAATTCTTCCAACATTTCTTCAGGAGCCACTTTGATTACTGATATGCATGTTTTGGGTAAATTAAAAATATTAATAAAATAAAGGTCGTTCACATATGACGCTTGGGAGTGGGGAGATAAAGAGATCGAGAACAAAACTTTCAAACTTCTTGGAATTTAATTGTATTTTCTTGAAAAATGAGCATATATTTCGGACGTCATTTGTGAACGTTCCCTAAAGAAAAGTAAATTTATCATTTTCGAATTCATTTTAGTGAGTAAACAACTAGCAATCATGTAGGTAAATCAAAACCCTTAAGAAATCAAACATCAATATTTTCTTAAAATCAGACAGCAGCTCATTGTGTAAGCGGATTTAATCCTCAACGTATTACTGTAAGATTGCTTGAACATGATAGATCTGATCCCAATGACACCAATACAATCACAAGAAATGTAAGTTTTTAAAAAATCATTAACTTTTGCTTCAAATCATTATTTTTATTTTACATTTTTGCTAGGTTGAAAAAATCACAAAACATCCTAGATATTCTCAGACAACTTTTGATAATGACATAGCAATTATAAAATTGGATAAACGAGTGAAGTTTGAAGGTATTTTAAATCCAGTTTGCATGCCAACCAAAGGAGAATGGTACACTGGTCGTGATGTAAGAATTTGTGTATTAAGTTTGGGTCGTTTGTAAAATTCGTAATGCTTAGGGAGAGGGAAAGAAGTCTAAGATTTTTTACGTTTAATATAAAATTTTACAAAATTTGTTATGGCCAGGGGGTAGTGGTGTCAAAAATTATCACTTTTAGCGTTACAAATTTTACAAACAGCCTAGCCCCTTAGGGGAAAAAACATTTAATTATTAATAATTTTTAAACCTTTAATCATACCAAAATTATCTAATGCAGGGGACAGTTGTTGGCTGGGGTGAGTAATATTTTTTTTAAACATAATAATGTTCACCAAAAAAATATAAAATTGAAAAACATTTTAAAGGGACATTAAAGGAAGGTGGTGATGTGTCAAATACATTGCAACACGTACAAGTTCCAATTATTTCAAATGCTGCTTGTAGACGAACAGGATATGCTCCAACTAGAATAACTGACAACATGGTAATTTTTTTAACGAAAGCAAATATTGCATCATCAATTTCAACTAATATTTAATCTTTATTTGCAGATGTGTGCTGGCTTTAAAGATGGGTATGTGCTGTAACGGTTGCGTACTTAGGAGGGCTTACGGGTGAATTTGCAACCCCAAAATTTACATCCCTTTACAAATTCCTGGCTGCATCTCTGGCCCTTTTGTTTTGCATGATTAATTATTTATTATTATTCATTATTTTTTTATTTTTTATTATTTTTTATTTACTTGTTTCTTTTCAAATTAAATAATATCGATCGGACAATTGAATCACCCATTAGTCAGAAGGATAGTTGCCAATTAAGTATCATACAATTATCATTTTTATTTAACTTTATTTTTTCATTATCTAATAACGTTTTTCTTCAATTTCTTTTTTCCGTGTTAACGTTGATCAATATAGGGTGATAGTGGAGGTATGTTTTAATTCTTCTCGTCATTTTATTTATAATTTCTTTGATTAATTCTATTCTCAAAATTTACATAAAAATAAAAACGTAGGTCCATTACTTGTTTCTGATGAAGACAGAAATGTTCATCAACTTGTTGGGGTGAGAAACATAAAAATATTTTTAAATTAAACCATTTACTTAATTGCAAAATTAAAACCAATTTCATTTTATTTAGGTGGTAAGCTGGGGAGAAGGATGCGTAAGTAAAAAATAATTTTTTTTGATTGTTAAACACATTTATTTACTTTAAATTTAGGCGAAAAAAAATTATCCTGGAGTATATGCTCGTGTAAATCGTTATGGTAAGAATTAAAATCTTTAAAACTGCATTGATTAAAAAATATTCAATTTCTTTTCAGGTTCATGGATCAACCAAAATACTATAGACTCATGTAAATGCACACCTACTCCATAGTTAAAAACAAAGTACTGTATAATTATTACTTATTGTGCTATATTTAATACAATAAACTATTTTTGATTAAGAAAATATCATTATATTCAATATTACAGGAACTATTTCAAAAGGTGAGGTGAATATTAAAAAAATTAAAATCAGAATTAATAGTTTTTTGCATCTATAAATCTTATGTTCTAGGCACTGTCATATTACAAATTTTAATTGAAAATATTTTTTAATTTATTCTTAAATCCACTACTGCTGCGTTTACGAGTATCAAAATCATCATCTGGTCCCCCTTCAAGCCAAAAAGTCTCCATTTCACCTTTTCCCTATAAAAATATCTTTCATTTAAAAACATTTTTTTCGAAAATTTCATAGTCACACACTTTAACTGTTACAAGTCCTCGAAAAGTTAATTTATATCCCATTTTTTTTAATCGTTTTGCTGTGTACCCAGATACTTGAATACGGTTCGACTCACTGCTGCTTTCCATTCGACTAGCTGTGTTAACTGTATCACCAAACAAGCAGTAACGAGGAACTTTTATTCCAACTATACCAGCCTAGTAATTAAATTAAATATGATGTGCTTAAATGACCTATTTTTTTTTTTTTTAAAAAAGAATAAGTTACCACGACTGGACCACTGTGAAAACCTATTTTCACTGTAACTCCCTCAATACCAATATTTTTAATTTTTTCAAGCATTTGTAATGAAAGATCTGCAACAGTTTGCATATGTAATGGATTTTCATCAGGTGATCCAGACACTGCCATGTAAACTTTTCCAACAGTTTCAACTTTATATGCCATTGGTGATTGAATTAACTCATCAAATGCTGAAAATGCGCTATTCAATGTATTAACAGTATTCATAGCTGATTGTATTGCATCATTTGAAAAAGAAATTTCTTGTACTTCCGCAAAAATAACTGTTACTTCTTCAAATGTTTGGCATGTCGCGAGTGGATCTTGTCCATTTCTCAAGCGATCTGCAACTGATCTTGGAATCATTGAATACAAAAGTTCATCGCCTTGCTTCTTCCATGAGTCTGCAAGACTTAGTGAAGTTTCTAATTCTTCAGCACGTTGTTCTTCTCTTTCACACATAAGATCAAGTCTTGAATAATGCTTGAAGCCTGAAAATACCATCTCTCGACTTAGACCATGAAAATTAAGATCATTTAGATAAAGTCCCATTTCACTCATCTCATCGAGGTTATTAATTCTATAAATTATAAAATAAGTGTTAATGGCTAAATTAGGATTAATTTTTTAGGGTCGTTCACATATGAAATCCAAAATTTACGGTCGTTTTTCAAAAAAAAAAGAAAAACATTTTTTTTCAAGAAATTATATCATTATGGATGTCATTTATGACCGACCCCCAATTGTTACAACTTACAAAGGACTGCATAAAAACACCAACATATTAATGTCCTTAATATATCTCATTTCACCTTTAAGTAAGATGCTCTTTATTCCTTGCGATCCTCGTCGATTAAATGCAAGCATTCCTGGTTCCAAAGTATCATGACTAGATAAATCTTCAACTTTCTCACCATTTGCAACTCCAGTGGTTCCATTAATTGGTCTAAAATTTCTTCCCGATTCTGTTCTTACCAAACCTTTTGCAGACGCAGAGTTTTTAGACCTTATTAATTGAATTTCGAACAGTACAGCTTGTAGTGTAGTAACCTGAAGAAATAACTCGAATGATAAATTAGTATGATATCTCTACGGTGCAAAACTAACATCTCGTACATTACTGAAGTCAAACACAATACCAGTAGGACGACGTAGTTTAAAATACTTCGTAATCTTACTACCAATCAACTCATTTGGATGTTTGTTATCATTATTTGAAGACCACGATTCAATTAGGTTATTTCCTGCCGCCACAATTTTCATCTCGGAATTGAGAATCATTCCTTTTTTTCATATTTGTTTATGATTTTTTGTGTGTGATGATGCATTTAATTAACATTTGTTTGTGATATATTGTGTACAATTGTGATTAAATAAAAGTGCAAAATAAATTCACTTAATTAGTATTTTTTACTTTGAATTTGCAAAATTTACTATGAAATTCTATAATATGTCTATTTTTTTTGCCAATGAAGTTTTTAAGTGGAAAATGTTAAATGGTGTTAAATGTATTGAGTGTAGATACTAAAATAATCCTATAGAAAGTTGAATTTTTTAAACATAGAAAATGAAAAATGGTTCCTAATTGCATATTCTATACGTTTCGATTTGAATAGTTTATATTTTCAGAATTTAACAATTATTAAAATTGAGGCCTACAGTAATATCAAAGAAATTTAATTTTCCTTCGGTTCTGGTTATTGACTATGCCACTGGCTTAAACAAACATGATGTTGTTGTTTTTTAAATAAGAGATCGTTCACTTACTCCATAACAAAATAAAAAAGTTTTTTCAAAAAAAGAACCCCCTACGTTACGTAATAAATAAACGGCCTCTGAGTGAATTTCATAGAAAATTACTTGTATCTAAATTTGTGAGATTCAACTTTTGTTTTTAATACTTTATGATTTTTAATTCTTTCAAATAATAAAATTATAATTGTTTGTGAAAGTAAAATAGAATTGATAAAATCTGAATCTCATGCATCAATGTCAAATTTTTTCTAATTTTTTTTTTTTGAAGCATACCAAATGGAAAAAGCTCTAAAAGCATTTCAGCTGTGACTGGTTTTAACGATACTTGTGATGGATGAGTTCTCATTCTCAAACTGTTTTGCACCTATGTGTTTAAAATTATTAGAAATTCACAATTATTTTGTTGATAAATTGTGTTTAACCAAAGTCAAGCGTGCGTGCAAAAAAAGAGAGAAAAAAAAATAACTTCAAAATTTTTGGAACAAAATAATTTTTGCAATTTTTCATTACATATTCAAGGTTGTCAAAATCTAATCGAAATTTTACTACTACAGATTTCAAGCCTGTTTTAGATGAAAGCTCAATAGGACCAACAGTTCCACCAATCGAATCATTAATTGAATCCACCACACGTATTTTCACATCAAGATTGTAAATTTCTTTTGCTATCTCCAATAGTTGTCCTTTAAAAAACAATTTATTAAAAAATGAAATAAAAAAACAAAGAAACCAAAATCAAATTTTAACTATACAGAATACAGTACCCATTAGATACTTGGAAAACCCTGATCGATTACTTCGATATATTAGTATTGCACCATTATTATCGATATCAGTGATTTGCATGGACGGAGATTTCATCTTACGATATGTATAGCGCATTTGCAAATGAATATTGTCAACAGATTGCAAAAAATCGCAAAAATATCTTCCTGTTGCTTTTATCATATCATCATAACTGGAATTTTTGAAATGCATCAATTTTTTTTGTAAAAAGTCAAATTTTAATGATGTTGATTTTTAACTCACCCAAAATTACTAAAAAATCTCACAAAACACCGACCAAAAAATATCATAAAGTAGTCATATTGTCTTCCAGTAATTTCAGCTAATGCAGCAGCTAAATCAGGAACCAAATTATCCGGATATTGTTGATGAGTGTTAAATACATTGTGCTTGCATTGAGCAACTATTAAAGCTCTATTCCAAACATGATCGCCATATTCTAACTATTGATAGTGGCACAAAAAAATATGGAGTTTTAAGCTGTTAAGTTATTCAAATTGTTTGAGTTATGTATGTATTATATCTTTTGAACAATTTTATTTTTTTTAGAAATTGTCTTTGATTTTATGAAAAATATTTTTCTAAATGTAAATGTACTTACTTGCACAAAATGTTGCACAGACTCAAGTAACATTCCATACATATTAGCGACTTTTTTTTAAATTTTGTAAAATATTTGAAAAACTATTTTTTTTATTTTTGTTCTAAAATAGTGTTAAGACATATTTTTTCACTTTAATGATAACTCTTATAAATAAATTTCATCAAATAAAGAATAAATAAAATATTCACAAAATTATTCATAAATCCTTCATCATCACTGAAAACGTCTTTTGTTATGAATTTATTCTTATACTGGCGTGGTATCTCGTCAAACGTGATGAAAAAATTTTCTAAACAAAAGTACTAAGATTTATATGAAGATTTGTTAATCTTAACTCAGTTCACACAAATTTTTAAATTTTTGACTTTCACATTTTAAAATCAATTTATTAATACTTTGTATAGCTTTGTTAATATCAAAAATTTGTAAATATCAAAAATTATACCGTCAACCTAAAGTTTAGGTCCTAAACCATCGAAGTCCAAACTTTTTTGTCCTACGACACTTTTCAATCAAATTTTTTTTGCAGGGCACCAAATTTTTGAAATTGTAAAAATAATTCCCAAAAATACCTAAAAAGTAGGTTTCATGAGCTTAAATTTTTTTAACCTAAAATTTCTATTTTTCCCAAAAACAAATCCCATTTAAGAAAAAAGGAATAGAATCATTCAGTAGCAAAAAAAAAACAAATCCAAAATAGTAAATAAGAATTTCAGTTAAAGTTGTGAAAACTTTTAATTTCAGTTTTTACTGAAACTATATAAATTTTATAAATTTCAAATACTGATTACTTAAAAAGTGAATGAACCTGACTATTATAAATGACAGAATAAAGAAAATAAATTATATTTATAAAGTGAATAAAATCATTGAGTTGAGTGAATTTTAAATGAAGAATTCATTATTTATTTATCAGACCCAAAAAATATGTGTACTTTAAATCATATTTATTGACCCTTTTATTTTATTTTTTTTTAAAAAAAAACTTTAATGCACTGTTTTCCTTTTTATGTAGTTTAAAAAAATATTTTTCAATTTACTTCTTTTTTTAAGTATCACATCACCTTTAATGAAATTATATTATCCAAATATATTAATGTAAACAACAAAATAATTAATCTTTTTTTGTTAATATATTATTTCTTCTCAAAATTCACATTCGATGAGTCTCATGCTCATGGCACACTAAAATTAACTGGATTTTTTTTACTGCAATACACTTCCTTTTATATCAACTCATCATGATTATTACAGTAACATAAAACTTTATTAATTATCTTCCATCATCCATTGATATAAATTATATTACGAACGACACAGGACACTAATCAATTGTCACGAAATGCTCCCATTATTAACATATTTTTTCGACATCATCATTCTTTGAACTGCTATTCATCAAATTCATTTTTCAATTTTTTTCCCTTCCTTTCGTTTCTTTATTTAAAAGTTGAGAAGTTTACACAAATTGAAAATAAGTAAAAACGAAAATAAATAAAATTTAAGGATTTTATTGATAAGCACATCTCAACGTTTTTCTTTCAAGTCTCACGACAAACTAATCTCAAAAATGTGGATAGTACAAAATTTTATCAAATAAAGGCAACAAATATTATTGAGAGTAAAAAGAGAGATGAATGAAAATTTTTGGAAATAAGCGCATGTCAGGAGAGCGACTTTTGAATCATTTAATGTGGGAAGCTGATGAATGCATCAGGTGTTTTATTGTTTGCTCTTTTTTCTTTGTAATAAAGTATTAATTAACTCTTAAAAATATCAAGAAATTATAAATTTCTTAATTATACTTTTGATTTTTTTTTTAAAAAAAAACCTTCTTAATTAGTGAAATTTAAAGATTTAAGCACAAATAAATTAATTTATCATAGCAATTATTATTGCTTATTGCTTTGAAAAAAGAGCTTTTCGTGTATAAAAATTCTTTTGTTTTGTTTAATCTGTTACAAAATCTTAGACCCCCCCTCCCCCTTAAAAAGCGAACGTACTAAGTGAACGGCCCTCTAGTATGTTCTAAATATATTTGTTTTTCTTTTGTCAATTTGCAACAAATTTAATAAAAGTTTTGAAATGTACTTAAAATCCAGTGTGTCCATTAAACTAAGTTTTAGGATTGAATCATCCCTAAATTGACTTTTTCATATAAATAAGTAACAATTTAATAGTAACCGGTATGGTTTGGCTTTTTTCATTAAATACTGTGGTAGTTAAAAATTATATAACCGAGATGATCAAATTTTAACGGTTTTGTAAAATTTGAAAACTATTCGAATCTCAGTTAACCTGTCATAAACGTTTTTGTAAAATTTGAATTTTGGGCAAAATCTCAGTTGTCTTTGAGAAATTTGTTAGTTCACAAGTGAAAATAATTTTTAAGTTAATTAAATCCTTTAAATTCACTGCTTAATATCAATTCGTGATAAAATAAGGATTAAGCAATGAAGAATTTGTTTGAGCTCTAGAAGAATTAAAACAAGATTGTGACACTGGAAGTTTACAGATCTTCGAATTAATTTGAGTCAAAAACAGAAACTTTGGGTGATACATAACCAAAAAAAGTTTATATGTAAGATGGTAGGAATTATTGCCTGATAATAAGTTTCTAATGAAATCTCATTTTTAGAATCATATAAGTACGAATAATATTTTTTTGTTTATCTGTAAACCTCAAGTGAAAGTTACTGGAAAACTATCATGTAAGTTACAATAATCAGTTTAGTATGAAATTGTACTTTGACAAATGTATTTTTTTATAGTGAGGTTTTTATCCTTTACTGGATGTTTGTGATAAATAAACAGTAGAAAAGAAAAAGGTCTTCTATCAAATTTTGGGGCTTATTAATCATCGATGCAATAACCAGAACCCATTATAAATAAAGTGGAACGCTACAAAACATCATCACGACTGGGAGACCCGAGCTGGTGCCGAACGTACAAAAAAAATTGCATCAAAAGATCCAGAAGAAATTTTTCAAGCAAAATTGATCAAAAGTAATTTGAAGAAGCCAAAGAACTTGAAACAAAGCTAGAAGATGACAGCTGTTGAATTTATTCGTGAGCCACGTCCAGTTATCATAAGGCACAGATACAACTTCATGATCCAGACACATTTTCTCACCGATTTTGAGATTTTCACTGAGGCATATTTAAGAGGACTGATTAATGGTGAACGAGGTGATACTGTAAATATTACTCATCGAGACACACTTAATGCACAATTACGATGTGATTTTGAGAGATGGGTACAAAGAGGACAAGATTTGACGCCAGTTATAATGAATCATCGTGCAACAGTTGAAGAAATAGCACAGACTTTGAGTGACGTATTTGATGAGATTAATCGTCTGGAAAGAATTAATGCAGATCCACGTATAATTGGTGTACAGTTAGATTTTGCCATTTGCTGTTTGAGAAGGACGATTTTAAGTGATCAAGACGAATGGAATCAAATTCAAGCAATTGTGGACAGAATTAATGAGAAGTATGCTGAAGTTTGTGAGAAAATTGAGATCGCTCAAAATACATCCCGAGTCACAGCTAACAATGGAAGTTATCCAAATATGAATTCATCTTCATATTATTCAGCATCTAGTGGATATTATGGAACACCAATGTTTGGACAACCACGATTTGTAGTTCCACCTTTTTATCCACAACCATATACTATTCCTCAGTATCAAATGCCTCCACAACCTGCACCAAATGCAACGTACTCAAATTTCAATAATAACAGGCGAGAATCGAGAAATGAAAGTAGAAATACTGGGCCAGCAACTCCTCAATTTCATCCAAGTGCTTATTCTACATCATCACCGTACTTTAATACTAGAAATGAGTACACTTTGATTGGACCACACAAAGTTAGTGCCACGATTATCAGCATTATTGGCAAGAATGTTTATGAGCCAAAAATGGATGCCCTGGATCAAATCGAAATTTGGGAATGTCAAGCAAATACTTTACAAGTGCCAATTGAATTCTTCTTAAGTTATATGGAGATTTTACTGGCAAAGGAGTTACAGAGTTGGTGGCAATTACATCGTCCAAGAATTGCTACATGGGCACAATTTCGAGTTCAATTTCTAGAAGACTTTGGCGATCATAATCGTGTTATTAAAGCGGAACAAGCTGTCGCAAATTTGACTCAAGGCCAAGATGAAACATTTCAACAATTATTCTTGAGATTTACAAAGTTGATGAGTAGAGTTAAACCAGAAAAGTCAGAAGCTGATCAATTGTATATCCTGAAATCATCACTTAAGCCAGAATTAAGAGCAGCATGTATTTCCGTGACAACAATTGCTGACTTGAAGAAATTATGTCAAGAATACGAAGGTATGCAGAAGATGTATTCGTCAAAAGAATCCAAATCAAAAAACGAGAAAGTCAATATTGTTGAACATTTAGCAGCCATGGAAATAGATTTTTGGAACAATGAAGCCGAATTGGATCCAGCTATGGAAGAAGATGATCGTTTAGTTGTAATTGATGAGAGTATAGAGAGTCGTAAAATAGCAATGAGCAAGTCATGGACCAAGGATCAAAAGAAAGAATGGCTCGCAAAGCAAATTTGTTGGAATTGTGATGAAAAAGGACACTTGCAAGGTAGTTGTAACAAGTCATGGATTCCTCATTGTGTCAAATGTGGTAATAAGAAAGCAAAGAACAGCAAAGAATGTCTAACGTGTTCGGGAAATGTGAATCCTTCAGTGTCGGGAGGAGCGAGGCGATGAAAGATTGTTTTAATTTTCCAGAATTGAGTGAATTAATGAAAGTTAATTGTGATGATAGTAATTAAGGTTAAAGGAAGTCTTTTAAAAAAATTGAAATTTTTTTTTATTAGGAAGACGGGTAATTTGTGGTAGTTAAAAATTATATAACCGAGATGATCAAATTTTAACGGTTTTGTAAAATTTGAAAACTATTCGAATCTCAGTTAACCTGTCATAAACGTTTTTGTAAAATTTGAATTTTGGGCAAAATCTCAGTTGTCTTTGAGAAATTTGTTAGTTCACAAGTGAAAATAATTTTTAAGTTAATTAAATCCTTTAAATTCACTGCTTAATATCAATTCGTGATAAAATAAGGATTAAGCAATGAAGAATTTGTTTGAGCTCTAGAAGAATTAAAACAAGATTGTGACACTGGAAGTTTACAGATCTTCGAATTAATTTGAGTCAAAAACAGAAACTTTGGGTGATACATAACCAAAAAAAGTTTATATGTAAGATGGTAGGAATTATTGCCTGATAATAAGTTTCTAATGAAATCTCATTTTTAGAATCATATAAGTACGAATAATATTTTTTTGTTTATCTGTAAACCTCAAGTGAAAGTTACTGGAAAACTATCATGTAAGTTACAATAATCAGTTTAGTATGAAATTGTACTTTGACAAATGTATTTTTTTATAGTGAGGTTTTTATCCTTTACTGGATGTTTGTGATAAATAAACAGTAGAAAAGAAAAAGGTCTTCTATCAAATTTTGGGGCTTATTAATCATCGATGCAATAACCAGAACCCATTATAAATAAAGTGGAACGCTACAATACATTTTCTCCTCTTCTTTGGTTTTATTACTATCATAAAAATCCTCTGTTCTCTTTTTTTGACGCCATTATATAGCTTTACATATATATTGTAGTGCTTATATTGTAGAGCTCTAATGAAAACTCAAGCTACATCGAATGAAAACATTGTTATGTTGTTTTCTTAGGGGTGGAAAGCAAGGAGTTTTCAGAAAAAACAGGACAATTTGGGGTTAACATAATACGACATGAAAATTGGAATAAATAACAGGACACTATAAGGGTCGTTCATTTAATACGAAACGCTCTAAGGAAAGGGGGAAGGGTTTGAGAGTTTTTTAAGGTCTATTGTTCTCAAATTAAATACTTCTTTGCAAATAAAACGTTTTTGGGTGGAAAAACCATCAGATGGTCACTCTAGTTATATTGATAATATAATAGTTATGTTTGCATAATAAATCACAAATGTTTGTGCAGCACAAAAACTTTAATGAATTTTAAACTATAACTAAAATTTTTGTTTATTTTTAATTTATTTTCTTTGGCGAATCCTTCACTCGATACATAATAATAAAACATTTTGAATGTACACATTTTATTTTATCAAGTTCTATTGTGTCATTACATTAAAGCTTATGTTAAATTAATTACATCAAAAAATGTACTTTATAACAACAGCTAAAATAAGCACAATTATGTTCAAACGAATAATCGTTGAATTATTGTTTTCTTTTTTAAGATATTCATATAATGGTTGGAAATATTCAACAAGTGCTTTGCCACTGATTTCAGTCTCTCCAGTCATTGCCTTTAAAGCTTCAGACCAATGTTTACTCAATCCTAATGATAATCCATCTTTTATAAGTTTACCAGCTTCTTTGGATCTATCAATATCACATTTATGAAGTGGCTTTTTAGGGTCTGCTGGATCATATTCACCAGCTGTTATGCATAATGATCGATGCAGCTGGAATTCTAGAATATGTGCCAAGAAATAAGCAATGTATTGTGAATCTGCTGGAATATGATATTTAGCACCAGGATCGAAAAATTCTTCTCCACGTGCACTTGGTGCTTTGACTTTTTGATATTGCTCCCTTAATTTCCACCAATGTTGATTCCATTGAGTTTCATTTACTTTTCCACTAAACAAATCCCATCTCCACATATCAATAATAAGTCCGAATGGAAGAAAAGCAACACGTTCAAGAGCCATTTTGAAAAGGGCATTAATGTTGTCTGCTTCATTATCAGCATAATTTTCAAGAAGTTTCATTTTTTCCAAATGTTTTGGTGTACTAACTGAAAGTGCAATTAAATCGCCAACAGCTTCATGAAATGCTGGATTTGCACCAGTTCTTAAAGTAAGCGGTTGATCCTTATATAAAATAAAATAATTTATATGTCCCATTTCATGATGTACCTAGATGGAAATATGAAAACACATAAATTAAGAATAAAGTTTTTTCAATGTATCAAGGGAGATAGCATACCGTAATGTAATCTTCTTGATTTATACTTGTACACATTTTGATTCGAAAATCTTCACGATTGCAAAAGTCCCATGCGCTATAGATATGTAAAAGATATTAGGAATATCACAGATGTCAACATAAATATATGTCATACCTAGCGTGACAAGTAATGGTTTTATTTGGAGGTTTTTCAATGACTGATGGATATTCATAGCTCATTTGATTGTCTGGTAATCCCAAATTTGTAAAAAAGTCATTTGAATCTTCAAACATTTTACGAACAGTGTAGTTATTTTTCTTGAATCCTTCAGAAATGTCTATTGAGCTTCCCTCTTTAAATGGCTTGATTTTTTCATACAAATTAACCCAACTTTGTGCCCACATATTTCCAAGAAGGTGAGCTTCGATTAAACCATCATCATCGTTCATTTTGTCCTCATACATTTTCTTCAATTTTCTGCGAACATAAGTATGTAATTCTTTATATAGTGGCTCAACATCTGCCCACATTTTATTAACGTTTGCTATTAGATTTTCATCTTCATATGACTCTCTCCATATTTCGCCATAATCGTTTTTATCTGTATTAAAAGAAAGTTTGATCAAGATTTTAGAACGTTACGGAGGGTGATGGAGGTAAAAACTCAATAAATGGGCTGTCAATCATTTTTTTCTTACTGTTTAATTTTGCAGCTTCGTTTAGCATATCAAGATAATTTCTATAGTCAGCCCTCATATGCTTTCCACTTTTTTCACGCCATTCCGACCAAACCCTTAAATAATGATGATAAAATTTGTTAAATTCTTGAAAAAAAGAATAGTAAATTTATGTGTTAAATAAATATCTTATCCTAACCAAAGAAGTTCATCATAATTTTCAGATGTTGCCAGTATATTAACCATATCAGGATCAAGCGTTAGACCACTTGTAGTTAAATTGCATTCTTTATTATTAAATGGGCATATTCTTGCTGTATTATAGATTGTTTCCATTTTTGTTTGTGTATTGGTTAACTATGAAAATATAATTAAAAAAATTAATCAAATAATATTAATAAAAATGACAATAGGGATCGTTCGTAAATTTTGTAACACTTAAGCTTACATGATTTGTAACACAGGGTTCAAAATGGCGCTACAAATTTTACGAACCATAAAAAATATTTAAATACCATAAAAAATATTTACATTGCTAAGTTTATTTTCATCTAATGCATCACGTCCAAGTGTCACTAGTTGTTTCAACTGTCTTTGAACTTTTTCATCAGAGTAATCTTCTGGCTTGACATTCTTAAAGTAGTTATTATAATATTCCTTGGTAAACTCAGAATTTTTCAAAACAGTTTTTTCATATTCATCTTTCTTAGGTTGACTTTCAGAGTCTGTTGCTACTGCCCACTCTGCAGTCACAAGCTCATTGCACATCTCAGATCCTTTTACTTCGTAGTCATTAAGAATTTCAATCATTCGATTTTCTTTTTCAAGGAATTCTTTCAATGGCTTAAAGTATTCTAATAATGCTTGAGCTGAAATTTCAGATGATCCAGTGAGTTCCTTAAGAGCTTCACTCCAATGTTTGCTGTATCCTAATTCTAGTCCAGCTTTTAATTTATCTCCTGCTCTTTTGCTGGTATAAAAATCGCATTTGTGTAGAGGATTTTCATCGGGATTAGCAGGATTATATTGACCAGCTTCAATACATAAGCTTTTATAAAAACTAAATTCTAAAATATGTGCAACAAAATAAGCAATGTATTGTGAATCTGCTGGAATATGATATTTGGCTCCAGGATCAAAAAATTCTTCTCCACGAGTGCTTGGTGCTTTTACTTTTTGATATTGTTCTCTCAATTCCCACCAACGTTGATTCCATTTAGTTTCGTCTACTTTTCCGCTAAATAAATCCCATCTCCATTTGTCAATGAGTAATCCAAATGGAAGGAAAGCAACACGTTCAAGAGCCATTTTAAACAGTGAATTTATATTGTCAGCTTCACTATCTTGATATCTGTCTAAAAGACCGACAATCTGAAGATGTTTAGGAGTCGATACTGATAATGCAATAGTGTCACCAACAGCTTCATGAAAACCGGGATTTGCACCAGTTCTATAAATTAAAGGATGATCCTTGTAAAGCAAATAATACATAATGTGACCCATTTCGTGATGAACAACAACAAAATCTTCCATGTTAACTTTTGTACACATTTTAATACGAAAATCTTCACCATCGCAGAAATCCCAGGCGCTAGAAACATAAAAACATAAAATATTAAGTATTGATTAAATAATATAATTTCAAAAAATGATAGGGTATTTGAGTAATTTTTTTGGTTAGAGAAAAGAAATCTATTAAAATTGGAAAACTCAAATCAAGGCCCCCTAGTATTAGTAAAATTGAAAAATAAAATTAATATTTCAAATACCTTGCATGGCAAGCAATTACACGATCTTCAGGTTTAACAATGATTGATGGATAATTAAAGCTCATGTTACTAGTAGGCAAACCCAAACTCATGTAAAATTCATCGGACATTTCAAAAAGTTGATAAGGAGTGAGATGAAGTTCTTCCATTTTTGTTGTGACATCCAATGATGAAGCATTTTTAAATGGCTTAATGCGGTCATAAAGATGAACCCAATTTTGTGCCCTATTATAAATTTAGAATTTTTAAATATTTAATAAAAGGTAGTTAAAAAATACTTACCACATGTTTCCTAAAATATGTGCTGGAATTAATTTTTCAGATTTATTCATCTTATCACCATATAGATCTAAAAGCTTATAACGAACATATTTATGGAGTTCATTGTACAGTGGTTCAACTTCTTTCCATAAATTATCCACAATTGATTCTAAATCATTAACTTCAAACCTCCCGCGCCACATGTCACCAGCGTCTAAAGTTTATTAATACCACAAAGTTATAAGTTAATTCCTATTTTTTATTTTGACATAATTTAAATACCTTCGAATTTGTTTAGAACAGCAGCTTCATTATATATTTGGATATAAGTCTTGTACTGTTCTCTCATATTTTTTCCAGACACTTCATGCCATTGTTCCTGTATTTTAAATTAACTAATTTAATATGTTTAAAGTTAATAAATCAATTTATAAAAATTTACCCATATATATTTCATTTCATCGTAATTATTAGAACTTGCAAGTCTAAGTTCAATATCTGGATCTAAAGTCCATCCTTCAGTTGCCAAGTTACATGTTTGCTTATCAAATGGGCAAATTTTTGCTCTATTGTAAATGCCAGACATGTTTGTTCTTATAGATGTTAATTCATTAAATTTATCGTCGTCAAGTGCAGCTGTACCCATATTACTCAGCAATTTTAATTTTCTTTTAACATTTTCGTCACTGTAATCTTCTATATTGACATCTTTAAAGTTGGTGTTGTATTGACTTTTTCGATATGAAGCATATGCAAGAGCAGCTTCAGCCTAAAAAATTGTTTAAATAAATTTTGTGCATCTTTTAGTTAAATATTTTAAAAAAATAAACTTATTGGCTGAAATTATTGACGACTAGCTTTTGTTTAAAAAATTTATAATAAGCAGTCTTTCAAGTGCCTTATATTGTCAACAATATATTGTATGAAATCGATAAGGAGAAATTGATAAATTCAATTCAATTGATAAAAAGTTTAAAGCTATGGCGGTTTCGTTAAATCTAATTTTGTAAAACACAACATTAATAAAGTGTGCACATTTAAATACAATTTGCTAAGTAAATGTAAATCTGTACATTCATGCAAATTCAGTGAGTACATAGTGTAAAGGTTTAATATGAAAGACTTTAATAAAAGATATTAGATAATGTTCTATAATTTTTCGATTTTCAATAAAGAATAAAATTAGTTATACTTCGTGTATATTCGTCCAGAGTACTCTGGAACCAAAATGTTCCATTTATTTTCCTTTTCCTTCAATGGAAGATTCAATGTACTATCAAATTTTTCATACAAAAAATTGTTTTACATGAAAGTAAATGTTCCATTGTAATGTATATTGTAATTTATATGAGACTTTAAACATTTAATAATGTTTTTAATGCGTGTAATGAATTTTTTTGATTTCATCAGTGTGCAACTTAGCAAAATTAAGTTGCTCATGAATATTTTATTAAGTATTAGTGTTTGTTAAATATATGAACACTAATACATTAATAATAAATTACATAAAAAATACAATAGAAATAGAACAAAAGAACAAGTGAGATTTTTTCATTTTTTTATGTTCCATATTTAAGTATTCCATCTAAGTATTACATCAGTAGTACATAAGTATTGCATTGATGTATTACATTGATGGAAAACACGATCTTCCCTATTTTGTTCCATTGTCATGCAACAATATATTCCTTAGGACGATACATGGAAGGTTCTTATGGAATACATTGATATTCCATTTGGTTACATGGGGTGTGGTTATATATAACCCTAATGTTTCGTCATTTTTTTTTTTTAAATACCCTATGATACAATTTAAAGCAAATCTTAGAGCGCACTCTTAGCTAATATAGCTTCTAGATGTTATTTACAATAATCGTATTTGAGAAATTGATTGGTAAATTAAAGTACTTGATTTGATAATTTCTATTATATTTTTTGTATTGATACTGATAAAATCATTGTATCATGATTGATTACTTAAAAAAATACAGTCGAAATGGTGAAATAAAGTTAAAAATTTATTTTCAATGAATGTCTCTTATCAAATTTGAGGCTTTTTAATACAAATATCTTAAAATCATGTCAGTTTGAACGCAGAGATGAACTATATTTAATCATGACCTTAATTCTCGAAAATAAAGCGAAATCTTAAAACATTCTAATTTTAAAAAATATCTAATTTTGTTATATTTTCAAATTTACCTGTGCCTTTTCCTTATCAGTATTTCCAACATCGGTTTGTGCATTCCAATTACCTTTGGCTTGTGCATTGCAGAGTTCTTTTGTTTTTAAATCGTATTGATTTAAGATATTAATCATTTCTACTTCAGAAACAGTGCAAATTACGTCAGCGACTAGTATCGTTGCAACAAGTGCAACGATTAGTATTATTGGCTAAAATTTTAATAAAACGCAATTTGTTAACTTGAGTTTTTTACACATATAATATTTACTGCTTGATAACTATTAAAAAAATTACGTAAGTTTCATTAAAAACATGCAAACTGATAATATTAAACTACAGGAGAAATGATGATGTTAACATATATATTCAATGACAAATATGTCAATGAAAATGTTATGCATTCATACACGAATAAAAATAAAAACTTTTTTTAAAATATTAAAATTTGTAGCTTTTTTTAAGAAAATTGATTTTTTCGACTCCTAAAAAATTTCTCGGGAACCAAGTTCTCGACATTAAGAATGGCTTAGCTTACATAATTTAAAATGGCATATTATAATTTATATGATTTTTTATTAGAAAATTCTGTTTTAAATAAATTTTAATAATAAATTTCAAAAAACCAAAATATCTGTCTATGAAAAAAAAAACTGTTTTATTTCTCTGTCTTAAATTAATTTTTTTTTATCTTTGGCTTCTTAAATTAAACGAAAAAATTAGAATTACCTTCATATTTTTATAAAACTTTAATCTCACATTCAGATAGAAATTAAAACTTAATGTCAAATCCTATATTTATTATATTTTTTTAAACTAGAAAACAAGTTTTAATTTCAAAGCTAATCACCAGTTGAACGCTCAGAAGCGACTAAAGAGTTGTTGGAAATTTTGTGGTAATATATTATTGCTTAGCCTAACCACTCAAACATTATTGGCAGTATAATTTTTATCTCTCTTTTTTCGTCTTTCTCATTTCAAAGACGACAGAATTGAAAAAAAAACTTATTGCTCAACATGTGTAATGATAAGATTAAACTTTTGATTGTGATATTAATATATTTTTTTTTTGTTCTTTTTGTTTTATTATCTCAATTGAGAGTTAAATTTACGAATTAAAAAAATGTTTTTTTAGTTAATTAATGTTCAGCTTTTTCAATTTTACTGAAAAGATCAATCCGTAACAACATCGCTTGATGCTAGATAAAATTGTAACAAAAATTGCATACTTGAACACACAAACATAAATAGAAACTTATGAAGTTTAATAAATAATTTGAATGGTTTTGAAATATTTAAAAAATTTTTACCAGTTTAATTTTATGGACAAATTTTTATCAAATATCTCAATACGTTAAAACTAAAATATAAATTTGAATCAAATAAAAAAAAATAAAAATTTAAAAAAACGCATATGGCATCCAAGCTTTTTCGAACTCAAAATTTCTTTTAATGAAATCTTTCAAAAACATTTGAAATTCATATTTTAAAATTTTTCAATTAAGAAATTTATATGATTATTCAGTATTCTTTTTAAACCCCTACACTTTTTAACAATGTGTTGTAAAATGTTAAATAATCTTTTTTTATAATACAATTGAATAATTGATAAGCTAGAAAACGATATGATTAAAAATTTATCAATTCTAAAATTAAGTATAATATGTCTGAAAGAATTGTAGCATTCACTAGAAGATTTTAATAGCTTGTTGAATAGAAAGGTGGAAAAAAGTTGCTGTGGAAAAATAATAGAATTTAAACTTTAAACTTGTTAATATAAAAAAAATGTGGAAGATAATCATACTTATTTTCTCCATAAATTTGCTTTCAATTGATGCCCAACACAATCATGATATTCGGACAAGATTTATAAATCAACCACTTGATCATTTTAATCCATTTAATAGAAGGAATTTTGATCAGCGTTATATTCAAAATACAGAATTTTTCCAAGATGGCGGTCCCATCTTTATTTACTTGACAGTAGGAGAGGAGTATTTTGGTGTTTACGATACCTTTATACGCGGTGGATTGGTGTATGAAATTGCTGAAGAAACAAATGGATTATTATTTGCACTTGAACATCGATATTTTGGACTAAGTCGACCCACAGATGATACATCATTTGAAAACCTTCAATGGTTAAATATTCATCAAGCATTGGCTGATATTCCACGATTTGTTGCATTTGTTAAAGAAAATACCTACGGAGCAGCAAATTCTCGTGTAATTCTTTGGGGAAGAGGATATGGTGGATCACTGGCAATTTGGTCAAGATTAAAATATCCTAATCTTGTTGATGGTGCTTGGGGCTCGAGTTCTCCACTGAATGCTGTATTGGAACATTCACAAACTCTTGTTAATGCATTTACAACAATCAATAATATAGGTGGACCGGAATGTGGAAGAACCATACAAGAAGCTTTTCAAATTTTAGACGATGCATTTGTGTCGGGCAATACAAGTTTTATTGTTGAGAGATTAAGGTTATGTGAAGAACTTGATAGTTCAAATATTTATGATTTAGCTCGTTTGGACTATTCAATAGCTGTAGAAAGTTATCGTTTTATTCAAAATGTTCGTTATCCGGAAATCGATGAAAAATGTAGAATAATAACTGGAGCTGATACTCCCGACAATCCTCCAGTAGATGCACTAGATGGTTTTGCTAGATGGTATATCGATGATCTTCATCCGAAACGCGATTGTTTTGATTATAGAAACGATATTGTTGTTGCTTTATATTCGGAACCAGAATGGGATACTGTTTCAACAATCGATGGTCGTCGTCAAAAGCTATGGCTTCAATGCACACAACTTGGTGGTTTTCCAATAACAAATGAAGGTACTGATCATCCTTATGGACGGAGATTTGAGATTAGATTTTTCAGGAGATGGTGTGCTGATGTATTTGGAAATGAAAAGTAAAATATTTAAAATCAAGTATTAGAATTCTATTAACTAATTATTTAATTATTTCTTTTTATTTAAAAAAAGTTTCCTAGATAGATTTTTTATGGAAGATTTAATTGAAGAAACAAATCAACACTTTGGAGGGCTAAATCCAAAAATTTACAGAATGTTGATCACACAAGGAGAAATGGATCCTTTAAGAACTTTGTCACCGCTAAGTGATCTGAACCCCCAAGCAAGGGTTATTGTTATAAACAGTAAGATAAATGCAAATTAAATTGGGTATAATTTGATTAAAATAAATGTTTTGTCTCTTAGTGGAATCATTTAGTCGAGATATGGGTTCACCATCAGAAGTTCAGGATTATCCTCATTTATTGGAAGTAAAGGGCATTATTCGCGATGAAATATTAGGTTTCATTAGAGCTGCTGATGAAGATCAACCTACCACTCCCCCACCAACAGAAACACCACCACCTATCGAGCCTGGTATACTCTAAGTACGAGAACAGTAAAAGAGAGTTAAAAATATAATAAAAATAAACTTGAAGAAATAAAAAATACTTTTAAAAAATTTTTAAAGGTAATTTTATCTTCAAAAGCTAGAAATTTATAAAATTTTGATTAGGCTATCAGACTGAGACTCCTTTACTGTTTTTATTTTTTTCTAATTGAAGTTTTAATCTATATTTACTTCCTTTCATCAGTCTGAAAATTACATTTGGACCATTGATAACCAATCAATGAGCAATCAAAAGCAACAATAAAAATAAAAATTTCAAAAACAATCTTTATCGTTTTTATAATAGTTACGCAATAAAAATGATAAGAAATTTACAGTAATGTACTTGAAAATTTTGTTGAAAAATGTAATAAAAATATTTAAATTTGGTACAAAGACTAAGCATATCCAATCCAATCACGAACAGCTTGTTGAACTCTCAATTTTGTATCCCTTAAGACAACATAGTCAGCATCATCTGGCGAACCCATATCTCGACTGTGTGATTGAAGAGACATAACGACAACTGATGACAATCGATTCAAATTTGAATTAGGACCTAATGTGCGAATTGGATCTAATTCTCCGTGAGTTAGAAATACACGAAAAACTCCAGGGTTAAGACCACCAAAAAGTCGATTGACTGTTCCAATTGAATCTTGCATAAACCAAGGGTCCAAAAATCTATGAAAAATAAAATTGAAGATAATATTATTAGAATTTCAACTATCGAGCACCTTTATCGCTTTAATTAACTTACATGTCATTTTGGAATGCATCAACACACCACTGCTCATAAAATCTCAAATCAAATCGTGTTCCAAACGGATGCCCTTGACCATTGTTTGCAGTTGCAAGTTGACCAACTTGTGTACATGATAACCAAAGTCTCTGACGTCTTCCAGTTGATGATGCATCTGAATCCCATTCTGAATTTTGAAATTGGCTTACGACTTCATCATTAGTAATAGCCAAACAATCAATTTCACTATTAAAATCATCAATATACCATCTTGCAAAAGCGTCTAAGGCATTCAATGGAGGATTATTTGGCTGATCAACACCTCTTATTATTCTACATTTCTCATCAATATCCGGATATCTTGCATTACTTATGAAATTTTCGCCTATGTCTTGAGCAATCCAATTTGTAGCTCTAGCAATATCATATCCACTATCAAGGTCAAGAGGCGTACAAATTTTTAATCTTTGCTCCATAAAACTTGTGTTTCTTTCAGCAAATGATTCTTCCATAAATCTAAATGCATCTGCTATAACTTGACCACATTCTGAACCACCAATATTATTTATAGTTCTATACACATTAGGAAAATAATCAAGGTTTTCGACAATAGCATTTATGGGAGAGCTTGAAGAAAATGCTCCATCAATTACATTTGGGTATTTTTGTCGTGCCCATACAGCAAGAGATCCTCCATAGCTTCGACCAAATACAATTACAGGTGCATCTAAATATCGTTGTCTCATGAAGCTAGCAAAACTTCCTATATCTGCGACTGCTTGATGAACAGTTAGCCATTGAAGATTCTCAAATGAAGCATCAGTTGTAGGTAGACTTTGACCGAAATATCTGTGTTCTAATGCAATCAAAACACCACCTTGTGACTGAGCTACTTCGAAGATATTTCCACGTAAAATAAATTCAGGAGTTATTTCGTCTGATCCACCAACAAAAATGAAGATCGGTCCATTTTCTCTATACAAATTTTCATTTATTAAGTAACGAATATCCCAAGTTCTTTGATTTGCAGTTGTAAAATGATCCAAGGGAAGATTAAACCAGCGAACATAAAACTCTGGAGGTGAAGGGGGAGGTGGAGGCTGCGGATCACCATATCGTGCATAATCAATCCAATCACGAACAGCTTGTTGAACTCTCAATTTTGTATCCCTTAAGACAACATAGTCAGCATCATCTGGCGAACCCATATCTCGACTGTGTGATTGAAGAGACATAACGACAACTGATGACAATCGATTCAAATTTGAATTAGGACCTAATGTGCGAATTGGATCTAATTCTCCGTGAGTTAGAAATACACGAAAAACTCCAGGGTTAAGACCACCAAAAAGTCGATTGACTGTTCCAATTGAATCTTGCATAAACCAAGGGTCCAAAAATCTATGAAAAATAAAATTGAAGATAATATTATTAGAATTTCAACTATCGAGCACCTTTAACGCTTTAGTTAACTTACATGTCATTTTGGAATGCATCAACACACCACTGCTCATAAAATCTCAAATCAAATCGTGTTCCAAACGGATGCCCTTGACCATTGTTTGCAGTTGCAAGTTGACCAACTTGTGTACATGATAACCAAAGTCTCTGACGTCTTCCAGTTGATGATGCATCTGAATCCCATTCTGAATTTTGAAATTGGCTTACGACTTCATCATTAGTAATAGCCAAACAATCAATTTCACTATTAAAATCATCAATATACCATCTTGCAAAAGCGTCTAAGGCATTCAATGGAGGATTATTTGGCTGATCAACACCTCTTATTATTCTACATTTCTCATCAATATCCGGATATCTTGCATTACTTATGAAATTTTCGCCTATGTCTTGAGCAATCCAATTTGTAGCTCTAGCAATATCATATCCACTATCAAGATCAAGAGGCGTACAAATTTTTAATCTTTGCTCCATAAAACTTGTGTTTCTTTCAGCAAATGATTCTTCCATAAATCTAAATGCATCTGCTATAACTTGACCACATTCTGAACCACCAATATTATTTATAGTTCTATACACATTAGGAAAATAATCAAGGTTTTCGACAATAGCATTTATGGGAGAGCTTGAAGAAAATGCTCCATCAATTACATTTGGGTATTTTTGTCGTGCCCATACAGCAAGAGATCCTCCATAGCTTCGACCAAATACAATTACAGGTGCATCTAAATATCGTTGTCTCATGAAGCTAGCAAAACTTCCTATATCTGCGACTGCTTGATGAACAGTTAGCCATTGAAGATTCTCAAATGAAGCATCAGTTGTAGGTAGACTTTGACCGAAATATCTGTGTTCTAATGCAATCAAAACACCACCTTGTGACTGAGCTACTTCGAAGATATTTCCACGTAAAATAAATTCAGGAGTTATTTCGTCTGATCCACCAACAAAAATGAAGATCGGTCCATTTTCTCTATACAAATTTTCATTTATTAAGTAACGAATATCCCAAGTTCTTTGATTTGCAGTTGTAAAATGATCCAAGGGAAGATTAAACCAGCGAACATAAAACTCTGGAGGTGAAGGGGAGGTGGAGGCTGCGGATCACCATATCGTGCATAATCAATCCAATCACGAACAGCTTGTTGAACTCTCAATTTTGTATCCCTTAAGACAACATAGTCAGCATCATCTGGCGAACCCATATCTCGACTGTGTGATTGAAGAGACATAACGACAACTGATGACAATCGATTCAAATTTGAATTAGGACCTAATGTGCGAATTGGATCTAATTCTCCGTGAGTTAGAAATACACGAAAAACTCCAGGGTTAAGACCACCAAAAAGTCGATTGACTGTTCCAATTGAATCTTGCATAAACCAAGGGTCCAAAAATCTATGAAAAATAAAATTGAAGATAATATTATTAGAATTTCAACTATCGAGCACCTTTAACGCTTTAGTTAACTTACATGTCATTTTGGAATGCATCAACACACCACTGCTCATAAAATCTCAAATCAAATCGTGTTCCAAACGGATGCCCTTGACCATTGTTTGCAGTTGCAAGTTGACCAACTTGTGTACATGATAACCAAAGTCTCTGACGTCTTCCAGTTGATGATGCATCTGAATCCCATTCTGAATTTTGAAATTGGCTTACGACTTCATCATTAGTAATAGCCAAACAATCAATTTCACTATTAAAATCATCAATATACCATCTTGCAAAAGCGTCTAAGGCATTCAATGGAGGATTATTTGGCTGATCAACACCTCTTATTATTCTACATTTCTCATCAATATCCGGATATCTTGCATTACTTATGAAATTTTCGCCTATGTCTTGAGCAATCCAATTTGTAGCTCTAGCAATATCATATCCACTATCAAGGTCAAGAGGCGTACAAATTTTTAATCTTTGCTCCATAAAACTTGTGTTTCTTTCAGCAAATGATTCTTCCATAAATCTAAATGCATCTGCTATAACTTGACCACATTCTGAACCACCAATATTATTTATAGTTCTATACACATTAGGAAAATAATCAAGGTTTTCGACAATAGCATTTATGGGAGAGCTTGAAGAAAATGCTCCATCAATTACATTTGGGTATTTTTGTCGTGCCCATACAGCAAGAGATCCTCCATAGCTTCGACCAAATACAATTACAGGTGCATCTAAATATCGTTGTCTCATGAAGCTAGCAAAACTTCCTATATCTGCGACTGCTTGATGAACAGTTAGCCATTGAAGATTCTCAAATGAAGCATCAGTTGTAGGTAGACTTTGACCGAAATATCTGTGTTCTAATGCAATCAAAACACCACCTTGTGACTGAGCTACTTCGAAGATATTTCCACGTAAAATAAATTCAGGAGTTATTTCGTCTGATCCACCAACAAAAATGAAGATCGGTCCATTTTCTCTATACAAATTTTCATTTATTAAGTAACGAATATCCCAAGTTCTTTGATTTGCAGTTGTAAAATGATCCAAGGGAAGATTAAACCAGCGAACATAAAACTCTGGAGGTGAAGGGGAGGTGGAGGCTGCGGATCACCATATCGTGCATAATCAATCCAATCACGAACAGCTTGTTGAACTCTCAATTTTGTATCCCTTAAGACAACATAGTCAGCATCATCTGGCGAACCCATATCTCGACTGTGTGATTGAAGAGACATAGCGACAACTGATGACAATCGATTCAAATTTGAATTAGGACCTAATGTGCGAATTGGATCTAATTCTCCGTGAGTTAGAAATACACGAAAAACTCCAGGGTTAAGACCACCAAAAAGTCGATTGACTGTTCCAATTGAATCTTGCATAAACCAAGGGTCCAAAAATCTATGAAAAATAAAATTGAAGATAATATTATTAGAATTTCAACTATCGAGCACCTTTAACGCTTTAGTTAACTTACATGTCATTTTGGAATGCATCAACACACCACTGCTCATAAAATCTCAAATCAAATCGTGTTCCAAACGGATGCCCTTGACCATTGTTTGCAGTTGCAAGTTGACCAACTTGTGTACATGATAACCAAAGTCTCTGACGTCTTCCAGTTGATGATGCATCTGAATCCCATTCTGAATTTTGAAATTGGCTTACGACTTCATCATTAGTAATAGCCAAACAATCAATTTCACTATTAAAATCATCAATATACCATCTTGCAAAAGCGTCTAAGGCATTCAATGGAGGATTATTTGGCTGATCAACACCTCTTATTATTCTACATTTCTCATCAATATCCGGATATCTTGCATTACTTATGAAATTTTCGCCTATGTCTTGAGCAATCCAATTTGTAGCTCTAGCAATATCATATCCACTATCAAGGTCAAGAGGCGTACAAATTTTTAATCTTTGCTCCATAAAACTTGTGTTTCTTTCAGCAAATGATTCTTCCATAAATCTAAATGCATCTGCTATAACTTGACCACATTCTGAACCACCAATATTATTTATAGTTCTATACACATTAGGAAAATAATCAAGGTTTTCGACAATAGCATTTATGGGAGAGCTTGAAGAAAATGCTCCATCAATTACATTTGGGTATTTTTGTCGTGCCCATACAGCAAGAGATCCTCCATAGCTTCGACCAAATACAATTACAGGTGCATCTAAATATCGTTGTCTCATGAAGCTAGCAAAACTTCCTATATCTGCGACTGCTTGATGAACAGTTAGCCATTGAAGATTCTCAAATGAAGCATCAGTTGTAGGTAGACTTTGACCGAAATATCTGTGTTCTAATGCAATCAAAACACCACCTTGTGACTGAGCTACTTCGAAGATATTTCCACGTAAAATAAATTCAGGAGTTATTTCGTCTGATCCACCAACAAAAATGAAGATCGGTCCATTTTCTCTATACAAATTTTCATTTATTAGGTAACGAATATCCCAAGTTCTTTGATTTGCAGTTGTAAAATGATCTAAAGGCATACTCAGAAATCCTACTCGATAAGTACTTTCTTGACAACTTATTGTATTATAAATCAATAAAAATACGATAGCTTGAAACAATTGCATTTTTATTTGTTTTTAACTTTCACGTTTTAATAATTCTTTTAACTGTTCCTTTTGCAATATTGTACTGATATTTTGTAAGAGAATAACAGTCTTTATATACTGGAGTGATATCTAATCATTTTTAAAGTCTATAAGCATTTTATTAATGTTTGTGATTAAAGGATTGAAAGATTATTTTTATCGAACCATGGTAATTAATAATATTTTTTATCAAGTATCTTGTAAAAGCTTTTCTATTTTTTAACATAGAAAATTTGTGCTATATTATCATAAATTTGCTTAATATCAATATCAAAATTAAATAAAAGATTTAGCTGCCCAAATAATTTCCATTTTCTGAGTTTTTGTAAAAGGAAATACTGGGAGGCCTCGATTTGAGTTGACTCGATTTGAAATGTTTCGATTTGAGTAACTAAAGTTTCCTCATAAAAAAATCCAAATTTTCCTTTTTTAACGGTCATTTTCCATACGTTTCGATTTGAGTAGAATTTTTCCGGAACCAAACAATTACTCAAATCGAGGCCCCCAGTATATTAGTAAAATGATTAAAATGAAAACGAAAGCTTCCTGTAAATTAAAGCTGTAATTTAATGTTACGCCACATACAGCTGCATTTTAGTGCTAGCTGTAATTTAGTGCCAAAAAGTATTGGATAAAAAATCCCATCCAGAGATTATAATAATATAAAGATTATAATCGTTAAAAAATCTTCATACAAAGATTAAAATCTATGATTTAAAGATTAAAATCGATTGAGCTCGAGAATTTTTATATTTTTTATTTACGTTACTAAATAATATTTGAAATAAAATTAAAGAGATTGAATATTCAACGATTAACGATTATAACATAAAATAATAATTTAAATTATGAAATACTAGAATATTTTTATGAAAAACGCGGGAATTTAATGCAACTTTTAAAAACATTAAGAATTTTAAAGAATAAAATAATTTTATCATGTTTGGAACGTAGTCTAAATATTTACACGCTATTTTATTATGCTATTTTTTCACAAACTTTATAACATTTGAAATATCTCTGAAAAAAATTTACTGTTACAAAAAATAATCTAGTACATTTCTTAGTGCGGATTTAATTTTTTGAAAGGGCAATAAATAAAAAATAATAAAATTGTAAAAATAACATTTCTTCGTAAAATTATTGATAAATAAAGAATAATCGCTATAATTTTTAGATCTTGAACTCATTTAAAATTTTTAAGTTATGTTATTTTCGAAAGATCGAAAGAAAATATATTAGCGAGAGAAGTTGGTTAAAAAAATTTAAAATGTATATAAATATTTCAAATTAATTAATTTTTAAACAAAATATTACATTTAATGATGAAAAAGTATCATTGTAAGTAACTTCTTAGTTAATTTATCAACAATATAGGTTATTTTTGTCTTTATTTTCATTCAAAAAAAGTTATCATCTAAATTTTTATTAAAATTTTTTTAAATACTGCTAAATACACAAATTTCATACAGAAACAAAAAGACCGGATGCACATTTGTACACATAAAGAAAAGATAAAAGAATCTGAATAAATAGTATTAAACTAAATATGATTATTGTATAGCTATATGATTTAGTACTATCGTTTCCTCACAAAGTGAATTAATTTTCACAGACAAAAAAATAGTGAAAAAAAACATCACCTCGTTTAACTAATGATATATAATTTTTGAATTTTTTTGAGGCAAATTAAGCTTTAAGTTAATAAAGATTTTCAAAATTAATTTGATGTCATAATAAATAACTAATTTTTTTATTCCATAAATTACTATTGAAAAACTTCTCAGTCGGTTAGCTTAGTATAAAAAATTTAAGCTCAAAATTAAGAATACTTCAAAAAATGAAACTCAGCGATGTGAGATACAAACTGGTTGGCGATGATGGTAAATATTTAACTAAATATATTAAACAGTTAAAAATAATAATAAAATGATTCTTTTAGCAATACCGCCAATTCGTTCACATATTAATCATATGAGACGATCAAATGTAGTGACATTATTTTTTGGAGTAACACTTGGATTTTTCTTAGCCATATTAATGCAATTTTCACCTAATTCATTAACATTTAATTCAAATAATTATGCTCCGAAACATGGTGATCCACATATTGGTAGAGATTTACATGACGCTTTTGGTCCAGAAACCGATGTTGAATTTCACGCGAAAAACGATAATACTCATATGTATGAAAATTCATCAATGGCACAGCAATTGTACAAGGAAATACGAGTACTTTGCTGGATTATGACAAGTCCAGCGAATCATAAGAAGAAAGCTATACATGTTAAAAAGACTTGGGGAAAAAGATGCAATAAGCTTCTTTTCATGAGTTCTATTAATGATCCAGAGCTGGACACTATTGCACTACCAGTTAAGGAAGGTCGTGATAATTTATGGGCAAAAACAAAGGAAGCTTTCAAATACGTATATACTCATCATTTAGATGAATTTGATTGGGTTTTAAAGGCTGATGATGATACGTAAGAACTTTTTGCATTTTTTAATACAACATTAAGATATTCATGATTTTGATCTTTTTGACAGATTTGTAATAGTTGAGAATCTCCGATTTATGTTATATTCCTATTCATCTAGTCAACCTATATATTTTGGTTGTCGGTTTAAGCCATATGTTAAGCAAGTATGAATTTAAATTCTTTCATTTCCATTTTAAATTTCTAAATATATAATTTTTATTTTTCATTCTTTTTTGGAAATTTTTTTCGAAAATTTATCACGTTAATCTAATAGGGGGTAAGTAGATAAATTTTTAGAGGATTAAATATTAAAGAGCACAAAATCTTTTCGATAATTTTATTGTATTTCAAAAATTTAACGACTCGATCATTTATTGATTACGGATTGAATATTTATTGTTTTATCGCTTCAAACTTACAGTATATGTCCGGGGGCGCAGGATATCTGTTAAGTAGGCAGGCACTCATCCGTTTCGTCGAAGAAGGTATTCCAGATAAAACAAAATGTAGACAAGATGCAGATGGTGCCGAGGATGTTGAAATTGGAAAATGTCTTGAAAATGTAAATGTCATTGCTGGTGATTCTCGAGATTCTTATGGACGTGGAAGATTCTTTCCATTTATGCCAGAACATCACTTGATTCCTGGTCATGTTGATAAGAATTTTTGGTATTGGAAGTATATCTACTATGATGCAAAAGAAGGAATGGATTGTTGTTCTGATTATGCAATTTCATTCCACTATGTGTCACCAAATCAAATGTACGTACTTGAATATCTTATATATCATCTAAGACCGTACGGTCTAGTAAATTTTCATCAGCCACTACCTAGGAAAAGTATTGCAACAGAGATCTTACAAGATACATCTGAACAATCTAACATTAAAAGTAATGGAAATGTGTGAGATCGTCTTTTACACTTTAGTAATTTTATTTCAAATCTGTCAAAATTTTATGAGAATGTGAAAAGAATCCAACACTTTAAATTTTTAATTGATTCAGCCATGTAAAAATTCTATTTTGACAATATGTCAATATTTGTGTAATCTCATTTTTTTTTAAAAAAAAAAAACTTTTATCAAAATCTGAAACCAAAGAAATTTGTTTATTTTCTACATTTTTAGCTATACTTAAATTAATAAAAAGCAAAATTACAATTATATTAAAAATATGATGAATTGAAAACTTTTTAAATAGGCATAAAGTTTTTTTTACAGCATTGATATTTTCAGATTTATTTTTTTTAATAAAGCAAAATGCAAAGAAAAATATTCTAGCATAAAGCAAACGCCATGCTTAACGCAATGTTAAAATTTAATGTCTTCTAATCGTCTTTTAATCGTCTTCTAATTTTTGTTTTGGTTGGCGGAACACATCTAGAAAATAAATTTTCGGGCAAGGTTTTTGAAAGTTTTCATTCCTTTATAAAAGTCTAACATTTTCATAAAGCTGCTGAAATTATGTAAAATAAAGTATTTTGAAATTTAATATTCTAAAAAAGAATTTCTGAACACTTTAAAAGCATTTTTTATTTACTTTTGTAAAATGACAGGAAAATGAAAAATAAATAATTTTCAAATAATTTTAAAGTTTTTCATTTTTTTTTTTTTTTTTTTTTTTTTGACAAAATATTGAATATTATTTTTTAAAATTGAGATACTTAAAAATAATAATAAACGAATAAAATATATGTGTAGGATAACATTAAGTATAAAATTAACATTATATATTAACATTAACTATAAAATTAACGTTATATATTAACATTATATGCTTATAGTTGTTGAAACCATCAAAAATTTGAATTTTTAGTCACCTGTCACAAAGTCTTAATGGGAAATTTCAATGACTGTAAAAACAAATTTTGAACTTCTTAAAATATTTTAAGTTGGAGGATTAAAAAAAATATATTTTTGTCAATTCTCTGCTGTTTTGTATTTCAAGTACAGTAATAAATAAATATTAAAAAAGAGAAAAAAGAGCTTAGTAATTATATTGTAATCTTGTTACATTCGCATTTGCAAATTCCTCTAGGATATTACACGAAATAATAATGGAAACGGGCAGAAATTTTGTTTTAGTGTTTAAACTGAAAAAATGTTTATTGAAAATATTGGATTTTTCAAAGTTCTTTAGAAAAAGCTTTTGAAAAATTTAATGAATATTCGTCATCAAGTTAACCATCTGCTAAAATTTTTTTAGATTTTTTAATGAACAATTCAATATTTTTAGAACATTGATCGTTGTCTCGAAGTTATATCTTTACACATTTTAATGTGATTTATTATAAAATATGTATTTTATTATTTTTATATTTTGAATGAGATTAAAGTTCTACTCTTATTAAGCTGATTTTATTTTAATTTTTAACAAAACCAATTCTTTCATTACTTATCTCTATTGTTTTTTGCTAAATGCATTTGTTTTTCTTATCAGTGTATAAAACGTACATGCACACCCAAATTTTATTTAGTATTGCTTTTTGTTTCTTACGGAAAAGTCATTAAGGATATATAATAATGAAGTGTATGATTTTTGAAATAAATTTAATCTCTTAATAAATTCCATTAATTTTCCGATTAGATCAAATAATAGCAACAGTTATATTAGTATATTTTGACGTCGTTCAGTCAATTCCTAACAGACTTCCGCCTCCAGTAATTCCTGACAATTGTGAACTTCCGGATTGTACTATTCTTTCAAACCGTTATCATGGAGAAGCTTTATTTCCACATCCAAATCCTGAAATGTAAATAAAAATTTTAATTATTTATTTTTTTAACTTTTAAGATAAGAACATGAATAACAGGTATTATCAATGTGTTCCATTTGATGTAAATACATGGTACCCAATGGAACGGTACTGCATTTGCGGAACAGTTTACAATCCTAAGCTTTCAAGATGCAGTTTTTGGTGGAGTGAAGATTGGGAACCAATGTGTGAATGGGAAATGCCACCCAATTTTACGTAAGTTGATTTTTAAGCTTTTGATTTATTAATTTTTTTATTTACCTTATAGGCCCTGTGATCAACCACACAAAGATAAATGGGTGACATTATTTACACAATATAATTAAAAAATTTTTAATTGATTGAAATCTTCAAAAATTTAATACTTTTACAATTATTACTAAATGTTAATTCTTAAAGAAAAAAAAGCTGAAAAGTATCAAAAGTTTATTTAAACTGTAATTTGATCAATTCTACACATCATATAAGCCTTTAAATATTTTTTTATTTTTAATAAATTTCTTTGGAAAGAAATTTGCATTTTTCTTAATATAATATTGTTAAATGCGTCATGTTAAAGTTAATTTGCAGCCATGTGGTACAAGATTAGATTCCATCTTCAAATAACTTCTGAGCAACCATTTGATTTGTCTGATATTTTTAAATATTTTAGCTTAAAATATATTTTTCTTACCTCTTCCTTCTAATTATTTTTTTAATAAATAAAGTTAATTTTTTAAAAAAAATCAAAAATTTTTTGAATTTGTTGATATATTTTTCCAAAGCATCCATTGCGAAGTAATATTTATATTGCCTTATAATTAATATTAAATTTTTTTACATTAAAATACTTTTTGTCGCCTAATACTTAGATCTAAGTCTTCAATTCAAGAAATTTTATTTTTTTAAAATTAGAAATGACCAAAAAAGAAACAAAGTTGGGTCATTTTTTTTAAGAGTTTGAGCAGCGAGAAGATTTAAAGTAAAAAATAAAAAATTGAATATTATTTTTAATATAAAATTTATTCATAAAATTTTTACGCTTTTTGTTTTTTTTTTTTAATATAAAAAACTTAAAAATTTAAAGAATGTATGTTTTTCCAGAATTTAATTTAATTGAATAAAATTGTAAAATGCATTTTGACAAATATTTTTAAAGAAAATTACAGTTTTTACCGATAAAATGGTTTTTTTTCTTTGAAACCTCAAACATCACTACATCATAATTGCATTAAAGTAAATAGAAAAAAAATCGCGTTGATCTTATCAATGAAAGATTTTTTTATGAAAACATTTCCTAAAAGTTTTCAACGTTTCGCTGTAGTACTCTAGTTGAGTTTTTCTTATAAAGACATTAAACAACTTCAATCCATTGACTAATATTATTTTAAAGAAAGTAGAAGTGTCAATCGAATGGATTAGAAAAATGAATTGCAAGTAAATAATAGGAAATAATTTTTGAATTTAAAATACATTCGTCTTAATATAATTTTGATTTTTATATTCATTAATCTATTAGATACTTGAATAAGTGTTTTGCAGCAATTCTAGTTTTGATCTACACATTCAGACAAGTTGACGGATTTGAGATAACATGCGAGTATCATGACTTTGTTGGATATGGCTATGGATGTATTGTGATTGAAGGATCTATTGAAAATAAAAATGAATCTACAGTTAAAAATATCAATGGTGAACATCTTGACAGCCAAAACAGCAAAAATGTGTCATGGGTTTCAGTTGAATCAAAAGATTTTCTTTTCTTTCCAAAAGGTCTTTCAACTTTTTTCCCAAAAATCGACACAATATTTATAGTAAAATCAAAATTGCAAGAAATTCAAAAAGATGACTTTAATGGACTAAAAAATATAGAAAATTTATATTTGGATGATAACTCAATTGAATACGTAGATGCACAAGCTTTCGATAACCTTACACGTCTACGTACTTTATCATTCAAACAAAACACATGTCATTCGGCTTCGGCACATTTTGATCGCGATAAAGTTGTCAATGTTATTAAGGAAGTGATATCAAAATGTTCAAAAATAAAAGAAAAAGAAAAAATAGAGGAAACTGAGAAAGAAGAAAAAACAGAGGAAACTGTGGAAGAAGGAATTGAAATTTCTACTGAATTTCAATCAACTGCGGATATTGTTACAACTGAAAGAATAAAAAATGAAAGAAGAGAAGTTCGATTAGAAGAAAATTTAATATCAAATATATCGCTTGAAGAATTGCAAACTGAATTAAAAATGGAAAAAGAACGTAACATTAAACTTTCGTTGGACATTGAAAAGCTTAATTCTAAATATGTAAAAATTGTTGATGATAATGACAAACTTCAAAT
The DNA here is from genome assembly GCA_026123125.1 of Chironomus striatipennis. NCBI lineage: Eukaryota > Metazoa > Arthropoda > Insecta > Diptera > Chironomidae > Chironomus > Chironomus striatipennis. Next base: position 44,563,949 of record CM047393.1, on the reverse strand, counting down.
CAAATTGGCAAGATGTGATGACAATACAAGCATATTAACTGAAAATATTAATTTAAGAAGTGAACTGACTAAGCGGAATAAGGAAATGGCAAATTTGAAAGCTGAAAATGCTAATCTCAATTCTCGAGTAATAAGGTGTGATACAGACAGTTCGGCTCTTAAATTTCAATTTGCTACCCAAAAATCAGAAAATTCTAACCTAAAAACAAAAATCACGCAATGTGAAACTCAAATGGCAAATTCACTGCTTGAAAATGAAAATACTAAAAATGGATTGACAAGATGTAAATCACAAATCACAGAAGTTGAAGAAAATGTCGAAAAATCAAAACTTGAATTGTCCAATTGTAAAAAGGAACAATTAGAATTGCAAGAAGAACTTTTAATTTTAAAATCTTCCTCAGATGATCATAGAAAAAATGATTTGGAAATTGAAGCTATTACTAAGAAATTAAGTATTTGTGAAACTACATTGTCGGAACAAAAAATTGAAAATGAAGCTCAAAAATCTGAAATTAATAACTTAAAGGCACTAAATTCACAATGTGAATTCGAAAAATCGGAATTAAAAATAGAAAGCAAAAATTTAAATTCTGAACTTTCAAAAGCTAAAACCGAATGTTCTGATTTAATTGCAGAAACGTCAAATATTTTAACAGATAAATTAAACCTTGAAACCAAGATCAATAACTTAAATATCGAATTTGAAGCTTTGAAGAGTGAAATGAATAAATGCTCGACAAGCGTTTCAAATTGTTTATCAGAAAAAGAAACGATAAAAAATAGTGTTTCCAGTAGCAACCTTCAGCTTGCAAATTTCATTAAAGAAAATCAAACTTTTAAAAAGTATATCGGAAATTTGGAAATTCAATTGTCATCGACTATATCAGAACATGAAAATCTTAAAAATGAGTTTGGAACACAATCAACAAGTTTAATTAAATGTAAAAGTGAAAATGAAAATCACCAACTTTCGATTTCAAAACTTGAGGAACAAGCAGAAAATATATTGAATGAAAACTTAAATTTAAGATCGTCCATTTCCGATTGCAACTCTTCTGTAATAACTTTATTAGCCGAAAACGAAAATCTTAAAAATGGTGTCTCAAGTCATAGTACAGAAGTTACAAATTTAATGTTGGAAACTCAAAATTTAAGACAATATGCTACAAACGTGGAAATTCAACTATCATCATTAACACATGAGAATGAAAATCTTCGAAATGATTTGAAAAATTATATTCTTAATATTGATAATTGCAAATCGGAAAAAGAAAATTTGAAAGTTTCACTGTCCAATTTTGAAGATCAATTATCATTGACATATGCAGAATTTTCATTTTTAAGATCGTCAGCAAGTAACTGCAATTCTACTCTTCAAAATTTACAATTTGAAAATGAAAATCTAAAAGCTAGTTTTTCAAACTGTGAAGTTAAATTTTCATATTTGCTTGAAGAAAATGAAAATTGGAAAAATTTTGCTTCAAAGTTGGAGCTTCAATTATCATCATTAGTACTAGAACACGAAGATATTAAGATAAAGCTTGGAAAATGCGATACAGCTTCTACGAAATCAAATGATGGTGAACAATTTTTGGCAAGATTAATGAAATGTGATGCAGCAGTTACCCGGATACTTAATGAAAATGACGAACTAGCCGATAAAGTCTTAAAATGTGACTCAGAACTATCCAGCATTTATACAGACTTTTGGAAATTACAAACAGCAAAGGAAAATTTGAAAGATACTTTAATGAAAGCTGAAGCTGCATTTGACAAATGTTCAAACAATTTGTTATGGTGTACGTACACGTATTGTGGAAAATATCAAAATCATTAATTTGTTGAAAATAAAGAATTTTTTTATGCAAATTTAAATCTTAAGTTAACGTTTATTTAAAGGTAGCTTTTTCTTTTCCTCTATCACTCACTCTTACACAGACTACGTGACATTTGTATTATAAACGTGCCTCTTTCAAATTCTCGTTCTTCAAATGGTTTGAAAGCAAATAACAAACGGAAAGAATTTTTACTATTCAAACATCGTAACAACTTGTCAGTATGTATCCGACCGCGACTTATCACACATTAAAAAGCATATTGAATAAATTTTGAAGCTTGAAAAAAGATTCAGTAATTTTTACAATATGCTTGTATTTTTCTTATTAACCACAAATTAAGAAATTTTTAATCAAGATTCTTTTCAAATTTGAAGTAGTTCTAGTATTTTATTCTGAAAAGATTCTAACCATTAAGCTTTCTTACCTAAATTTTCAAAAATTAAATTTTTCAAAAAAATAAAATTTACACTAAATTGCTCAATTTTCATGATTTTCCATCATTTTCATGAAAGTTTTCAAATTTTTTTTACATTTTTTAATAATTTCGTATTTTTTTAAATAATATTTTTAAAATCAATTTGAAATTCTTCAAATTTCCACCTTTAATGTCTAAAATGGTCTCTTCCAATTCTGCCTGAAACTGATACTAAAAATATATTTTGAATTTTTTTCTGTAAAAATCGTGCAAATAAAAATAAGAATTTGGATAATATTAATTTCTTTTTTATTTCTTTTCCTTTTTTCATTCATTTTAGCGTATTTTTGACATTTAAAAATAATAATAATTGTATATTACACTTTATATTTAATTATATATTAAACTTAATTAAAAATATAAAATAACATTTTCTATGCATGACTAAAAAAATAATGAAATTATAGAATGTTTGAAAATTAGCATGTAGCATTTTATAAAAAGTGATTGATTGGATAAATTTCATGTTTTAATGCTCGTTTCATTTTTTTAAATCACTAATTTTTTCATATTATCAATTATTCTTGTTCTGTATATAAATGTTATTTTAAAGTTTTAGACAAAATTTTACTCTCATTTTTTTACACTTAATTATAATTACTATTTACATTTTTGCTCTATGAAAACAAGAATCTTAAAATTTAATTTGTAAATATGACTTTAATTTTATTAATACCAAATATGGGCTTTATTTACAATTTTAATGCAATTTATAAAACTTTCTAATGAATCTAAAATAAAAACACATTTGTTTAAGATTGCAAAATTTTTAAAATCATATTCACACCAAATTTTCAATTTGGGTGAATATATTGCTTTTGTATAAAACTGAAAACCACATTTTCTAACTTGCTGCTTCAGGATTACAATTTTATCCCATACTGTCTATGGTGGAAAGTCTGTGCCTGAAAATACCAATCTAACAGTGAAAACCGCATCTCATTTGGTGCTTCCAGTCAAGAGAAATCGCAAAAAAACGCATTCTGTCATTTAGCAAGTTAGCAAGTTAGCAAGTTAGCAAGTTAGCAAGTTAGCAAGTTAGTTTCCGCGATAACTCAATTTTAACGAAACGTTAAGACTTCGGGTTTTTGCATTTGATTAATATTGGCCCAAGGAAAACCGGTATAGTTTTTGGAGTCATGAGCTGCTTCCTGTGAGGCACAATGGATGAAAATGTGCCATTTTTGACCAAAATATGCAAAAAATTTTACATTTTTTTTAATATCTCAGACATAACTTAACCAAATGATTTGAAATTTTCGGTGTTAGATTAAGCATTATTTAAGGTATAATTCACACTATAATGACAAAAAAATTTTCATGCGCAGTGTAACAAAAAAGTTGAAAAATCGAAAAATTTTTCGTCGGCGCCGACGCAGGCTGTACTTTAGTTATAGTGCTAAATGCGCGCTGAACAGATGTAGGGTTTTAAAACGATTAATTATGAATGATGTAATCTATAATCAGTAGATAAAGTATAATTATTTTTTTTTTTCTCTAATTGAAATCAAAAGAAGTTCTACTGGTGGTGTGAATATACCCATGAAGCGTGATCCGCTTCATTACTTGTTATTTTTTTGAAATTAAATAAACATTGAATTAAAACTTTATTTTCAATGGAAATAACGATTTATATTTGAAACGATTTTAATATGGCAACAAAATTTAAGAATAGAAGGATTTTTGCAAAAAAATAGTTTTATTTGTAAGGCTTCAAAAATTAAATTCAGACATTTAATATTTAAATCATATATTTTACTTTATTACCTGGTTTTATAATATCAGCTAAATTTAAGACCTTGACATAACCTCATAATCTGTTATTTTCTTAATTTTTGTCATTTTTTTTTGTTTTTGTATTTACATATGAGTGCAACACGATTGTTCTTTACCTTTTTTAAAATATTTTGGCCCCTTCAAAGCACAATTACACACATCATTAAATGCATAGTAAATATCTGAATAGTTTTGTTAAGCTAAATTTTTCTAACAAATGAGTAAACATTTTCCGTGCATTTAGTTCTTTTTTAAATTTTTTTAATTAAATTTGGCTTTGTGATACTATTAATATTTGTATTAATATTTATTCTTTACAAAAAACTAATTTTTTAAAAAATGTTTTAAATCATATAAAAATTAAAAATTTTTTGAGCTTGCTAAAAAAAACTAATTTTTTGTTGATGAAAAAAATTAAAGTTTTTGAATCCATTTCACTTATCAAAAATATTAAAAATGTATTAAGTTCAACGAATCGAGTGTTAATTATTATTTTTTTTATTCTATTCAAAATTTATGTTTTAAAATCTCGTAATAATCAAGCTTTATAAATTTTAAATAAATTTGAATTTCAAAAATTTTGAATAATGACTCAATAAAAATAAAAACTAAAAAATAAAAAAATAATAATAAAAAATATTTTGAGTAAGAAATAGCATAACTGCAACTACCATTTAGTTAATGGCTACATATTAACCTGATTTTATTTATATTTTATTGATAAGCTCAGAAGACAGTGCTTTAATGAAATTTTTTTTTATTGACTGATTTAATTTAATAAAGTCTGGTATTCTAAAAAATAATCAAATAAATCCTAATAAATTGAAAAATTTTCTGACATAGAGTCTAGATCTGGTGTGCAGAAAATTTTATCAGAAATTTCAGGAATTATTTAAACTAAGAGCATGAAATTAAACTTCATTTTTTCTAATAGAGTACAGATGTCAAATATAATATTCAATAAATAAAAATAATTGTTTAAGCAATATACTATTAATTTGAGTAACAATAAAATACATTTAAACTACTTATAAACTTCATTCTATTGAAAATGATTTTTTAATCTTTTGTATTAAAAGATATATTAATGATAGTAGCGATTTTACTGTCGAAAGTTTCTCTATCAAGAGATACATATATCGGAGTTCGAAGATACAGATAGTGAGTCTTAGGTTTAAAATTTACAAACATGCTGACTTAGTTTACATCATTTATGATCTCTATATGTATTTTTTTATATACATTAATATCTAATTTTATTTTCTAGTCTGATGATTTTTTTTTTTTAAATATTTTTCACATCGATTATAAAATAACGTCATTTTTACCATTTTTATTTTATTTTTTATAATCTTATATATTAGCAAACTTATGATTAATGTCCAAAAATAATGTATGTATATATATATATATATATTTATTTTTCACTTTTATTATTTTCCTAAGACGTATCAAAAAATATTTAGAGCAAAAAAATTATGTTGACCGTTTTGATTTTGAAAAATATTTTTGAAAGATAGAGGGTCATGGTTTTTCATGTTAGAAATTTCTTAAAATTACACAGATAGCCTAAGGGTGTCGTAAAATTTAATTTTATAAAAAATTTACAAGCTTTATAAAAGTAGTAAGTGCTGCCAAATATAAATGTGTGTTTGGATTTACTTTTGATGAATGACTGTAATATGTAACACTTAGTCCACGCATCTCAGAGTCTGAAAATAGTATATAGAAAAATTATTTAAAAATTTTGATTTCCTTTGAATTTTTTTACAAATTCAAAAATTATTATTCGAAGGTTTGAAATAAAATTTATAAAATTTTATGAGAATATTAATAATTAAATAAAGATTTTATTGCAGATTTACATGCTTTTATTTGTAACTAGCATAAAGAAAAATTCATTAGTTTATATTTCAAAACTTAATAAAATCTATAAACTAACAGAAATATTTATACAGAACATGGAAAATCAAAACTAACCTGAGAGACCATGATTTAAAAAAGAGCCTATATCAGTTAAATCTGCATTGTTAATGCACAAGAAAAATGAAAAAAGAAATATAAATGATAAGTATTTAATACCGATTATATTTATTTTTAAGCGATTTTCCAAAATAATACATACAGTTAGATTTTAAAAAAAATTATTTTGATATTCACGAATAAAATAGACAATATATATATATGTGTTCATACAACTGAGCGACGACCATGCGACGACCATAGCTCAGTTGAGTTGCTCAGTTTTTTGTATTGAAATTTTGATAGTGTTAGTGAATTTTTTCAAAAATTTGAAAAAAATAACGGTCACTTTTCTATATGAACACATATATATATATTGAAAATAGAATTTAAAAAATTTGTATTGTTAAAAATTATTAAGGTTGTTCACAAATTTATATCAACAAATTTTCTAAATATTATTTTTTAGTTTATTATAAATTTATTTCGCATTCGTGAATTTAATTAACAAAATATGATAAATTAAAAGGATAATTTTAGTGAATGTTACATTTAAATATAGCTAAAAAATAATACACATAAAATGTTATGAAACAGTGGCGTAGCCAGGAATTTTGAGAGGGGGTGAAAATTTAATTTTTTGCATCAAAAATTGGGGGAGTGGTTTTTGGTTTTTTCCACAAAAACCCTACCGATTAAAGAAATTTGCCAGTGAGGGGAGTGAATAATCACCCATTCACCCCCACCCCGACCCCCTGGCTACACAACTGTCATAAAAGCATTCTTAATTGACATACATAACTCATAAGTCAGAAACACTAACTGAAAAGCTAATTGAAAAGATTTTTTGCAAATAATTATTTTTCAAACATAATAAAAATTTATATCATGATGATGAAAAATGTAAGAATTTTGTGAAAACTTGATTTTTTTTTTAAATTTTCAAATTTTTGTAAAATTTGAGAAACTTTGTTAAAGATTGAAAATATTGAAAAATTTTCCTGAAAATTATGAAAAATCGTGATAATGAAAAATTTGATGAAAATTCAAATTATTTTGAAATTTTTATTTTTATTTTTTGAAATTTGGTCTTCTAGATCAGTGGTCAGCTTTTTCGTGCCGCGGCACACCTTGTGAGTAAGTCATGACCAAAACCGCACGTGAAACACGGCTCGTGGTAATTTTCGAAAAAAAATATTTGGCACACTAGTGTGCCGCAGCACACTGCTTTAAATGAAATGTATAGCGAAAAATCATTTTATGAGCTTTGCAAAATAAATCTCTGATATTGTAAAAAAAAACAAATAATTGTAACGATAATAATTCAATTAACAAAAAAATAAAAGAATTAAAATAAATTGCAATTTCATTAAATTATACATATTAACATAATTCAAATTCAGATTAAGTAAAAGCTCATTTTCTCTCAGTTCATAAATCTTAACTAAATTGCTCTGTACATTTTTCTGATAATAAAATAAAACTAAACTAAATAAATTATAGTGCATTTAGCATTAAAGAGAGGAAAGAGTGTTAAACACAAGCATCATAAAAACTGTTTTATAGCCAATCTACAGTAATTTTAAAATACAAAATAGTACAGTTAAACATTTACCATTTGATGATGTGCTGAATGTAAATCTTTCAGACACTTCACTCCATCCATAACGATTTCTATTTGTAAGGAAAAAAAAGCAGTTGAGTTAATGAAAAATGAGAATGGTTGATTTTTAATTGCCCATTAATGTTCATTTTCTAAAGCAGTGGTGGCCAACCTTTTTGATAATATTTTTAAAATTTTTCCTCCTAAATTAAAAATTTTTTTTTTCAAAAAATAAGCTTGCAAAAAAAAAAATTTGCTGCAACACCTGAGATTCCTCTTGGCACAAATAAAATTTTGACCACCACTGTTCCATTGTATTTCAAAAAGAAATACTAAATTCCTCTAAATTGTTAAAAAATAAACAAACCTTGCTTGAACTTTTGCCTCATATTGCTGATCCGGCTCAAGTCCTCGTATCATATAACTCATACTTTGTGTATAAAGATGTGATAATGGTATAGCTGGTAAAACGACATCACGCCAGTCATTACGTGACCAATGCAGATTTGCGTAATTATTTCGATAATTTGGATATATACTATTACTATGGCCATGACTTTGATGCTGTAATGTTTGAGATTGTTGTTCGATATTATTATCAAGTTCATGTTCTTCTGTAGATGGTCGAAAAAATAATTTATATTCCTCGATAGGTGAGTGTGAGTCAACTGTCCATGATATATTATATCTGTAAAGAGTTATTATTACTTTAGTAATTATATTCTTTTGCTATACACAGTCACAATCAAATTAAAGATTTTTATCTTGTTGGTTTAAGCATCAAAGAAATTTATAATTTTGCTACGAGGACGTGTTCCTTCATTTGAGGAAAAAATTGGTACAAATGTAATTATATGTTTAGCAAACCATAAAATTTCACCTAAAAGACACGTCATTTGATGCCGTAAAAATTACGATGCTGTAAACTCACCTGTCTTTATACTGACTAATTGGAGCAGAACGAAAAATGGCCGTATTTGGTTTGCCTGAAAGTTGAAGGTACTTTTTGCTCTTCCCCAACTGATTTTCAGCATTACAACTATAATTGCCAAAGTCTTGTGGATGTACCTTTCTGATAATTAGCGTGTGACGTGATCCACGATTTTCCATTATATGTCGCTCTGTGGTATCAAGTTGCATTGTGTCACGAAACCAAATAACCTTTAAAAAAGGAGTAAAACATACAAAAATGGGAAAATGGCTGAGATTATGATTTTTTGATGGAAAAAAAAATCAGAAAGGGGCATTAATACAAAGGAATTAAAATAATTTTAAAGTTTGATGAATTTAAAAATCCTGATTTGGTTTTTTTTTTTTAATAAAACTTTTAATAAAAGTTTTACATAAAAATCTACTATAGGTGGTAATTTTTCAAAAATATTCTAAGATTTCTTGATTGAGATTGTTTTAAACTAAAAATTTTAGCATCATATTTACTTCATTTTTGTTTACCTCTGGTTGAGCTTCTCCATGAACAATACAGACTAACATGGCCTCTTGTCCTTCACCAGAATAAACCACTGGACTTTCAACCTAATTAAATGATTAAACAAAAAAGATTGGAATAAATTTGATTTTGAATCCATTATTTATAGTTTTGTTACAATTAATGAAAAAATCTTAATTATTCTTCAATATACAATAATTTAAAATTTTCATTAAAGAATTTTAGATTAATTAAAAATTTTATTAAAAATATCAATACTTACTTGTATCTCTGGTGGATCTGCAATAAAAATGAAACAAAAAAAACACATTCAATTGACTACCTATTTAATATTAAAATTTGAAGAAAAATTAAAGTATTTATAACGACTTCATTGAGATGGTTATCACACACATCAGAGTAAAAGTTAAAGCGCACATAAATTTTTGTTTCCTTCGTTTTTTTCTATTTTTATTCTTTTTTGGGGATAACTTAATAACTCTTAATAATTTTGCGTGACTACTTTTCATAAATTACATTTTCCCATAAAAAATTGAAATATACCTTTCACACACACAAAAAAAATATGAAAAAGAGTTCCTTTTATTTTTACTTTAACTTTTTTATGGTCTGAATAGTTATACTATTTTTTTTACTATCACATCATGTTACGAAATATTTTAATTTTTTTTTAATAATTTAAAAAAGTGCCTATAACGTAAATTGTGGTATTTATGATTAGAATGAGTAAATAAAAATAATAAGAGAAATTAAAATTAATATTTTTTTGTTCAGAATATTATTTGTAAATTAATCTAAAACTATCCAAATTTTTAGTGAAAAATCAAATCTAATAAACAATAAAACAGTAATAAAAATTACTTTTCTCTGTCATTCATTAATTTATCTAATTTTATCAGTTGATGTTTCTTGTGATAAACGATTTCACTCTTCATCAAGGACTGAACAAAAAAATAAGATATTTATGTATGATTATGAAAAATTATATCCATTAAAGGTGGGAAGAAAGTAAAAAAAGGTCAAACGTTTATGGCGCCAAAAACTTTTTTCTTCTTTTTATGATGATTATGATAAACTGTCAACGTAGGGAAGAGATTATTTGTCATGAAGTATAACGTACACACAGTAACGTTGGAAGCAATAAAAAAAAAGAAAAATAAAAAATGAGCAAAATGGAAGTACTTTTTTGGCTGGCTTATCATGTTTTTCAATTTATGTTGATAAATGAAGTTGTTAATTTAGACAAAATATATATATTTATAAAGTCAAATTTTTTGTGTGGTAATTAATATTTTTTATCCAAATTTAAGACGCAGAAGTGTTGAGATGAAGCAGAGTTTAGCTACGTCATTATTTTAAAGGTTTAAAGGTCTAAAAATCAGAGTTGTAAAGAGAAATTTTGAAGGATTTTTAATTGATTTTTATTTGAAATTTTATTTTTTTAAAAAATTGTATAAAAAAAAAACAAAAAATATTGAAAATTAATGCAAACTTGCAGGAAAATGATTGAAAATTGTAAAAAATTAAAAATTTGATGTCTATTTAATTTTTTTTATGCTAACTCTACTAAAAACTCATAATTGATGACTATCACTATCCTGAGCTATGCATTCTTTCCTCATTTTATTCCAATTAGTAACTGTATAAAAATCGTATCAAATTACAATCACGATGTTAATGATATTAATAACAATAATAATATTAAATGAAATGAAAATCTTTATTACATATTCAGCATTTAATATGCTTTTCTTATTAAGCTCCAAGGCAGTGAACAAAATAAGAGGAAGAGATTAGTATAAGTATAAAACTTCCTTCACTTTATTCTATGAGATGAAGATAAAATTTGTATGTGAAACGTATGAAAGCAGTATTTATAGAAAATTTTATCTTTAATCGATATAATAGCTTTAATAAGCGGAAGTTGATTATTGATGATTTCCTTAAATTCCTTAATTTTTTGCTAATCGTTTACACACTCACTTATTTCAATTCAATTGATTTGTTTTTACTTACATAGAACATGAAGAACAACTTGACTTGATGCAGGCTTTCCAACTCCGTTATTTGCTGTGCAAATATATACACCACCCTTATGTCTGTCCATATTTTCAATGGCTAATGTAGGAGCATACAATTTTTCATCACCTTTTTTTTTGTTTTTTAAAAGAAAATAAAAAATAATAATTTTCTTATTTAAAAATAATCATGAGTAGATATTTATCAGTTCTTACCATTTGGAAGTACATTGTTTTTCCTTGTCCAAGTTACATTGGGACTAGGATTACCAGATGCTGAACATTCAATGCGAACAGAACCACCCTTTTTCACTTGCAAATGACCTCCCGAGCTTATATGGTGTATTCTTGCTGGAACTGTTGGAAAATTAAGAGAAAACATCAATTAGAGAATTTTTTTTTGCATATTTAACTTGTTTTCCTTAGGGGCTATTCACTTAGAACGTTCGCTTTTTAAAGGGAAAGGATTTTACGAAACGACCAAGCCGCGGTGGCCGAGTGGTTAGAGTGTCGGCCTCCTATGTCAACGACCTGTGTTCGATCCTAGGGAAAGTCTAGTCGGATCTGGTGCTTTTTCACTGCTTCTAGTCTGGCAGCTCGGTTTGTGTCGTCGCGAAACACAAATTTTGCTAGGTACATTACATTGATATACCCTTGGTCAATGTAATTGTGCAGAGCTTGCAGAAAACATTTGCCATATCTATGGCAAAAAAAAACACAAATCGTCATTTTATGATAAAAACAAAACAAAAATCCATCGATGTCAACGCTTCAAAAAGACAATAAAATCTTCACCAAAAATCAACATTTAAGATGAATAAGCTGCTGCTTGAACTCTTAAAATTAATATTTATAAATTTATATATTTGTAATTATTATGAAAAGCAAAATAAAAAAAATAACATTAAAAAAAAACGAAGTAAACGACCGCTTAAATAATAAATTAATATAAAAATATTATTATAATTAACTCTATGACGTTATTTTGTGTTCAATCTAGGTTAGTTTCGATAAAATTGAAATTATTTTTCAACTAATCAGTGCTTAAAAAAACGCATTTCCACTAGTACAATTATTTACGTCATGGATGCCTATTAACAATGTTCCGAAAGTAATTAATCAAAAATAATAAACATTTAATAATATTAAAAATATCGAATCATTGCTCAATATGTATTACTATTAAATCATTAATGTTCATTAATTTGGCGTCCAGTATCGCTAGAAGCTGAGCTTCCGCTTCCTTGTTATTCTGTACTTTTTTTTCGTAATTATTGTTCGCAGAACAGTAAAAGCAAAAAAAAAATTGTTTATGAAATATTTAAAATTAATTATGATAAATTGTCATTAATTGACATTATCATTGTGGAATGAGAATGACTGCGAGAGAAAGATGAATGAAATGGGAGAAGAAAAAAATATATAGAGAGCAAAATGAATCATCATTTTTTTTAATAATCGCTTTACAATTTTTTTATGTGTTGAATTGGAAATGTCTTGCTTCTCTATTCATTATTTTAAGAATGCTTTTTATTGATGATGAAGATAAAATTTCAAAAGAAAATTTCATTCTGAATACAGTTCAAACTTTTTCCTATTCTTGTTATGCAAAATAATAAACATACTAGTTCATATAAGACGACATACAAATGAAATTTCCACATTTATTTAAATAAAATAAAAATATATTTTTTTGAGCATTAAATCTTGAAAAATATTATTTTTAACAAGCATCTTTTCAAAAAAAAAAAACTTATTTTGCTGATGTTAAGCTAGTGTTATATGACGTAATTTCTTGATAAAACATAAGTATATGAAAAGAGGCACAAAAATCACACTTTTCATGAAAGGTACACATGCTATTCATATATCATTCCTGCTCATCCTTCCTAAGATAAAATGAATGTATGATATATAACTAACATATAAAAAATGAAAAATGTTTTCTTAAATGCAAAAGACTAAATAAAACGATTACTATAATAAAATAAAACTGATTGATATTTATTTTTTATTTTGATTTATATTAAAAAATTGTTTAAGAATTACAATAATTAATTCAGACTTGAGATTATTATTCTAATAAAAACTTTGAACATCTTGTTAAAATTGCTCAATTTAACTGTAAAACTTTACGTTAAAGTCCCAAGGAAAAGGGAAACCACAATGAATAACAAAGTATATTCGAGCAACATAATACTCATGTGCATTTTTATAATATGTAAAAAGAACAGTAACTCACAATTATCATTTTTATTTCACTTTACTTCATGTTATAAAGAAGATTAAAAATGTGAAATGGTTGAAAATATTCAAAGAACATTTTTTTCTCTCTCTCTCTTTTGTTCAAACGAAGTTAAATGAGCGTATTTTCTGAATGTTCAAATTTCGAGCTAAAATTTTAAAATTTCACATTTAATTACATAATAGAACTAATTTTTGAAGTCAAAAAATTTAATCAAATTAAATACTAGTATAGTACCCCGTCAAGCATTTTATTTAAACCAAATATTCGGGCTTATCTGGAAATTTATTTATCTTAACAGTTAAATTGTGTTGATTGTGTTAATCTTTTATATTTTTCTTTATATCCCATATATCTGAGTTAATAAGGCAGTACTTCTACTCCGCATTTTCAATTTAAAAAATATATGATTAGTCTAAGCACATTTAGAAAAATAAGGAAAAGAAACATCCAGTTTCCAAAAATTAAGTTCCACTTTGGCAAAATGAGAAATAAGATCAATTCTCAAAACTCTCACAAAAAATCTAAATTCTCAATAATCTCAATTTCAACTCTCAAAATTCTCAATATCAAAGGGGCGGACTGACAGACAGAAAGGCAGAAAGTAGTAAATTGCTTTGTAAAAATTAGTATTGAAATCAAGTATTGAAAAGACAAAAAACTTTTATGAAAAAGTGCACAAAACATGCTAAAATGGTATAGAAAAAGTTAAATTTTTGTTTCGCTGTTTCAGTTTTTGTTAAAAAAAGAATAATTCAGCATTGTAAAACGACACGTCATGTGTAGTATAGAATGGTAATTTCATGAAATTTCAAGATCATCATAGAGAGACATTGCTGTAGCATGACTTCTAAAATGAACAATTGTGTTCAGGAAGAAAAATTTGTCTGTTCTCATGAGCGAAATATGTATCACTCGTCGTCATCATCATCAACACAACACTATACATGTGTGTAATTTAAAATTATGTAAAATAAAAAATGTATGTACATTTTCGAGGTTCTAGGGTATGCTCTACTGAATAGAATATGTCTATCTAGAGTATATCCTAGGGCATTTTTAACCGTCAATTTTTATACCTTACTAAAAACACCTAATTTAAGGTTTCGAGTGTAGAACGAGGGTTAGAGTATGAGTTATGAAACATGGATGGGTTGAGGTGTGTGGGGAAACCAGCACGAGAATATTAAACAACTCACCTAAAATTTCCACTGTATGTGTAATTTCACGCGGCTCAAGTGTGGCAATCTGACAAATATAATCACCGGCATCTTGTGGGACAGCTTCACGAATTTCAAGAGAGTAACCATTTCCTAATCTCACACGTGGATCTGGTGTAACCTTTACAGTTCCAGCTGAAATTATAGCGATTCCCCGTTTCCAAGCAACGATGAAATTATCTTGAACAAAAAAAATTATAATTTTGATTAAAATATTTCATAAAATTCTTTTTAACATTAAAACACAGGCACAGCTTATTTTTTATCTGATATTGTACATATATAAATACATGATCTACACATGAACAATGTCTTTTTTGAAATAACAGTGTAACACCATAAATGAGTTATGAATTCAGACTTCATAAATTTAATTTAGGCACCCAGTGCGCGTTTACTCACATTAAAATAAGGATTAGATAAAGGGTAGTAAAAAGTGGGCTAGCGCAAAAACGCAAAAGTTGATGGAGAAAAGAGAGAGAGAGTAAGAGAAAATTCAGAATAGAAAAGAAAAGTATGAAAATTTAAGGGACTGCTTTTGTTGTTTGTGTGAGGATTTATTACTTTTAATCAGGCGTTCGGTAATATTAATTAATTTCGCAATGCGTTATGATAAGACGTTGAGATATGTTTGGACATAATAGAGAAAAAATAAAGCGAAAAGGGTCAATTTTTTTTTTTATTTTCTAATTAAGGTCAAAGAAAGGAGAAAAATTAATCTCATTAAATTAAATTTTCATCTGAATTTCTACTTGAGTGAAAAGCTTACAGTAAAAGATTCATTGTACTTTCTGGTTCTTAAAAAAACTTCAATATACATATTTTGATTTAAAACCCTTTATTTTTGTTACATACCTACGTTCGATACTTCACAAGGCAATCGTATCGTGTCACCGGCAACAAATTTAAATGTTTCAGATCGGGATATAAAACTAGGCTCTGGTTTATTGACGTGTGGTGTAACTGAAAAAAAAAATAATTTTTTTAATCCATCTTTCTTCATTTTAATTATTTTGTATTTATAATTGATAAAAACTAAATTTTGTATATTATTTTGCACTTAAATGAAGCCGCAAGCTGCTATGTTAAAGTTGTATTATTAAAAATATTTAGTTGACTTTTTGAACTAACAAGTGTCAAAAAAGTCTTGATACTTCTATCAAACTATCAATTTTCAATAAATTAGAAAACTTTGCATTTGCTGTGTAGAAGTTGTGCATGTTAAGCAACATCTGATAGCGTTTCAATTAATCAATATTGATATTTTATATACATTATAGTTGCAAAATATTGAGTCTTGAAAGTTTCTTTATAATTTTCGGCTTTAAATTTTTTCCTTGATTTCTTTACATTTTGCTTGTAAAATAAATTGCTGAAAACTTTTTTATGTAAAAGAGAAAAAAGAAAGTAAAACTTTTATATCAAAAAAGCATCATGAAATACTTTCATGACAGCAATGAATATTTATTTTTCATTCACATCAGAGATCGTAGAACTACCTTATGCTTAAAGAGTCGTTTGCTTGTGAATTATAACTTTAAATATTTTGGTGTATTAAAGTACACAAAATAAAAAATTTCCATTAAATTAATTTTTAATGCTTTAGTTTTGAATAAAAAAAAAAAGTTTAAACTTTGTCTAGTTCTCAATAGATGTTGTTATTTCTGCGTGTATTTTTGTTTACCGTTTTGGACCTATCCAGTTTATTTTTTCATTGAATTTCAAATTGCATTTAAAATTTTGTGTTTTTGCCATTGTAAAGCTGTTTGCCAGAAGCTCTATAAAACTTTAAGAATTTTTTTTTGGTCGTTCAAAAATGCCAAAAATTTTTCTTTTCACTTGCTCCAAATGAAAGAAAAAAAGTATAAAAAAATTAATTTCTTTTTCAAACCCTTCGCTTTCGATTTCCATAAATGATATAGGCAAAAGAAAAAAATTGACTTAATTTTCTTTGGACTTAGTCAAACGCAAGAAAACTCATTAAACAACTTTTTGATGAGCATCGGCCTTTTTTGCCCTTCTTTATACTGTTTTACAACTTCACATCAACAGTAGTATCATAAAAAGTGTTGAAATTAGATTCTAAATTCTTTGACACCATAAAATGGTAAAATTGGATTATTGTGATATTGCTTTCATTTCTAGCATTACTTGATTAAATCTTAACTTAAACTTTTTCATAAATTATCCATTAACTAAAATATTTAGTATTAAAATTTTGAATTCAGTTTTTCTTCTGCTTCTATTTCAATCCAATATTAATGACCTACTCGATCATTATTTTTCATCATCTCATACTTAATAAATTTCAAATAAACATCTTCACGTGTTTGCATATTTGAAGGAGCTAATTTACAATACATCATTAATTAATTCAAAATCACAGAAGATTCTTTCAAACAACGTATACACTTGCATCATCAAGCATCATAAATGTTGCAAAAACTTTTCTTTTCGACGTCCTTCTTCCTGTATTTTTTTTAATTAACTACCCCTAACAGGCAACGATTACAATCAGATACGATATTTGTGATTGCGAAACGGTTTTGAGATGACGAAAATTTTCGTCATCACTCCATACATTCATTTGATTACAGTACGGTACCGACACGATCGCGCTAATTTGATTACAATCACAGATCGCGATCATTATCGTATCTGATTACAATCACTAACTTGCATGCAAGTGGAAACTTGCATGCAATTTTTTAAATTTCATAATCACTGATTGTAATCACTGATCGTAATCACTGATTATGATCATTGATTGTAATCAGTGATTGTAATCATTGATTGTAATCAGTGATTACAATCACTTCGGGGGGAATGATTACGAAAAAAATTAAAAAATTATTTTTTTCGGTGGGGCCGAAATTTTCTAAGCATTTTTTTTTTATTAGTATTAGGTGTTATTAGTATTAATGTTAGTATTAGTTTTTTTATATTAGAAATTTTTATACTTAGAAATTTTTCGGTCACCCATCCTTTGCCGTTGCGTTGCTTAACTTTCGAGATCTCGCGTTTTTCCTTGAAGTCACCATCTGTAATTATATAATAATTTAAATATGGCAAAAGACATATTTAAGTTACTATATATTTTTGATGTACTTTTTTACAGTTTTAACGCTCGATTAGTGTACGGGGGTTGATTTTCAACTGTTAGAGAAGTTTTACAATATTTAATAATTAGTTTAATCCGAGTTTAATCAATTTTTCTCGTGATTACGATCGTGATTGTAATCAGTGATCGCGATCAATGATTACAATCAGTTGTGAGTGTGATCAATGATCATGATCAGTGATTACAATCAGTTGTGAGCGTGATCAAAAAAAAATTTTTGAATTTCGAATTTTTTTAATGATTACGAAAAGTTTTCATTGATTACAATCAGTGATTACAATCAATGAACATGATCTTTGATTATGTTCAGTGACCACAATCATTAATCATGCTCATAGCTGATTGTGATCATTGATTATGTTCAGTGATTGTAATCAATGATTACGTTCATGATTGATTACGCTCATTGATTACAATCAGTGATTACAATCTCTGATCGTGCAAGTAACTTTTTTAAAGTTTCTGAAAAATTTATTTGATTACAATCAGTGACTACAATCATTGATCACGCTCATAACTGATCGCGCTCATTGATTATGTTCAGCGATTGTAATCAATGATTACGTTCACGATTGATTATGCTCATTGATTACAATCAGTGATTACAATCAACGATCATGCAAGTTTTTGTCAAGTTATTTTTTTAGATGATTTTAAAAAATATTTGATTACAATCAGTGATTACAATCAACGATTATATTCACAACTGATCGTGATCAATGATTGTGTTCAGTGATTATAATCGAGTGATCACGATCGCAATTGATTATGTTCAATGATTACAATCAGTGATTACAATCATTGATCGTGCAAGTAATTTTTTAAATGATTACGATAATATTATTTGATTACAATCAGTGACCATAATCAATGATTATGCTCATGATTGAGCGTGATCAACGATTACAATCATTGATTATAATCATTGATTGCGTTCATAGTGATTATGTTCATTGATTACGATCAGTGATTGTGATCACGACTGATCACGATCAATGATTATAATCAGTGATTACAATCGAGTAAATCATAATTTTTTTCTTATTTGTTTGATTACGAAAATTCATACTTGATTACAATCATTGATCGTGATCAGGTGATTACAATCAAACTTATGCAAGTTGGCATGTTCTGATTGTAATCACTGATTGTAATCTAACGATGCGATCACGAAAATATGAAAAAAAGGTCGATAGTGATTACAATCACTATCGTGATCGCGTCGGAATATCGTCATCATTGCCTGTTAGGGTACACATATAAGAGAAATTTTATAGGGTGGCAATGAAAATTTTGATTTTTTATGAAAAATGGTAAATTAATATTTATTGAATATGGCATAACTTAATTCAATTCATATTTGATATTAAAACTGTTATTTTTTCAGTTATCTTATGTTTTTGGTCTATTAGTAAATCTCAATCCATTTATTTATTAAGTTTCTGACTTCAAGATTTTCTATAAACACACTTTTATATTTATTTCACCCTAATGCTATGTTTTTACCATTAACGCTTTTGGCTAACATGAAAACACAATCTGAATGATTAGAGCTACGTTTTCGAATAGGTTTCCAAAACAAAAACTTTTTTTTTTATCCCACATCTACTTTTTAGCGCATTTTCCTCTTGGGAAAAGGACGCTATTATCCGCACTTTGTCTGTCTGTCTGTCTGTCTGTCTGTCCGTCTGTCTGTCTGTCTGTCATCGCATCTCCTCCTAGGGATTAAGCTTTTTTGATGCGGTTTTTGGCTTAAAATGTGTGTGACATGTCTGGCTACCATGTAACCAAAAATCAGCACGAATGGTCACTTCCTCTGCTGGAACCAGCGTAAAAAGTGCCAAAATACCATTTCTTTGTATGTGTTAGTGTGGTCGAATGCACTAAAATGTTGACTTTTCAAAAACTCAGCCTTCCTCGGTTCAAATCCCACCGATGACAATTTTTTTTTTGCTTTTTTTGATACTTTTTTGATTTCTTATGACATATAATATTGAATCATGTCATAATTTTCCATTTTCACAATTTTTCCGAGTTTTTCCGACGATTTTTGTTAAAATTTTCAATATTTTCATACAATTTTCATAGATAATTACTTTTTATATTTTTTTGATATTTTAGTTGTTTAGTTTTCTATTTTCATGGATTTTTCATAATTTTTCCGGAAAATTTTGTGAAAATTGTAAAATAATTCACTTTTATTAAAAAAACTCATCAATATAAATAATCAAATTGTCACATTAATACTTTATGAAAAAGAGCATCAGTGGCGTAAGAGGTAGAGTGTGCGGCTCCTACCATGAGAGTCATGGGTTCAAATCTAGCCCGTGACCAAATACTTTTTTGCTTTTTTTTTTAATTCTATGTTGCATATTGTTTTTCTTCCATTTTTTTCTGTCAATTTTAAATTTTTGGGTAAATAAAGAATGGTTATAGTTAAATATTTGGCTTTGTACTTTTGGGGTTTTAATTCTTTTTGTATTTACTGATCGCGGAAAATGCGCTTTCGTCGGTCACGAGTGACCACCGTTATACTTGTTTTGTTCTTGAAATAAAAAGGGAAAAAAACATCTTGATTTTGTGATGTTGAAGGAGATAGTATGAAGTTTCAATGGTGATAATATAATTAAGGTTGAGGTCAATCATTATAAGATCAATTAACTTTCTTCCAGTTTGGGAGGGAAATCAACCCTCTCCATCTAATTTTTCTAAGTTAACTTTAGATATATTTTTTTTTTTATCTTTTTCAAATAAAACCCAAAAAAGATAATTATATTCTGCATGCACGATTTTGACTTATTAAAAAAAAACAACAAATGGAATCAGTTAAGAGTCGTCCTTAAAATTGGTAACGCTTAGAGAAGGTTGGAGATTATTATTATTATTATCCATTATTATTAGAGAAGGGTGGAGGGGTTCTAAGATTTTTTTACGCTCCATATAAAATTTTTTCAAAACCCCACTCAAAATTTGTTACGATTAGGAGTTGGGGGTTTAAATTGGCCACTTTTGGCGTTGAGATTATACGAATTACGAATGACCCCTGGGAAATTGATGTTTAAAAAATAACTGATAAAACCAATGTTGACTATTTAATCAAAATATATACATAAACGAGGCAGGAAGTTAAGAAAAACAAAAATATTGAAGTATATAAACATAGGAGAAAAATTTATGAGACAAAACATCAACAGCAGTAACATGAGTTGGCAGGAAATGAGAGAAAATTGGAGTAAGAATAAGATGAAAAATGTGAAACATGAAAAAACTTTTATCATTTCCCCATTTAATGAAACTGAATCAGTTACTAATGAGTTTTTCCGCTCTCTTTTAGCTGTTGATTGTGTAATATCTCTTTTTTTTTCAATTGAATCTTTCAAGTAAAACGTTTTATTTTTTGTGAACCTTATTTATTTACAGTGAAGAATCTACAAAACAAGGAAATTTCCTGACAATGAAAAATTTAATTTACTTTCTTAAAAAGTCTGATTTGATTCAAGAATTTTAACAAAATTTATAAAATATAAAATCTGAAATCATTTGTGTCTGATAATTTAAGAAGATCATTTTTCCTGCAAGATTTTATTGATTAGAACACTATACAAATCTATACTCCTACATAATTCAATTATTAGCAACAGGATTACCATTAAGAATAAAAAAATAGTAATAGAAATAAAGAAATAAAAGAAAAAGAAGAAAAAAGTTTTTCCGTGAATTTCTTCTTTTCATGATTTTATTGTTAATGAAAAAGTAATAATTAACAAATTATTTCTACTTCTAAGATTTCTTCTGTTCCTTTCTCAAATGAATACTAAAATCGAATAAAAATAACTGACCATGATCTTTAAAAAAATACTAACTGTTAAACACAGCTTATTTGACTATTTACTTAAGAAAATTTTACAAATGCAGTAGTTTAATTGATTTCTTTTATTGATAAATGTACTAAAAGTAAATGTAATGAAAAATGATCATATATGAAAAATCAGACTAGCTTGTCAATTTCTATTACTTTTTTTTAAGCTAGTGCATTATGACGCATAAAATTCTGTCATGAAATTTTTCACCAATCATTTGATGTATAGAAAGCAGAACCTTTCAACAATGAGTGAAAAAATGAATTTCATTATACTAGCCTAAAGAATTGACTTTAGTAAGTAAGGCATAAAGGGTTTAGAAGATTAGATTTTTGCTAAATCAGACTCATAACTTTTACAATATTTCGTGAAACATTTCACTCATTGACGAAAAATTAGAATTTGTTTTAATTTCAAAAAGATTATGTATTTCGTTCATTTCAGAACTATTAGAAAAATTATTTAATTTAATAGTAAATTTATTAAAACATTTTCAAATTTTAATTAAAATACAGGGGGTCTTTGATTTGAACAGACTCAATATGAATTTTTTCGATTTAAAAAACTAAAAATTTTTAAAACAAAAATTCAAATCTTCATTTCCAACGGTAATTTTTCATACTTTTTTATTTTTTATTAATAAGTTCGATTTGAATAGAAAAATTTTGGAACAAAAGAACTGTTCAAATCGAGGACCCCTTATAAAAATGGCATCTAAAAAGTAATGAATAAATTAAAGCTTTACATAGTTTAAACAACTAGTAAAGTCTTAATAATCTTACATTACATTCCATTATTTCAGAAATTAACACAATTACAAGTTATCTTAATTTTTAAATAATTTTAAATTTTAATTTTTAAAGAAGCTGATCTTCATTATGATCTACAAAATACTAAGCAAAACATCTTAACTACGTAATCAAAATGTATTTACTATTAATTATCCTTTCCAATGAAGCATAATTATTTTTATTTAGAAATTGCACGTGCTTAATATTACCACGTTTATTATGAAGAAAAAAAGTAAAAATCTTTTCATTCAAATCATTCAAATTTTACAGTTAATCTAGTCACGGTAATCATATCAGTTCTATTATGCTTTTTAAGCATTATTTGTTAAAATAAAGGTCAAATTATAATTGTGAAGATATTTTTATATAAAATGATTTGACTAAAGATGGGTAAAAATTTTGATACCATAAGTTTTGAAATTTTTAAATAATTTTAAATTTTAATTTTTAAAGAAGCAGATCTTCATTATAATCTACAAAATACTAAGCAAAACATCTTAACTACGTAATCAAAATGTATTTACTATTAATTATCCTTTCCAATGAAGCATAATTATTTTTATTTAGAAATTGCACGTGCTTAATATTACCACGTTTATTATGAAGAAAAAAAGTAAAAATCTTTTCATTCTTATTATCAATTTTTTTTACAAATTTTACAGTTAATCTAGTCACGGTAATCATATCAGTTCTATTATGCTTTTTAAGCATTATTTGTTAAAATAAAGGTTAAATTATAATTGTGAAGATATTTTTATATAAAATGATTTGACTAAAGATGGGTAAAAATTTTGATACCATTAGTTTTGAAAGTAAGTAAAATTGGAAATTTAATTTTCTATAAAATTTAAATAAAAAAATAATTTTGGTTAAAAAAATTTTAAATCAAAAAATTAAACTAAATTTTAATTTAAAAAAATTGAATGAAATGACATTAAAATTGAAATTTTTAAAAAATAAAAGAAACATCAAATTATTTTTAATTTAAAATAAATAATTTAAACTAAAAAAATATTCGCTCTCGAAACGAAAAGAATTCATTTTTCTTCATACTGCGGTAAAAGCTATTTGATTGTGTTGTAAAGATGTATGACGTCTTTTTTTAAAAAAAGCATGAGAAGCTATAATACGAATGAAAGAAAAGAGAAGTAAAAGAGGCACATTAAGCTCTTTATTTTCATTGCTTTCCGTTATATAGATTTTTTATGTCTCATTAAATTTCACATAAATATTGCATCATGAGTTTTTCCTTCTTCCTTAAAAAAAAATAAATTAAAGCATGATGTGTTCATCAACATTTTCTTTTAGAAAGAAAATTCTTATTTCTTTTCAATCATCCTCTGTGTGCATAAAAAGCGTAATGTAAATAATAAAATGTGAATTTGGTGGCCCTATAACGCACATATTCTAAGTGGTAATACAAAAAAATGGTTAGGGACGAAAATATTGCTTCAAGAAATTGATTTCTACATAAAAGTTTAAGTGCCTCATTTTATGTGTTTCACTGGAGTGTTGTTTTTTTCTTTGCTAAACTTAATCAAGTAAAATTATTTTTTAAGAAAATTTTCAAAACATTTAGAATTCAATAAACTGTTTAAATATAACCAGATTGATTGACTTTAAAAAATGAATTTTTTTTTTAAATTTGTAATTTACATATATTCGTATAAGAAAAATGACCGCTATTTTCTTCAAATTTTTGAAAAAATTCACTAACACTATAACTTTTAGTACAAAAAACTGAGCAAATCAACTAAACTATGAGCTGAGCTCGATGCTCAGTTGTATGAAGGCATATAGATTTAAATATTAAATATAATATTTGGTTTATTTAAAACTTTCAGGAACTTCATATGTAAATAACTTCCTAATGTCACCATTAAATTTTTTAATATTGTAATGTCATCCTTCCAATTGAACAAATCGCTCCCCAAATGTGAAGAAAAAAAAATCTTGATGAAAGGAGCGCAAACATAATAAACGAAATCACTCATCCATTAAGTAAGTCATTTGTAAAGAAATTGATATGAGTGTAAATGAAGGAAGTTGAAAGTGCTTTGAAAATCACAAAAGCCTGTATACACACGCGGTGTACATGTTCTGTTATTCAAATCACTTCTTCCTTCCTCAATTTTTTTATTTTGCTTTATTTTATAAATTTTTTAAAAGAGAAAATTCTTTATCATTCCTCAACCTATTTATACCTTTTTACGATATTATTATCAAGTTTTTCTTCCCCTCTCACTCGCTCTTTTGCTCATTCTTTACATATGTACAAATGTCAGCTGCCATTTTCATACAAAATCATTTACATTTTTGCTCTCTTCCTTTTTTCATTCTGTGTTATTGTAAACTTTATTTTCATGAAGATGACTATCTATGTCATGTGTAAGCTTTTTCATGCCAATATGCTTGTGCTTACAATATAAGGTGTATATCCAACATTATATTGTTAAATGGTTGAATGAATGAATGTGCTTAGATCTGCTCATCTTATTGTAATCTTTATTTCACTCTCTCTATATGTTGCCTTTTTTACACGCATACATACATACATACATAATATATATATTAATATGTGATGCAAAAAATGACGATTTTGATGATGTCGATGATGATAACAAAGTAAAGGTAAAGTGCACCTTTTTTCTCTTATTTCAATTCTTTTGTGTTAAGATATATATTCTTTACATGCTCTTCTAATTTTTTGTATAATTATGAAAATATGTATACAATTTGTATTTCTTTAATTTGCTAGGGTTTTTCGTAAAAAAATGAAAAATCAACCCCCCTCCCTCTAAAAAAAAATCTTGGATAAGTCACTGGTCACTGGTATATCTTAAAGTTTTTATAATTATAATTTTTTTTTCTTGGAAAATTCAATGCCCAAGCATTGGATAAAAAGCAGAGTTGAAATCTGACATGTATCTGTAAAAATACATTTTCTGTATACAGATATTATCTGTTCCCGGAAAGATTTTTTTCATCTGCATGCAGATCATCTGTTTGCAGACATTATCTGCATGCAGATAAAATCTGAATGCAGAAAACAGATATCTGCAAAAAGAACAATAGAATCTGCATCCATCTGCAAAACAGATGAGCAGAATCTATCTGTTAGCAGATGATATCTGTAAACAGATCATCTGTATGCAGATGAAAAAAATCTTTCTGTTTGCAGATTCTGTCTGTATAAAGATAATTTCTGTCGCAAATCTGTCTTTGTATCTGTTAACAGATATCTGCTTTTTCAACTCTGATAAAAAGCTAACAATTTTTTAAAAATCTATCGATAATAAAATATCGACTTGAGTACGCTCAATTTATTTGAGTTCAATTTTTCATGTTCCATATAATTGCTTTAATCGGAAATAAATACTGGCTCAAAATACGAATATAGAAATGGGACAAAAATTTATTTATGTCTTTAAATGTATTTAATTTCATGTCTTTAAATCCATTAATACATACATTAAAATGACACAAAAATAAATTTTAGCATAAGAGGGTGCAAGATTCACAAATTTATTGTCCATTCACAGCAAAATCATTATAGTAGGCAGATGAAGGCAGGCATAGTACTTATCATCATACATTTTTATACTTATTGTTTTTATGCCTTCCACCACAGTCAACAATACGTGGGAATTGGAGGTGATTTACAGCGGTTGAATTACAATTTTTTATGGTTATCAAGAAACTTTTTTCCACTCATCTTAAAATAAGGAAAAAAAAAATATCTTAGTATTTTATACATTTAGCACAACCGCACATTGTAAAAAAGTTTTTTCTTTCTTTTGCTGTTCATTCAGCTCATCTTGTATAGTGAAAATCCCCTAAAAGTATCTAGCTGGATTAGCTTTTTAAAAGTCACTTTTGGTTTTCTTTTTTCTTACTTACTTAAAATTTCTTTATTTTTAACATTGTATGACTTTTGTACGTGTGAAGTTAAGCGAAAATGTGTAAAGAAGAAATTGAGAAAAATGCTTTTTTTTTTTTTATTATTATTATTATTATTATTATTATTTTTACTTTGTTGAGTATTAATATGAATCTTATGTAGTAAATTTGGGGTGAGTATAATATAGAAAAATTAACTTTATTACTTTAAGTTTTGCTAGTTAAGATTAGGTTGTAAAAAAGTTTTAAATTTATTCAACTAATAAATTACAAATTATATGTGCAAATATATAAGATTGGGATGTGACAGTGTTTTAAATTATGACATAATGAAATCGAAAATATCTTAACTTGAAAATATTTTTTTCATGTTTTTTCCGAAATTTTCTAAAGTAATATTTGAAATATTTAAAATATTTGTACAAATATTCATATTTGTTTTGAATTATAATATATATTAATAATTTCATATTGCATATAATAATACATTTAAATAATACATCAGGTACTATTTAATAGAATTAAAAAGAGCACATGATGTATAATTAATCAAAAATACTTTCAACAATAACCAATTAATTCAACACAGAAAACATATAAATAAACTATAAGTTTCCGAAAAAAGTAGCGACGCTCATTTGAATTAATAGTTTTTTATAGAAAAGAAAACAAAAAGTTTTCATAAAATATGTTACTTTGTCAATTTCGTTTTTTCTTTAAAATCTGTTTATATATGTTATAACTAGGTGTATTAGAATAAAATTTATATAGCATACATAATATTACGAAAAATTGAGTTCTAGATGCGTAACATATGGTATTTGTATGTGTCAAATACAAGAAAGGAAAGAAGACAAGAATTCCTAAACTGAATTAATATTAAGTAATATTTTCATAATTTACATATTTCTTCGTGAATCTTGTTATATAATGTAAAATATCGTTTTTCTTACACAATCGAAGAAAAAAAGAGAGAAAAATATGAATATATTTTTCTCACTTTTTTTCGTTATTTTATATTCATAAAATATATACAATGTGATGTCTATATTTTTGCAATACAACATCATATAGGAAACTCATAAAATTTGTTAAAAAGTCATAAATATAAATTGCGGGAAAAAAGGATGGGGAAAATGCGACATTATAATAGATTTTCCATAATAATGATCCATGTTTCTTCCTTTCTTTCATACCGCACACTTTTATACATATTTCACATAATATTCACTCTGTTGATGGCACTGCTGTTAAAAAATAAATTTGAAGGCACATGGCATAAAAAAAATATGGAATGAGTTTATATAAAGACATTTTTGGAGGTAACATCGAAAAGCCTTTTTTTTCTCTCTCTCTTGCGTTAAAGTGATTTTCTAGTTGTTTACTTAAGCTAATGGATGATATAAATTTAATTTTTTTTTCTTTGCTCCTTTCCTCGTTTTATTATTTTTGCTTTAACCGCCATCATGATTTCATCGTGCGAGCATAAACATTATGCGAGCGGAAAACAAAATAAAAGAGAACATTAAGTAAGTAGTAAGGAATAATTTTTTAAAATATTACTAGGTAACTAATTAAATACTTTTTCAACCAATGATTTATTATTCGGGAATAATTAGTATAATACAGGAACATTCATTTTTAAATTTACAAAATTTTGTAACCGAATAATATTTTTCATACATTGAGCTTCAGTTTACCTACAATCTTTTCTCATTTTTTTTTTTCATCTGGCTTCTTAAAAATGTTGAAACCTTAACCTGTCAATAATATAAATTTTATAACTTTATGAGCGCACAACTGTTTACATTTTACGCCAAAGAGATGAGAGGAGCTAAAAAAGTTTTTTTTCCCTTTTTAACTTCTTAAAAGCTTTTCATTGAAAAAATTGTTTCATTTTTTGAAAAAATTGTTTCATTTTTTTCGTTTCTATCCTGATACTGTTAAAGAAAATTAAAAATTTATGATTTTTTTCACTCGACCGTTTATTTTTTTTTCTTTCCGTTTTTCATTTCCATGGAACGCTTTCATCCATAAATAATTGGGAAATATTTTTCTTATATTTATGACAAAAAAATTTTCAACCGATTTTTTACTACTGCTCTTTTGATAATTTAATTTATTGAAAATTCCTTCTCTTCTCGTTTTGTTTTTTGTTGTGCTTCAAATATTTTCTAATTAAGAAATTATTTCACACGTTTGAGAAAAGTTCGATGATCGAACGGCTTGATACAGTGAATCATCGTTTTTGGTTATACAATATTTTTTTTGCTTCGTTTTTTTCTTTTGTTATCAAAATAATATGATATTTACAGTTATGATTTAGTAACAGACAAAAAATACACCTTCAGAATGTTTTTTTTTTTTGTGTAAAGTACTAAGTGAATAAACCCTACAAATATTTGGAGATTTTCGACATTTAGCTCATTAATGAAATTTGAAGTTTTTAATCTTGAAACATTTCAATATTAATTTCTCTGTGTTTGAGTGTGCTTAAAAAGTGAAGTGTTTTGATATAACTCAAATGAATTTACTTATTAATGGCCTTTAATCCTGAATGGTAAAATATTTATTTATTGTTTTCTGAAGGTGTCTTTCACTTATGATGTCAATCGAAATCTTGGATTTTAGACCCCTAACACATCTGTTCCACAACTATCAAACAAAAAAATACTCTTGTTTATAACTATCACACAGCCTTAAATCCCATCCTCTCTTAAAAATTAAATCATTCTTTCAAATTTAGTTTTTGAATTATAATTAACAGAATTGCTGGAATTTCCTGCAGAGCTGATAAGAGTTAAAATGTTTCATATAAATTTATATCACTCCTCATTTCAATCGTATTAAGCAATATATGTATAGTCTGCAAATGTAAGAGAAACATTTGAAATTTATTTTACTTTTAACGCCTCTCATTTTATTTATAATAAAATTATATTTAATTGCTAATCATTTAAAGTATATTTTTCATTGAGCAATGAAAAGTCGACAACAATTTAATCAACAGCATTATGCTTATCAACAGCAATTGTGAGCAGCTCTTACTAATTTCTCTCGAGTATTTAAAATAGACGAGAGGCCTGGGAAATGTGAAAAAAATAATAGCTACGTTCACAATTGGCATGATACTATTGGTAGATGCTTACAAAAGATAAGAAAGCAATTCACTAATGACAAGAAAAAAAATAAAATTTGATTGAGTTTTGCTATGTTTTCAGATTTTTGTATCTTATTTCGTTAGAGTTTAGCCACAACATATATTTGACAATATTCTAGCTTAGTTGTGTCCAACCTTTTTTGGATCGTGGCTCACATTAGTATTTAAGTTGTGTCCAAAACCACACACGTTATACGGTTTAAGAAATTTCTTGAATTCTTTTAGTGCCATCACTATTCTAACTAATACAATGAATAAAATAAATTTAAAAAAGTACTAAAAAAATAGCGCTTAGATTTTTAACTTCATCAGTTTAAATTTCTTTACTTTTTTGTGTATTTTTGCAGACTTAATTTTCATTTATATGATTCAAGGGAATTATTTCTTATGCGTAATGAAAAAGCTTCGATATTGCTGTTCCTACAATTGTCCCTGAATACTATTTTCTTGTACGTAAAGCGCTTTATTCAAATTTATATATTTTAATTTTATTCAAAGTTGAATTCAATGTTGTGCTTAAATTTTTTGGCAAATAATATTTAAGGAAATGTACAAAAAAATTCTTTTAGCTTTTGTTATCAAAATGTAAAACATTCATGTCGCTGCTGATGCCAATGCTTAGCTCTTAGTGATTTTCACAGCATTTCGTTATTTCGTTATGGTGATATATATCGTGAGACATTTCATGCCATTATGCAGCCATGGGTGAAAAAAAATCTCTTTGCGGTGCTTAAAAGCTTTATATATATTTTTTTTCTTGAAAATATAAAATTCTATCTTTTTCCGATTTTTTAAGAGCTTATTTTATGAAAATCATTCAGATTTGAGTGAAACCTTGTATTAAATCAATATTTTATTGATTCATTAAATGCTAAATTCTTTGTCATTTTTCCACATTTTTCACTGTTTTTTTTAATATTTTTTTTTAACTGACGCAACATAACCGTATTATTCTATTCAATATACTCTGTCACAAATCATAAAACCTATTTCAAGTGTAATCCTATTGAAGAAGCCTCTATATTTATTAGGAAATCAATAAAAAAACACATAGTAGAATGAATACTATCATGATGAATGTCTATAACCATTGACTTGACATTTCACACCAACGAAAGAAAATATAATTCTTTGAAAGGATGCGAATAAAAATGTGATGATATAAGAAACGAGAAGATGGGAGAATTTTAATGGACTTGATCCCAAATCAATAAAAATCAGAAGGAGTGTACAATCGATAGGCATTTTATATGAAATAAGAAAAATATTTTTCATTTCAATGATCAAATGATAAAAACAGATGCTTGACCTTATGCACAAAAAGTCTTTTAAATTTTGTACTAAGCGCAGTGTTATTTTATTTAATTCTGGAGGTAACCGTTCACTTATAATGTCCATCAAAAACTTCAATTTTTGGACCCCCTCCACTCCTCTGTCAAACAAAAAATGTTTTGTTTTAAACTGTCATACAGCCTTAGACTCCCCCTCCCCATCCATTGGGGGATATTTTAAAAATTGAACGTTATAAGTTAACCCTAGGAAGTTTTTCCGATTTTATTTCGCATTAGAAAATGTATTTATAAAGTTTTTATTAAATTATGTTAATTAGTAGAAGACCATAGCTTTTGGGAATATACATGTATAATTTAAAAAGAAATCAATCATCGGAAAATTGTTATCCAAGTAATTGATATTCAACAATGAAAGCAACTAGAACGTGAAAAATTATTTCATGCCATTCAGCTACTTCCGTTGCTCAAAGATGATACGATTAACGTCGGATAAATAAATAAATTAGAATAATTTTTCGCCTGTCAACATTCAATGAATAAAAAAAGTGAAAGAAAATGGAAGTAAGCTCATTCACTCGCTGAGGTAGAGAAGTTTTGTTGTATATAATGGAATATTAAAATTTTATGACTGTCTCCCCTTTCAGTTTGACATTTATTGTCTTCTTCTATGTTCATCACACTTTTACAAACAGAAAAAAAGCATTTATCTCGTTGATGTTGCTGCTCATGATTTTACTAACCAAGCACATATGAACAAAAAAAAACTGCAAAACTTGATGCTAGTGAATAATAGATTGAAAGCAACGACAGTGATGAACATGATGATGGAAATTTATCTCTTGCAATAGTGACACACTTTGTAAGTGGAATAAAATATTAAAAAGGTTAAAACCATAGCATAAATTAATATATCTTTTTAAAACATCTGTTATATTTATATATCCCCAATAACCAGAAATTTTAAAAGTTAGTGTTCAGATAGTTTATCTCACGGCTATCTACAGATACACTAGCTTAAATATAGCTTTTTACTAACCTTTAACGGGCGTTGTTATTAGGGTATGTAATTAACTTTTGTTTCAGAAATTTGATAACGATTAGAATATTTTGAAACACTCTTTAAATAAAAATTTTCAATGCTTACTCATTAAATCATATTCAATCCATTGAATAAATTAAAAGCTTTAAAATTTATTTAATGAATCATCGCATGACTTGAAAATGCGAATCTTCATCCAAATGTTTAAATCCACATCATAAAACGTTTTATATTAACGCCATTTTCTTTGCCACAAATGCTATTTTGCCCTTACTGATAATACATGAGGGCATAATCTTAGTCTTATTCATGTAAATGCAACAATGGAAAAATTTTTGTTCTTGTTTCCTTTACTTTAAAAAAAATACACAAAAGGTTGGAAATTCAGTATTTTTGGTCACACGATATCACAGATCGTTTAAACGAGAGCAAAACTATTCAAAATGAATGAAAAAAAAAGCAATACAAAGAAATTTTTTAAGCAAGACAAGATTTCGTTCTGAATTATACAAAAGGTATGGCTGTTTATTCACGACCCTCTTTTCCTATTTCTTACTTATATGCTTCCGATATCATTGTGCTTTAGCAGCTACTTCAGTTTACTGAATCCTTCTCTCTTACATGCTTTTTGATATTTTGTCCAATTATTCTCTTTTTGTTTCGCTCCCGTGGCGATTTAATCAACGTGACATTCATCATTTTTTGTGAATTTTTTCTCGTTTCTTTTTTTCATTTGCACGCTCGTGTGAAATGAATTCTCTAAAGGAATAGTATTATTATTTTTTCTTACAATTTAATATGGATGTGAATAATAATTTTTGAGGTCTATAGACGTCTAGCAATTTTTTTTCTATTATATTTTGAAACCTATGCCTTAAAAATCTTCTTCCTTTAATCTCATTAAAAATAACTCGCAGATATTTATCTCATTCAGATGTATATAAAAATGCTTTTATGATTTTATAATATCAAATTTCGGAGCAGACGTTAAAATTCTTATAAAAGTTAATTTATAACTTAAGAGTTCGAAGGTTATTTAATATTAAAAAATTCTAGCCAAATGAACAATAAAATAAAGTTAAATTGAAAATTTTATAAACCATAATAAAGGGAAGAAATTCTCAAAATTCTTTTATCAGTATAAAAGACCTCTTTCATTTTTTAGAAGAATAAATTTTTAAGAAAATAGCATATTTCCTTTATAGAATTTTTTTTGTAAATAAATACACACATAAATGCACAAAACATTTTGCTTTTCATGCATGAATATTTTGAAACATTTGGTATAGTATGAAATAATATGAATATGACGATGAAGCATGAAAACAAGATGAAAAAGAAAGAATGAGAATGAAAAGCTCATAACCAGCAGGGAGAAGGAAGAAATGAAATCTTTTGTTTGGGGGAGGAGTAGTAGGTAATAAAAATTTCAATAGGCATGTTCTAAAAACTTGAAGCTTGAAGCTTTGAATTGAGTTTCTCATATCAATGTTATTTTTGGTCATATTTTTTAAAAAGGCTTTTGTTGATACCATATCTGCTTTAATAAAGCCTTATTGGCTGTTTTCAACACTAGAGTGAATGGCAATTTTGTTTTCGATTTAATGTTAGCTTCATTCTTTGAAAAAAAAAAATCTGTACGATAAAAATTCAAATTCTGGTTTATTTAAAAATACTTTTTTGAAAAAATTCTAGGGTAAAAAATATTGAAATTCGTACAAAACCAAAATTCGTACGAACAAATTTACAATTTTTTTTCACAATTTTTAGACTTGAAAAAATTGACTTTGTTTTTGTGTAAACAAATTAAATAAATTCAATTTTAAGGACTAAGAAGTAGCTCAGGATAAATAAAAACCTCCTCAAATGAAAATACTGCAAGAATATTATTTTTTTCTCAAGTTTTGGATGCAAAAATCGTGAGTACTTGGTGTACGAATTTCAATATTTGAGTGTACTGCTTTATGCTGCACAAATTGCTCTTTTCAAGTTCGAATAAAAAAATTTGGAGGACAAGCAAAGTCGTGGGAAAAATTTGGGAAATCAGCCATGCTTAAAAGTTACAGGACTTTCAAAAAAAATTTTTCATTTTGCACGAATTTCAATTTTTTTTACCCTATATTAAAATCAATAGAGAGGTCATAAAATTTGTATTGCTTAGGGGAGGAGGAGGGGTCAAAGATTTTGTTAAGCTCAATATTGAGGATATTATAATAATATCTTAAATTAATGTAAATTCTTTAATTATAAATAAAACTTATTTAGGTGCCTAGTTTTAGATAAAAAATACAATATTTTTCCCCATTTTTCATTTTTAAATTCTTTAATTATTTTAAAAAACGAAAAAAGAATCAAAAATATTTTCACATAATTTTCAAAAATTTATAAAAAAAATATGTATTTGGAAAACTTTCATATAATTCTTCTTTTTAACATCAATAAGTGCTTTTATTTTTTATGCGTCGGCATCAAAATGACAGTGAGAGATGAAAAATTATATTTATGTAGACTTTTTTGTCGTGCGATGATTGTTAAAAATTTACGTTCAGAGAATTGTTATGACATTTCATAAAATTTTTTTTAATCGAAACTTTTTATATGAGCATCAAATTGAATTTTTTGTAGCTTCTTCATTCTCTCCATAATTTTTGCTTGTGTCGTAAACATGTTGTTTTGATGATCTTAAAAACTCTATGTGTTATCAAATGGCCTAAAAGATGTTGGAAATGATGAATTTTTCAATATTTTTTTTTGTTTTTAGCGCATTTTTGCAAAAAATGACGCTTATAGTTTCACTTTGTTCGGCTGGCTGGCTGGCTGGGTGGTTCAAGGCTGGATGAGCTCTGAGATCTCAGAAACCAGACATAGTTAAGAGTTCTGTTATGATGAATTATCTTTCTACTATCGAGTTATTCCGGCCTCGCTTATTAAAAAATCATTAAATGATCTACAATTCCTGTAATCAACGATTTAACATTAAATAAGGAAAAAAATTGTTGAAAACCCCTCGATAAAAATTTGAATTTTTTTTGACCTTGGAATTTAAAATTTTTTTGACCGTTATTTTTGGTCAAAATTTTTTTCTTTCTTTTTGTAAGGTTTTGTATTTATTATTGTGAAAACAGACTTTTCATGCATAGTGCATGCTAGAAAGACGGAATTTAATGGATTCTGTTATTATTATATAGTTTTTTTTTATAAATTTTTTTTTTCTTGCAGGGTTTTTTGATGATAAAAGAAGAATTAAGGGATTTTGTAATTAAAAGCAGTTTCTATTTAATCGATTACTGATCGCTGCGACAAAAATGCGCTTAAGTCCCTCGATTAACAACACGAGGACTTTGAACATTTTTTTTACTGAGTTGATGGCAACAATGAAAATTGGCTGCATGCAAGAGCGCAGCTGTGTTTTTAGGTAACAATAAGTGACATTTTCTAAATTTATGATTTAATCAACTGACACTGGTTTCAAGGAGTATACCCTTATATGGTTCCCCATAAGTTATGGGGTAAAAAATGTATGGGGTATACTCAAATTAAAATTCAAATTATTAACGTTTAAATCCATTGTTTTTTTAAAACGTAAATTTGGTATGAATATATAAGAAAATTTAACTTTTTTTGTTAAAAACAGTTTTTAAAAGACCAAGTTAACAGAGAACATGTTGATACAACATGTTGATAATACAACAGTTGACATTTAGTCACACATAATAAAGACAAATAAATTGGTTGGAAGTGACCAAAAAATTTTTATTTCATTTCTGGACGTTTCATGAGTTTTTAGAGAGGGGGTCAGATCTCCGGAACTAAGCAGTTCCGTTACTTCCTACATGCCAAATAAGGTTCTATACATTCCATTGATGCTTGCTGCATACATCAGAAGTGATATTTCAAAGAACTTCATGCTTAAATCCAAAATTTTCTGGCAAAAATTTTACATAGAATGATTTAAAATCACAAAAAAATCATTTATACAAAATGATTTAAATCAAAAATCACAAAAAAATCATTCATACAAAATGATTTAAATCAAAAATCATTTTAAAATCATTTTACCATTGAGATTTAAATCAAAAATCAAAATAAAAATCATTTCAAAATGATTTTTGATTCGATTTCGATTTTAAAATCCCAACCCTGACAATAGCAGACAGGTTAAATTTTAATTTAAAATAGTTTAATAATAACGTCACCATTTATGCTATATTATTTTTTTAAGAAAATAAAATATTACAAAATAGATACCAAATCTCCATAATACATACCTGAAAATAGAAAAATAAATAAATTATTTAAAGAAATGATTATTTGATTGTTAATATGGGTTAATGTTTTGTTGATCTACTCGTATAATAAATAATGTTGCAAATTGATGAAATTTGAGGATTAAAGTGTTAACTCTATAGCCACGCCTTTGATTCGTACTTTTTCTACTCATTCATTCATGCATTCATTCATTCATTCGTTTATTTATTGTAAAAGAGCCATTTACCATTGAATAATTTAACTATGGAATGTTATTTACAACCATTAAAATCATTAGTACATAGAATTTTGAAGCGTACAAAAACCTTTTGTATGGCTTCATAAATGGTTGTTGAACAATTTGAACATGTGAGTAGTCGTGGTTTTTTTTTTGAAACGCTTTGCATATGTCTTAGTTTTTTAAAGTTTTTAATGCATTAAAAATATTTCTTTAATTAGGATTCTTCTATTATTTATTAAAAAAATTTCGAAATACGGGTTTTTAAATTCTTCATAGGGTTGAAAGATTTTTGTTAAAAGTTGAAATTTTTTGTTAATGAATTTCTTCTTAAGTTAAATTTGTTCAATATTGAATGAAGTTGATTATTATCATCATAGAAAAATCAATTTACTTGCTAATATGCAGAATTTGTGAGAAAATTAAATCATTTTTTAAAAAAATAAATGATTCAGAAGAAGTGTATTAATTAAAGATCCTGAAAAAATTACAATAATAGTAAAAATAAAAAAAAAATATCAATAAAAGAGGTTTATTCTTAGTCCTCTTTCTGATTCATTTTATCGATTACACAATAGAGTATTCTATGTCCCAATGGAACAATTTTTCTGTCCCATTTTTTTTTTCTTTGCTGTGCATTAATTCCCCTACTCAAAACTCTAAACTCAATACGCCACCAGTACGAATGAAAAAACATGTATAAAGATCATATTGTAATCATATTCTGATATTACTTATTTATTATGTTGATGAACATCAATTTTATTAAGATCTGTTTTACCAAAATTCCCTCTTAACTTTTTTTTTATCTTTTAAGAAAATAAAACCTTTAGTCATGTGTGAGTAAATTGAAGGTACACAATGATGACTATGATGATGAAAATAAAAGTAAATAAAGTAAAAAAAAATTATATACAATGAACTTACAATTTAGAAAGGAAAAAAAAGGCATATTTGACCCCACATGTTATGGTATCTCATCAAAATCATGTGGATGAGAGATAATACCATTTATCTCTCCCTTGTCACTTTTTTCTTCTTTAATACAAAAATACTTCAATAAATTGAATGACTGAATTGAATTGAAAATGCATAAAAAGAAAAGAATTCATTGAAGAATTAAGATATTAAAAGTTCTTTTGACGCTCTATATCTTCGTTGGTTGTATAAAAAGTAATTTGAAGAACTTTCTCTAAAAACTTTTAAAAATCTTTACTTTTAAGTATTAGTTCAAATATTGCTATCTAACATGCAATCTCGATGTTAACTATGATGGTCAGGTCATACTAACAATATAGAAACAATTTGTTTTCCTTTTGCTAGTTGCCGCACGTCACTTAGTTAGGGGTCACTTAGTTCAGCAAGTTTATAGAAAAACAGGACATTTTAAGATTAGCGTGTTATTACAGTAAAAATTCGAATAAAAAACTGGACAATAAAAATGTCAGTAAAAGAATAAATTTTTGATAGGATACTTATTGAAGAACAGAACAGAATTGTCCTGTGAATAAACCAGTAAATAGTCACCCTATCTTATACTAAAAAAATTAATATTTCATGTTTTTGACTATCGTTTTGTGTTGAAATTTCTTTAATCATTCAAATTTTTTTTCTTTGTCTATTGATATAAAAGCAAATAATGCACGATTATTGATGACAGAGAAATAAAGAATAAGAAAAGTCGAGGAGGAGAGAAGGGATTTCAATTATTTTAATGGACGATGAGTTGGACGATGGGCACCTATAGTTTCATTTATCGACTCTTTGTAGAGAAATTAATCTTATATTCAATTTTCACTAAATTTTGTTTATTTATTTATTTAACTTTAGTTTCTGTAGGTTTTGAAACCCATTATTACGCGTTTTTATGCGTTTGATGGCTAAAAGTCATTTATCGAGGGCTCTCCAGAATTTTAGATAAAAACCAGAACCATACGTCTTATTTCAATCTTTTTTAACATAAAAACATTTACATGACATGAATTTCCTCATCTTCTAAAGTTAAGAATTTGTTCATATATACAAGATATATAGATGTGTTCATACAAAGTATACTCGACCATACTTGACCATACGCTTTTTTTCTGTTTGTAAACAAACAAATGAAAAAATTTTATGAAAAAAAAATTCTGAATTAAATTTTGATTTTTGACTTAAATTTGTTCACTGGATCTTATTTTTGTGTTTACAATAGCAACATTATATTGTAAATTATAATTTCTAATGCTTTTTAACCCAGAAAACAAAATTAAAAGTCCAAAAATTTGAGAAACAAAACTTTACAAATTTCTTTCGTTGTGTTAGTGTTTACTTGGTGTTTACAAAAAATTTGAGAATTTTAAATTTTTATCCGTTAAAAACGGTAACATTTTTGAATGAACACATCTGTATATCTTGCATATATAATACCTTACTAGTCATGCAAATTCAAGTAAAGCTGAACAAGGAGCATAAAATATTTTAAGTATTATTTGACATTTATGCATTTTGGTAGGCATGTCATATGGTCTTCATGTCAACTTAATGCCTTTTAAATTACAAGATTAGAAAGAATACAAGGAAAATTGGAAAAAAATCTAGTTTATTGTCTCATGAGGGCCGAGGGGTGCAAAAATTCTTAAAAGGAATGTCGAAAGAGTAAGTTACAAACAACAAAAAAATTACGAAAACGGAGAGGAATAAAAAAGACCTTAAATATCATGAATGTCCTCCTACAGTTTTAATAGAGTTCATGCTGCTTTGGGATTTGAAATACGAACATGGGAGAGAGAAAAAGAGAGGGACAGAAAATTAAAAATAAATCATCTCATGGTAATAAATCTTCCTTAATATCACACAAATTTTTTTAAAGGTACAAAAATTTAATAAAGCAAAAATTCAATTTTACCCATCCTGAATGCAAAACTTAAGCAACTTGCCTGCTAGTCTTGAAAAACTCTCATCGCAACAAAAATGAAAATTTAATTTAATTCTATAGACTCAAAAAAAATTATTGTCTTTTCTTTTTTGTACAGTAACAATGTCAAAAGAAGATTTGCATAATTGCTCTTGATGCCGAAAGATACGTAAGATAGAAGGAAAAAATTACAAAAGTCCTCGTGTTTCATATCGAGGGACTTCAGCGCATTTTTGGCGCGGCGATCAGTAATCGAGCTACGAATTGAAAGTATATCAACTTTCAGGACAGACCTTGCAATATTCTACATAAAAAAAACGATAATTTTACAAAAATGTTACAACAACGATCAAAAACCCTTTAGTTTCAATTTCCTCACATTCATTGTGCATGAAAAGTGTGTTTACATTATGCACAAACTAATAACTTGCAAAACTGAACAAAAAACTTTTCGTAAAAAATAACGGTCAAAAAATTTTCAAATGTCAACGGTTAAAAAATATTTGAAATTTCTATGACGTGAAGTTGCAGTCGTGTGTTGTTTGCTTTCTTTGTGAAATCAAAAAATAATTAATTAAAGTGTTTAAACACAAATTTAGGACTTTTAAATACATTTGCCGCCAATAACTCGATGAAACGAAGCTAATAAAATAAACCGGAGCTCTCTACGATGTCTAGATCAAAAGAAAGTTTTTTAAAATTTGCTGCCGACCGAACAAAGTGTATGATTGAGCTTCCTTTTTGAAAACAAGTTTCCAAAAATGCGCTAAAAACCACATTGCATTCAGTCGTTTCCGAATTTAGAGTTTTAAATCATCAAATTTAGAATAAAAGGCCAATTTTTTCACGAAATTGTAACTAAAACAAAAATTAAAAGTTCAAGAAAGTAGAAAAATTTTATATTTATTTAAGATATTGTCGATATTATTTTTGCTTTATTTCTTATATTTTGATAAAAAAATTGAGCTTAAAGAAACTGCAAAGCTAAACTTTTTCATGTTGGAAAAAAAAACTTTCAACAGACAAGATGATGATGTGCATAAAGTACTAAAGAAAGTTTTCAATTTGTACAGAGTACTTTTCATGAAGAAAAAATGTCTGCCGGATATAAATTGCAATAGAAAAAATTTAAAAATATGAAGTGTAGTTTAAATAAGGAAAGAGAATTTTTGTAACATTTTAAACAAACTACAAGCTTGAAGAGTAAGGATAAGTATTTTAAAAATGAAAATTCAATTTTTTAATTTTCATTTTCATACTAAAAATAATTACTTTTGCTAAAGATATGAAAAGGTTTTGGAAAGTAGTACAGCGATTCCTCGATTTAAGTTGTTATATATATATATTGGGTTATATATAAGAAAATGACCGTTAAATTTCAAAAATTTACTAACACCATCAAAACTTTTTATATCGAAAACAATGGAAAATTTTGATAGTGTTAGTTTTGTTTGGGGCGATTTTGGGGCGGACTCTGTTCATATGACCTCATATATATATATATATATAATGGAATAACCAAACATTTCCTTTAAAAAATTCAAATTTTCATTTTTAACGGTCATTTTTCATATGTTCAATAAATTCAGATTTATTTTAAATATTTTAAAAACTTTCATAAATTCTTGTTTATTTATTTTTTTTTTTCTAAATATCGAAAAGATACCAAATGTTTTCAATATCAATAACCTTTTGCACTTCACTTATTTTAATGCTTACTAGAGTAAAAGAAGTACAACGTTCATTCCTTTTCTAAAACTTAATACCTTCTTCTACAAATAATAACATAAAAATTCTTCAATTCTTTTTTATTTTTTCAATTTGATGACAAAAAAATTCCATTTGAGTATTGAAAATCAAGCAACTACACATTTATTTCAAATTTTACACAAAGAAAGTGTGATGATCAGAAGAAAATTGCATTTGAGATGAAAAATAAATTTTTATGTGATTTGTTTTGTCTTATGTTGTGGAAGAAATTGCAAAATGATTTTTTTACAATTTGTTATTATTTCGCCCTTCCTACAACTGTGCGTTTTGTTATTTTA
The DNA here is from genome assembly GCA_026123125.1 of Chironomus striatipennis. Taxonomy (NCBI): domain Eukaryota; kingdom Metazoa; phylum Arthropoda; class Insecta; order Diptera; family Chironomidae; genus Chironomus; species Chironomus striatipennis. The sequence goes on along the minus strand of CM047393.1, from coordinate 44,522,769 downwards.
CTCTTCATTCATTTTCAAACAAACCCCTTTTCTTTTTGATACAACGCATCGTCGAATCATTGGTTCCAAATTTATGATTTTTTTTATTTCATCTCATTAAATATTAATGAGATAAATCACTTGTGAATCACTCAGTTTAACTTTCATTTATGATCAGCTAAAAAGTATTGTTTATAATTAAATTAAACTTACAAAAGCTAGATATTTTTGTTGGTGATCTTAGCTATCTTTAAAATGAAATGAACAAAACACATGTATTAATATTAATATTTAATAATATGAAAAATACAAAAACAACACAAGAAAAAAATCAATACATACATATATATTCCGGTACAATAATAACTTTCAATTCTGATCGAATGGAAATTTATGACTTTTATGTGCTTCTATTATGGTTCTTGCTTTATTTTTTCACTTTTATCCCAACGCATAATATAGTCTTCAATAGTAATAATAATAAAAATAACAAAAAAAAAAAAAATATCAGCAACAACATGTTATTATATTGATAGAATTCATTTCTGTTCTTACCGCTGCTGTTGCCAAAAAACTTTTTTTTTCTTTCTTTTTGTACAAGAAATAAAAATAAAAGTAAGATGAAATCAGTAATAATGGCACTGCTGAATATTTAATAACGATTGCTCATCGACGGTAGATGTTTATATGTGTGAATGGTACATTCGTCGACATTGAATGTGTAAATGATGTCGTAATTTGATACACATCATTTGCTTGGTAACCCCTCTGGCAGATAATAAAAAAAAATACCGTTTTCATTCCTTATTTTGTCCGTCTTATGATTCTTGTTGTTTTGTGCAAAGGTTTTTTTTTTAGATTTTGTTGTCTAGGATGAATTCTTATTCTTTCTAAATAAACTTGTTTTCCCATTTGAGAACAAAATAATTCCAAGATATAATTTAAATGTGAAAATTTCTAATAAATAAATAATTGTTGATAGGGGGATTCAGGGGATTCATACCCCCTATTTGAATAAAAAACTCTTCATTTTGCTAAAGTTTTTCAAAGTTTTTCTTTTTTAAAAAAAATTATTAGATCCTCCTAGGAAAAAATTAAAATTAAAAATTGGTTATATAAGTAATTCAAATTTTTATTGATTCTAACTTTTTTGAAATCAATAAGTTATATTCTATTGCCCCGAAGTGTAGCCAGGAATTTTTCAATGGTGCCAAAAAAACCTATATTTGCTGTAAATTATTCATTTTTTACTAGTATTTTACTAAATTCATAAAGAGCTTTATATTAGTTAGTTTAAAGTCAAAATTTTGTATAAATTTCAAATAAATTTTGAAAAATGAAAAGAATTTAATTTTTTTAATGAGGCCTGTTCCCCCCTAAGCTATGCCTCTGTTCAATTGTTAATCGTTTAGAATATAAATCCTTTTTCATATTTTGTTGTAATCGAATTATCAGCATTAAGCAATAGTGCATTTTTTCTTACCCACGCTTCTTATATCCATAATAATAATTCATGCCTATTATTGTCACATAACATCAGCTGTCGATATTATTGATTTAATTGTTTGACTAAGAAAAACATTCTCAATAAAAAATGGCAATATTAATATTATTAAAGTCACACGAATTAGGTAGCAAATGTGAAACAACATGTGCTGTTAGTGGCATCACAAAAAATTATATCTCTGTGAGAGTAGTAGAAGAAGAATTATGATAATAAAAAAGAAAATTTATGGATTTAACCATTTTCGCATTTTATTTTATTTTTTTGCAAAAATTTTATATTTATTTATGTCGCAATCTAAGTCATTTTCATCCCCAGTGAGTTCACAATGTCATTTTCATGTCGTCTATTTGTGTCATGCCAATATACATTATTCTTCTACTTATTCTTGTTCACAAAATGATAAACTATTTGCAATACATTATTATTTCCTCCTCTTTTTCGTTTTATAGTACTATGATACTATAATAAAATCATTTCTTTCATTTGAAGAAAAAAGAGAAAGGGGGAATAGAAATGAATTTCGTGGAGTGAAAAGACGAGAAACTATCATATCAACAACAAAAAAAGCATTAAGCAGCTCATCGGAATCTGAAAAATGCTTTTTAGGGAGAGAGAACGACTATAACATTTTAATAAAAATGTATTTTACATAAAAATTACGCAACAGTAATGATATGATAAATGCCACAAAGAGGGGAGTTTTTTTATTTTTTTTTTGTCTCAAAATTGTTATTGTAAAAATTAGAGTAGGAAAATGAAAAATATATGTAACGAAAATAAAAATATGTAACGAAAATTTAACTATGTATATTTTGAGATTGATATTTCTGTTACAATTGTTCCTAATAAGTATGAATAAATCTTAAAGAAAATAATTGTATTTTGTGAATCTTGCTCATCTAAACACCAAATTTATTGACTAGAGTATATAATCAAAATGGGCCTCTTTCACTAAATACATAAAAATTCCCAACCCCACTCTTTCATATAATTTCGATAAGTTCCCGCACTTTCTTCCTCTTCTAACAATTTTTTCTCCCTTCACTTCTAAATTCTCATTCATAATACAATATATTTAGTATCAATGCTGTTAAAATATTTATTTTTCATATCGTTTATATATTACAATTTGGTTGAAGGCAGAATAAAATTATCATAAAAATGAATTGTATGTTTATGTACCCACGCTTTTCATCCTCGCACTAAAAAGCATTCAATCAATTTTCACATAGAGATTTGCAAATAATTGCCTGATATCCCCATTGAAAATTATGTCACTGAACAATTTCTCAAGATTTATTTGCGGAAAAGATTTTTTACGGAGAAAATGAATGAAAAAAAGAATCTTTAAGACGTCGCGCTGTCGATTGATTTATATAGTATACATACAATCTTTATACAACTTGATTCTCATGATATTATTTTTTTGTGATTAAGATGTCAATGAAATTTAAACATTTCAATTTCTTTTCCGCTTTTTTATAGCCTTCGTATGTCCCTCCTTTATTTTTCAATGTTTTAATTTATTACAGAAAATGAACGAAAAAGAAAATGTTTGTTGAATGCAAACAGAAAATTGTGTACACTTTGAATGGATGAGACAAGTGGCCCATAAATGCATAATGTCAAAATGGGAGGATTAGATTAACAGTTTTTTTGTAGATTAGAAATTTTGAGTGCGTTCCTATTGGAAAATTGAAAACATTGAAGACCTTCTTTGTTGGCTTTCTTAAAACTTAATTATTTTATAAGAAAATGAAAATTTTTACTTTTCCGGGGTGGTATCAAGAGGAGTTTTTAAGTAGAAATTTCTTCTCTACCTGATTCAAACTTCTCTTAAAACTTCCTTCCATGCAACATACAAAAATTGTTGGATCCTTCCAAGAAAAATTTCTGGCTACCTCCCTGCACTATTATCAACAGTTTTTATATCATCTTAAAAGCCAACAGTCTTGTTAATAGTATTTAAAGAAACCTTAATCTTGATATGAATTTTCCTTTCATACTCTTTGCACTGTTCACCCTATCACATCATCAAATCCTCTTCCTGGACAACGTATAGTGTGTAAATTAATTTTATTCAGCAAACGCAATGCACAAATAGAATTTTCCCGCTTTCTAGTATCTTTTTTTTGCTTTTTCCGGCATTTGTGACAAAGTTAATAATGAGCTGTAGAGAATTTCACAATGACACGAGTAATGAGTAAACATGGGTGAGAAGAGAAAGAGAAAATGAAAGAGAAAAAAAAAATTGATGATGATGTCATGATAACATAATGTTTCATTATTCATGATGGCGATTTGAGGGGTAGTCAACCATTCAAGGGATTATGTTGATTTTATGCGTTAAATTTTTCTCTCTGAATTTTAATCATTCCAACAGTCTATGTTTCATCATGCTGAATTCTTTTTTTATATCTCAATACGTATGAAAATTTTGTTTGCTTAAATGATTTTGGATGCTTACTCAAATATTGTTAAAGGTTAAGAGTGAATATAGTAATGAAAGATGATAGTCAAGAGAATAGTAAGTTTAGCAATTGTATTTAACACCTTTCTTTTTACATTAAAATGCAAAAATAAAAGCTTCATAATTTTAATATTTTTGACTTTTTAAAAAAATTATATGTTCTCTAAATTGATTCTAAAAAACGCATAAACTAATGTATTTTTTTATATGTATTCAATAATACTTAAAGATCTAATAATATAACGTATCGTTTATGAATTCCATACAAACTGAATAAAATTATAGCATGAATTTATTAAATTCTATTGAGCGTGTTCAAGTGGTAAATTATGTGTGAAAACATCGTTATGTATTCCATATAAATGCATTTAATAGACGAAATAAAGAAAAAAAAGAATTCATATTTCTGGATATTTTTGTTAAACTGGTCCAGTAGTAAGACAAATGCAATACAAAACCACAAATTATCGCCATTTTGTTTATAAAATAGTTGTTCATAAAATGAATTTTATTATGTGTTATATAATACAATTTTATTGTCTAGAATTTTTCATATTATGAAATTTTTTTCGAAATAAAAATATAAAGCAGTAATTTTATAGCAATCCAAAGAAAAAATCTTAGAAAAATGTCAGAAGTTTAAATATCACATGAGTATCAGTGTATATTGGTGTATATAATGAGTCATATACGACAAAAAGCAAATAAAAATTTGATAGCACAAAAATCATCGGGGAGCAGTAGTCACTTAACTGTGATACTGTCAACATTCTCACTATTAATGACTATGAAAGATAAATTATGATGATTTTTGTTTTTTTTTCTCTCATAAGCATCAGGGGCGTAGCCAGAGGAGGACCCAAGAGGGTTCAGACCCCCTTTCCCTTTCGATTTTTCAGAGAAAAAAGCATTTGCAACCAACTTTCCCCCTAAAATTTTTTCTTAGCATAAATTTCTGGCTATGCCCCTTGTTAAGTATCGAAAATAATCCAGTTCTAGTATTAAAATTAAAATGAATGTGATGTGATGTGATATATCAGTCAATCTTTAGTTGCAATTAAAATTTAAACATTTTTGTCATTGCTTTAAGGTGAAAATTTAAAATCGCAAATATTATTTTTAAAATTTAATTCAATAATCATCAATTGCCTAATTCATGTATCATATGTATTAAATTTCCCTATTAATTAAATAATTTTCCATCCAAAAGGAAAATTTTTACAGGTTATATGTCCTTTATATTGTTTTCATGACCCATTCAATATGTTTATTTTTTTTTTGCTCAAGAATAAGCCTTCATAAAAGCATGAATAATAATTCTTGTAATTAACACATTATTAAAGTCATGCAAAGCATCAAAAATGGTTTTAAATATTATATGAAAAAATATTCATTTACATTTTCATGGTAAGTTTAAACTCAACTTAGAACTTTTAAAAGCGATAAAAGTTGTTAAGAATATTTTTTTCAAAACAGGAAAATTTAAAAGAAACTTTTTTGAATTCGAGCAGTTTGATTTTTAATTCCAACTTCCCTGTGAGTGTTAGCTACTAATTTATTAACTAAAAATCAGGGCCGTAGTCAGGGAGGGGGGTTTGGGGATCAACCTCCCCTCACCCCCTATTTTCGCGAAGTTTACACTAGATATTATTGAACCTTTTTCAGATCCGAACCAAAAAAACGTCGAAAAATAGCAACCCCTCTCCCTCCAAAAAAATCCTGGCCACGCTCCTGCAATAAATTAATGGATAGAATTTTTATGTAAATATTCTAATTCTGTGTAGTAATAATTAGAAATATATTTTTTAAAAGTAAAAATTGCATGAAGAATTCTTTTGATGCTTCTCAAAGAAATTCTGGTTTAAATTTTTTTTTTTCATTCTTTTTTAAACATTTTGCTTTATTTCTGTACATTAATTTCTTCTCCACATTTTAATGCTCATTCTCATTTGCATACAAATTACCCTACTTTACCTCACCCACCTTGTATATTTGTGCCTTGTACGTAGACTACATGCACGTACATATACATACAAAAATAATTAAATGTTTTGTGCTCAGCAAAAATTAAGTTGTGACCATGAAAACCTCAAATCATCCACAAACATTCAGTTCATAGTAGCATGATTATTTTTTTAAATTCATTTTGTTGTAATAAATATAATGTTCACAATTTTTTATTTGTAAAATTTTGACATTTTAGTTAAAAACTTATTTGCAGTTTGATAAAAAAAAGAGTGTGAAAAATCTGTTATAAATTTTTAAATTTTCAAATTTCACATTCAAGATTTTTTTAATTACCTAATTTTTTTAAAATTAATTTATCAGGATCACGATACATACTTTTCCAAGAACTTATATGAAATAAAGTTGAATTCAAAATAATGCTTTCATTTCTTTACATTTTTGTTTATTTTGTGTGAATTCAATTTATTTCAGCTATAAGTATACTCTACAATTTCTCTTAATCTTGTTATTTTTCTAAAAAAATTTCTCGTCTCTACTTGTGTTTCTTTCAAGACATCAAGTGTCTTCATACGACATACTTTCACTTTTTTGTCATTCATGATACAATTACTTTACTTTCAATGACATTTTTTTCTTCGTATTTTGGGTAAGGATCCTGTTATACAACAATAATAGGGATTCAAAATCGTACATTCTAATAAAAAGCTATAAATAGGAATGACTTTTGTAAAAGATATTTATTAAGTTTTCTCCATTTAAACTAAAGTGTAAACATTTCAGTATTTCATACACATATTTTTGAAATTCAAGAAAAAAATCGATAATAAACAGTCCCTAATCAATATTTTCTCATTTTTATTTTCTATGAAGAGGAACTTTATGAAAAAATACGAAAATTTTTTTGTACGTGGGGACACCTTTTTATGATATATTTTTATTCTTATGTAGGATCAAGGGCATCATCACGTTCGTATTCGATTGTTTTGTTAAAGTTCTTTGGTGTGAAAAAAGTAGAAGAGAAGATAAAAAAGGAGATTGGAATTTTTTTCTTCAAGACTGCTTTTGGTGGCTTTAAAAGATTACAAGAGATTTTTATCAACCACAAGAATCACAATGTGAGTGTATAAGGAATCATTCGAAGCATGAATTTTTTATAGTACAATTTATTTTGCTGAGTTTTTTGTTGAAAACAAAAATAAATTTTTGACATTTTTTGGCTTGAGTCGTATGAAATTTTCAATAATTATCTTAAGTTTTTTTTTTAAAAGTTAAACCAAGATTAAGTGGCTTTTTATTTCAAAAAGCAAAATTACGAGATTTGCATAATCGCTTTGCAACAAAAACTTTATAGTAACGTACTAAGTAAACGGCCCACTTAGTACGTTACGCAGAAAAATGACTTTTTAGACCCCTCTCCCCCCCATGTTACCCCCCCTCCTTTAACGTTCAAATTTTGAAAATATTAATATAAATCTTTTTTAAATTATTATATCTTTTTAATTAACTTTTTTAAATCTAAAATAAACTTTGTAAAAAGATATCCATTGAAAAAAATAATTAACTAACTTTTTTTAACGTATGAACAAAAACTAAATTCACACGATCTGAATATTACAAAAACCTAAATATTCCGTATTAAATTTTTTTTTATTTTAATACTCTAAAATTATTATTGCTGAAATACCCTCCCCCCTTGTTACAAATGGTTACATTTTTTCAAACCCCCCTCCCCTCTAAAATGCGAACGTACTAAGTGAACGGTCCCGTATGCTTAACAAATTTTTTAATAAAATATATTTTGTATTTTTATAAATAAATCAATTTATTGATTTTTTTACAATTTGTCCAAACAAAATCAATCTCAATTTTGGAAAAATAAAATTTCAAATTATAAAAAAATCTCATTCTTAAGACAAAATATCATCACGATTTCTTCTTATTTTTTAATTAAGCTCTTTTTTTCTTAGTTTACTATAAGGTATAGTTTACTATAAGGTATAAAAAAGTATAAAATCTGTATAAAATACAATTAAAATAAAAAAGATATTATTTAATAGACATGAGATAGACCCAAGAAAGTGAGGGTAAAAAAGTATGTATTGCATATAATGAATATAAAATAGTTTGACTTTGTGTAGAGACCTTTTTGATTCTCCCTATTACAATTCATCCAAATTGATCATCCAAAAACATTTCATTTAGTTACTTTATTTTCGTCCTCTTTTATATTAGTTTATAACATTTCTCTCTATAGATATCATTTCAACATAAATAACCTCATCGAATATTCAATACGATTAAATTCCAAATGACAAAATAACAACAACAACATCAGCAAAACTTAAATTGATGAAAGAAATTCCTCAAATCGTAAATAAAGAATTGGCTAAATATATTCATTCAATGATTGGTCACATAAAAATAAAAAGGTTACTATTCAGAGAAATGGAAATAAAATCTTTTTGTCTGTCCGTTGGAAAATTTGTCCCAATTTTTAAAACTTTAATCTTTTGAGTTAGGTGGAATACTTAAATTTCAAAAATATTCAAATAAAAGAAGTTAAAGCTATTTTCTCTAAAAAAAATGTAAAAAATGAGAATTTTTGACGATATTGGACTGTTCTCTTATGATGTCTATCAAAAATTGAATTTTTTGGCCTTTGTTATAAAATCTTCAAACAAAAAAATCTATCATTTAAAACTGTCGCACAGCATCAGACTCTTCCCCTCATAAAAATTGGACGTCATAAGTAAAAGACGCCTAATAACGTTATCTGATTTTTGTAAATTTAATGTCCCAATGATGTATTTTAAAGAATTTAATAAATAGTTCAAGCATTAAGTATTCATGATTCCTTAAATTAAATAAAATGAACAAAAAAATAAAAATGAAAAAGATAAGAAAACTGGACTAAAAATAGCAAAGAGTAAATAGAAAATCTATAATCCGAACATCCTTTAAAACTCCTTTATTTCCTCTTTTTCTTCTTTTATGACAATGGGGACGTCTGCAAACATAACAAGTTAAATTTCTGCAGATAAAAATGAATACAAATGAGAAGACAGGAAATGAATAATATTTTGAGCCAATAAAGGAGCCCTAGTCATGCAATAATAATTTCAATTTCATTGTGCAAAGAAGAAAAAAATTCTCTCTTCGTTGCTTATTATTTGCTTTACTATGTGCAAAAAAACTGTCCCAAAAAACGTAAAAAAGGAAAAAGAGGATGGGGCAAAATTTGGGCAATGTAAAAAAATCTTTTATTGTTATTTTTTCATTATTTCGTGTATTATCTCAGCAAATAATCCTGCGGCGGGGAAAGATGACTGAATAAAAAATACACATTGAAATTCGAATGCTGCTGCTAAAAAAATCTCTGCTAAACGCCAGCGATGTGCTGCTTTCACATTGTTTTTTGAGTGAATGTGCAAAATGTGGAATGAGACAATCTTTCTTGTAGGATATTGTCATTCATTTAAATGTTTATTTTGTTTGAGCGGTTTTATGGGTGATGAAATATTTCTTTGTTGATTCTAATTTTTCTTAATTAAGTTTTCGCGAGCTCATGGCATTATAACAAGGAGAAAGCCCAATAAGGTTAACTAAAATGAATAATAAATTATCTAAAATTTCATACATTCGGTATATGGAAACCTTCAAAATATCAAAAACTGAATACTCTTAATTGATATGTTCAAATTTTTCTACAGTTCTAGCCAAATCGCTCATTAATTATTTAAACGAATCTTAAAAGAAAAAAAGTATAACTATTTCATCTTAAAATAAAAGCAAGACTAAAGCAGTAATCCTTAAAAGCCTTTTTTTATCATTCATTCATTTTTTTCTATTGTTCCTTTTAAAATGCTCTTATTTCACTTTAGAGAATCTCACTTAAATAATAAGAAAAAAATGGCAACAACAATATCAACAAAAGTATAAAAAACAGCAACATTGTGAATACAGAAGAAAAAAAAAAAATACAAACAAAAAAAATGTGAGCGATGAATTTCGAGCAACAATTCCATCTGCTTTTATTTTTCCTCCTTAATGAACTATTTTGCTCTATATACTAGTCAACAAGTGACAAGTACGCTCGAGAAAATGCTAAGTGCTCGCTCTACACAACGGAAGAAAAAAAAACATAAAACATGTAAGCAAATGGCGAATGGTTAATATGAAAAGTACTTTTTGCTGTTCTCAACTGAGAATGAAAGACAGAACTTTAAAGAGGGTTTCTATTCGACAATTGTATTGACAAATTTTTGCAATGTCTTTTTTTAATAAAAACTTTTGTTGCTTATGAAAATTCTGCACTTATTCACATTTAAAAATCTCATAACTTTAGAAGCTCTAATAAAGAAAATTTCAACAAAATTACGAACAGAAAGAAGTTTAACATGCCATAAGCATATTTTTATTGTGATAGGAGTATACAAGAGACTTTTTAGTCACAAATACCATGCTTTACAAAATTTACTACCTTCGTTTGCTTTTGTATTATGTATTATTTATTTATACACATCTTCAGATTTACTTTGGGGAATATTTTACTTCCTTTTATACTTTTGTCTTGGACATGTAGAAATGTGTATTAAATAATTGATTCCTTGTGCTCTCAAGAGTCTCATAACTTATGTGTTCTCATAAATATCCACAATATGTCATATAAATATTTTTATAGCTTTTCTCTTTGTGTGTTTTCAAACATTTTTCACCTTAAGAACTTTTTTGTTTTTTTTTTCTCTCATTCTAAGTTATTGTCGTTGTCGTCATATTGCGAAATGAAATTTTCTTCCTCAAATAGTCAACAGCAATTATTGCTCTAGAAACATTCCATTTTTACTGACTGTTATTTTCTGCCGTCGTTGATATTGTTTCTAGTGACGATAAAAAAGAAAAATTGTTTCATAGGCTATCTAGGAATTTCTACGTTCCACTTTGGTGCGTTGCTTAATGCTTGTTGAAGGTCAATTATTAGTTTTTGTTGTAATTTATTAATGTTGGACAGAAGAAAAGAGAGAAATAAATTAATTCTCCAAAGTGATTTACTGTATACGATGGAATTTATATCGAAAAAGCCACAAAAATTCAATGAACGGTAGAATAAAATTTTTCCATGCTTTTTTCAATAATGAATGAATCAATATTTATTTATAACGATTAGAGCTTTTACCATATTCCTTAATTTATTTATTTTTTTATAATTTTTTATAATTAATAATTTTTTGATTTAAAAATGATTCATAAAGCAATGTTAATTCACAACACGAATTGCATAATTGGCTATAAAAGTACGGCCATAAATTTATTTTGCCCGAATAACGATTTACGAATTTTCCACATATTTAGTTCTGACTTTTTTTCTCCTTTTAGTTGCCTAGAACAATAAATTTGATCCTTGCCTTATTATACACAAGGATATTTTTTTACCATCCAACTCTTATTTTAATATTTATTACATATGTTCTAATATTATCGGAATAAGTAAGAAGGTATGATATTGGTGAAGAGCTGGTATAAAAGATTTTTGCATATATAAGTGTGTAGAAGTCGGAAACAAAAGTAGAAAAAGCAAAAAAAGGGTTCTAAGTAAAAAAAAAGAAGAAAAAATGGCATTTTTATATTAAAAGTCTGAACATTAAACGGCCCATATTTTGTACGCATTACATTTGATTTAAATTCCTACGCTCCTCGATTTCGATGTTATTCTTCGTGCTCTTTTACATTTCATAATCTGAAATATTACATGCACGTGATTTTGGCATCAATAAAGATTTAAACAAGGGTTCCGAATCATAAAAATGTGATTGTGAAACGAAAGGTGTAAATTTCTTTTTTTTTGGTGTTCATTTGCTGCATATTTTACCCTCTTTTAATGCATATATGTATGTGCCTTTAAAATTTTATTTATTACAAATATTTAAAACAAAACTACCTAAACGCTAAATTTTAAAGTATTATTGGAATTATTTTCTCACCTGCTGCTGCATTTAAATTGATATAATTCAATTAATTTTCAAAAAATGAAAACAAATAGACAATAATATTTATACTCGATGCTGTGTTTTGAACTTAATAAAGATCAACTTTTCATTTGTGTATATTTTAATCTACACATAAACCGTCCCTGCATTAGGTAGAATAAATTTTTTGTGGTTTTAAAAATCATTCCATAATGAAAAATTTTTGCTCTCATTGCCAACCACTGTTATGGCTTTATCATTATTCATGATGTGAATAAATGGAAATTCATCTAACTAAAAATCCCACACAAATAATTTCTCTTTTAATCATGGCTATGGCTAGCTTCCAAAAATAAAACAAAGGAGTAAAATATGCTACAATATTAATAAAAATTACTAAAGGGGCTTTGTGTGAAGAACTAAGGGAGATTATAATTCAGAATTGCTATTTACATTACCAAACATACATAGTGTTGGGCTTTTAGTCAATTTTTCTCTATATCTTATTCTTTTTAATTTTACCCGAAAGCAAACCTCACATAAAAACCCAAAACATCTATCTAGTATAAGTTTGTAAGTAGTTTATGCAGCAATGAAATTTCATCCATAATCCAAATACCTTATATAAAGAATAAATTTTATCCAGAGTATGTGGAAAATGTTTTTGTATAGATCAATGAGAAAAGTATGAATTTCTCATTAGGTAATCATCAAAGAATCTCATGTTTTTGTAAAATTTTAACTTTTGGCTGTAAATGATTAGTTTGATTAGAATAATTAACACGTTCAAAATAAGTTTTGTCCTCAAATACCAGAGAAAAATTAACATTGTGTGTTCCAAAAAGAGGATAAAGTTAATTTTACAATTTGACATCTGATTCTAAAAGAGAGGAAGAAGAAGAAGAAGAAATCATATCAAAATATCCCTAAGGTAATATTACGCAATAGCTTCAAGTATTAATTCGTATTATTTTTATTTCTTTCATGTTGATATTTTGATAAAATAACAGCAAAGTGAGAAGAAAATTTTACGAGTATGACTTTTATACATTTATTTTTTTTTTTCTTTCTGGAACGTAAACAGCATGAAAAATCTTTTCTTCATGTTATATAAAAACAACAAAAATGAGATTTTTCAAAACTTCAATCAAAAGAATTTTCTTTCTTGGTTTATGTTGTTAATTTTATTTTTCTGTTTTGTTCTTAACATAAGCATTTTTAATGGATTTTTTTCTTCTTACATGCTTCCATTGTCTTCATATGTTGGTTGAATATAAACATACACATCTGAATTAACTGCATTCATGGGAATAATTTTTTTCGAAAAAAATACACTTTAACAAGAACAAACATGAAATTCATTAAATTTTATGTACAAAATTGTATTTTTTAAAACAAGTTATACAGTTTATTATATTAAGAGAAAATCAATAGTTAGTTGTGCATAAAACTAATTTTCGTACAATTTTCATTTTTTTGTGTGATTTTATTTTTAAAATTTGAATTGAAAAATAAGTTTCATATTTAACAAATTTATCTTGTATTTTTGAATTTTAAATTTCAAAAAAGCTAATGCAGCAGAAACGTAGCCAGGGGGGTCCTTGGATGCACGGGCACCCCCTTGAGCTCAAAGTCTCATACAATTTTTTTAGATTTTTAATTATCGAAAAAAGTTTTTTAAAAATTTTATTAATGAACAAAAGAAATTAATTAGCAGTGATAGAATACAGTATATCATAATATTGACAAAAATATGATGATAACAGCAAAGTGATCGCAATGTTAAAAATTCTTGGTAATGCTTCGGATGCATCACGAAGCTCTCGATTTTTTTTGTGTAATTCTTTAAAATTTGTGTAATAAATGCTGATAAAATTTAAAGTCTAGAAGGCAGATGCGTAAAATGTATTTAATTTATTAATTATTAAGTTATTTAAAATATTGTTACAAATTTTCAATTTAATTTGAGTAATTACTTCTCTTGTCAAAATATAATCCACTTCGAGCCTATTGTTTTCTCAGCATTTTAAAATAAATATTATAATTAATCAAAGAGTGTTTATGGAGAATACAATTTTAACTTTCAGGAAGAAAAATATCCCGATGATAAACGGTCATTTCGAATTAAATATTGTTTATTTTTTTTCTTACACAAAAAATCATTTTGTTGGCCAACAATGGTCTGAAATCGAAAAAAGTGTTAAAAAATTATATTTTGGTGTAAACTTTAGAGGTCGCAAAGTTTTAGTTGATTTTCTTTATTCTGAAAGTGTTAATAGCTTTGTCAAGTCTACATTTTACATTTACGAAAATATGAGCTTATAATATTAAGGATAAACATGATTTTTTATTAAAAATTTTACATTGTTTCTCAAAAAATTTTATGCACGGACAAATTTGTATGGAAAAAAATTGGAAAAACAAGTGAAATTTAAATGCAAATTTCTGGAAAAGGAGGCAGAAGGAGGTTACAAGAGCACGATTAGAAGGTCAATAAAGACTCAATCTTTGGATTCTGGTAGGTTTCAGAGACCCCTTGAAACCCCTTTTTAACTTATGGACATTTAAAGTTTTGAAAATTTTCAAAATTTTAATTCCATTTTCCCTAATGATAAAAGAAGTGGCTAATGTTTTGTAAGCTTTACTATAAAATTTGAGCATTAATTAAGCTATTGACAGTGATTAGAATGTGGGTCAAACAATAGAAAGTGGAAAAATTTATGAAAACTTTTTCATGATGTTTTTGTAAACAAATTTTTCGTGACTTTCATTAATGATTCACGGAGTTAGACAACGATTGGAAGCGTGATATTTTCACAGACCCTAACGTCAAAGATCAGGTTTAAAAGACATGACTTTTTTGTATTTTTGAACATTTTTTTCGATTTCAGACCATTGTGGTTGGTTAGCTTTAATTTTATTAATTAAACATTTTAAACCAATATTTTACCATTATTAATATATTTATAAATGATTTTTTCTGTGTAATTTTGTGTACAAATCAGATTAAAAGTTCAAAATAGAAAAAAAAAATATTTCTGTGAATTTTATTCAAAACTTGTAATTTCTGTAAGTTAATTGTATGAATTCATATAAACTAGAGTAAAAAGGCACATTTTTGTATAATTAGGACAAAAAATGTGTCTGTTTTTTTCTATAAAAAGATTTAGAGCAAAGCTGGAATGGATGAAAAATATTTTTTTAATTAAATCAATTAAAGAAAATTCGTCGCCGTCCTTGTGTTTCATTAATGTTCCATGACTTAATTAAAACAACCGAAACAGAAATGGTAAAGAAAAAGACCCAAAAAATGAGCAAACTAGGCATTTTATGATTGCTTTTTATGACTTCCACAGCCGCGCGACATAAAAATATAAGTGAGTATAAAGTTTACGTGTGTATGTGCGTACGGATGGAAATAAATGAAAATCCTCCGTAGGGCTTCTTACTCATTTCCTTTTTATCCTATTCCAAGTATTTAATATTACTATGAATATATAAGATGAATATATAGGAAAAAAAGACATATTGGATATTCTAATGATCACAGTGCTACAAAAAAATGGGGATTATAAATGAAGATTTAATTTAAAAATTATTTTTGTAATTAAAATTTTTAATTTAAAATTTAAATTGAAAATTACAGATAAGTCAGAAGTTAAAGCGTATAAAAAGTTCATGGATATTATTTTGGAAAAATGTCATTAAGATCTTGTTGCCGTACATCCATTCCAAATTTTACAATAGTAGAAATTGTTCTACAAACAAAGAGATTGATTTTTTGAAAACATCATTATGTATTTATTTTTATAATTTTCCATTTTCTTTTTTTTTATATATCAATTTCAAAATGCCAATGTGCTCCAGATAAAAGCAGCGTAAATGAGAAAATTTCCAGATGTTTCTTTATTCCTTATATTCATAGTCATTTGCTTTCTGTTAATATAAAAATATTACAATTTTCATTTTTCTTTTTTCAATAAAGTCAATTTACATTTTCAATCTCAATTTCGTGATAATTTTCTTTCCATAAAAAATGCAAAAAGTAATAATACACAGTAAAACTTATATAAAGAAAAAGGAATTTTTAAGACCAAAAGTGTAATGAGAAAACGAAAAAAATGTTTGTATGTCATGGAAGGCCAGAAAGGAGCATCGAAAATTTTGGTTTCTTTTTTTTTGACTTTTTCCTCTTTCTCTCTTTTTTCTTACAAAATTATTATGATTTTGTTATCTTTTATGGCAACATTTGACCCTCATCACAATGTCAAATGACTCTTTTTCTCCTACCATTTTTTATATGATTGTGTTCGTGTTTTACTGTTAATACAAGGAAAATAACACAAAGATACATTTTCGTTCATTCATTTATACACTAACAAATCCCATTTACAACACTGTATAATCACTTTTGATAAAGGATGTATGTATATCGAGCACACAAAGTAACTGCTGATGATGAAAAGGCAAAATATCCGCTTTTTTCAATTAAATCTCTCTTTTTTTGTATGTATGCTGTGGACATCGAGATGATAAAAAATATACACAACAGAAACGCTTATGTAATGATAATAAATTTAACCACAGATAATTAAACAATTAAGTCAATTAACTAATTAAAAAAATATTTTTTTCCTGTTTCATTTAAATATAGCAAGGCATGTTAATTAATTTATTGGCTTTTGTTGAAAATTACTGAGAATTATTGTTTCTTTAAAAAGTAAGATTTCATTTTTCAAATAAATTTCTGGCTCCCGCTATAAACAATTAAATATGCAAATATGCTTGGAGAATTTCCGATGACAAGAAAATTGTTTTTAAGCTCCTCTGTTAGATCAAAGATAAGTATTTTGAATATTTTCAATACGGTTTTTAGATATTTTTAAATTTATTAGAAATAGTAAAGTCAAACACCATCATATATACTCAATAAATTTATGGAAAAAGAGAAGGAAAGCTTCATGACAAGTGGAAAGGAAATTAATAGCTTTGCATGTTTGTCGTGATATAGCAAATGAATATTGAGGAAATTAAAAGAGAATTGAAATTTTTGTGATATAAAAGCAAAGTAAATGAGATGTTCAGACTTCAGGCAATGATGAAAGTTTACTGGAAAATCTGTGTTGTACAAAAGAAATAAAAGTTTGGAAAATTAAATCTTGTCATGCCAACATGTGAAAAATCTTTCACAGCTCTCTGCCTTACAGACTGTGTGCTAACGAGTTTCTCCTATTTAAATGTTTCTAGTGTTTTGCTGTTATCATCATTATTACGGCTAGTGTAGTCAACCTCGTCAAGTATGACGGATAATTTCTTAATATTTTATCCTTGAAAATTAATAAAAATTGAGTTAGGGAAAATGTTAGTAATAGGAACATCCAATACGACCAAACTCAAAAATTCCAAAGAAAATGTTATTTGAACGTTCAGGAAAAAGAATGTCCCGGAGAAAAACGGTCATTTCAAATTTGAAAATGGTTGACAGATTTTTCAAAACGCATTTTTAAAATATTGTTTTTACGGAAAATTTCATTTTGCACATTTTAATATTCTTGAAATTTCAATTTAAAATGTTATTCAGACATAAGAAGAAAATTAAGACTTTTATGTTTCTGAAAATTATTATTATTAACTATGTAAATACATGAAATCTCCCTTTTTTATTTTGTACAAATATGAACAAATATTTTTTGTTATTATACTTGTGAATATTACATGAATACTTATTTAGTACTGTATAAAGATTTTTCAGTTGTCTTCCTATCACTTGACAATAAAAGTATTACTTTTTTGTGGAACTGTTATTACCTAAATGATTGATTCTAAAATAAATTTAATCCCTTTTTTCTTCACCTTTGATAAACTTAAAAATTATATTCATTTAATTAGAATTTAAAAGGGGTTAATTATCTAATTTAGTGACAATTTGATATCAAAATCTCAAAGATTAAGCATGCTGAAGAAGAATCATAAACAACTCTGTGGTGTTCCGCATTACTTAACTTGAACAATTATGATATCAAGCATTTATCTTCATAGTTACATATCCTACAGACATAGAAAAGTTCAAATAACTTTCCTTCCCATTCATATCTTTGGTTTAACAACAAAATTATATATGTAAAGAAATAAAATTTTCATGTATGCATGTCATACCTTTTTACTCTCTTCACCTCCCCTAATTTTAAATCTGTCCATCTATCTCAATAATGTTTGCCTTAGAATCTGTCATCATCCAGCAAATGAAATTCTTTATTACCAGCAATCTACAGTATCTGCATGTGTAAGTTTTTGAAGGGAGTTGTAAAAATTTTTTTTCATGTTTCCTTTTCAATGAATGTCAGATAGACCTATCTTAATTACTAATAATACTTTTTATAGCATGTCGAAGATAGTTTTTTCATTTATAACCAATTTTTGATACAACACTGATTTTGGTATTTTATGTCACGTAAATAAGTCTTTTTTTGAAATGGGTTTATTTATATATTTTTTTAGTGTCTTAAAAAATAGGTTTATGATGATGGAATGTTATATAAAAAAATATAACATATAGACTGATGAAAATGAAAGGTACAAAATGAAAATCCTTTATCTAAACATTTGAAAGCCTACTCGTATTATGAAAAGTAAAAAAAGTGAATGATGTAAAATTCTCTTCAAAAACTCGCTCTTTGATAATAAAAATCGCTCAAGATTATTTTATGATTTTATCCACCTTTCATGTACAGGTGGCTAACTTGCTCGAGGATGAAAAGAGATTTAAAAGGACCAAAGAAAAAATTGACCTTTGATGAGCCCATAAAAAAATTTGATTTATCATCAAGTCTATACTGCATCACTACATTTCATCTCAAACTTCCGAAGTCACAACAACCGTGTATTATAACATGATATAAACTCACAAAGTTAAAGGATATGGTGAGTAGTCAAATGTTAAAAATGAAAATTAATGTTCTTTCAACTTCTTCTTCATAAAATGCTAGAATATTATTTGAATCATGATGGTCTTAAGATATTCCTTAAGAAAAAAAAAAACTTTATGTCGCATATTTTTTCACGACAATCAAGTTCACTTATTTTACTTATTTTATTTTTGATTAAACCAGCTATCCGTCATTTAAAATTCAATAATTCATCATAATATAAATAGTTTGTTTTTTCAAAAGTTTTAATCCTTACAGAAGATTATTATGTACAAATAAATTCATTTGCTCCTGAGATACATTACATAATTTATTATCCTTCAAACTTGATTCATTAATTCAGCACAACGAAACGTAAAAGTAATAATAGTACATCGAACAGCAAATCAATCAAAAAAAGTTGTAAAAGCAGCAAGTAAATAATTTGCCAATCCACAATGGTCTGAAATCGAAAAAAGTGTCCAAAATTTATATTTTGTTGTAAACTTTAGAGGTCGCAAAGTTTTGTTTGATTTTCTTTATTTTAAAAGTGTCAATAGCTTTGTCATGTCTTAATCATACATCTCTGAAAATATGAGCTTATGACATTAAGGATAAATATGATTTTTCATTAAAAGTTTAAAATTGTTTCTCAAAAAATTTTGTGCACAAGCAAATTTGTATGGAAAAATTTTGAAAAATAAGTGAAGTTAAATTGCAAATATCTCGAAATCGGGGAGATCATCAGAGTATAATTGGAAGGTAAATTAAGACTCAATCTTTGTATTCTGGTAGGTTTCAGACCCGGCATCGCCCGGCTTTTTAACTTATGGATATTTAAAATTTTGGAAAATTTCAAAATTTTAATTGCATTTTCCCTAATGATAAAGCTTTCTGCTAATGTTTTATAGGTTTTAACATAAAATTTGAGTATTAACTAAGCTATTGACAGTTATTAGAATGTGAAACAAACAACAGAAAGTAGAAAAATTTATGAAAACTTTTTCATGGTGTTTTTGTAAACAAATTTTTCGTGACTTTGGTTAATGATTGACAGAGTTAGACAACGATTGGAAGCTTGATATTTTCACAGAAGATGCGTCAGTTTATGTTTTATAATACTGCATTCAAAAGATGAGGTTTAAAAGACACGGCTTTCAATAAATTTTGGACACTTTTTTGATTTCAGACCATTGTGCAATCTAGAAAAAGGGAAGAATAGAAAAAAAAAATCAAAAATGAGAAAAAAATTGTAAACAAATCGCTAGCAAGCTTCAATGATGTTTGTGTAATTACAGAAACAGCAACAAAGAAAAGAGTTTGACTAAAAGTTTATGCTTAACTGATAACACAATTAAACTTCTTTACTGAACTCTTTTAACTTCCACGCAAAGCGTGTATTAACTTCCACGCAAAGCGTGTAAGTTATTGTATTCACTTTTCCCGCCAAATTTCATTTTTTTGACTTTGTAAGCAAAAGGAAGCACCAATTCTGACGTTTATGGTCTCATTCGATTGGTATTTTAAATATCTATCATCCTAAACATATTTGGTTCCGGTCACTTCCGTTGTGTTGGAACTAGACGCAAAAAACCGTTAAAAATCCATACTTTTGTATTGAAAATTTTTAAGGGAAGCAACTTTTAAGAATTTCTTCTATTTGATTCGATGAGCTTAAAATTGATAAAAATTTCAAAATTGTGCTGAATAAAATCTGGACTTTATGTCCATTAAGTGACCTAAAAATGCCAAAAACTGCAAATTTTGCAACAGTTGCGCCATTTTTGATACAGGCCAGGATTTTAACTGTTGGTAATGATAAGTGGCACAAAATTAAAGTTTAACAACTCTGAAAAATTGAAAAATTAAAGTTCAAATTGGTTTTAAATACTTTTGACAAAATTTGAAATTTTTTAATATCATCATGAAATTCATGATGAGCTTAAAATTGATAAAAATTTCAAAATTTTGACTAAATTTAAGTTCAAATTGGTTTTAAATACTTTTAAAAAATAAAAAATGACCAAAGAATAAAAAAAATTTGAAAATTTGACAAAATTTGAATTTTTTTTTTTAATATCATCATGAAATTCATGATGAGCTTAAAATTGATAAAAATTCAAAATTTTGACTAAATTTAAGTTCAAAATGGTTTTAAATACTTTTAAAAAATAAAAAATGACCAAAGAAAAAAAAATTGAAAATTTGACAAAATTTGAAATTTTTGAATATCATCATGAAATTCATGATGAGCTTAAAATTGATAAAAATTTCAAAATTTTGACGAAATTTAAGTTCAAATTGGTTTTAAATACTTTTAAAAAATAAAAAATGACCAAAGAATAAAAAAAATTTGAAAATTTGACAAAATTTGAATTTTTTTTTTTAATATCATCATGAAATTCATGATGAGCTTAAAATTGATAAAAATTCAAAATTTTGACTAAATTTAAGTTCAAAATGGTTTTAAATACTTTTAAAAAATAAAAAATGACCTCAAATCAAATGTCTATGAGCAAGTGGCGTGGAAGTTCGTGGCTTTCTATGAAAGTCGTATTTTTTTTATTCCATTCATTTTGTGTGCCCTTTTTGTTGGCTGTATTTTATTTATAAAAGTTGTTGATTAAAGACAATAAACCCCTTTAGAAGTAAGAGCGCATTTCATTACCATTATTAGATAAAAGGTCTTCAAATCTTGAAAATGAATCAAATCAGATATATCAGATATTAATTCTGGGATCTTGATTCAAGAATGAAAAAGCAAGAACAACTGACTAAGACTCAGCAATTATAGCCTTCCGTAGCAAAAAATTAGCAGCAATTTCCATAGTGTTTCTTTCATATTTAGAAAGAGGTAAATACGGTGGGTCCTCGATTTGAATAGGTTCGATTTGAACAGTCAAAATTTTTTTGATACAAAAATTAAAATTTTTGAACTTAACGGAAATTTTTCATGCGTTTCGATTCAAATAAGATTTTTATGGAACAAAAAACTTTTCAAATCAAGGACTCTTTCAAGGACCGAGGATGTAAAAACTGTATATTATTTCTATTTTTGCATTTTTTGTAGAGTTTTCCTAAAGGAATCTCAAAATTTAATTACAGCAGGCATCAAAAGTTTCTTAAATTTTTTTTTTCTTGCAGTTTCATCTTAATCATCGTAAATCTAACTGATATAGGCATAGTTAATTTTTATTTTTTGCTACTTTTACTTCCGCTTATCCTTACTGATTTACGTATTTTTTTCTTGTGAAATATGAAGGAGCGTGAAAACTTTCATGTTAGCATAAAAAAAGTTTTAAAAATGTAAACACACAAAAGCATATTTTTAATTCCTTAATGAAATTAATTTGGATACAAAAATGAGAAGACGTAAATAGAGTTTTTAAAAAAAGAAGAAGATAACAAAAAATGTATAAGAAAGAAGCAAAAAGCAGAAAAGAGATAAATTAAAATCCTTTTTAATTTAATTAATTTCTATTTAGTATGCCAAGGAGAAGAAATTCTTTATTCCTTCTGATGTTGAGTTGCTTCATTTTTGTATTTGTAAATTCGGTCTATTTGCATAAAGCTATGTTGGTGAATTTTTATTGGAATGAAAATTTAATAAAAAACTTAAGATAGATTTCAATTTATATGAATGCTTCTGTCATCCTAAATTTGGGATATTTGATTTGTATTTTACAACAAAAAAGTAAATAAAATAATTCTTTTAAATTAGTAAAAATGTTAAATTACAATTGATCTTTAAAATTATCTGTAAAATTGAAGTGGTGTATACTGTAATTTTGTTGAAACCTGCTACTACAAGGGTAAATTTCAATTTTTTTTATGAAAAATTCATTGGGGAATTAGCGAATTTTGAAGATTTTTTTCTTAATTTTTTTGACCACCCCCACCTCTCTCGAAATAATCTGTCTACGCACCTGTTATATCCTCATGGTCACTTAACAACATTAAAATTCAAATTCTTATAGATTAAAAAAAATCTTACATTTAACCAAAATTGTATTTTAGAATAATTTGTTACGGAAGCAAAAATGTAAAAATAATGTCACGAAAAAAGTAATATCTTTTGAAATTCAAAGCAACAAAATATTAACATTATTCAGTGAACTGTTCAGCACACAAACAAGGAAAGGAGGAAACCCCAAAGAGAATGAAAATTCTTCTCGTGAAAGAGAAATAAAGAGAAAACACACGAAATCGAGATGTTAAACTTTAAGTCAATTTATGCTACTCGCTTCTTTTTGCGTGCCTTTTTTTTTTTGTTCAAAATCAATATGAAATTAAATTATGTAAATTTCTGAAATTCTCTCATTCGCCTCTTTCCTATTTCTTTGAAAAAAATCTATGGTACACAATATAAGGAAGAAATGTATACATTTATATCTCATTTTTTTCCTTTTCGTTATTCTGTTCTTTCTCCTGACGATGAATTGAGGATGCTGTAGGCCCCAAAAGTATGAATACAAGATTAACAATGAGGCACAATTTCTTGCTTACTCGAAAAAGGCTGCTATTGATGAAGATGCGGCTCCTATGCCATATATGTATGCATAAGAATATAAAATGTATGGTTGTATACAAAGCAATCAAGATGCTCGAAGGCAATTTCCCTTTTGCTCCGTTGGGCTAAAAAAAATTCAAAGAAAAATTCACGCATTTTCAAAAATAAATAAATTGTGAATGTACGAAATTCATTTGGGTATAAGACATGAGGATAAAACAGAAGCATGCGATATTGATATGCGTGAAAATTTGACAGATTTTTTTGGGCACAGTTTCTCGCAATTTCATCACGCTGCATCCCTTTTTATATTTTGCTTTTTTTAGACATTTTTAGATCTGAATAATCAATCGAACTATTGACTTTATACTTTACGTATGTTCTGTTTTTGGCAGTTTTTGGTATTAATATTTCATGTCAAACAATTTTTATTCATTTGTTGGTATTTTGAATCTATTTAAAAATTTAATACAATTTCTTGATATATTTATATACGTATATGTCATCGAACTTAGCCTAGAATAACTAGCCTGGAACTAGCCTATGAATTATCCACATGGCAATACTAAATTTTTCAATGTCCAGTGTCCTGTCAAAAATAAAAATTATTAATTTTTTGAAAAATGTTTTGTTTCTTTTTAAATAAATTTTTGCCGTAATATCACGCTTACAGAAAAATGAATAGTTTAACCATGATATAAAACTTGATTACAAATATTCTATTCTAATATATCTATTCTAATGTTAAAATCAAATATTCTTGAAAAAAATAGGAAGAAAAAATTGTTCAATACATTCAGATAAAGTATATCGAAAAAGGTTGGAATTTGTGATACAAAATAAATAAAGAGCACACAAATTTTCAAATAGAAACGCATGGATGATTGACAGTTTTGAAATGAAATTTTATCTATTAAGGAAAGCTTTATATGATTCATAACATAAAACAAAACAAATGTAATTGAATATCTTTTCAGATAAGAGAAAAAATTTTTTTAAATTGATTATAAAATAAATCGATTTGTTAAGATTAAGCTTTATTCATCTATTAATATCTCATATTAAAATATTTCTTAAACTATTTATATTCTCCTCACGATTCTCTTGATATTTGAACCGAGCAAACTCGACCCGCTTCAATATGTCTATTCAAAGAGTGCTATTTCAACTTCAAAGTATATTCACTTCAAATACCATCAACCATCACAAAATGTAGATTTTATTTTGACAGACTGTATATTCAATGACTTTAGTCCCAAAGGATCACTTTCAATTTCGGCTACTAGTTACGCACTGCTGACTATATGTCCTATTCTCATATGATTCTAATGAAATGGTATAAAAATTATACAAAAGTAGCAGCCATTGGGAATTTTCCACAAGTAGCAGAGAATTGAATTTTTATAAGGGGAGATGGTTGAAATATTGAATGGAGTATGAATTTTATTACTTCACCATCTGGACTTTTCATTCGATTTGCAAAGTAAAAAAAAAAAAATTGAAAATGTAGCATGCCAATGTTCGCTCTATTTTGAATAAATTTAGCTTCTCTTCTTTTTATTTTGTTTCCTTCTCTCTCTCTCTTTCTGTCTCTCAAATCAATAAAGATTTTATTGGATTGAAAATAGAAAATTTACATTTAAATGTCATTTGGATATTGAATATATTGTTGGTCATTTAAAGTATCTGAATATGAGTAAATTTACTACTAAAATTTTAATAAAAGAATTTCTTGATTGATTTTCATTGATTGCTCTTTAGCAACTAAAAAAATACTCAAAATCTGAAATAATGATCAGATGAAATGGAAATTTGGCACATTATTCATTTAATGTGAATGAGTATGGAAATTTTACTCATATTTTGAGACTTGAATTTAATAATACACAAAAAAGTCTATACATATTTTTTATTAATTGACTTGAATTTAATTTTCAAAATGATTGGGTTTCTAGGATATACCTTAGAGAGTACCCTTCCATTCCCTTTATAAGGTTTACCTTAGAAACTCATACCAGATCCTTGATATCAAAATATTCAATTTTACAGAAAATTATTTTATCAATTTTTTTATTTCGTATTTTTTTATTTGGAACGAAAAAAGTTCATGAATGAACCTTCCGTTTACTTTATTAAGCTAGAACATAACAATGGAATGAAAAGTTTCCATTATGAAAATTTCTGCAATTTGCAAATCCACAGCACAAAAAGCGATAATGAAAAGTTAAAACAACTCGCAAAAAAAATAAGTTTGAAAATCCTTTTCATTTTGTGCTTTTCCCTCATAATATTCATGAACACTGATTTCTTTCGCTTTTAATATAAAGATGAAACACAAAAGGCAGAAGAAGGTAGAACTTTAAATTGCTAAATTGAGAATGAACTGAAAAGAGGAAAATTGTAAAACTATTTAAATGAATTCGAAATGACTTGGTAAGTTTTCAATTTTAAATTTTTTTTTGCTACTTTTTCTCATTCCTTATTGTTTCACAAATGTTTATAAAAAAAGTCTTAAGCTCTTTTATTTCTGTGGGAAAAAATAAAAACGAAAAGTATGCTGATTTATTATTTTATTTAAGCTATATTCTGAAGACAAAAAGTGCTGCAAAATTTAAGAGTAATTTATTTAGAGATTTAGCATTATTCATTTTAGGATAGTTAAATACTTTATATTCTGATCAGATCAACTAATAACAAGTATTTTTATTTTTGATCTGAAATTATCACAAGCAAGTTAATTGAACAATCAAGACACGTTAACTTCTAACTATTCCCCACTTCACCTTACGACTCATTACATAATCAGCAAACACTTCTTGCTCAACCCAAAATCAAATAAAAATTAAGCAGTGAAAATAACACAAAACTGAGAGAAAAAACCTTTTTTGTTGTTGTGCCTTTTCCGCCTTTTTTGTGTTAATTTGAATTTTATTACCTTCCATAAACTCCCGTGTGAGAAGAGGCAAAAAAAGTACAGAAAGAGTATTAAATTATTCCAATTAATTGAGTGCCATGAGTTTTCATACTCCGCTCTTCCCAACTAAACACTACCCCCTTTTTTACAGATTCATGATGTTGATGAGATTTGGATGAAAGTTTTTTCAGACTAATGCTTATTGTATTATGAAAGGAAATTATCATAACAATACACAACAATCAAGAACAAAAGTGTTGAAAATTTTTTTGATGAAGGTTGAAGAAGCTTGAAGAGTTAAACGTAGTTTTATGTTTACATTAATTTTTATCAATGACAGCTAAAAAAATAATAAATTTTTCATGAGGGATCGTTCATTCATTACCTTAACAAAATAACGGCCATTTTTCAAAAAAAAAAAAATAATAATTAAAATTTCATTATTTCTAATGTAATTTCTTCAACCTCCTCCTCTTTTTCCCCTTCTGCGTTACGTAATAAGTGAACGACCCCAAAATACATATAATAAGAAAATTAAAAAAAAAAAAAATGCAATGCTTACAAACAACATTTCTGTGAAGTCACATTTTCGTGTATAATATCATTATGCCAATAATCCTTACAACCTTAATAATTGACCATTCAATTCATATACACAAAAAATATTTTCATTTACTCTATTTTGCCTTATTCCAATATAATTTGGTCCCTTTTTCCTGCTTATTCAATATTGAAATAGCCGAAAAATTGTATAAAGGAGAAAATTGTTGCCATTTTGTTTTATGAAAATCCTATAACACACAAATTCACAGTAAAAACAAATTGCTTAAATGCCTTTACCGAGAAAAGAAGAAATGTGTTCGGAGCCAAAAAAAGAAAGAAACGAAAAAAGGAAAATGTAGTAGAAAAGAAGCATAATTGAATAAATTAGACATTTTTATGAACGTTTGACACCCTCACGCTATAATTATAGTTATAAATATGTATTTCCATACATATTCCACTTCATTATGATCCCCTTCCTATGTAATTTCTACTTTTCTTTCTCTGTTCATCCTTCGTTCAATGGCATTTTGCCGATAAAATATATCTGTTTATGATCCCTTCTATTCTTTCTTTCGGATCGTATTATATTAATAAAGCAGCAATTGCTATTATAGCCGGAAAAAAACTAATGAATTCTGTATTACTATTGCTATGCAATATCTTCATTATTTCGGGATTAACGAGAACAATAAATAATTTTTTCTTCTCTATATTTCATTGCGGTTATTATTCGTTATATTAAATTGAAGGAAATTTTACACTGGAATAAGAAAAATACAATAGGGGTCAGGAATAAAATTTGTAACGACAAAAACATAAAAAAAATCTATGAGATTTTTTCAAATCAAGTGTAATTAAATCTTTAACCCATCTCTACTCCCAAAGTGTTACAAATTTTACGAACGACCCCATATTTCCCAACTTAGTTGCATAGTTATTATTTCTTGCGTGAAAAATTTATATGGTAATTAATTTGCAAGTTAAGCTATTCGAATGCACCAAATAGAAAATTTATTTGCAAAATTTCTCGAGAACTCCTCCGTGTCTGTTTATGAAGCAAACTTTTTTCATTATGCCCTTGTGTTTACTAATCGCTCATCATTCTATTGCAGATATTTGAAAAGTTTGAAATTTTTTTTGAATCACCCTCAACCTCCTCAATTTATACTCATCGTTTGTTTTCGTCATTAACCAATTTTCTCTTTCTTTTCCTCTCTATGATGCGACAAAAAAGAACAAGAAAATTTTCTCCTCTCCACTTCAAAACTTTTCTTTATTTCAAACCGGATATTTTCATCAACAAACACAGAACTTTTAATTTCCATTGTTCATGAAAAAAAAGAGAAAATAAAAATGGATTCAATGAGCTATTAAAAAAATTGCTTGCCTTAAGAGTCTATTTCCTTTCAAGCTACATACCTTTCTCACTTCTTAGATTTACCACATTGTACTCGATCTACGTTATATATACGTTATTATTGTTTGCTTATTATACAATGAAGACGACAGGAAAATCGATAACGTTAGACGTTGCATGAAAACGAATAAAATGAACGAAAGAAAATATAAAGCGTTGAACAAGTAAGGTAATGTTTATAGGATGGATATCGTGCAAATGACAGAAAGCTAAGTTTCATGCGATTCCAAACGAGATAATATCATAATGTAATTGAGGCCAAAATAAGTAAAATGACTTTCAATGGTTAATGCCAGAAATTATTATCAAAAAATTTTTCAAAAAAATCAACTTTTTGTGACTTAATTGTAAATTTTTTAATTTGTGATCAAAATGGCACACTCCATACAGTTCGTGGAATTTTTTCAATATTTTTACGGCACACTAGTATGACACAACACACCGTTTGGTCATCACTGCAATAATTTATCGAGATTATTGAAAAAGTATCACAAAAAAATCCATCATATAAAATTTCAAGAGACTCAAAAACTCAATTATAAAAGGAAATCAAACTCTAAGGTAAAGAAAATAAAAAAGTATTTAATTGATAATGACAGCAATTCAATTCACTTTAGTTTGTGATAAGTAGCAATATTCATTTTTCTCCTCCTCAAATTCTATTGTATAAGCAAACAAAAGAAGAAAATGTTTCCCATTCCTTTGCCTCTTTTTCTACTATCTCGCCAGTATTATCTGTCGATAAATTTTCATTTTTACTCCACAAATGCTTTTTATTGCTTTCCATTCCTTTTCATTTATTTCATTTATTTTTTTCTATATCTCTCCTCTTTGCCAACCATCATTGTGTTTGTGTTTATCTATTGTTATTGGACTTTGATCTCAACCAAAGTTGATTTAATTTTTATTTTTTTACACCGGTCAGCAATGGAATGTGTTTTCCTTTCGTTTTGTCAGCTTTTGTCCATACTTACAATGGAATAAAAATTCGTTTTTAATTAATTTTATGTTCATCATAAAACGTTCATTTGAATCCAAAATGTATCGCATGTGGATGTGAATATTATTTCATCTAAGGGGTTCTTAATGGGGGTGATGTCGTATTCCATATTGAGATGTACAGGACAATAAAATTGTTCGAACTATTGGGTAAAATGTGTACTGTAAATTGACATAATTTTTTTTTTCGTATAATTATTTTAGTATTAATCTATAGTAATATTTGGTGATGAAGAATCCTCTATATTTTTATTACATCCGCTTCTTTCAAAAATTTTCCTTCCTAACATTTTCACAAAACTTATTCACTCATTTATATATATTATATTTTTTTATGAATAAACATAATTTTTATGAAGGGCGCCACAAGAGAATTAACGTTTATTTATCACGGACTGTAGTTAATGAAAATTGAATTTTTTTTCTCTACATTCATTTTTTTTATTCGTCAACTTCCATTAAATATCGTACCTCAATAAAATTATGGGATAAGTAATGAAATATTATAAGATAGTATGAATTTATTTTTTTACTGAGAGATTATGTTATTTTTCTCTGAAATTTTCTTTCTACCTTTCTAAGCAAATGGAAAAAGGCATGCTGATTTCATATAAAAAAAATCAAGGAAAAATCACAAACAAGTAAAAGTGTTTGAAGTGTTTTACTATATTTACTAAAATTTTCATATAAATGCTTTAATTTTAAATTTTTTTCAATTCAAAAATTTTTTCTCAATTAAAATGAAGAAACTTCATAGGATATTCAACAACAACGCATCCCTTGTCATAACCACACCATAAAAAGTTAAAAGTCGTAAGGATAAAATGCGAAGCTAGTTAGTTGTGGGTTTTTGAGGTTGGCATTCTTATTATTTTACTTTTCTTCATTTCTGCAAGGTTAGAGACCCCTCGTCGTAGCTTTATGTCTACTTAATGTAATTTAAAGGCTAATTAAAGTTGAAATATTATCGTTCATTTTGAACTTATTTCATTTAAAAGTTTCTCGCATTTCATCTTACTTTTTATTTTCCAATTTTCTTTTGCAACTTTTTTTTATTTACCCGAGTAGAAGTAAGGTAATAAAAAAATCTTTTAATACTCACCACTTTGAATGAGACCAAATGATATAAATACGATTAAAGCGTTGAGTAAAACCATTGATTTAAAGATGTTTGAGAACGGTAAGTGAAACTTTCTGTTGTGGGTGCTCTGCGGGAGCTGTAAATTATTTCGTTTTATGTTTGCCATTTTTTTTTCTTGTGACCTACACAACTTTACACTTATTTTATTCTCCCCCTCCTTTTCCTCTTTCTTTTTCTTCTTCTGACAGATGAGAGAAGAAAAATTTATTAAAGCACTCTTGTAAATGTTCAGCGTTACAGAAATAGAAACTTTTTTTTCCTTGGATTTATATATGAATGTATGTTCACTAGATAGAGTTGTTGACTTTACTTCTTTCTTTATGTTCTTAGTTTTCTTTTAAAGAACTTTCTTGCCGTCAACTTCTTTCAATTTACTTTCATCTCTTCTTTACACTTTTTTTTATATTTGAATTTGAAACTTACAAACATTAATCGCTCACTTACATGAGAATATTAAAGTTTCAGTTCAAAATTACTTGCAACTTCAAATGAGTCTTCACACTTTTTCACTGTATGTAATTGAAAGCTCTCGTCTCGGTTTTTATATTTTTTTTATACTGCAAGAATCCACAGAGTGTTTTATTGTTTTTGAAATCTTAATTATTCTCCCTTTGTGAAATGTAAAATGAAAAAGCTATTGTTGTATTTTTTGCTCTCATTCTCTGCTCAATTATACATGTTTTTATATATATAAACGTCAAACACTCTACTCTTCAACTGCTGTTTCTGTTATACTAATTTCTATGCACACCTAAAAGGAGAAAAAGAAAAAAATTTTGTTAATTAGAGCGAATAATTTTAGTGTTAATTTAATTGGGGTGAGTGCAAAATGAAATTTTTTTTGATAAAAATGTTCAACTTTAAGGGTTGTCGAAAATCAACCCCTCCCACCTCCCACTATTTCTCCCTGATCACTTTCTTGATCAGTTTTAAAATTTTTTTAACTTGATTAATAATTAATGATTTTTTTTTTAAGTTTGAAATATTGATACATAATTTATTAACTAGAGGTAGCCATAAACAATTGCTGGGAATGTTTGTTTTACGTAAATATTTATTAACACATACATTAAATAAATCAATATTGTCGATATTCATTCACTGAAGCATTCTATTGAATCGAAAGAAACGTAGAAAAAAAAGAAAAACTTTCATTCATAAAGTATAAGCAATTTGCAATTACAAATGTTATAAAGCTTTATAACGCAAGCATTTACATTTGTGAAACATAATTTCTACACAATTGTTGTTTTAGCATTTGACTATAAAAAGCGCTTTATTACCCATTAAGGACAAAGGCAGTTGTTCAATTTTTATTTATGCATAAATGAATCTAAGACAATCAAAGGCAATTTATTTCATACTCATAAATAAATATTACTTTACACTAAGTTAGTGATCGATATGAAAATGTCATTTTTTTCATTCAGAAGGTAATTAAATATGAGCTGTACAAAAAATGGATTTTGTGTTGAATTCTAAAACAATAGTAATAGTGACAATAAAAAAACAATTAGTTCATTGTTTGTTATAATCAGATGCTTAAAAATATTATGACAAAGTTATAATTGAGTTAGAATAATACGAACTATTTTGAAATAGCCACATTTTTACAATCATTATTTTACGAGAAACAACGACTTTCTGGCACGTAAAAACATTTTCATTATATTTATCCTTTTTCTTGTTTAATTATGTAGAATTACGCATAATTAAGAAAATTGTTTATTTTCTTAAATCATTTTCTTAAACTTAATTTTCCGTAACCAAGTATGCTTATATCTGTGTTTTCATGTTTACACTCGTTTATGCTACTTAGAAATTGTTATTATTAAGGTTAATTCGTATTAAACTTTTGAAGAGAATGATGAATCTGAAAAATAAGTAAAAATATTTTTTATAGTAATCAAGGGGCGCAGTTTATATTTTTAACCCAAAAATTATCCTACACAGGAAAGAAAAGTTAGTTCAACAGAGTTTTTGAGGAAAAACTGAATGCAATACTCAAGTAAAAATCAACCCCCATTTTAGACACATAACTTCACTTTAGACATATAATTTCAATGCTGAACATTAAAAAAAAAACTCCTCCATTTTTTAAAAAAGGTCAAACCTCAGTCAAATCAAATGCTTTAGACTAGTTATTTCAGTCTTAAAAATTGTTGAGAAAATGTTCAATATGAACAAAAAATGTGAAGCAAAATGACAGAATGGGGAACTAATTGAAAGAAATAATTTTCATATTCATATGATTTATGATAATTGCTTTAAGCAGTGACGATATTTTAACTCTTTCATCTATTTTTGTTTTCCTTTCCCATTTACCTACTTTTTATTGTTGTTAATATTAAATACGTTCTTACAAACATATACCAACACGAAATAAATGATTACATCGAGTAGGACATTAGGCACGCGTATAGGATAGGAAAATTAAAGCAAAGCACAAAAGTGAATTCATAGCAGTCCATTACGATATCCGCACGTATGTACAATTTAAAGAGTTATAATGTTCAAGAAGAAAACTTGACTTGGGCTCATTATTTAAATTGTGTAATGACATGCAATGGCAATTTCCGTCAAAATGAAAAGGCGGCTCGTAAAATTTTAATTACGTTATTACTTTTCAGTTTTTCGCTTCTGTTTTTTCTTCCTCTTATAAAGAGGAGTTAAATGTTTGCCTTGAAGGCGCTTTTTCGTGAGAGTTATAGACTTTATAAAGAGTAGGAGAATAAATTTCTCGTTTTAACGTTTTATTACAGTTTGTAAATAAATAAATAAACAAACATTGACGTCTTTAAATTGAGTGAGAGAAAAAGAAGAAGAAAAAGAGAAAGGGAAAATTTTATTTCTAATGAAAAGTAATTATGAAAATTGAAATGTAAAGGAATTTTTAATGATATTTTAGTTTTCGAGACATTTATGTCAAGAGAAGGAACATAATGAGAGATTTATAAACTTTATCATTATTTTGGGGTCTTTTACTTTTACTTTTTTTTTTTTTGACTGTCACACAGCCTCAGATTCCCTCCTAGCCTAAAAATAGGACGACATTAATAAACGATCCGTTTATAGAGAATTGTTTTCTTTTGAAAGTAATTATAGCTTATTATTTTAAATAATTATGATTTTTATAAGTTGTAATAATTTTTCTTTGACTAATATTTTAGATATTATAAATTTTGTTCAGTTACTAATTTTTAAAATTCATGTAAAATATCGATTAGATTATTGAGATTCATTTTACAGCGTTTGAAGCTACAAGTATTAATTTCCTCTTTTAACTTAAATTTCACTCAAATAATAATTATTATATCATATGTCGCTCATATTTTGAATGAAATTTTCATCATGCTGAATATAAAAATTTTCTTCCCTCTTTATAAATTCAAATACAAAAGAGTCGTCGAACATTTGGGGAAAAGTAAATTTAAAATTTAATTACATTAGCTCTTTCTCTAAAGTTAGATAAGTTTATATCGTAAAATCTTTAACATTATATTATGATATAATAAAATAAAAGTATTTTAATTTATATTAAATTATTAATTAAATGATTGTACAATATGCTATGATGTAGTTCAAGTGTCGAAAATCCACTTCATTTCTAATATCATATTTTATTATCTGAATTCAGATTTTAATTGATGTCTGATTCTGATATTGTAATATGATGCGTACAATGCCAATTTAAGAGAAAAAATCTTGAAATTTCCTTTCCGTAGGAATTCATTAAGAAATTCTATACCTTTTATTATAAAAATTTAATTAGAAAAGCACTCAAAGATTTAACAATTTTCTCTAATAAGCGTGCATAATTTCAATAAAAATAATTGCGGCAATAAATCTATAGAAATCAATATTAATGTTTTTCTTTTATTTTCTTTAACAATTATATTTAAAAAAATATAAGTTTCATTTAAATCGACAAACCATTTATTTTTGAGTTATAAAATGCATTCAAAAGTTAATTCACTCAAAAATCATTCCATAATTTTCCCAACTGTTTCCATATAAATCTGACTCAAAACAAAATTTTAATGTCACGTATTTGATTCATATCCAAATAGACTCTAGCGTTATTGTTATTATTATTACCATTATTATGACATAGTTCATTTGGAATTGATTATGATATCTTCATCATTTATCATTTATGAAATATGTGCTTGGCTGCTTGGTTTTCATCATAATGTTCCTGTTGATCATTTAAAATTTTATGTGCATTATTTGTCTCTTGCAATAAAAGTCAATTGTTTTTCAAATATAAATTCCATAACATAAAATCCAAATATAATTATAAAAAATTTATTTTATGGCAATTTTTTTAATTTGAGAATAATTTTCTTCAAATTTATTTACTGAAATTTTATCTAAAATACAAACATAGGTATTTGGTTTCGTTTCATATTAGCTAAAAGTTTATAAATACATTCCTTTCTGCATATAATCCTGGTTAGAATTTCAGAATTAAATAAATGTTTGCTTGCCACCCATGTTATTAAAATTAAAATTTAATCAATATGAGAATATTAATTATTTTTGATTCATTCAACTCAATCACTCTTCAAAATGTTATGATCAATTTGCAAATTAAGAGTTTTTTTCCTCTGCTCATCTGATTAATTAGAATTGAAGCGTGTGATTATTATTGTTATGTTCGAGGTCACTAGACAAATAGCAATTAAGAGGTGATTTATTCATTATAAAAATTGTTTATGAATTTTTTTGTGTATTATCATAACGGTAAATTTTCATGCAAATAATCTTTAAACATTTTAAAAATTCAATATTTAAAGAATAAATTAAGCATCTATAGTTATCTATACAGCAAAAATAGCATGCCACAAAATATCAATCTAATAAAATGGTTTATTTCAATCCTTTTTGAATTAAAATGAATTTCATACAGAATACCCTCAGTTCAATAAACACACATTTTCATTGCCTTACTTTTTCACCTAAAATCACATTTATTCATTCATAAAATTTTATGATAATTGAATGCGGATGATGATGATCACCATCATATTGAAATATGTCATCAATGTATATTTATACAGAAAAAATTTGAATGAAAAAAAAAATATTCACTGGGCATGATAAAATGTTCACCGAAAAGCAAAAAAGGAAGACATTTCCAATAAATATTCATCACATACACAAAAATGCTAAAAAAATTATCTCACATCAGTTGATCTTTTTCATTTTTGTTCCCTTTTTTATACGAATGCATAATATGATAGATACTATTTTGAACATTCCAGAAAAAAATGAGCGGCTGATGATAATCTGGATAATTCTTTTTTCGGTAGTCATAATTCTTCGCACATCGTCAATGAAATAACAGACCAAGTATTGTCAGAATTGATAAAAATACAACTCACAAAAACATGCAGTATTAAATTGACTATTGATTATATTGTGAACTTTTTCCTTCTGTTCTCGCACTATACTCACGTATAAAATTGTGTATGCCATAAATTTTATATCTACTGCATCCGGTATAATAGACATTGGAGAATTGAATGAATGTAAATAGTATATGCTTCTGCAGTTATATTAGATATTGATAAATAAATATTAATTACCAGCTTAATTTGTTATCACACTTTTTCCGATTGCATCGTCTCTTGACTGTTAATTGTTTAATTTAATAACTTATATAACATGACGTTCCAAAAAATTGCATCCCAAGTTATTATTTTTCAAAAAAAACTGATTTCCAAGAAATTATTTTCTTAAAATTTTCATTCTAAAAAATGCCGTGCCAAATAATCTTGTTCCAAAGAAATATGCTTCCCCGGCCTACCCTAGAGTATACTCCATACATTAGAAGTGCACCTTGGGTTATATTTTAGAGTATATCGAAAGAATATTTTAATGAAAAAATATTGATCTTAGGATATAGCTCAGAGTTAACTAAAGTGCTCGCGGAAGGATTAGTGGAAATTAAATATGACCCAAAACCGGCCCTAAAACTATTTTTTGCATATAAATGCGCTTTAAAAACTTTAACTCTCTTTATTTTTTATCGTCGTATTTGATGACATCCAATGAATGTCCACTGATCAATAAAAAAGAGAAAATAATAAAAAAAAATACAAAAGTAGCAAACAAATGACGCAAAAGGAATCATCTTTGGGATATAATCCCTTTTTTAAATGCTGTCTCTTTATATCTACCAGCTTGTCTATATTTATTTTCATAACCGATGATTGTGCATGTATCAAAATCATCAGATATAATTCTCTTGGAATATAAGAGAGGATTATCAATACAAAAAATTAATATATATTTACTACTGTGAGAAATAAATCACAATTGATTTGGCTTAACACTCTTCAAACCCCGCTACATATAGCTTTACCTTTATTTTTGATCCCTTCAATTCCATTTTTCTGTTCCTCTTTCCAATATAATATTGTGCAAATAATCGTTCAATTTATTATTTATAATCAAATCATCAGCTTGCGTTAAGTAAACTATTAGGCTTGAAGGATTTATCTCTCAACATGAAGTGCCTTAAGCCTCTCATTCATTCATGAATAATAATAATAATAATAATAATTCTACTTTTATTGTTATTTTTTCTAACTCTGCTTCTATTGCATAAAATGTTTGAAGGCAGTTTGGATATTTTTTGCAAGCAGTAAGAATTTTAGTTACAAGGGTGAGTATCAAAAAGTAATTGAGTGCAACTGATGGAATTAAAACCTTTGAGACAATCATCATACAATGAACTTAAAAACGTTTTAAAATAATTGAAAAGATTTTTATCAACTTTGTATAAAATTAGGAAAAAAAAAACAAATAAGAAAGAAAAATTCAATTAGTTTAAGTGGTTGATTTTTTTTCTTGTGAAATATCTAAGTCGTTTTAAAATTAAATATAATTTATATACACAATCAAAGATATGAATCTAAAAAAAAAATAGTTAATATGCCAAGCTTGAATTTTGTGAATTAATATAGACAACTTAGCACATGATGACACAAATTTCATCCTACAATTGTCTAATATTTGTGTCTCTAACCCTCCTTGATAGTGATTTATTTATTTTAAAGCTAATAACCTTTAATACTTGAAAAAATTCAATTTATTCGATAAATTTTATTTCATTCAGTTATTTTTTTAGTATTCATTGCTAAGCATACAGACGATTTTATTTTCATAGTCAGTTAGCAGATGTTAAATTTGAACCCAAAAATTTATTCATTGTAATAGTTAATCCTTCTGA
Source organism: Chironomus striatipennis (assembly GCA_026123125.1). Taxonomy (NCBI): domain Eukaryota; kingdom Metazoa; phylum Arthropoda; class Insecta; order Diptera; family Chironomidae; genus Chironomus; species Chironomus striatipennis. Next base: position 44,485,210 of record CM047393.1, on the reverse strand, counting down.
TACCATCATCTCACATTTCATCAATTCTAGGTTACACATTTTGCCGCTTATGTTCATTTCTAAAATTCAAGAGACTCTAATTATTTGTTATGCTGATCCATTATTCGACCACATATTCATATTCACACACAATAGAATGAGAAATGAAAAAAAGAGAGGAAAAGAACAGAATAAAGAAGTGCATATTAGTATGCACACAAAAAAGAGAGAAAGCCGAAAAATCTGTCCTATTGTAATTTCTGTATCCTTTTGTGATCGCTTTTCAAACCATAAAATGATTGTCATTGTCATTTGATTTTCTATTTTGAAAGGATAGATTACCTTAAGGCGTTTTTATTTGACAATTTTTTTGTACAGAGGCAAATACAAAATTTAAAATAAAATAGAATAAAAGATACGGAAGAAATTTGAGAAGAATTTTGTAAATCAATTGTTGTATTAAAAGAACATAGGGATAGATTAAAGGCATATTGCATTTTTTATTCATCCTTGTAATTGAGACCTGTGACATTATAATGATGTAAATTAATATCTTCATTCCTCTGTGCATTTATAAGTTATTTTGGTGTATGAGGTTACACGATGTTGTGTCTACAATTTCTTGCCACCATATATTATTTTTGATGTTTCAATTGAGATAAGAATATTGACAAATGTATGAAAAAAATTTTGAAGCAAAGATCAAAAGATAAAAAAAACCTATTTAGGTACATAGACATTTCTAAATTTTGTTTTAAACTTGATTGATTTTTAGCGCATTTTTGTAAAAAAATGACGCTATTGCATTCATTTTATTCGGCTGGCTGGCTGGCTGGATGAGCTCTGATATCTCAGAAACCAGACATAGTTAAGAGTTCTGTTATGATGAATTTTCTTTCTACTATCGAGTTATTCCTGCCTTGCCTATTAAAAAATCGTATAACGATCTACAATTCCTGTAATTAACGATTTAACATTAAATAAAGAAAAAAATTTAATTGATAATAAAAGAAGAATTAAGGGATTTTATAATTTAAAGCAATTTCAATTTAATCGATTACTGATCGCTGCGACAAAAATACGCCCTCGATTAACAACACGAGAAATTTGAACATTTTTTTTTCTTTGCTTTTTTTTCGTTTTCTTATCAAATGGTTCATTTAATTTTTAAATATTTTTGATATAAACATTTAATTTTTTATTTCTTTGAAAGTGTTAAATCACAACAAAATTTATCTCAAATATTTTGATTATAAACAGCTGTGAGACAACTTTTAACGTGATGGAATAATTGAATTACAATAAGTAAACTTTATAGAATATTGAGAGCTGTTTACATTATACTCTTCAAACATCACTTAATTTAATTTAATAATATTGCAATGGTTATTGACACCTGTAGCTAATAGACATCAAGTTTTTATGATTACCGTAAAGTCACACACACACACACATTGGGTCATATTAAAATATAACTTGTTAAAATTCATGCTTAAAATTTATATAGGAATAACTGATTTCACAGATATTTTCAACAAATTTATATGTGGTTGTTCACTTATGACGTCAATCAGAAATTTGGATTTAAAGACCCTCCCCACTACCCTCTGTTACAAAATATTTAAAAAATCTATTGTTTAAAACTGTCACACAGCCTCAGACTTCACTAGTTCCCTAAAAATTGGACATTATAAGTGAGTGGCATTATTAGAATTATTTCATAGATCAATATTTTATTTCAATTGATATTTATAATAAAAAATCTTTTTTATGCTACAAAATATCGTAAGATTATAGCATTTTTAAGAAATAAAACAGGAAGCAAAATAAAATAAAAAAGAATCCCAATGAGATTCTACGAAGCATAAAAACATAAACTGATTTTGATATATTTATTACTTTAAAAATTCTTTTAGAAAAGTTCCTCCTACATCCATTTTGAGAAAATGTATGAAATCCTTTAAGCACTGAACAGTGGTGGTAGCAGCAGTAGCAACTGAAAGCAAAAGGTGTAAACTTATTTCCGCTCTCTTACTTTTCACAACAAATTTTTCTTTATCGTTTAATTTTGAACAAATCAAACATAAACTGCTGACTGCTCCTGTTTATTGCGCTTTCTGTACTCAACCATAATAGTATAAAACAACAAAACTCCTGTTCCTTTCTGCAGAAAATGAAAAATGATTTTTAAAGTTTTTCTTTTCTTTTCTTTTTTTTTTTTTTTGTTCATTGTTGAACATGAAATAAACATATTTGTATGTGAAAATGGATGGACGCTATTTCCTCAACTGTAACTCAACGGATTAAGCAAATAAAATATTTCTCTCAGCGGATGAAGGAGGATAACGTTTATATATTTCAAGCAAAAAAAAATTTTCATGCGTTTTTGATAAAGTTAATTGTGGATTTTAACAAACTTTTGTTTCTAGAGGGCAATCTTGATTTATTTTGCTTCTGTCTGTCAACCAGTCAGCTGACTGCAGGGTATTACAAATTGATTTTTGTTTGATATGTCAGGAAATATGTACCCTCAGTCTTGACATTAATGAAGGTTTCAGAATTTTTATTATCAAATTTAATCTAACAGTAACTGAATAATTGAATAAGAATTCTAAACTATAAGGATATAGGTTAATTTAGACTATTTTACCACGTTTTTATTTATTAAAAATATTAAAGTGGAAATTGAAAAACATGTTTGCTATGCACGTGTATCAAAAAATCGTCTCGTTCACTATTGACGTCCAATTTTTATGAGGGAAGGGACAATTTTAAAACAAAGGATTTTTTTATGAATATTTTGTTTCAAATGAAGAAATTTTAAATATTCAAGTTGATGGTGTAGGAATATTATGTGGAAATGAAAATAATATAAAGGTAAATGATGAAACATGAAAAATAAGAGGTTAGATATCAAAATAAAAAGGATAGTAAAGTTTCTTGAATTAAAAGTTTGATTTAGTCAGTTAAATTTAATGAAAGTGGAAATTGGTAAAATAATGAATCTTTCAGAAGATTTCAATTTTCATAAATTATTTTTTTTTTTTAATTTTTCTACTCTAAGTTAAAGAAAAGTTTGACCAAACGATGAATTTCATGAAGCAGAATTTTCCAACGAAACATTTTAATTCAGTAATGAATTTTCTTCACTTCTTTTCCCAACCTTATTAATAGTCCACATCCATTTCTCAATTTAATTTTTTTAATTTAAGTATTTTTTGCCGGAAGAAAGAAAATTAATGAAAAAATGTATCACAATTTTCTGCAATATAAGCATTAATATCAATTTTCATTTCCTCGACTCTCAATTTTTATTTTATTTTATTCTTTTTTTCGCATCCACAATCTCGCTTATCAAAAGATTTATTAAAATTGGAAAATAAAAAAGTGAGTGAGAGGGAATTGCAGGAAGAGGTAGACTGTAGATGAGCTTATATAAACTATTGTTGGCTGGTACGAGGAGTAGCTATAAAAAGCAAAAAATTGCAAGAGAAGAGAAAATGAAAATTAATTAAAAAATGTTAATTTCATTTTGCTAGTTTTCTTTTTTCAGTGCCAGGAGGAGATTTTTTTTCTCATATATCGAGAATCGAGTAAAACCATATGCCATATGTGTATGCATACAATACAATATATGCATTAATGAGCATTGTGCTCGATCAGCAGGATCACATTCATGGAAATAAAAAAAAAAATCATTTTTATGAATTTTATTACTCCACTTGCATTCGTATGACATGCAATTTAGTTAGATCTAGAAAATAAAAAAGTGAATGAAAAATGCTTGCTTTTAAAAAATCAAACTGAATGGGCATGAAAAAAAATCATACACATTTTTACTAGGGTTTCTACTTTTGAATATTCAAAAGTAAATAACTACAGTGAACTTCGACTGATATATTTCAAAAATTTAAAAGCATTTTGGATTGATATAAAAGTGCACTCATTCAAACATTTATTTCTAAAAAAATATTTTACGTATTTTAGGTACGTTATGCCTTTTTCAAATGAAATCTCACCGAGCCATAAACTTTATTAAAATTTTATGAAAATCATAAAATTTCAAAAAAAAAAAATTCAAGCCCCGAAAACTTAACCAATTTAATTCACTATACCACAAAATGCTATGGTGAAATTGTGCAATTAAATATTATTTTTGAATGCCCTTTGGCTATTAGTAGCATTTCAATATTTACCATTGCAGCTATATCAGTTCAAGAGAGATTTTTTAATTTTATTTGCATCATCGCTCCCGCTATATTCAATTGAACACTTTTTTCGCATTGTTTGATTTCATTCTCAATATTTCTTTTTTCATTCACTCCAAGTGCTAGCTGGTGGTTATGAATGAACACAAAATTGGCATCGTGAAAAATATGGAAAACCGCTTGTTGCAGTTTCATGAAAATTTTTTTCAACAATTTTTTTATTGAATAACTTTTGCTTTTTCCTACATAAAAAAGCAGGAAGCGAGAAACATGAAAGCAATATTCGACCTCTCGCTATTTTCCACTACATAGAGAAACAATTATTGTTCCATAGTAGCAGAAAAAGTTTTTTCAACACTCTCATTTTTTTTACTAAATAATATTAGTTCAATATGAATCTACATCATTTGTAAACTGACTGGAATTTTAAGAAAAATACGGGATATGTTAAAGTTGTTCATTTTAAACAATTTTAAAAAATATTAATTGAAATTTTAAGAGATTCTAACTACCAATTGCAGTAAAAAATTTTAACTGACATTTTTAGTTTTGTACTAGGTTTGAATCAAAATGGGACAAATTTGCTAAATACAGGACAACGGACATTCTTCGAAAATAAAAAATTGACAGTCAAAAATAATTGCCCGATACCTTAATTATTTTGCGATTTTTTTTATTAACTTTTAAAATTAATTCCTAAAAAAATTGTATGAAGTCGTTTATCAAGTACGTTCACTTTTTAGAGACGAGGAGGATCTAGGATTTCATAACAAATTGAACACAAAAAAAAATCAAAAAAAGCATAACATGGGGAATAGGGACCTAAAAAGTCGTTTTTGTGTACCCTACTAAGTAACCGACTCCTATGAATTTTTAATGAAAAGTTTAAATTCTTCCTCTGTCTTAGAACTTATGCTGTTTCGGAATAGTTTATTGGAGCAATAATATAATTAAAATTATACTTGAGAATTTTAGAAAATATGCGATAAAAAATCATACTCGTTGACTCAACATGATACAACACTTTAAGAAGGTTGAGTAAAATTGCAACAAGTTAAAGCAATTAAAACTTTTTTTCTGTTTTTCCCCTTCAACTGCTGTTAGAACTCTCGAAAGTTTTTCTTTATTTTTATTATTATTATTATTATTTTAGTTTATATAAATATTATATATAAAATGTAGACTTTATTCAAAGTCGTCATTTTATTTCGAAATTCAGAAAAAATAATAATAATCTCAAAAGAGAAACTTAAACTGAAGTAGGAAAGCAATTTTCATCTTGAGTAAACATTGATGTTCTCAATGTCTGTCTATCATAGATGATGATGAAAACGAAGAAAGAGAAGAAGAATAAAAAGAGAACTTGGAAAACTAATTAAAAACTTCCATTTTCATCGATATATCGCTTTAAACTCATCATACTTCAATTTTCATAAAGTTTATACCCATAACTTACATATATAAACTTGTGATAAGATAAGCAAAAAATCATTTTCAGGTATAATTTCATTAAAAATTTCTAGTTAGCACAAAAAGAACCAAAAGTGTTTTAAACAGTAGAAACTTGATGAAGGAAAACTTATTTTGGGTATCTAATTTATAGCATCAGAAAATATATAAACTTTCTGGTTGATGCTAGAAAGAAGAAAACTTTTAATAGCTTTTAATAAACTTAAAAATTAAATGAATTATTCCATCATACATGCATGATTAAATTGACATAGAATAGGCAATATTTTAGGCATTCGCTCATATATTTGGTAACGCTAGGACAGTGATGTCCAACAGTTCTTCTAGAAAAGTTTTAAATTGGTATGCCGCGAAAAAATAATTGGTCAAAAGTGTACCGAGGCACCAAAATAATTGACCACCACCAGCGGCTAGAAAGATAAGAAAAAATTAAAGATTTTGTCCCACTCTTTGTTCATATACAACTTGTTACCACGTAAATAATGACTTCTAATTGAGGAGAATTCGTCCCTTAATAAGTTCCTGAAACTAGGAGCCTATATATTTTTCAAGCACAGTTTTTTCTCATTTAATATTGTGTAGAAAATTCAAAGTTTAATTTTTAGTAAACCCCAAGTAAACCCACATCAAACTTAGTACATTAAAATGAAAATTTAAAAGAGCTTTCAAAGTTTATGAAAACTCATTTCCGCAAGTGCTTATTTTTTTTTTCTCTCTCTTACTCTTCACTTTTTTCCACTTTAAAACTTACTTCCTTCTATTAAAAAATGATTTTTTTTCTTGTTAATTTTACTTTCACATTCATTTATTAATTAAATTAAATCTTTTTTAATTTTTCACATGTTCCAACTTTGATGTTTCATCATAGTATATAAGAAAAATAAATCGTTTTGTTTGTTTAGTCGACAAATGGAAAAAAATATGAATTTCAATAATTATTTACAAAATTAAAATATTTTTTCAGTTCTAGGTATTTAAATTATTCTCACATTTAAGCATAATTTTATAATCTAAATCATTATGACATCATTACTTAGAGAAAATGTAGTTTCTAACGACCATCATATTTTTAATGTTGATTATGCAAGTCCGAGCTCATTAAATTTTTTCCCTCTTGTTGATATGGCTTTGACGCAAACACATCCAAGCGAAGAAAAAATCCTTATACAAAAGCCTTTTCATCATTTTATTCCTCTTTTAGCATCATCATCGAGACATTCTTCCATCCATCCCTGTATTCACTCATATATTTTTTATCTTCTTCCTATTAATTTTTGCTCGCTTTTTTTTAATGAGTTTCAGCTTGTATTCATCATGTCACATAATTTTTTTCGAGCTAAAAAATTGTTAAAGAAAATTGACGAAGAAAAAAAGTTTGTTCAAAATTTTCATCGCACAATCACACACATATTCACAGAGAATGAGATGCTAGAAGAAAATTTCTTTTTAACTCTGTTCTTTATTTTTTTTATGTAATGCTTTTTTTACTAAAAGCATTCAGTTTCAATGATTAGATTGAAAGTCATGAGGAAGTTTATGAATCTTCTACCCTTCGGTCGGGAAGTAAAGGAATGTCATCGTCTACAGTTTATAGAAAACGTTCATTCCTTTCCTGTTTACATTATTTCTTTAAAAAAAATCCTTGATGATCTCTCGTTCTTTTTAACTTGTTTAGATTACGATTTTACTTGCAAGTCTTCTATACAAAAAAAAATATAGCAATGAGTGCGAAACTTTCATTCATTAAAATCTTAATATAAAATTCGTTAACTAAAATTTGGAATTTTTTAACTAATTTGTGAGAAAAATGAAGATATGTGAAGCAGAGGCGTAGCCAGGGGGGAGGGGTGTTTGGTGATAATTCCTAACCTTCCCCCCTAAATTTTTCGTTCCACACAGAAAAATTTTAAAACCCCTCTTAAAAAAAATTCTGGCTACGCCCCTGATGTGAAGATTTATTTTATTATAAATTTTTTTATTTTATTTTGAACCTTTAATCACTCATACTATATTAATTACAAAGAAAATAATTTTGGTAAAATAATATTTCAAAAATGAAAACCAAATAACTACCTACATACAAACCCAAAAGAATGTATTTTTCAATTTCTTTAAAAATGAAATAGATATAGAGATAAATTGAAAATATGTAAAATATTAGACAAGTAGTCGGGGAAGGAAAAATAAAATTTCAATTACCACAAGTGCGACTCTTAAGGAAACCACATGCAAAGAAAGATCTTGAAATACGCCAAAGCCTATGTAGAGATAACCAAGAGATAACTTTCTGACCTAAATTACCTTCATTTTCATCGTCTCATTCCTTTTGCAAATAAATAAACATTCAACAGAAAATGAAAAAAATAGAAATGAAAAGAAATAGGATGAAGGATAAGAAGAAGGAAAGTTTTTAATAAAAACGCTTTTATTTGAACAGGTATCAAATTTCCTTCTGATACCAGCATACTATATGTGTGTAATATACACTTACAGTCAACAATATTCACACAATTTCATTTCATCCACCTTTCATCCATCCTACTTACCTATCTATCTCCATCCTATTTCAATTTTACCGGGTACTGAGTCATCATTCTAACTCAATCTTGTGGGAAATTGAGAAAAACATACTTTATATAAATATATAGTCATACCATAGAATCAGTCAATAAGTAGAAAAATGGGTGATGATGAATAAGAGAAAATAAGAATGGAGAAGAAAAAGCAAAAAATGTCGAGGCACTAAAGCGTCTCTAAATAAATATAAACAAAAATCAAATTAATTTCCTTTATTTGATATTCTTGATGTTGTGCTTACACACAAAATGTATAATATATGTTTTTATTAAGAAGTGATAGGCAGGGCACATTGTCGACTTTGGCATTTGACGTATAAACTTTTTACCAAATTTTTTTTTAACCCCCAGACACTTATCCATGTGATTTTTGAGAACTATATATATATATATATATTTTGCATAAAAATCTTTGTACGACAAAGGAACTTTTGATCTCAGGCCAAATGTAGTAAAATCATTTTGCATTTTTTGCATCTAGATGTACAAGATTCCACTATAAATTGAAAGCTAAATGCTGTGATATAATAAATTCGTTTATAATTACATTGCCTCTAACCCAAAAGTTTGAATTATCTTTCTAAAAGATCTTTTATAAAATAATTAATTTAAAATGCGCTTATTCTTCATAAAAAATGCTTCAATTATTCTTATGCTTTTTGCCCTTTTTCTACACTTTGACATTTGTCCCCAATTTCTCGTCTTCAAATTTTTTTTCGTATAAAATCCTTTCAATTTTGCTTATATTGAATGTGTCAACTTTAAATATTTGATCTGATATACGACATTTGTGTATTTTATTTTTTCCTTTTTTGCCACAGCATTCAATCGGCCTAATCAAATGGTTTGCCTTTGTTGATATTTTATCTTACACTCATATTTAGAAAATGGGAAAATATTGAAATTAAAAAAATAGTGAGTATTTTTTTTTAAATTAAAGATAACCTTATAGATAGATTTCTGTGTGATCTGTCAAATTCAACGACCTTCGACAAAATACTATTTTTTTTGTACATCAAACAACATGCTGTTTCTGAGTTTTCGCACTTTTTATTCAGATTATTATATTTGAACTTTTTTCAACATATTGAAAATTGAAAATCATTCATATGAATTCAAAAGCATAAAATTCTTGTACGCAGATGTTGTTCTAAAAGAATAAAAAAGTTACACACATATGGACATTATCATAGATATTTTATGAGAATTTATACCCAAATAAGAGGAAAAGGAAAAAAAAACTTTTTATATAATATGTCGCATAATTTTTTATGTCAATTTCACTTTTTGTGATATATTCCGAATTAAAGCAAAAAAGATACACGAAAATAACAATAATCAAAGAAACTACTGAAGAAAGTTTTCTGTGCCTTTTTTAATGGTAGTAAGCAGGCTAGAAGCATGAGAAGTTTCACTTAACTTTAACCAAAAAATATGAATTGGAAGGATGTGATTTATATATTGAGATTATCAGCTGCTTATTACATATTTTCTCTTGGATAATAAGTCAAGCATATGGAAAAAATTTTTCACAAAACATGTGATCCAATTTATAAGCCTCTCACTTGGTATCAATATTTCTTAAGTAACAAAAAATTGAATTTTATCATTGATTCATTTTTCTCCAAATCTTATTCAAGCACAGATTGTTTGATAACATAATATTCAGTTAAAAAACATAAAATGTCAATCAAATTTACATATGGCCTATATCAGAGACTTTTATTGTATCTGTGCATATATCTAGCATTATTCTAGAGAGATAAAATAAATGTGTTTGACAACAATAGCCTCCAGGAGTTAAGCACGGCACAAATCTGTTGTGTGAATAATTTCACTTTTATTTTTATTGCCATTTTTGTATGTATGGCAAGCAAACTGCCAAAGTTAGGAAGGAAAATAAAAAAAATAAACTTTCCTCAATATTTTCGTATCCCTTTTTGCCGCCATATACCGTATATCGGTAGTTATTCAATAAAAATATATTTTGGAAAAATGAAAATGGAAAGAGAAAGAATAATGTTTGGAAAGAAAAAAGATAATGGAGTATATAAGGTTAATGGAATAACAAAAATGGCTTTTCAATGGTAATTTGATTTACATGACAAGAAGCAAATGACTAAATTGAGGTGCCTGACTTGTAATTATTGATGAGTCTGATGTGTTATGTGAATTTTATTCATTTTAAAAATTCAATATATGAATCGAATCAATATATTAATATTGGGTAAAAATTAAAGAAAGGTGAGGTTCGAATAGATTATTGTTGTTCAGGGAGTCCTTTATTTGAACAGTTGATATGTTTCAGGAAAATCTTTTTAAAATTAAAGCGTGTAAACAATTTCCGTAAAATTCTAAAATTTTAATTTTTGTATGAGAAATTTTGACTTCCTAAATCTTTGTTTAAATCGAGGATCCCTGTACAAATTCGAAATTTTAAGTCTTTCATTCAATTTTTGGTGTATTGAAAGATTATGAAGATAAAACAATGTTATTTAAATTGTAGATAAATTTGCAATTGAACATAAAATTAATATTTAGATATATAAATTGTAAAATTTCATGAAAATCCATAAAAAGCACAATATAACAACTAATGAAAATCATCAAGAGAGCATTTCATTGAAATCACCAAAATGAGTTTGAATGACTTAATTTACATCATAACCAAATAATTCATTATCATAATGAATTGACTAGTGTGACCAAAAAACCAATTTGTATTCTCACACATCGCAAATTGTTCAAATTATTTTTCAAATTGAAGCAGCTTAAATATTTTTTTTTTTTAATTTTAATTTTTCGTTTAAATAATGCAGGTAAAATCGAAATTAATTTGTGGACTATTAATCAACAGTAACCATTCATCAACTGACCAGAATGTTGTGAATAATTATGTTGATAGAGCTATCGTGAATGTACATTAAGTGCAGATAAATAATTAAAACGTTAAAAGTACTTAAATGCATTTACATTTTCATTTACATCACGTTTAAAAAATCGTCATGAATGTTTCAGCATTCAATTTGAAGAATGAAGATGTCACACACAATACATCAATCAACGGATTAAGTTGATGCAAGGAGTTGTAATTTGATTGCAATAAAACCTTTGTCAATATTGACTACAAATTGGCCACTTATCTCAATTTTTGCTAGAAAAATGATCTATCATTTGGTTTTATAGCACCCTAAATGTAAAGAAATCAATTTTGTGATCCCTCTCCTAAAAGAAATATTGATTTAAAAATAAATTGATGTAGAATACTGCAATCAAGACTGTTTTGTATTTTAAAATATGTAGGAGTTGAGATTTTCTTTTATTTTATTTATTTATTTTTTTTTTTTTGTTTCGTCCAACGTTTGAAACTTTTAAACCTTGTTGAATTTGATCGTAGAAACCCACACTGTAAGTGGATACAACAAAATTTATTAAACCTTTTTTAAAGAACTAAAGCACAATCAAGTCTAATTGAACTTCGTTTTACAATCTTTTGTAAGGACATTAAACAACGCAAATTTAAAGGTTAAGTAAAAAAAAAAAACATTTTTGAATCATGTAAGTTAATCATTCTATAATTTAAGCCATTTGTATGTACGTCTGTTTGATGACGGTTTTGTAAGAGAAAAAGGGCACAATAAATTGAATGCAAGCTATTTACTATAGAAATTTGAGACATAAATGTTTGCGATCGAAATAATATCTTATAACATCATCTTGCCATGTTTCTTGTTATTCTTTCTTCTACTTAATCTTCTTTTTGTCAATTGATTGAGCAATTTCGATAAATGTTCGCTCATGTTATCGTCAATTCCAAGTCACATATCAATGTATCGCATTGAATGTTGAACATGAGTAAGTGGGTAAGATGTAATAAGAAGATCCCAATTTAACACAGTTTAATAATAACTAGATTCAATATTAACTCATTTTGGTAAGAATAAATTTGATGATATCAACTGGAATAATTTCTATTTAATAAATCAAATATTTACTGCTACTGATGCCTTTTTAAATTTTTCTTTTTTATTTACTCAGCAAAGATAACAAAGTTATGATGAGAAGAAATTAAGCTATTCTACGTGTGTGCGTATAAATATCAGCAATAATCAGGGTTGGGGATTTCAAATCGATTTTAATTAAAATCACACGATTTTATTTTGATTTTTGATTTAAATCTCAATGGTAAAATGATTTTAAAATGATTTTTGATTTAAATCATTTTGTATGAATGATTTTAAAATGATTTTTGATTTAAATCATTTTGTATGAATGATTTTAAAATGATTTTTGATTTAAATCATTTTGTATGAATGATTTTAAAATGATTTTTGATTTAAATCATTTGTATGAATGATTTTTTTTGTGATTTTAAATCATTCTATGTAAAATTTTTGCCAGAAAATTTTGGATTTAAGCATGAAGTTCTTTGAAATATCACTTCTGATGTATGCAGCAAGCATCAATGGAATGTATAGAACCTTATTTGGCATGTAGGAAGTAGCGGAACTGCTTAGTTCCGGAGATCTGACCCCCTCTCTAAAAACTCATGAAACGTTCAGAAATGAAATAAAAATTTTTTTGGTCACTTCCAGCCAGTTGGACGTACCCAGTTCGTTTTGTTTTGACAGGTCTTAACATTTATATTCTTCTAAATTTAAAATGAATACTGCAGCAGTGTTCTAATTGCTCTTTAAAATTGGTCTGAAACAGGCTATGTCCTATGTCCAAATGACTGGAACTGATAAAATAAAAAATTATTTAATTTCTGGACGTTTCATAACATTTTAAAGAGTTGTTGAGATTTCAGGAACCAAGCACTTCCACTACTTCCAACATGTCTATTAAGGTTCTGTATATAACAATCATGCTTTCTGTCTACACATTATTCATTTTATTTTAGTATAAAGGCTTAAAATTGCTCCTTTCGGAAAATTATTTGATTTTCATGAAGAAATTTATTGCGTTGCGGCTGAATGCAGTTGGACATAGCCTGTTCTTTAAGTTTTGCTGGAAAAGTTTTCAGTGTATTCTTTTTCAAAAAGGAAATTGAAACTTTTTAATCTTTTACTTGTTACTTCTGTATATTACAGAACTGGTTACGTCCAACTGGCTGGAAGTGACCAAAAAATTTTTATTTCATTTCTGAACGTTTCATGAGTTTTTAGAGAGGGGGTCAGATCTCCGGAACTAAGCAGTTCCGCTACTTCCTACATGCCAAATAAGGTTCTATACATTCCATTGATGCTTGCTGCATACATCAGAAGTGATATTTCAAAGAACTTCATGCTTAAATCCAAAATTTTCTGGCAAAAATTTTACATAGAATGATTTAAAATCACAAAAAAAATCATTCATACAAATGATTTAAATCAAAAATCATTTTAAAATCATTCATACAAAATGATTTAAATCAAAAATCATTTTAAAATCATTCATACAAAATGATTTAAATCAAAAATCATTTTAAAATCATTTTACCATTGAGATTTAAATCAAAAATCAAAATAAAAATCATTTCAAAATGATTTTTGATTCGATTTCGATTTTAAAATCCCAACCCTGGCAATAATGTACGGCACATAAAAATGAATAATTTTTAAATATATATTATTAAATTAATTCCCAATAAATATAACGCCCAGAATATTTGTCATTTTTGTATTATAATATAAAGACTCAGCATTTATGGTAAGGCGCTTTTTCGGCTAGATTCGCAGCTGGTATTTTTGTTACATAGCATGAAAAAAGATTCTTATTTATGAAAAAATATCGGCAGCCAAGGAGCATTCATTCGAATATTTTTTTGTATCATCATCATTTTATATGGTTCTTGTATGCATCTTTCTTAAATTTAATAATAAATCATGATAACTTTTTATCATTTTGTCTCATAGAAAAAAATCAGGAACATCCAAGTGGAGACCATCTCTTCTTCTATTAACGAAAAATCCTTCATTTTGCTAAAGTTTTAACCTTCTTTAAAATTAGTGTCCAGATAATTCAAAATCAGTAAAAATTCTAATGTCTTCTTAATATTACTAGCCATAGGCTGGATATTTGCTCACTTTTCCCGGTTTTTACGCTCTCCAAAATTTTACAAAAAAAAATCTTCTGATTTTTCTTCTTTTTTAAAAGTCATTGATTTCCTCAAATTATCAAATTTTTTTCTTATTTTTTTTTCAAAAAAAAAAACATAAGCAAGGTGGGTGTATTAATGATATTTTAATTAAACATTTTTTATAGCGCTTTTGAGAAAATATGTAATAATTTCCTTACTATTCTTTTCTGCTAAGTACAAACAACATACGACAATATAATCTTACCAATGTGCGATGTCATATCTTTGCTTGCAGATTTTCATCTATTTCTTCCTTTTTCATTTAAACAAAGAAAAAATGAAAGCAAATTTCAGTCAAAACAATAATAATAAGTTTCTCTTCTTCATTTTTCTCGCATACACTTCCGAACGTAAGTATTCTCCATTCTCTTTTTGTTTGGCAACTGAAAATCATTGAGCTTCTTAGAAACAACATTATATTTATTTATATTTTGCTGACGATGAATGTTGCAGAAAAAAATTTTGTTTAATAAATTTATGCTTTTTTGAAATAAATAAAATGAGAGAATTATGATGGGGTGTTTAGTATATGCTGCAGCAATCTATCATGATTAATGAATGGCACCAAAAAGAGTAAAAAGTTGATTCATGAATTTTATACAGAGTACAAAAATATGTACGTTCAAAGATTGAGTGAATGAGTATGATAAAATATGTAAAAAGACAGTATGAATAGATTAAAATTAATTTATTTCCTACTAAGGCGATGAAATTCTCGAGGGTTTTCCATTCTTATGAGCAGAAAATCAATTTGTGGATTAGATTATTCTTTAAGTATTCAATTCAACTTTTAAAATTTTGGTAATTTTTTATGTTTTACAATACAATTTTTTTAGATGAAGAAACAATGCAATCCAAAAGTTAAGCAGCAAAAATTAAAACATTAAAATTTTTAATCTTCTTTATTTCCTTCGGAAGGTTAAATATAATAAAATTGGTGTGACAGGCTATGGAGGTATAAAAAATCTGGCATTTAGAAAATGCTTGGAATTTTACCAAAATTATTTTTGTGTTAAATTCCCTCACCTCCTGCTACCGTAAATAAGTAAATTTTATGACAAGCGATATGCTGCCTTTTTTTATTTTTTTAGGAAAAAAATAAAACGGTATTTATTTTTTAATCACTTGCACAATCATATTAGTAAAGGACTCACTTTGGATAGAGAAAAAATTATCTTCGTAAAATTTTCAACCAATCATTCAAATTCCCTATTTTACTAGCAAAAAGTATAAAAAATACTTTTGAGTTTTAATTTCAAACATTAAAAAGAGGAAATGAAAAAAAAAGTTTTCGCATAAAATTGTTTTTTTTTTTTTTTTGTTCTTCTCTCATTCCTTCCTATTTCCTTTCCTATAAAATATTCTCATCGCTTTTTTTATCTCATTAAAAATTCTTGAATTTTTTTCTGCATGAACAATAAAAACAAGTTGAATAGTGACGTAAATATGTAATTTTTTTGCCAACAATTGCGTCAATCAATTGAATTTATAATGAAGTGTATAGATAGCAATAGTAAGAAACTAAACAAATATACTTTTCAATTGTATATATATAACATACAGACATTCAACTTTAATTTTTTGTCAAATCGAAAAAGAAAAATAAGTACAAAGAAATTTTTAAATTGAAATTTATTCCAATGTCCGTAATAAATGAATATATTCCAATGAGATGAGTGCAAAATGAGTAAGTTATAGATGAAGAGAAAAAAGAGAAATGAGAAGCAAAATTAACTTATGAAGGAAGAAAACGAAAAAGAAATAATAAAGAGAATTGCAAAAAATTAAAAATTAGATCGTAATAATGAAAACATCGACATGTGCGCACCATATTGTTGTGTCAAAAGTTCTTTTGTTTATAATTAATTTATTTTATGTACTGTAGAACAAAATCTCAATTTTAGAAGTCAAATCAATAGATTTTCATTTACTTTACAAATTTTAATCGAAATTACGTGTCCGTAGCAGGTTTCAAGTAATCATACAATAGTAATTATTAAATAATAAATTAAAAAAAAAATTGTTGCAAAAATTTAAAGCTTGAGTTTTAAAGCCTCCCATATGTATTTAGATTAAATACAGATTATTTTCTAAATGAGTATTAAAAATAAGTACAACATAAATTTCTTTCGTAGCACATGAGTACAGAGAAACATGTTTCAATTTCTCATCATAAATCCATTCCCTTTTATCCATGATACGTTTCAAATTTCAACAGCAAAAAATATATATTTAATACCACATAAATTAGAGATACAAGTAATCTAATACACTCTGCTTTAATTTTTAATACCTTGAATCCATTCACTTTAATTTGAAAAAAAAATCTAATCATTCGCTGAATTAACTTGGTTTCATGTATTTACTCCAAACATCATTTCAAAAATTTTCACACATTTTTTTCTCTCATTTTTTTACATTTCTTTGTTTCGTCTTTTAAACTTCAAAACAAATTCTCATAAGACATTAAATTCCATGTTTAACTTTAAAAAAAAAACCTCTCCGTAAGTCTCTTTTACTCAGCACGCGAGTAAGTTAATGGGTTAAGCAAAGCACACACATATGCAAAACAGAACACATTGCACTCATACAAATGAGAAAAACAACCGTAGTAAGTTTATTTTCGCTTCCAGTAATTCTTCTTCTATATCTTCTTTTTCGTGTCTCACTTCTCACATTTCTCAGTTGGAATCAGTCATTGAGCAAGTGAATTTCAGTTTTTGTTAGTATTTATTATTTTAAATGTATCGTTGATTAAAAATAAGAAAACTTAGTATTAAAAAATTAAGTTAACAAGTCAAAATTTGCAAATGAATCAAATTATAAGTTAGTTAAAATTACAAATTCAATAAACTTTCGAAATCATTCGTTTTCAAAGAAAAAAAAAACTGTAAGTATACTCTTAGAAAAAAAATTACAAGAAAGTTGTAAATTGTATGAAAATTTTAACAAGACTCTTGTTAAAATAGTGTTAACAAGAAAAATTGTTATTTCAACAAGAAAAATTGTTACCAAAATTGTTAACAAGAAAATTGTTATTTTAACAATTTTTCTTGTTAGTTTTAAAAATTTTCGAAAAAAATATTTTTTACAATTTTCTGGTTAATTTTAACTAGAAAGTTTTTAAATTTTGGTCACCCATCCAATTCTAAAAACAATTTTGTGTTGCTTAACTTTCGTGGCCTTGCTGATGATCCTTTG
Organism: Chironomus striatipennis; assembly: GCA_026123125.1. Lineage (NCBI taxonomy): Eukaryota > Metazoa > Arthropoda > Insecta > Diptera > Chironomidae > Chironomus > Chironomus striatipennis. The sequence continues at coordinate 44,467,655 of CM047393.1, read as the reverse complement.
CTCCTCCTTGTGAATTATTTTATAACATTAATTTGAATTTTTCACCAATTTAAATGAATTTATTTTTAATAATTCGAAATTTAATTTTTTAAATTTCTAAAAACGTTCATCAGCAGAAACATATTAAAAGTATGAAAATGACGAATTTAAATTTTGATATAAAAATGTAATTATAAGGAAAGATCTCATTAAATATTTAACAATTTTTTTGTTGAATTTAACAATAAAAATTGTTGATGCTTATGACCACTTTTTATTTAATTTCTTAATTTAAATGATTAATTATGATAAAATCAAGTCTCATGATAGCTTTAACAATAATAAAAAGTTAAAAATATATTCAAATTCCACAAAATATCAAGAAAAAGTTTTACAATATTTATTGTTGATTTAACAATTTTTCTTGTAAAGTCCTCAACAATAAAAATTGTTAAAAAAATTTTTTTCATGTAAAATCAACAATTTTCTTGTTAACATAAAAAAAAAAAATTTAACCAGAAAAATTGTTAAGTTTTTTCTAAGAGTGTATAAATATCATCTATCAGAGTTCAGACAAACAGTAAAGAAATGAGAAGAAGAAAATAGAACACGGTGAAGATGTACATGATAAGTACCTTTGCGTCTGAAAAGTCGAAGTTTTTAAATTTTTTATTATGATTTTAAATTCAAAATCAGCAACTTTTACTCTGGATATATAAATTTCAATGTGCGTATAAATCACTAACAACGCTGACGTAATTTTTGTACGTTTAGTTTTTTTGTGTTTACGACTGTTCATGATTATTAGTTTTCATCTTTTGCTAATGTTAAAAAAGTAGAAAAATTAATGAGTAATCACACGTATTAGCACTAATATTAGGCAACACATACTAAAGTAAGCTCAATAATTCTCCGAAGTGCTTTTATATTTACTCGTTTTTATATAAATTTTCTAAATTTTAGCTAATTTTCTGAAGTTAAAAATATATTCCATAGTTTTTAATTTTAACGTCTTCTTATGAAGCTAAGATTATCATCACGATTTACCAAAATGAAATGAAATAAGTTGAAACTCACAAAAAACATGAATAACCTCAAAATTGCTCGAAATCTCGTTCAATGTGTTTAATATTTTGTAATAATAATTACTAAACAAACGAAATATAGACAATCTTTTTTCAAATAGATGTTTTTTAGCCGATAAAACAGTCACAATCAGAAATACGTATTGAAGAATTATTAAAAGACAGAATAAACATTTTTTTAGGATTTATTGTTAAAAAAATTTGATTGAATCTTTAAAAATATAATTTTTAGTAGAATTAGTATGAAAATTAATCATGGATCAAAATATAATTAGATTTTTTTAAAAATCTCTTCAAAATTAATTAAAAACGATCTCCAATTTCTAGTTTAAATTTAAAATTTATTGGTATTTGAAAATTTTATGCATTTATAGAGTTTTGGAGAAAAATTAATTTTTTAATTAAATTTATTTCAAACACTTTTCAAATGATGATGTTAAAACAGCTAATTAAACATAAATTACTTTTATTTAAATAATAAATAATTTCATTTGGAGTAAAAAAAATGTACAATCAATGTCAATTTAGCGATAAATTGAATTATTCATCTTCTCCTGTTAATTTTGATATGAGTTTTAATTTGAATAAAATATTGAATCAATGATATTGGAAAGCTATTGAAAAAATATAAAATTCTGATAACTTTATTAATAATAAATATATCTGTTCAAATTTAATAAATTTGGCTGATTAATTGACATATTATTTTCATATAAAAGCAAATAACGAGATGGAAAAATAGTTTTTCAATTTTTTAACATATTTGAATTAAATTTATTTGCATTTCAATTTTGTATTGAATAATATATACTAGGGAGTCTCGTTTTGAGTAATTGATTAGATCAAAAATGAAATCTACTCCAGTTAAAACGTATGAAAACTTACTGTAAAAAAATTCAAATTTTCATATGCACACTTAAGCTCCTCAAATTGAGACCTTACAGTATAGATTGATTGATTTATACAAAACAGAAAGAATATATTGCGTTAACTTAAAATTAAAATCTTTTTGTAGTCAGTGTCAAAATCAAAAAAGTATTTGATAAGATAACTTTTCTAAATTCAATGAAATTAATGACTATAAAGACTAAAGCATTAAGTCAATGAATTTCACTGATAAAAACACATCAATAACATAGTACTGAACTAATGAGTCATTCTCGCTACAATAAACAGCGTTCAATTCTAGGTTATATGATTATCTTTCCTTGACACTTGATTCGATTTTATATAACTTTTTTTTTTTACTTATTTTAATTTTATTATATTCTTGAAATTTTAAATATTATTAATAAAATCTTTTTTATTGAGGAATTTTTATTTTCTGCTAATTTTATGCTTTCTTATCCCATTAGCGTTACTTTATTATCAGCATCATCAGCATCTTCATGCAAGAGTTTGAATTATTCTTCATGTTACATTCGTTCACAATGTAATTACACAATTTTATTATTGTCGACATTTCAGAATCATAAAAATGATTGAAGTTTTTTTTGCTCGTATAGTTCTGTTTCTATATCTTTACTGCGCACGAAAGCATATGTGAAAAAGCAGAAAATTCTGCAGACTTGCTAATGGGAAGGAAATAAAGGAGAGAGAAAGATTTTAGTGATGCTGATTACATACCTTATATGAAAGTTAATTGCAGTGTAAATATTACACTCTGATACATAAATTGCCTTACATTCATGTTTAATTATCACACGATAATATGACAAGTTATTCTAAAATGGAAATTGAAAATTACAATTTAATGGGAAATAACTTGAAAAGTTTTTTTTATTTCAATTGAAAAAGTAATTAAGAAAGTTATTGCATATTCGTTTATTTTTTTATCACAAAAACAATCTAGTCATCTTTGGAGATTTTAATTACTAAAGTCATCAACTTTCAATTACAAATTCCTTCTTAAAGGAATAAAAATGTCAATAAAATAATATGTGAATTAAAAAAAATGTAGTGTGAGCATTAACCCAAGTCTTGTCAATAAAAATTGGTCAATAAAGAATTCTAGAGATTTAAAAAGTTGAAGTGGATGACAAATAATAATCATAGTCATTAACGAATCTTAATCTACCACTTGCATGTTTGAACAGACGAGAGAAGCTAATGTGCTCTTCTACTGCACTTGCTTTATGATTTCAAATGAATGCATGTTCATTATTGTTCTCCTATCATACTTTTCTTTTTACTCGTGAAGATTATTCATACTGTGTCGAGTGACATGTGTAATCATAAATATTACATAATAATCTCTGTGTGTTTGCTATATGACTTAATCTGCTTTTTGCGCAAGGTACAGAAACTTGTGATATTTAATCATGATTCTATTCTCTTCGCAGTTTGTCTTAATTAATAAAAGTTATTCGTAAAATTCTTAACGCTTAGAGAGGGGGAAAAAGTCTAAGATTATTATACGCTCAATACTAATTTTTTCAAAATCTTTTACAAAATTTGTTACGACCAAGGGGGGTCAAAAATCACGATTTTTGAGTTATGAATTTTACGAACAACCTAACAGCATATACAGCATATTTTAATTAAATCACTTTAGATTCTTAATCAAAATATATTTTTATTTAAGATTTAAAATTACAAAAAGATATATGGAAAGTGCAATACAGGAACTACTTGTAATCTCACACATTTTTTTTTTTGTTTTTGTTTTTCAAACATCTTTAGATAAAAAGCACATGTAGAGGATAAACAGCATTACGTAAAGCTAAAGATTAACTTTTTTCGTTGTGAGCGCATTAAGGAAATTATAACGAAAAAACGGCTTGTTTTACAACATATTCAGAATTTAGGATATTTTTGGTTTGCTTTAATAAACATCATGAAAACTTGATACACTTTTAAAGTATTTCATATCAAATATTTTATTTTTTTGCATTAATTAAATGAAAATTTTCAAAAAGATTATTGTAGATGAAAAATAGAAATGATTCTAGCAAATAAGCAAATCTCAGTAAAAGTTCATCTAATCAAATATAAATGTAAAATGAGAAATATTTAGATTAATTTTTGATTTGAGAAAGATATTTATGCATCACAAAACTTGTTTAAACGAATTCAATATTCAAAAAATTAGAACAAAACAAAAAACCCTTTTTAAATTCATTATGAATGGAACAACTTAATATTAAATAAGATCTTAAAAGCAAAAAAGAATTTTTTATTTAAAAGCAACGAAAAGACTTAAATTTGGAAGAAAAAATGACACATGACCTGATAACTCGAATAATTCTTATCAACATACTTCTACTTTTAACGGCATCAAATGCCAGAAATTTCGAGTATAGATTGATACAATCTAATAATATACAGCGACAGGAATTGTTGCAACAAAAATGTGAAAAGTATCACTACATAGACAGCAATGATGAAGAAAGTTATCCAAAATCAATCCATGAAATGAGTGAAGTAGACATGGAGCATTTACTGATTGATAAAAACCATAAATTTCTATACTGTTACGTTCCAAAGGTAAGTGTCTCAATTTGAATCAAAATGACATCTATTTTTCTTTATTGTGGTTGAACAATCAATTTCATTTCATTCCAATAATAATGCTAGTGAAACTCTCATCATTATAACTTAACTGAGATGTTGTGTTTGGAATGCATAATGGTTGATTTTGACAAATTCATTAAATTCAAATCAAACATAAATGATAACTAGTTTTAACGTAATTAGTTTTTGCATACAATGTGAAGATTGTTTGATGTGGTTTTATTGAAAAAGAGTTAATTTATAAGCGGATTTAATATCTAGAAGTAGGAAAATTAGAAGTGTCAAACCCTCGTAAATGGGTTTCTAGAACTTATCCATGCCCTAAAGAAAAAATGGTTCGGTTGAAAATACCCTAAAGCCTAAGATTAACTCTAGGGTATATAGGATATTGTCAGGGGCGTAATCAGCAATTTTTTTGAGGAGGCGCCCAAAAAAATAATTTTGCTTTTAACTATTCATTTTTTTTCTCTAAGTTTATAAAGTGTCAATAAGAGTTATTATAGCGGTCGAGCAAAGCGAGCCCATATGAATATGCTGTTTATTCTTATTACGAATGACCCCCAAAATATTTATTTTTTAATTCAGGTTGCATGTACTAATTGGAAAAGAGTATTAATGATAATAACTGGAAAATCAAACAAAACAGATCCTTTGCATATATCAGCAACATTAGCCCATTCTCCAGGAATGTGAGTAAATTGGTTTAAATAATTTTTATTGTTAAATCTTGTTTGTTTAAAATATACAGAAAATAATAATTGCTATGAATTAAAAATTCATAAAGTTTTTCTATTATATTGTTTCTTTTTCTATGTGATCCCAATGACTTCTCAACTATATTAAACAACTTGAACTGATATGTTACATGTATGGATGAATGTTTGTCGAGAAGGTTTGATAAATTCAGTTCATTGTCAAGTGAAGAGAAAGAACAAGTTCTATCAGATTATACACGATTTATTATAGTGAGACATCCCTTTGAACGACTGCTTTCTGCTTATAGGAACAAGTTTGAGGGAAATTTAGAGAGTGCCAGGTATTTTCAGGTAATGAATATATTTATAATTTTTAAATTTTCATTTAGCGTTCACTTGTGTCACATTTTTTTGTAACCTTATTTTTCTTCATCTTTCTTTTTCCTCTTTATTTCTCTAATTCGTTTTCCCATGACATGAAAATTGAATCTTAGAGAAATTCATTTCTATTCTTTTCCAATCTTTGTGCTCATAATGTTAATACAATGAGGCATTTTTTCGGTTCGTTAGTATTCTGTCCATTTCGTAATCCTTCGTTCATTAATTTATTGTTTTCGAAAGAATTTTTGCTCTTTCTTTTCTATTTAGTGAGATGTTTTTTTTTCTTATTTCCTTTTCGTATTATATGTATTTCAAAATAAAATGGAAATAAAATATTGTAGACTTTTCTAGCAGGGATGAATACAAAATCATCAAAAAGTTTTAATTTTTAATTAATGTTTTCTGAGTTTTCAAATTCTAAAAGAGTTTTAAAAGTTTTTTATTCTCTTTTATTTTAAATAAGTTTCGTTCATTTTACTTATGTTTTTTATTCAATTTGATTTTTAGATTAGATATGAAAAGCTAAGAATTCTAGCTTCATTTATTGAAAATATAACTAAATTTATTATGAATTTTATGACGTATAAAATTTCATGTAAAAAAATTTGCTTGGCACAATGAAGATTTTATTCAGGGGTTGACATCTTCATTCAGAACAAAAGGATTTTTCATCCGATTTCATCTTTTTTCATCCGGATGAACAATAGTATATTTCATCCGGATGAAGTCGTGTCAACCTCTGGGATTTTATAGCATATAAAATCAGAGGTGTAGCTGGGTATAATCGGAAAACCCCCACTTTCCTTGTTTATACTTGATGTAATTAAACATTATATATCCAAATCAAAAATAAATCAAAAAGTACGAACATCACCCAAAAACTTCCCTCCACTCTCAAACAAAATTCCTAGCTACTCCCCTGATATCAAATATTCGAAAGATATTGTGTGTTCATAGAGATTTAATTAAATTTCACTTTTCTTCTTTATCTTCCATTTTTTTGTTCTTTTTCTTCCTCTTCATTTCCATGCTTCATTGTTGCTGATGATGTCGAAAACAATTCCGATATCTTTGACCATATTGGACCACATAATTTCCTTCATCCTATATATCATCCTATTGACCGGACAAATAAATAAACTTATGTGTATGTATAAAATTAATATAATACACATGGACATCATCAACATCAACAGACACGTATTGGTAGATTGATAATCAAGAACTTTCGTCCACATGCATCCCGTGATTCATTAATGAATGGTCACGATGTCACATTTGATGAGTTCGTACGTTATTTATTAACGCCCGAATTGAGTATGAATTATCAATCCAATCAATCATCGTTTAATGAGCATTGGGAATCTATCGCACGATTGTGTCATCCATGCTTAATTAAGTACAATGTAATTGGCAAATATGAGACGATAAATGACGATTCAGCACTAGCACTACACATGATTGGTGCTGATAATGTAACATTCCCAAAGGTTACAAGAACTTCAGGAACTAGTGAAAAGTTGCAACATTATATTGATCAATTACCTTTAGGATTAATAAGAAATCTTTATAAACTTTATGAGAGTGACTTCAAACTCTTCGATTATAATCTTGATGATATATTAGGATTTGAGCTTGGGTGATAGTCATTAAATAATTGATTTTAGGTTAAAAATTATGCACAAAAGTATTTTTAGTTCCTTATTTTGTTGATTTGAATTAGGTCAGCTTGCACGAAAATATCATTTTGGAAATGGGGAAAAAACTTTATTTTTATTCAAATTTATAAAGTTTTAAAATATTAAAAATTTAAAATGGTACTATGAAAAACTTAACAAAATTATTCTAAAAAGGCATAGGTATAATTATATTTAATTAAAATTCATAATGTATACAGGAATGAAATATTTTCTCTAAAATATCAAAGAAAATTTACCATAGAACTAGAAGAATATTTATGAACGCACATAGATGGAAAATATATTAAAAAACATCTCCTTTTTCCATCACCACGAACTTTATTTATTATCGGAAAAAATATGTTTTTAAATTGCTCTCGATAAAAAATTCCGCCCATACATATTCCCTTTTTAGCTTTAGGTTGTAATTGAGTGTAGGGAAGTTAGAGTAGACAAAAAAAAGGAAAATGTCAGGTGTATATTGATTAATTAATATCTCAAAATAAAAAATTATCTACCATAATACAAAGAGGGTTCACCAGCCCTCATTGAGTTGCTGTTCATTCAATATATTTTATACATATGGTTCTTATTATATGATTTTACTTTCTCTCACCACTCTCTGTTGTCTAATAAAATAATAATTATTATGTTCTACTGCTAGGAGCTCTAATTATAGAAATTTTTATAATTATAAATGTTTATTGTATGTCACATGATATGGTACATGCGATACTACCATTAGCTAAAAATGATTTGAACACTTTTACATGCCTTCATTCGCGATTTCAATTGTTATGGAATAGGATTATTTAGAAGACAGTGACGTAGCCAGGGTTTTTTAAGAGGAGGATGGAAATTTGTTACTTTTTTATGAAATATTGTTGAAGAAGGAAAGGGGATGGTAAGATTTATTTAATGGTTTTACGTAGAGCTATCAGATTTTACATTTACATCTTTTTCATTCTATTCTTCCCTGATTTATACATTATACGTAGATCTGACATAAACAGAATAAAATAACATGAACAAAATTGAAAAGGAGAAAAAGAAGTAAAACAACTGTGATGTTTAATTACTTAATAGATTAATACCCTTAACTCATGTTAAATTATTTGCATATTGTATTAATTTTTGGGGTTCAATACTATTTATATTTATATTTTTCAAAAGAATGACGAATAAAAAAATAATAATATGGATAATTATAGAAATGTGTGGAATTTCAATTGAACTAATTGCATTTTGCTATTAAATAAATAAAAGTTGTTATTTTAATACATATTTGAATTTGTTTTTTTTAACGAAATTTTAGTTTTACGTTAAGTAATAAATAAACAATCCCATAAATACCAACTATTTTTATAGATTCAATGAAAACCCATTCTTACAAATCGAAATATTTAGTCAACATTATTTATGAAGCATCACAAAAATGTTGCGCCAATTTATTATTTAAAATGCAAGTTACAAATCATTTTGATAAATAAATTATAAAAATTGAAAATTTATATACACTTATTTCAACAAGATAAATTTTCTACACTCAAAATATTTTTTTAATGTTGTTTTTCACCTTATTTTATTGTTCATGTGCTAACAATATAAAAACCGCGTCCCCTGATAAACACGTTTAAACATTTTTATAGCAAATTACGCATTCGTAATTAACGTAAATTTAATCCACAAAAAAATACTCAATTTATCACAAGCAATACTAGTAATCACCTTAATTTATTTAATTCTATCTCTATCTTTCGCACATTCAACAATGTACGCGTATATTAAAATAAGGCACTTGACAATGTTTAAATTACCTGCGATTATTTCCCAATCAATATGTGAATCCACATATATATACACACAAGGATAAACATATGTGATTGTTGGGAGTCGAATATAAAAAGAAAGAAGGTAAAAATATCGTGGCAATAAAATTTATATTTATGTGCAAAAATAAAAAATTATAGCAATAAATGGATGAATAAAATGAAGATGGAAAATGTTCGCCATTTAGATTCGTAAAAGGTGAATTATAAATTATATAATTTTGCATGATAGTATTAAATCGATGGTCATTTAGTATGTTTTTGTAAAGTATAAAAAAAGTCTCGAGTATGTTTTAAAACCACTACAAACTTTTGTAAAAAAGTTTTAAAAAATTCCCAATTTTCTACGGCAAACTTGTGAAGCAAAATAATCTGATGCACTGATTCTTTTATTATATAAAATCGAATCATCTAGTCAGCAAGAGTAAATTTCGATAGAAAGTAAATCCAAAAAAATTTCAACTTTCTATACAGATTTCAGTTTGCTGAAATAACGAAAAAAAAAATGAGATCTCATTTTTCAACATTAATGAAAAAATTCACATTAAAAAGTAGTAGAAGCTACAATACTAAATAAGAGAGAAAAATTTTTGAAGTAAGGCAAACTCATTATCAAGTTTAAGCACCATTGGGTATTGAGCGAAAAGCACTACAGACATGCTTTGAATTGAGTTTTTATTGCACCATTGAGAATAGAGTTTCATTATTGATTGAGCTATTGCGAATTGTATCTCTTTCTTTTCTGCTTATTTTTGTCTGCTTTATTTATTTTCATGCTTAGTATTAAATCTAATTATAATCTGACAGGTGAGTACTGCAAATGATGTTTGAAAGTCAAAGTATAACTTTTATGAAAAAATATGATAAATTATTGATTAATTATTGGATTAATGTGCCTTTTTTATTCTAGTATTTCAAAGTTTCAGTAATTTTTTTAGGTCGTTTGAATAATTTGTAACGCTAAAAATGACCATTTTGATACCCCCTTCCTCTCCTATGTTACAAATCTTAGATCCCATCTCTCCTTCCTAAGCGTTTAAAATATTAAGAACAACTCAATAATTCAATGTCAAATCATAATTTCCCATCCATATCCTATTCAACAGTTGATAATTAACTTCAAGTTTTAAAAAATTCAGTTGAAACATGCCTAAAAATTAAATCTCTAAACTTTTAATTATCATATTTTTTTGTAAATACTAATTACAAGCACAATTTTTAATCGCACTGCTCATCCATATTTAATCTATTCTAAAGCAAAACGACAACAGCTTGATTAACTTTCGGAAAATTTCTCCCTTTTTACCTTCATTTCACCTCATTTATAATAACAGCTTGTCAAACAAGCTTCATAAAATTTTTACTGCTTTTTCATTCGACATTGTTGTATTTTTGTCTTTTTTGTCTTTTTTTATTAATTTCAGTTTATATCTTCTAGTTATACATATTTCCCACCTGACATGAAAATAAAACTGAAATTAATCAAAACTGATTTAATGGTAAATTTTTATGAGACAATACACAGTGTTTTATCTTGTACATCATTAAAGAATCATTATTATTTTGATTCTTAAATTAATCTAGGTATCTAATTAAAACGTGAATTTTTATGATGACAAAAAAATAAGGTCTTTTTACTTTTACAAGAATAAGAAAAATTTTAGTCATTTGCAATCAATAATGCCACTCAAAAATTATCATTGGAAAGCTGATGAAGATTTTCACAAAAAAAAAATAAATAAATAAAAAAAAAATCTGAGAGGAATACTAAGTTATGCCAATTTAACATTGACATGCATGCAGTCAAAAGATCTGACAAGTTGAAAAAGAAAAGTTAGTGCTTAGAGTGAGCACTGTCATGTGCATTCAATTCTACATTCAAACGAAAAAAAAAGAAATCAGCAACGGAAGGAACTAAAAAATGCATACAGAGTCCGAACAGAAAACTGATGTGAATTTTCATCCAATTAAATCTATTCCTGTTTTTCTGCTTTCTTTTGTATTGCTGATCCAAAGTTTTTTTCCTCTGTTTCGCTCACCGGACAGGACACATATCTCCATACATACGTGAATAGAAATTCATATGTGCATCTTTATTGTTCACATCAAAGCTCGTTTTTATTCCCTTTATTTATTTATTACCGGATTTGTGCTTATTCGCCACTTTTTTATTATCTGAAAGTTTTTTTCTTTTTTATTATTGGATGTGTTGTATTTCGTTCACGCTTGCTGAAAGTAGTTAGCTTTCACATTTGAATGCGAAATAATTGGAATACAGATTGTTAATTATAAAATAAAATGGATAATAAAAACAATCTAATTAGATTTTTGGTGGTTTGACATTAAACAAAGTTTTAGTAATTGCTATGGTAAACTGAAAAAAATCTTTTAACGGTTAACTAATTTGCAAAAAATGAGGTAAAAATAATTCATGATTTGTAAAAGAAAGATTAAAAACGAAGAGGAAAATTTTCCACATCAATTGTTGCATTCTTCGTCCTTATTTTCTATCTTACACTTTTCTACCTCAAGTCAGTTTCATCAGTTATTTTTTTTACTACTTGACTTTATATACATATTGCATCATCATCAACAACAACCAAACTAGATTAAATGAATGAGTAAGTTTGTTTCTTACAAGTCATCCAGTCGATATCGAATAATTTATTTTCAATGCTTGACGAAGACTTAAATGATCGTTAGCAAGGGAAAAAGTAAAATAAATTTTTCTCTCGAAGATGAATGGATATGGAATGAAAAATGATGTAAAAAGTATAAAGGGCAATGAAAGCAAAAAATAATTTTCCATACCAGTAAATATTCTCAGCATAAAAATTAGTACTAACAACAATGCAGGATAGACAAAGACATGAAACATATTTTTTTACCTTCATTGTCACACAATAGTGATTACGAATGATAACATAAGTTTGTTAGTTAATCATGGGATTCAATCATGTTTTTTATGTAGTTAAATTAACTCTGATTTTTACAGGACTTATCATGTCTTAAGTTTGCTTTTGAAAAGTAAATGAATACAAAATACGGACATAACTATAGGTGCAATTTTTCTTTTTTTGTGAATTTATTTAATCTAAATATTTATTCAGTGCAAATTTACACAGCGATTTTCACACACATGAAATGAAATAATTCATATTTTATTTGCTCTCAATTTTATTATTATGATGATACCAATTTTTGTAGCTATTCAGTGGTTTTTATTCATATTGAACATAAATGGATGAGAGGGTGGGGGATGTATGAATAAATAAATTAATTCTGTGATTCAACGTGCAATTTAATATCTCTTGTGTTCTGTTTTGTGTACTATATGTGTATTCATAATAGGTGCACATGTACATTTATTTTATCACGTTTTGGTTTGCAGAGAGAATAAAAACTCCTTTATTTTCATTTTATAATTTTGATAATATTTTTATTTTTGAATACTATATGAAATAAAATTGAATAATCGCAGGGTTTATGAATTAAATTAAATAAACCCATTCAGTTCATCAGAATGTGTAATCATCACAGTATTACCATTTCCAAATTATTTGTCGAATATAGCAAAAATTATTTTATTAAAACATTTTTTAAAAAAAAAGTTAACATAATAAAACATTTTAAATCACTGAAATACAGTCATATGTCGTATGTCTTAATTACTCGTAAATAGAATGTAATTTTGTTGAAAATACATAAATATGCTGAAATTAGATCAAACCACAATTATTTGATAATCAATAGTAAAACAAAGTTTCTCAAATTGCACAAACCTCATCTGTATATTACTTCCTTGAATAACATCTCTTCCTTTTAGGGTTAATCAATTTATTCATGAAACTAAATTTAGTTGGTAAACTCATATAACATCTTCATGAACATAAAAAAAAATATTTTTAAGTACAGAGGGTCCTCTATTTGAACAGTTTCGATTTGAATCGTCAGAATTTTTCAAACATAAATTCAAATTTTTTAATGCGTCTCGATTTAAATAAAATTTTTAAGGAACAAAACAACTGTTTTGCAAAACAAGACCCCCTGTATTTTTCTTACACCACTAGTTCCTGCATGATATAGTATTAGTAAATGAAAAACTTTTGTTCCCATTTCTATCTTACCCCCCATCATAATCTTTGTCGTTTTCACTAGATTTTACAAATCCAACCTTCCGCCTTCTATGCAGTTATTACAAAATACGTTGGAGAAATAATTTTGGTGAAAATTATATTATGCAGGAAATTAAAAGCAAGAAGTTACACATAATACACCAAGCAAAATAGCAGAGAAGAAGAGAAAAAAGTTTAATATCTGTTGCTTTGAGAATTAATTTTTTCTTTTTTTCGTATATTTTCCTTTCACATTTCCTTTTACTGAGCGAATAAACTACTTTTGGAATTGAGAAGGAAAAATTTCTTTTCTCTGTTTTTATGAAATGGCTTATTACTTGTCCTCTCATCAGGGAATAAAAGTGTAATCCGTAATACGTGAAACATTTTCATGTTTTTATTAATAAGTTTTTCTGTTGCCAAAGAATTCTAAATGTTAGAATTTTGTACCCATAAAAATTCATGAGCACGTGAGTATTTATGTGAACATGATCATTGTCTACAAGAATTTTTTTTCTGTCAAATTAAATGAATAAGATCTTAAAGAAGCGAGGTGTAAATGATATGAACATTAAGAGTTTAATAAAGAAAATTTAACATAGAGCTCATAGGGTAAACTAACGAAAATGAACTATTCTAACAATATAGATGCTATTTAAGTGGATTAACCTTCTTAATTAAAACCTAATACACAGATATAGAGTGACGATGTGGAAAGACTGAATAGAGCAAGCAATGAATGTTCATTTTCTTTTCACTCTCTAATAACTACAATATGTATTCTTTTCTCTATTTCGCATCTATCCATTGACTTGTATGTTTATTTAATCCTGATACTACAAAGAAGGAGAAATGAACGATTCTAATAAATAGCACAAAATTTTTTTAAATTACTCAACATTGTGAATTTTTCAAACATTTTTTGTTAAATCAACCAATTTGGAAGAAAAATAGATTCTGTAAAAAATTAGTGTCGAAATATTTTCATCAAAACTTAACAGAAAATAGTAACCTTAATTCGAATTACTTCCAATTTTCCCAAATTGCTATATTTTTTATTAAACGTAAAGATTACTAAAAGAAATGTGGTTTTTAATATTCTCGTAATCATTTGTTGATTCAACGTACAATCGTGTGTATACTTCCTTTCAAAACCAATGTAAGTCTCTAACAAATTATATCTATGAACACAATGATAATAATGATGATACTCTTTATGTAACAAACTAAGCCGTAATATTCATATTCTTAAAACGAAGAAAAAAATATAAGAAGTCATTATGGTGCAGGAAAATTTTATTAGTTAAGAAGAGAAGTATATCCTCTTTCCTTTCCAAATATTCTGTATATATTGTACAGATTCAAGTGCTCAATTTTTGTATACGTATTATATGATGTGATTTTATCACGTATCAGATAATGATATTCAACAAGAAGTAAATATGTACCTCCAAGCTTATATCTTAAGAAGCATTTGAAAGTTCTTAGAACTTAAATTTATTAACTACAGTATTAATCTTAGAGACCAATTGAATTAGAATTTAAAAAATCTAACATTAGCTAGAATACTTATTTGACCACAGGACGTCGTTGATTTTAACAGTTGTTTTGTTCATAAAAATTGCCGTTAAATTCAAAATTTTGAATTTTTGTTTGGACAATTTTTTAATAATAAAATCAAATCTGTTCAAATCAAGGACCCTCTATACATGCCTTATAATTATTTTAACTATATTGCTTATATACAGATGGAGAAAAATTGTGTACGTCGATAAACAAACCAAAAATTATCTTTTAATAATTCAACATAACACGTCATCTATCATGTTCAATTTGAAATCAATAAAAACCATTTCTATACTGACTGACTTAAAAAAACCAGTTTTTGCTATTTTCCATATGGATATAATAATTGTTATTTCAAAACAGTGAATGAAATATAATGAATGCAGCAAAATTGAATTAAATAGAAATAGAACTGAAAATGTAGATTTTTAATAAAAAAAAAAATGATTTCACTTCATCGATATCAAATAAAACACATTCGTTGGAAGACGAGGTTAAAATTGAATTAGAAATTGACATCAACTAGCATGGCTGCTGATGTCTGACCATGTATACATACAATATTATAGTGTAGCCGCAATTAGATTTATCTATGATATGTTCGATGACATTTGTGAATCATGAAAATATCAGGTAGTTTACGCCTTTTGCAAACTAGTGATTAAAGCGCATTATTCAATGAAAATGAAATCAGACATATATTCATAAAAACTTGAAATTTACAGTGATTTTATGTTTTCAAACTATGTGCTTCTCTCATCAAACATAACATTTGCAATGTGTTCAAATGCACGCTCGATTTTGTGGTCATAATACACTTTTTTGATGAAACATTACATTTCAGTGCCCTATTCAATTGGAGTTTATTGAATTTTTATCCCTTTTAAAAGAAAATTTTGGATTGAGAAATTGATTGCCAATTAGAATTAATGTTGACAGCTACTGCTACTTGAATCGATTTTTGTTTCTTATTTTTACAGTTCATATAGCTAGTTGGGTATGAATAATTTATTTATTAAAGGTTTGAGTTTATAGATTTTCATATAATTTTGAATAAAAAAAATTCATAAACATTTATGAGAAAAAATCAATTTTTTGGCAATCGTTTTTGCTTCATAAGACTATTAAAGTATCAATTTTGAAAAAAAAATATTAATTCATATGTGATATACAATCTTTTTAATATGAAAAGCAAGCGACAACAAAATTTTCAAAATTTAATGTATATCCATCTACTCTATCATGTAGATGAACTGCATGTGCTAATAGTATTACTTGCAAAATATCTAAAATAGAAAAGTTATTTTAAAATTTTACTAATTCTTTTTTACCTGATTAGTACTAAGAAAGAAACAAAAAGTTTTATAATATTTTTGCATATAATAGTTATACAAATTTCAAAATAGTAAAAACATAACCAGACTTTTTTTTACCAATCTATAGAAATGAAAATTGTACGAATGATTGTATAAATGACCGATCATTGACCCGATATGTGCACTTTATTCGTGTGATATCATCAAATGAATATTGCATATGTCAATGTCCAATAATGGAACATTTCTTTCACTCATTCTCTGCGATAGCTTTGAATTTGCTTTTTTTTTGCTTCGCACAATCTCACATACTTCTGTACAAAAGGAAATTGACGCAATTGAAACAAGATTGAATGGTCGAGAAGGGTGGAGCAGAATATGTACGAAAATCTCTAATAAAACGGCATCTAATCGATATCAATTGAATCTGAAAACATTTTCATTTTTATGTCAATTCTCTTTTTTGGATGGGGATTGGAGGATGTCTGTCTGACTTTCAGTTTTATGCAAAAACGTTTATAAAAAAATAATCTTCTCAAGTAGTTTCTTTTGGTATCGTGAACCTAATCACGGCTAATCACGTTTTATAATAAAAGTCATCTCATATATGATAAGAAAATCAATCATATTTCTTTGAAAGCAAATTTCTCGAATCTCAAACCTTTTTAGCGCATTTTTGAAAACTTGTTTTCAAAAAGGAAGCTCAATCATGCACTTTGATCGGTCGTTCGGTCGTTCGGTCGTTCGGTCGTTCGGTCGTTCGGTCGTTCGGTCGTTCGGTCGTTCGGTCGTTCGGTCGTTCGGTCGTTCGGGTCCCAATTATCTCTTGATCTAGACTTCGTAGCAAGCTCGGAATTGTTTTAATAGCTTCATTGAATGTTTTTATTCCCGCCGTTTATATTGAAAAGTCAAAAAACACTCATTAAATAGCTTAATTCATCGATTTTATATTTCAAAAAAAATATGTAAACAATGCAGGGCAAAGCTATGCTGATGAGAAGTTTGAATTTTTTCTTACCGTTAAAAAATTTGAAATTTTTTTGACCGTTATTTCGGATTAAATTTTTTTCTTTTATACATCTTAATTAATTAACATTTAATTTTTTCATACAAAACAAATATAAGTGCGTTTAGAAATTTGAAAAATAATGAATGTGTTCAGAAATTTACATTGAACATTATAAAAATCAATTTTAAAGGAATTTTGATCTTTAGTTTTAAACTTATTATTGAAATGCATTATGATTAAAGAAACAGCAATAGAGTTTTAAAACTAGACATTCTTTTCTATTTAATCAATTGCTAATCGCTGCGTCAAAAATGCGCTGAAGTCCCTCGATATAAACGAGGACTTTTGTAATTTTTTATTTAATTGTTGGCAATTTATATTAATAACGTTTTAGGATTCTTGAAATCCTTAAATTTAATGGTATTAAAAAATAATGAAAAATGGAGAAAAAAATGACATATGCTATCCCATGTGACATGAATCACTCATACAAGTTGATAAATCGATGCTTGACCATTTCACATTTTAATTGGATTTTGATTGATTTTCATTTTTTTCATCCTTCTATATTGTGAATCTATGAGACATAGATTTTTTTTTTTTGTTCAAAAATACTAACCATAATCGGTTTATAGTGAAGAATACAAAGAATATGGTGGTTTAAGGATCTGAATGGTTATTAGTAGCTGCTGCTGATTTTACTGTTGTTGATATAACTGCTCATTGTGTTTGTTTTTAAAAAAATGTATGTTGAAAAATACCACATTGGGGATAAAAAGAGCAAAATAATAAAATGATGAGAAAAAAGCATAAGCGAAATGGATGTATAATCGCATGTCATCGTCTAATCCACAATGTAATAAAAATGTCATTTTCTCATCCGCAAAAGAGGAGAAATAATAAAAACAGAGAGTAGCAAAAAGAAGGAAGCATTTCCCATCTGTGAATGGCTTAAGATGAGGAAGGAGGAGGAAAAAAACGAACAGAGAAATGGAATTTAAGTATCATTTTCATTTTAATACATTCTTGCTGTGTCATACATTCTCATATTTCCTCTAAATTGAAAGCAGCACACAAAAAAAATATTTATATGATAATTGCAGTCAAGAGAGAATTTGTACTCTTGTCGCTCAAACATACATGATTCAATGTCAAAAGACTCATCATTAGAGTCAAAAATTTATTCTACTTTCCATTAAATCTTCTTCTTCTTCCTTTCAATCTTTATTATTATAGGAAAAAAATATAAGTCAAAGAACATATCGGTAATGGGTGAGAGGCAGGAAAACGTCAATCAAATTTAATGTTGTTTGTATTTATGACTTTTTGGGGCAAAAAAAATATGAAAACTTTTTTCGTCTTCTTTTTTTTCGTGAAAGCAAAAATAAAATCAAAGTCTATGATTTAAAGGTTTATGGAGTGTAAATCAAACAAGAACTTTCGAGCTTTGGGAAAATATTTTTTTTAAATTAATTGTATGAGGAAGTTTGAAGAACACATACACAATTTATGTTAAGCAAGTTACTGATTTGCATTGCTACTATGCTAAATTACACCTCAAATCACATTAGAATGGTATTTGACAAAATTAACGACTCGTAAGATTTTCACAAAAAAAAAAAAAAATATTTTTTTAAATATTCATTTTATGCACGAGTGTTCAATTTTCAATGATGAAACAAAAAAAAACATGTCACCTTGAGTTTCCATGCAATTTCAAGGAAATTTTACAAGCATCAACAAGTATGACTGCTGTAGAACCAAGCAAGTTTCTATATTTGTTCACGAACATTTATTTGATATGAATGAAGGAAAAATTAACTCAATGCGAATGAATTGCAGTGCAGTGGAAAATGATAATTTTTATATTTTTGTTTTGCTAACTATTTACCGCTTCTTATCACGAAAATGAATTTACGAATAAAACAAAAAGAGAAGAAAATTCGAAGAAATATTAAACAAGTCTCCCCCTTTTTTATTTTATTTATATAAAGCAAACATGAAATGGCAATGAGAATTCAACAAGAAAACATGTTGAAGTCAAATAAACCATTAATAAATTTAATATCGATTTTCCCACACTATAAAGTGTTATTATACTAAAGAAATCTCTTTTTCTCTACAATTTTCATACTTTTGTGCATATTTCTTTTCAATCAGGTATATAAATTCATGTTTGCATGATAATGTTTTATATAGAGTTTTTTTATGTTGTCTGATAAGTGGTGGCGAAGCATGAATAACAAAAAAGCCACGAACCAAGAGAAATACTTTTAAAAAAATTATATTTATTGTGATTGATAACTTTGTAATTATATCAACACAAATTATACTTTGTGATGAAAATTTAATAAGTATGGAGTTAATTGTGAATTTGTGAGTAGCTAGGAACTTTTAGGGGGAGCTTGTAAAAATTTGATTTTTGCATGAAAAATTCTGGCAGAGGGAGAAGAAGTGTGAATATTCATTTTTTTCAGGAAATCTTCTAACAAATTGGAAAAAAATTGTTAAATAAGAGGAGGGGAGGAGATAGAAATTCACCAACCCTGCTGAAAATCAAAGACGTTAGTCATTCTAAGTTTTATCAAAAAAAATGTTGAAAGAAAAAAAATTCTTGCAAAAAAGGAACCGCAACAAAAAAAATGTGTTCAATGAAAAAGGGAAGTGAAAACGACATGAGTAGCAAAGCCATGAATTATTTATTATTATGCAAAATAGTGAAAAATGAAAAATATGCTATTTGTTCCCTGTTTTTCATCATATTCTACCTTTTCTATCTACAAGCTTTTTCAAGCCATAAACTGAACATTGATTGCTCGAACGATGATGACGAAAAATATGTTTATCTCCTACTCATTGAAAGTTAGGAACTTTCAGAAATACCAAATTAATTGAAGTTAAAAAAGTCATTTCATTTTATTGTTTATTCAAATCAGAATTTTTTGATATTTTTTAAAAGAAGATTCGATCGAATTAAAAAAAAGCTTTTCATATTTTTTTAATAAATCGGTTATTAACCTTAGTTTATGTCCAATCAATTACAACCTATATTAAAATGGATTTTAGCGTTCAAAAAATTATAATAAATTGATTATTTATCAATCATCGTTTTGATCCATCCCTTCATCACCTTGTTTACCGACACAAAATATGTCAAAACACGAAAACGCAAAATGCATGAAGGGAAAATCTTAGATTGAAAAATAATTAGATTTAATAAATTTTCTCATCACAACATCAGTTTCAATATTTTGTCATCATTTTTGACATTATAGTAGTCAGTATACGAGCTTAAGTATTCATATAAACATAATTTATTTTTAGCAATTTTATAATATAATCACTATGTTGTTGAAATTTTTGTTATTAATTATTTAATCAAATTAAAATTGCAAGTTTAGTGCAAATTATTACTACTACAGTAATTTTTCACATCAGTGACTTAAAAACTTCTAATTTTATTAGGGTTTGAACATTGAAAGAAATTATAAAACTTTATAAAACAATTTATTTTTATTGTATTCTTGACATAGATTGTTTCAGTACACAATATTGGAACTAATCAATTAAATTTTATTTATTATTCAAACATTTCATTAGTTGTGCTTATTTATACTTTTCTATCGATAGTATTGAACAAGCACAGCTATATAAAAATCACTGGTTCGTAAGTTGTAATAAATTGAATAGAAAAAATAAGTATTGAGCTTTAATAGAAATTAATTTTTAATGGTAATTTATCGTTCTGCGCTATTTTGTTATTTATTAATGAAAACTACCACAAATATCAATGATTTTCATTTATTCCTTTCACATATCTTTATAGGAATAAATTGAACGGTCTAACAACGGTCTAAATGCATGAGAAAATTCATCATGTTGACAAAAAATCGCTAAGTAAGAGTAAGTAATGTAATAATATAGGATTCAAAATACTTTGAATATCAATTTGATGTATGTACGTTCGACAAGCATCTATTATGGGAATTATGGATTGGAAAAGAAAGTCATTATATTTTCATATCAATGCTTATTGCTTTCGCTGTTGCTTCATTAAATATTATGTGAGTTTTCTCGTTCTTCTTTCTATTATTCCTTGAAGCGCGTATAGATTTGCACGCTTTAAATGAAAAATTGTGCTGCGACATAAATAACCTATTGAATTGCACGTGGGAGTTAGTCCTTGAATTTTTTTTATGCTTACAAATTCTGATGGAAATTTTGGATTGAAATTTTGAATACCTAGTTAGAACAAAACATTTTAAAGATTTAAAGGGTAGGGGGTTACAACGGATTCCAGACCGTTAACCAGACTTAAAATTTACTTTCATCCAAAAAAATGTATGCCCCATAAAAAAAATTTTCGACTTAGCCCCTGAATCTTTTAAAGAGAAGCTTAATTTTAATAATTTAGTGTTAAATTACTAATTGAAGTCAGTTTTTAAATAATCATAAAACGAATTTAATAAAATTTTTCACTTGCTTAAATATTTATTGAGGTAAAACATGAAAAATATAGAAAATCTAAAAACATTAAATATTCCTTTTATTTCAAATGAAAAATGCCAACATCAACATTTTATTCCAACGATTTCGATGAAAATCAATTTAATTCCGCAAGACAATCAAAGGAAAATGAGAATATTCAGAAGAAGATAGAAAGAGAATGATAAGATTTTTTCAATTTAAATTTACTTCCTCTCAATCATTTCATTTGAAAACGATTGAAGATTGAATGAATGTGAAGGAAAATTTCTACTCAAGCGTTAATAAATTCATATTATTCTCTTTTAAATTTCTCATTTATAACGTAAATTCTTTCAAAAATCAATTTTCTTTACTTTCTTCTATTGCCTTTGTATACGGAAACACAAAAAAATTGTTGCTTCAAAAAAGCTTCTTCCTTATAAATTTTTTTGTCTTACATTTTTAAAATGAAGGGAAATTGATTTTTTTTTCCTTTCTTTGCTTTACCTGTTATATATTCCTTATATCCTTTTTTTCGAAATAATAGTACTTGGGGATAAATGTGATTTTTTCAATTTTTTTGTCAATGTACCTGCAATGAAAAAGAGCAAAAGAACAATCAGTAACTCACGTGAGACTTCAATTGCATATTTTGCAAAATTTATAAAATGAGCATTTTTTTGCATTTAAGTATTTTTTCTACCTGACTTTATAAATTTCTTACTCTATGATTTTCAAGTACTGTAAACTGAATTCTTTATCATTACCAGCCAGACACGACATACCTCATGTTACAATAATACTTCCAAAATTGAAGAGAAAATCTTCGATTGTCTTAGATAAAAAGTTTTTTTTTGCTACAATTCCATGAAATATTCAAGTTTCAACTTCAATCCATATTTTTGTTCCAGATTTTTTTTTTTTTTTTGCATTTCACAGTCCAACTTTTTTTGTGTGAAAAATTAAAGCATGTGAGATTCATGCATGAGAAAATTTTAAGAAATGGAATGGTCATGAAAAGGGATTTGTTGTTTTTTATACTTAACAAGAATAATAAGGAGAAAAATAATAAAAATATTTCTAATGTTGTTATTGTTGGTGAATCTACGAATACGAACACTATTTTGACTATAATAAAAGTATTGAATTTGAAAAGTTTGTTTTAATACTTTTTGTTGTGTTCAATCCTTTTATAAGGAGGAATATAGAAATTCACATGTATGATGTTTATGCTTTTATCTTTTTTCGTGTATCTACTTGTTTTTCTTTGCCCTAACATTTCGAATCTCTGTTGAGTTGCTAAAACTTCTTGGTCAATACATATAAATATATGTGTGTTACAGAATAAAGGGAAAATATATACATAGGCGAAATCATGTGAAAAGTAAAACTATTAATGCATTATCACGTTGCACGTCTTCTCTATAGAGATTATAACTTTTCCATCAAAGTTTTCATCGAAAATTTAAACATTGTTTTCAAATTCAATTAAATTATATATATAAATAATTTCACATTAAAGATTTTTATAAATTATATCAAATTTTAAAAATGTATGAACCATGCAAAACTATTGAAAAATTAAAAATATATTTTTAATGTATGGGGTCATTCACTTATGATGTACAATTTTTAATAAGGAAGGAGGGGGATCTGAAGTGACAGTTTTAAACAAAAGATTTTTTATTTGAAAATTTTGTAACAGAGGTTTTTATTGACGAACATCATAAGTGAACGACCCCTATTATAATTTAATTAAATTTACATTAATTCCTAATTATATATAAAAAGGTTTTTCATTTGCTTAGATTAGCTTTAAATATCATAAAAGAATATTTTCAGAAATCTCTTGAGAAAATTTTTAATGGGATTTAACTGCCTCTTATATTATAATTTAAAATAATCCAATTTTTCAATTAACACAGAAAATTTTCAACAATTTTCATTATTAGAATTTAATTACATCCTTTTAGCTCCTTTTAGCATATCATTTTGTCATTCCTAGAATAGAAGTAAAGCGTTCTCTTTTTTCAACTTCCTCAATTAAGGAAAGACAAACGTCAAATGAAATTTGTTCACTTTTCAGACGGAAACATTCGACGTGAAGGATGAAGGACTAAGAATTTCAATGCAATAGCATAGCAACCCTTAAGACTCACCTTAATTCATTTCATTTTTAATTACAAAAAATACATTTTCTAATTCCTATCGCAGTGAGTGCTCAATTCTTCTTTTAAGATTCTGTATTGTCGTTATGTGTACGTTTGTGTCTGTTTCAGACATTTCTTTCAAAAATCTGTATAAAATAGATAGATAGGAAGATTTATTTACTTTGGCACTTTAGTGCTTATTTCAGTTTATACAAATTCTCTCTTTTTTCACAATTTCCTTTTCCCAACAATTTCTTTCACCTGTTCAAGGAAGTAAGTTAATAGTAATCATTTTTTAAATTTAACTAAAGTCTGCAACGCATTTTGTTAAGTTTTATATCGATCGATAATTGAACAAATTTAAAATTTCAAAAATTCAATTTAAAGTTTTCAATCTTAAAAAGATAAGGACTCAGATATTTAGTAATTATTATACAAAATGAAAGTTTCAAAAGATTTATTTGTCATGAAAACGAGTGTTGAGCTTGAAAATATCATTTCCCGTGATTTGACACTTTCAAGTAGCTTACTTTCTTCGCATAAAAGAGATCGCAGAATTTCCCCTTCCTTTTAGTCATTTCTGTTCTTCTATAAAATATATAATTAAGAAAATTAAAGAAAGATAATGAGCATAGGGGCGGTTTTTAAAAATGAAAGATTCCGCCTGCTTTTACTTTGTCTTTCTCCTCTCCTTTCTTCTTTATAGTTTTTGAACATCCAAAGCACAATTAGGAAAGAAACGAAAATCTGTCTCTGAATAAAAAGTTTCCTTTCCTTTTCTTATACTTCTGACGTTTGAGCACTCGAGCGCAAGTGAAACTTTTCATTTCTCTGTTTGTTTTTCATAGTGCTTTAGAAAGAAACGAAGAACTAAGAGGAAGAAAATAAATTTAAAAAAATGTGAATATATTTATAAATGTATAGAGATGGAACAACTTCAAAATTAAAATTCTCAAGAGCTAATTTAATGTATAAAATGTCCACACAAAATGGAAGTAAGCAAAAAAAGAAAGATGAGAAAAATTTCATTTTTTTCCACTTATTTTGCATACATTTATAGTACTATTTAAATAACGACAAGTGTCTGAAAGAAGACACAGTAAGTTGAAAATATGCAAAAAAAAAAAATGATGAACCAAAGAGGAAGTTGATAGAATTGCAGCTGGTCAAAAAATGAAGAAATGAATTTTTATTTATGTTATATGAATTCCAGACTGTATGGATTTAGATTTATTTATTTAATATATTTGTATTGAAAATTAAGCATAAATCTTTTTAATGTCAATTTCTTTAAAACTATTCAAGTATATCTAGGACACATTTTTTTAAATTGTAAAAAATTCATGTAAAAAATATAGCAGTTGTGGTTTTACACATAATTTCATTGGAAAAGGCATACGTAATTTAAAATTTTGTTCACATGCACACATATACAATTTTGTTGTCATTTGTGATACTTGCTTTCATTGCTCTTTGTAAAATTCTCTTTCACCACATCAACTTAATTAGATTTATTTTACGATGTTTATGGGAGATAATTTTGATGAGAATTTCCGCTCGCTCGCATCAAAGGAATTTATTTCTATCATCATTCCATATATATATCTACAATATGCCGGGAGTTTAAAAAATTTGAATTGTGTCTTTTCCTTCTGTTGAATTGATGACAGTAATAGATGTTTGAGTCAACATCTAGAAATTATTTTTATATGAGCGTAGTTAGGGGGCTCACTTTACGAAAATTCTCTTAATTTTGCAAAGGTGTTTTAGATAAAATCAATATTCCTTAACACCCAGAATTTTTCATGAAAAAAATTATTTGCTCCCTCCCTCTCTCGAAAATATCTGGTATCGTCCCTGGTTTAAAGCATATATTATCTTATGTTTTGACTTGTAACTCCAAACATGT
This sequence comes from Chironomus striatipennis, assembly GCA_026123125.1. Lineage (NCBI taxonomy): Eukaryota > Metazoa > Arthropoda > Insecta > Diptera > Chironomidae > Chironomus > Chironomus striatipennis. Next base: position 44,441,962 of record CM047393.1, on the reverse strand, counting down.
CAGTCTTTAATCTCTAACTTTTAAATATAGAAACTATTAAATAGATTTTAATTCTTACTAAATTTATCTGGATTTTTGCAAAATTTAATGCAACTACAATTTCAAATTTATTATTCTATGATTAAAAAATTATTATTTTTTTTTTTCAAAATTTAAGACTTTTAAGACAAGTAATCAAAATAAACTAAAAATTTATTAATTCAACATAAAAACTTTTCAAATCTCTTCCATCAACGTTTATCATATTTGTTTACTTTTGTTGAAGTTTATCCATTTACCATGGATCGTTTTCATATTCACATATGGAAAAAAATTGATATGTTTGAAAAATAAATTGACAGATGTAATTGTAAGACTATAAAACATTCAAGAGGTATAGTATGAATTATTTTTTTTTTAATTCTGGTAGTTTTGACTTATTTTTGGTCAAAAAAAATTTCAATAATATTTAATTTTAACTTCTAGAAAATACCATGAAATCATGGAAATTATCGTATACAAATAAATACACAGCAAATTGCTTTTCAATATTTTCAACAATTCTTTTCCCCTTTCTCTATATAACTGACATTTGTTGAAAGTTAATTGGCGTAAATATGAGAGAATGGTTGTTGAATCATGAAAACAAATCGGAAAAAATCAAGTATAAAGGTTTTAGATGATTCATCAAAAATAAACTTAGAAGCCATGCTCAAAAAATCAATTAAAAATCAAATAGAAATAAAAAAAGCAACTTTTTTTGTTGAATGCAACAGATGTAAGGAATGTGTTGCATACTTCTAACATAGAAATAGTAATATAGGAGAAAAAGAAAATAAATAGCAGACAAGAGTTAGGAGACATTCAGACTGGAATTGAGATGTGATATCTTTCATCTATATACATTTTTGGCTCATACTAGAGAATATTTTCTCTCCTTTGCTTTACTAACATTTGTCTAGAGTAACACATATCTAGTTAGAAATTTACGTTTCATCAATGATGGAATAAAGTCGCACAATCATAAGTCGGCATCTGTTTGCAATTCTCTTTTTTATCTCTTTATTACCCCATAATAACAAGGAAATTGCTTTGTGACGAGAAAATTTATTTCCTGTTGCTTTAATTATAGCAACGTTCTTTAATTTTTTTTACCTTATTGTAAAGAGGAAATGTTTGATTGCAAAACTTTAAATTATTTTGCAATTTACATTTTAAATTTTTTGTTTTTTTTTTTTTTTCTTTTGGGTTGCCATCCTTTTTCATGCAAATAATACCAACGTCTGCCTTTTATCACAATTGTCATCTGTTTTGATTCAAATCAAAGCCTTAATTAATTGCAATCATTTTAATGAGAATAAAAGATTAAAGGCAAAAAGACAAAATAATTGAAAAAAGAGACATAAAATTTTTTGTATCACCTTTTTTTTATTTAGAAATCCCTTTTTTTCTAGATATTAAAGGAAAAAAATATAACAAAGAATATTTCATTTTTTTTTGCTTTACAATTTTTTAACTCGACAAAAAAGAAAATGAAACAAAGGAAAAATTGTAAGGGCTAGTTGAAAAAAGGAGTGGATAGCACAAAAAAGATGTTGCAAGATTAATTAATAAATCATAACATTTTCGCCTTGCTTTTATCTCCTTTGGATTTTTTTTTATTTCGTTGTTTTTGTTCATGTGATTATTCACACTGCATAAAACTTTTTCATTCTTTATGAATGAGGTCAGCATTAAGATAATTGAAAGCAACTTTCTTTAATACTTGTGAAAATTAGATTCAAAAGAAATTTTTCATTACTTTATAGCATAATTAATGTACAATTAATTGAATTTTCATCAGCAATATGAATGCAGAAAAATAAAAATTCCGTACTTTCCGAGGGGTCGCACCTTTGTGATTTGGTCGACTGTAATGAATAATTGTCAAGCTAGTTCTAACTGTCTACTATCAACAAAACATCGCAATAAAAAGGAACTAAAAATCATTACGATTTTTTTTTCACACTCTTTCCTTTTTTCATAAAAGATTTTTAAAACTTTTTTTTTTTTATTTCATTTGAATTTTCATCATATTAAACTAAATCACAATCAAACACCCATATAACCAAAGTATTCCATATGTATTACATTGACCTTCCTTAGGAACATGAATGGAATACATTAGGTCGATTTTGGTTACTAGGGCAGTTGCTTAGTGTATTCCTTGAGTTGAACATTTACATGAACTTTGTGCTGGATTCATCACAAATTTTCATTTTTGTGTTAAAAAAGAATACGTTTAGTTCTTTGTAAATGTAGTTCTAGTTTGAAAAAGAGATGAGCATTTCCAATTATTCCTTGAATGCAGCAGACATAACAGAATTGACAGTCAAAACATTGAGGTTTTCTCATAAAATCTATACAACAAATAAAATAAAGAAACAAGAAACAGAAATTAAGGAAAAATTAAAAAAAAAGATGACGAAAACAGAAAAATACAGTCTCTATTGCTTATATATTCACATTACGTCACCAACATCATTTTTAATATCCACAATGAAAATTACTTCCTCAAGCGGCAACACCAGAAGCTTGTTTATCGACAAGAATAATTAATTGCAATTTCTCGTTCTTGATAGCCTCAAACAACAAACAGCAGTTGCAAAAGTTGTAGAAACAGCAACAGAAAGTTTATAAACAAAAACTTTGAAATATTTATCTTCAGCACTTTATGGAATTTTCATTTTTCTCCTTTTTCTGTTTATTTTTCCTCTTTCCTTTCTGCCTCAGATAGTCAACATCGAAAAAAAGGGAAAAAATATTTATAAATTGAGCGAAAAAGATAATGATTATTTTTCAAAAACAAGAAGAGAAAGAAATCTTTACAAAAGTTTCATAAATCTTTAAAGAAAATTATCCTAAGAAAGATTAAGAGCAATAAATTAGAGCGATTTCTTCCGTTCTATTTAAAGTTAATCAAAACAAATGATGTGTATGTGTGTATGTGGAAATAAAAAATTTTATATTGTGTTGTGTAAAATTTTGAAAAATTGTCCTTAGTAGTCGTCTACTTAGTACATTACACAATAAAAGAACTTTTTGAACTCAACCTCCCTTTTCCTTGTTACACTTTTTGTATGAAAAAAATATTTCTTTTTTGACCTGTTACAGAATCCTAGACCAGCCTTAAAATTAAACGTACTAATAAATTGGCTTCAAATTAGAGAACAATGATTTAAATTTTAATATATTTTTTTCTTTCATAATTTATTAATTTTATTAGAATTAAATCGACTTACCAAAGTCTGTCTCACAGCTGTTTTTCAACTGATTAATAATAAAATGCGTTGAATCTCATTTATTACTTTAAATCTTGAAAACTTGAGCATTCGTTAGAAATGTTGCATATAAAAAAAATATTTTTCTTGAAGTTTTTTTTTTCCTTTTTTCTAGAGCTGTATAGTTTTATTTCATTATGATGAAAGTTTACCAGAACATCACTTGAAAATATATTCAAATTTATACAATTAAACAAGAGAAGAATTTTTCAGTTTAAATGAACTTTTAAACTTTTTCATACATTTTTTTATACGGAAAACAATTTTCATATAAATTAAATTTCAACAAAGTGCAAGAAAAAATTTTGTTGCACGTTAAAACTAAGAGATAACACTTGAGCTGCTTAAAATACTACATAAAAATCTCGAGGATATTCTCTTTGAATATTTCATATACCTAAGAGCAAACAGAGTTGAAAAGATGCCAACAAAAATTCAAAATTGTTAATACCAAAAAATCATAATACACATCTACAGCACATTCAAAACACACGGCAGTCATCGATGTTTAGGCAATATCTTTCACATTGGAAGAGATAAAGCGTATAAACGCTGAAGCTTATGATGGAAATATGCAAAATATTTCAAAAATCCTTTTTCCATCCATTCATTTTTCATACATATATGCCTAAAATTTGAATGAAAATCTGCACGATTCATAGAGCAAGAAAAGCATGGATCCAAAAAACATGAGAAGGAAGAAGCATTAGAGCAGCAATATTAGCATGAATGAATGGGAAATCTCAAAAGCGAGGAAATTTGCCGGAAAAAATCTTTTCAATAAATCGAAGTCGTTTTTCTTTCTTTTCTTTTTTTTTGTTTCTAAAAATATTTGTCCAAGATATTTGAATTGATGTGAAAAGGCTTTTTTTCTTTCATCGATCAATTTTTATGCGTTGAAATAATAATAATAATAAAACATTTGAGTAGAAAATCTTAACATTGCTTAAGGTTAGGAATTTTGAATTGAAAGCTTTTGATACGAATAAAATTAAAAATATTTATAATATTTAATGATTTAGAGTTTATAGTCGTTCACTAAATTGTTGACGAAAGATGACTTTTTTTGACCCCCACTAGTCGTAACAATTTCTATATGGGGTTTTAAAATTTTTTATATGAAGTGTAATAAAATCTTAGACTCCATCTATCTCCCTAAACGTTACAAATTCAACGATTCCTATTGTAAATCGCATAACCAGAATGAATCAACATATTTTGTACAGAATTTACTAATATAAATTGTGAAATCTTATGAGAATTCAATGGAGAGTCTAAAAGAGATTTTTCACACTCAGCCAACGATAAACCTTTAAATTTCTTATAAAATATAAAGGTATAGAATTTATTCAAATTATGGATTAAATTTTTGTTTAGACATTTTGAAGGTACCCAAATCATTTCGTCAATTTTTTATTTCTTTACTTTTGTTTTGTTTGTATTTCTCCCGTATCAAAACATTTAACAAAACCATCAACCATTTCTTTATGCATCAACACTCATCCCTGGCACATTTTCCTAAGCTCCATAAGTTATATTATAAACACCGAAAGGGGCATAAACCACAAACACATACACACACAACACACAAATTTTTTCTATCATCATCGTTATTTCTCTACTTTATTTAGATCATAGAAAATTTGGTGGATATTCATTATTAAAATATTGAAAATATTGAAAGAAAAAATATTTTTTGATTCCTCGAGAATGAGATTCAAACTTTGTCCTACATAAAATTTTACCAAACCATTGTCATTTTTTGCAAAAAATTGTGCTAAAATGTATCATAAATGGAAAGAAACTTTTCAACAATCATGTTTTTCAATACATTATGATGACGATAATACTTTAAATATACTTAATGCACACATTCAACCCTTTTGCTAAACATAAAATTCAATACGTACACATGAACCTATATACACAGTCTACATAGAAAAGAATGAAAAGGATTCATGAATGAGAAAAGTAAGTATCTGTTGATGGTCTCGTCCGATGTCATGAAGATCCTTCAAGAGGAATGGCAGAAAATTGAGAGAAATTCGTGTGGAAAATTTAAAGCCCATCATGTGAGAAATTGCCAAAATCATTCTTATATATGATCATGGATATAAATCTAAGTAATGGAGTACTGTGTGTCACAATTTATGAAATATATACACATCTACACATGCACTTACTGAACAATAAATAAATAGAGAGGAATGTATTGTGAAAGAAGAATATCTTTCTCAATTGAGGATTTTTTTTAAAGGAAGGAATAAAAGCACATAAGACGACGTTTAAGAAAGATTCATTCCATTTTTGAACAAAGAATTTTTTTCTCTCCTTTTATAAAAAATAAATAAAGTTGAGATTTTAACGTTACTACCTCATATATATATATTTTTTTCACATTGAAAACGACTTTACAAGAAATAAATTCGGAAGTGCTTTCTTCTCTTTCTCGCTCCATTTCTGTAAACGCTTTTCTGGTTTACTTCTATTATGTACAAGAAATCTCAGAAACGATACACTTATGATACGTTTTCTTAGCGTTAAATTTAGCAAAATAATCTTGGGGAATATAAAAAGCTTTAAAAAAATACTTAAAGACGAAAGAACAAAATTAATGAGCAATTAAGGGAGTAGCTGAAATGGGTTATTAAATAACATTGCCGAGTCTATTTTCAGAGCAGTTCATTAACGAAATTTAAAGTCGCATAAAGATCATTCTGTAGGTTTCCTCTTATCTATTGCGTCATCAAAGTTAAGCTCTTACATGAGTAATTTTAATCTTTTATTGTATGGAAAATTATCTGAAAAGTGTTTGACAGTAATCTCGAAAAATGAGTTAATTTTCTGAATACCTACAAAAGATAAAGTTTTAGGTAACAAGCCTAAGATTATACAAAAACCAAAAATGATAATCATATATTTTGTTTAACAAAAAAGGAATTATTTTTGTGTCTATTGTTTTCTATTTTTGATAAAATTAAAAATGTGAAAGGTTTCAATTTTCAAAAGAAAATTTTTAATTAAAAAATCTAATTGTTTAGTTCTTAAATAAATTTTACAATTTAAATTTTATCTAGAATATTTACACTATAAACACAAGATTAGAAAAGCTAGCGGTATTTGAAATGAAAAATTTATGTTTATTAAATGAAGATGAAGCGACAAACAAAATGAAAAGAAAATAATTACCCTTCAACTTGTCAATTTCTGTTCGTTATGGAAGCTCAAGAAATATGTTCAGCTGTCATAAATATTTACCAGTTTACGCTTAACTCATTTTCTGTTTCAAAAAGTTTTCTGCTTTTCGAATGAGTTTTTTTTAAAAAAAATAATGACTAATGAAAGGAAAATAATGAAAAATAATTTTGCGGACTGAAAATTTCCATTGTGTACTTTAGTATTAGCATTTGAAATATGATGAATGATTATTTAAAATATTGACTTTTGAATGTCTGTAGCTAAATAAAGCTGCAAACAATGATTCTAAGTATTACTTGAATTTATTTTGTATCTTTAGGGCACTTTCATTGAATTAAAAGCTCGTAAAATTCGTATACCCCCTTAGCTTCACATAAATTTTTTTAAAATCTTCTTTAAAATTTGTTACGTCAGGACTTTTTAGAAAAAATTTTAAATCCCTCCAATTTTACAAACGAACTCAAAAATAAAAAATAATTAATATAAATTTTTTTTTAAAAAAAAAAAAATCTTGTAGAACTCCATTTTCTAAATTTGAGTTAATAGAAATCATAAAAAATCACATCAAATAATAAATATTGATTTCACCTATGGGGCCGTTCACTTATTACGTAACGCAAAAATTCGGGTTTTTTACCCCCCCCCCCCTCCGTAACTTTTTTAACAAAAGAATCAGGTGCGAGAACAATAGACCGTAACAAACTCTCGACCCCCCCCCACCCTCAGAGCGTTACGTAATAAGTGAACGGCCCCTATGCTATATGATCCTTTTACACGCAAATGCTCGAAAATAATTGATATTATTCTGATATTCTGCTATAACATTTGATATCACTCATATTTGGAATTTATTGCGATGATATTCAGAAGATAGACATTCTTTGTAGTATGTATAACATATTCAACTATCTAATCATAACAATCATATCAATGAAGATACTATGACGAGATATAGGCTGTCTAATGACAATTATTATTACAATAAGCTACGATATTATTTATATAATGATTATTCATGTAATAAAACTCGTTCAACGTCAATTTATCTCATTAATTTTCCTTCTTTTATTATTTTAATGTTTATGTACCATCCATTCAATTATTAAATGATTTAATGTAAGCTATACTTTTATAAATTGAATGGAAAAATCATTATTTGCTTTTTATGCATTTGCATCAATTGAACGACAATGGAGGGTATAAGAAAGGGGTCGTTCACTTAGTACGTTACGCAAAAACTATTTTATATACTCCTTTTTTTAGTATAAAAATTTTCCTTCAAACTTTGAAATCTCACTTAAAAATTAATATTCTATTTAGGATCAATTTTTTTAATGCAAGAAACTTTAAACTTTTTAATTTATATAAAACTGTAAACTGCAGTGTGCTTCACATAATATTTCTGTGCGCTATGTGGCAATTAAATTTGAAAAAAAATGGAAAATGTATAAAAAGAAAATTCGATAATTGCTTTTCATTCTTTTCACTTTATACTTCTTATATATCCATCTAAAGCGTCGTAGCTGGTTTACACAATTCTCGACGATCTCATTATCAGATCCACTCAAAAGCCCACTCAATACCACTCACTTGACATTTTCTTTTTTGCTCTGTCTCTTGGTCTCACTTTGCCTCCATTTTCTTTCCTTTATTTTTCCTCAATGCTCCATAGCATGTAGACTTGCTTGCTAAAGATTACATTCAATAAATAATAATGAGAATTTTTTTCTTTTCTTGCTTAAAATGATAGTAAAAGATAATTGAAAAGTCTCTTGATGCTGCAAATTATCATTCAAGATATCTGCAAAGTTAATGAAATTTTAAATTTTTAAACATGAACACGAAGGAAAAATATTCTCGCCTTCGTTTCATCAATAGATGTATTCGATACTTTTTACGTTCTCAACGAGAAAATTTAATGATATTTGGGTAAGAAAAAACTAAGGAACAAATATTTTGGATATTTTTGAAAGCTGTTAAAAGCCTCGGAAAAGAGTTCTCATTAGTCTTGAAAAAGCTTAAACAAAATCAATAAAAATTCCTTTTATGACGACCCTCTTTTATTAAAATAATCAACGTTTAATAAAATTGAAAAGAGTTTAAATACTTGACTTGAAAAGAAACATCATTCTATTGTGAAGCCTTTTTTCATGGAATTTTTCGATTCTTTTCATCTTCAACATTATACAATTACAATCGAAAATCTTTCATTGAAGAAAAAGACAAATTAGCTTTGTTAAGAAATTTAAAAAATAAATAAGCACCAATAAAAATTCCTTTAAAGATTCGTTTATTCAATCATCTTAGAAAGGGGAAAAATTGCAAAATGATACAAATAAAAGTTTTTTTTTTATTTAAAAGCAGCTTGATAGATCAGAAAATAGAAAGCAACAAAAGTGGGTACATGCGGAAAAACAATGGAAAGAGGAAGAAAATAAAAATAACTTTAATCTATAACGAGCCTAACAAGCCTTAAAAATAAGGAGCAAAAAAAGGAAACCATCTCCTTTATCAAAAATTCTCAGAGTGCCAATTTATTTTTCCTTATCGCTTCAGCATACATTTATATATATGCCGAGTAAGTGAGAAAGTATGAAAGAGAAAAATTGAAGGGAAAAGGAAGAGGAATAAAAGGAGGAAAATAGAATAGGCAAAATAACATGAAAGCCCTTAAAACGTTTGCCTGCTAAATTGACGCTATCCGACAAAAATAAAAGGCACAAAGCTGGAGCTTCTTTTTTTGCCGTTGCTGCTGCCACATTTTCTCAATACTCGTATATATTTGTAACAAATTAAATTATTTCTGGTGTTTCCTCATTTTTCAAAATAAAAAAAAAAAAATAAAAACAGAAACAGCACGTTGAAGGAAGCGTGAAGAACGAAAAGAAGAAGCAACAACAAACATGAAAAATTATAACAAGCGGCTACAAATCGAGTTGATATAATCATAAGGAAGAAGTGAGTTAAGCAGCGAGAAAGAAGAGAAAATGAATGGTGATGACTTCAAACCCAAAAACGAAGCGGTCTGCCAATTTGTTATCCTCAACAATTCCTTAACAAATTTATATATATATATATTTTTTTTTCTTTCTCGCATTCTTTCTGTTGGACAACATAGAAGCTTTCATTTCTTCATACGTCACATCGTAACGAACGGCAACAAAATATTGAAGCACTAAAAAAAATTTTAATAAAAATTTGCGATTATAGCGCTTTTTATGTCAAAATTAAAAATAATTTAAAAGCCATTTTTTGTTTTTTAGAAGCAGTGCTGTCGTCATAAATTCTACGTAGTTAAATTTTTATGAACGAAAAATTGGTAATATTTTACGCTTGACTTATGGACAGCTAGAAATTTATGAACATAAAAACGTTTATCTTTATTATTACGTGCTAGAATAGGCTCGAAAATGGCAAGAGAAGTATGAATAAAAAAATAATAAAATAAATTTTTTGTTGTTGTTTTGTGCCACACAAGGCCGGGGCCAACAACAGCAACAAAAAAAGAGAAAGCCAACAAAATGGAAAATTATTATTTTATTCCTGAATATTCAAAAGGCAAGGCAATAAAAAGTTATTGTTATATAAAACCCCTTTCTCTTTCATTATTCCAGTATAGGACATGAAAAAGAAATGTAAGAAGAAGAATGCGGAACGAGGTGAAATGAAATGTGATTAAAACATCTGTTTTTCAGTCTGTATAGGAAATGAAAAGTTTTCTGGTATTTGATGTGGTCATGGTTAATACTTCACTTGCTTTTTCTGCCAAAGCTCTTACTTTTCGACTTCTTTTCAATTTTACAGAAGAGTCTATTCAAACCCAATCCACATATTGATATTTGATCTTATGAGAATTTAATATAAAATTTTCTCAAATATTATTTTTATTTTTTTTCCTTATCAATGGCTTAAGAAAACGAGTAAACTGAAGAAAATCCAAAAAGAAAATGGAAAAGTAAAACAAGTTCTAACCAACCAGCAGAAAAGAAATAAGGAAAAATGTAAACATACTTGTACAAAACCAGAAATGAAAATATAAAACGAAGAGAAATTTATTTTGATAATTTTCCACTAACCTTTTATGGTTCCGCTGCCTTTCTCCTTCCCCTGCCTTAAGAGTGGGTGATACAATTTAACTTGACTTTCTTTCCGAGGCCGAAAATTTATTGTTATTTTGCTGTTGTTAATATTTTATTTTATTCTTCTTTCTAATTTTCTCCAAATTTCTGTTTAATCAGCACAAAATTTTTAGCTTTTTCCACTTCTGTTTATTTTCTTCCTTTTCCAATTTTTTTTTGTGAATGCTTTTTAGTTAAATTTATTTATTTACTTTTTTATGTTATTCTTTAATTTACTTTCCACTCCACTCGAATCTGAAACAAAAACCAGAAAGAAAAGGCAAAAAGGCGTATGTTAATGATTAATTCAAAAACTGTATGGGTTAAGTAAATTTTGAAGTAATAATTACATTCAATTTAAACGACAAGGTGTATAAAATATTAATGTTTCTCATGTAACCAAAATCTTCTTTCATAAATTTTACTATTCATGTTCTTAAGAATTATTTGGTTACATGATTTCGTTTGAGATAGAAAATATTGAAATTGGTACGAACAAAAAGTTTTTATCCTAGTTTTATTTTTTGGACTGGAAATTTTACCATCTTTTTAATGATGAAATTTAGAATTTTGAATGGTTTTAGATGAAGTTTGGTTAAAAATAAAAAATCCATCATTTTTTAAAGCAATACAATTTTTTTACTCTCAAAAATCAATCATTTATATTGAAAAAAAAATATAAAACAAAAAAACTTTGTTTACATACGCCTTCAGGCTCTTATACCACTTTTTCATATTTTTCTCGCATCAATTTTAAATTAGGTAATTATAATTTTCAAATTGTTAAAGGAAATGAATATTAATGCACGTGATAAAATGTTCAAAATGTTTCAAAATACTTGAAATTCCAAAATGCCATTATAAAAATTTTCCAATCAAAAATTCAAATTTTCAACAATCATTTTTCATACGTTTTGATTTGAGTAACTCTTTCATATTCACACCAAATTTTCAATTTGGGTGAATATATTGCTTTTGAGTAAAACTGAAAACCACATTTTCTAACTTGCTGCTTCAGGATTACAATTTTATCTCATACTGTCTATGGTGGAAAGTCTGTGCCTGAAAATACCAATCTAACAGTGAAAACCGCATCTCATTTGGTGCTTCCAGTCAAGAGAAATTGCAAAAAAACGCATTCTGTCATTTAGCAAGTTAGCAAGTTAGCAAGTTAGCAAGTTAGCAAGTTAGTTTCCGCGATAACTCAATTTTAACGAAACGTTAAGACTTCGGGTTTTTTGCATTTGATTAATATTGGCCCAAGGAAAACCGGTATAGTTTTTGGAGTCATGAGCTGCTTCCTGTGAGGCACAATGGACGAAAATGTGCCATTTTTGACCAAAATATGCAAAAAATTTTACATTTTCTTTAATATCTCAGACATAACTAAACCAAATGATTTGAAATTTTCGGTGTTAGATTAAGCATTATTTAAGGTATAATTCACACTATAATGACAAAAAAATTTTCATGCGTAGTGTAACAAAAAAGTTGAAAAATCGAAAAATTTTTTGTGTTTTGACACAAAATTGTTTCGTTCTCCTCAATATTAAGTCCAAATGGAATAATTCCAAAAACGTCTAGAGATATAGATGCACAAAATGTATATGCAAAGTTTCAGCTCATAAAAATGAAACCAATGAGTACTAGGTCAATTTGAATTTTTGCCTAAATATACCCCCTTAATGCGCATATTATGAAATTTTTTTAACATATACAGTGTTCTAGGACCTAAAAACATCCAAATACATCGAATTCTATCAAAAAAACCCGAAACCATACTTTATCATATTCACACCAAATTTTCAATTTGGGTGAATATATTGCTTTTGAGTAAAACTGAAAACCACATTTTCTAACTTGCTGCTTCAGGATTTCAATTTTATCCCATACTGTCTATGGTGGAAAGTCTGTGCCTGAAAATACCAATCTAACAGTGAAAACCGTATCTCATTTGGTGCTTACAGTCAAGAGAAATCGCAAAATTTCGTATTCTGTTATTTAGTTAGTTAGTTAGTTAGTTAGTTAGTTAGTTAGTTAGTTAGTTAATCGGAGCGATAACTCGACTCCAACTCAATATTAAGACTTCGGGTTTTTTGCGTCTGGTTGGAAACAGTCTATAGATTTGCTGTATAGTTTTTGGGGTCATGAGATGCTTCCAGTGAGGCACAGTGGACGAAAATGTGCCATTTTTGACCAAAATATGCAAAAATTTTTACATTTTCTTTAATATCTCAGACATAACTTAACCAAATGATTTCAAATTTTCGGTGTTAGATTAAGCATTATTTAAGGTATAATTCACACTATAATGACAAAAAAATTTTTATGCGCAGTGTAACAAAAAAGTTGAAAAACCGAAAAATTTTTCGTCGGCGCCGACGCAGGCTGTACTTTAGTTATAGTGCTAAATGCGCGCTGAACAGATGTAGGGTTTTAAAACGCTTAATTATGATGTAATCTATAAAAGCCGAAGCAAGTGAAGGTGTGAAAATTTTCCCTAACTGTTCCCAGACTTTCGATTCATAAGATAATGAGAAAGTGAAAATGAAGAATATTTGCAAAGCTCTAATATAGATTTTATATTATTCACTAAAAGTGAATAGAAAATTTCTTAAATATTTTTCGCAAATTTTTTAATTAGATTAGTTTTTTTGCGATTATAAATTAATCAGTAGATAAAGTATAATTATTTTTTTTTCTCTAATTGAAATCAAAAGAAGTTCTACTGGTGGTGTGAATATACCCATGAAGCGTGATCCGCTTCATTACTAGTTTTGGATATGTTCAAATTGAGGTCTAAAAATTTTTTAACGCCATTTAAAAAAGTAAAACAAAAAAATTGGACTGAAATTGCAAAAATATTTAATCATATCAGGTCAATTTAATTATTTAATTTCATTATATTAAAAAATAAATAATTTGAATTTTTTTCATAAGCAGCTTTAATGTTATACAATAAATAATATAGAAAAATTGCTCTCATCTCTATTTCGTTTTCATGCTCCTTCATGGTATATTATTTTTTTATGTATAGTATTAAGAGTAGAGATTCTCCACTTTTTGCTTACATAAACAGACAAGCCTATAAAAAAAGAGGATGAGTAAAAGCTCAAGTCGAAATGCTTTTGATATATGGCATGGGAAAGAAAATTACTGGAATTTATTATCTGACGATGCTTCGCAAGTGTTTCGCAAATAAATTATTCTCATTCCGATTTCTTTCATTCTTTTCATTTACACTGCCACCATTCACCTCTAGCTCTTTTTTCGACTTTCTAATTTTCACAATTAAAACCAAGTTCTTCTTTATCAGTTGAAAATGTAAAAAGGAAATTGAGTGTTGTGTGTGAGGAAATGAGGGAAAGTTTTTTGCCTTTCAGCAAATTTTGCTGTTTATTTACTTTTTTTTTTGAAGAGTTTGAGAATTAAATTTATTTCAACTCAGCGAAAGTATAAATGACGCATTAATTGTTTCACCTTTTAAAAGTAAAGTAGGAAAATTACATATAAATTTAATACTTAGGTATTATAAAAAGAGACAAAGTGTTCATCAATTATATTCATATATTTTCAAAAAAGTAGACACATTTGCTTGACAAAATTTTTTCACTTCAATTCGCGATTTTTTTGCCCTTAGTAAAAACTTTTCCTTCTTCAAAAGTACAAGAAGAATTTTGCTTTTATAGAATAAAAGAAAAATCATAACCGTTAGCGTCAGACTGTATGTAAAATAATTGCATAAGTATACTTCTATAAAGTTTTTATCTGTTCACGGATTTTCATCTCTTTTAATTTTAACAACGGGAACAAAAAGAACGAACAAGAAAAAAAAAATTGGCAAATTTTCGTTTGTTATTTATTTCCTATACCTCCTATGTTTGTTGCTGAACGGCAAAAATTTTTTTTTTCAAAGAAACGAAACATGATGGTACAAAATGAAGGAAATGTAAATTTAGAGTACAAGAAATTCTCCAACTTAAATGTCATTATAAAGAGCCTCATGAAAAAGTTCTAATACTTCTGAGATATTTCTTGTCTTTATTATTTCAAAGCTTGTTAAAACGAGATTGCTTTGATGATGAATAAAAATTTTTTTTTAACATAATTATTGAATTTCATAAGTAAATTATTAACCTGTCAATAAAGAAATAAGAATACTTGAAGACTTAAATAAGGATTTCCCTTTTAGATGGATTTTCGAAAAAGGAATCAATCAAAATCCTTGATATTGGATGTTGGATTTTAAAATATTTAAAAAAAATTAATTTAAAATTAAATTTTTCAAAATTTTGAAACAATTAAAAGCAAAACAACTTTAAAGTTTTTTTGGTACTTTGGAAGATATTTAGGTTTGAAATTTTGTCATATGTCACAAAAAAAAATATTATATTAAAAATATAAAAAATTGATTTTCTTTAATTACCTAAATTTACCCGATAAAAAATTATCCCTTTAATTCTTCATAATGAAATCTGAACAAATAAATTTTAAAATCCACTATTCAAATTAGACATTATTATAATTATAAATATTTCTAAATATAAAAATTTGAATTTTATAAATACTACAAAAATTTATATGTTTATAATTTCAAAATTTAACAGAATTTTGTAAGCATACCAAAAAACTATTCTGCATCACTTAACGATTGAAAAAATTGTCAAAATAAAGAAGAAATATGTATTATATTTTTTTAAATAAATATGCGACGTTATTCGCATCAGTTCAATGATTAACTTTTTCAAATAATTGCACTTCTTATTACTTAATAAAATTAATGAGTCGAGAATGCTCATAACAACAAGCACTCAAGACAAAAAAACCTCAGACGTTTAAAGTCTTCTTTGTAATTTAATAACAAGAAAATAATTTGAAAGATGAGAGAAAAATACCTGTAAATTTGTTCCACGAGTTTTCATGCTTAAAGAATGATTTTAATTGGGTTTTTTACATGACGGATTTTCTTAAAGAGTTTTTCTTCTTTTTTTAACGCAAAAGTTTATTTATTGCCTTTAAGTGAAATCTGGAACAACTTGTATGTGGCATTTAATAAAAATAATTTAAGATTTTTTTTTAAATTTTTGTGGAACTTTTAATAAGAGCTGAATTGAAAAAAAAAATTAAAATGTAACACTTTAGGTAAATAAAATTTCAAATTAAAATTTTCAAATTAAAAAATTAAAATTTTCAAATTAAAAAAATTAAAATTTTCAAATTAGAAAAATAAATAATTGCTTCCTATGTGTTGTATAATTTTTTTATTAAATTACTAAAATTTATGATAGAAAAAGCAAAAAGATGAAAGATTTATTTTCATTTCTTATTCCCGGATACAAAAAGAGAATTTTGGAGAAAAAAATTATGTTTATAATATTTTGATGATTCAAACTTATGTCGAAACAAATTGTACTCTATAAATTTACTCATACAGCTTCTATTCTAACGATTGATCTGCCAAATGACACAAAACTGAAAAGATGAAATTTTATGTTATGATTACAACATAAACTTATTGACAGTTTTACAGTGTCGTATTATCAATAAATATAAAATTTTGTGCGTATAGTCTAACTTGTCTTTATTTCTCCTCTCTTTTTATTTCCACTCTTATTTCACTGTTGCTGTTGATGTTTACTACTGCTTACACACATTTGATTTGATTTTTATTTTTATTTTGTTACTCTCTGTCGTCACTTGTTACTCGTTATTGACAATCATGAAAATCAGTTTCTTCTTTCTATCTTTCCTTTTCATTTTATTTCTGAGTATATTTATTCTTTATCTGACATTTAGTGTCCAATTTCAATATTTTTCATGTTATATTGTTGCGTAGAAATTGATCGATTGATTATCAGATTTAATATTTTCTTTAAATCTTTTAATATTTAATTTTTTCATTTTTCTTGAACTTTTAATTTATTTTAAGATCAAATTTCATTTAAAATTGAATAAATTTTACTGTCATCTAATTTTATTTTTAAATTAATTTTGATTAAAATTTTAAAATTCATGCTTTTGCAAAAATATTTTTTGACCAAAAAATCAAATTCAAACAAACCATTTATTATTCATAAAACACTTCTAAAATATTAAATTTAAAATGTAAAATAAAGATTCTTACTTCAAATTAAGTTTGTTTTCCTTTATTTATAAATTTCATTTTGTATTTGATTTAACAACAAAACCAACATTAAGTTTGTATTAGCTAAACGATTAGAACCAATTTAACACTCACAAATCTCACAAATCTTTGTTAACTTTGAAATTGTTTCGAATTTCAGATTGTGTTAATGAACAAATATTTTTTTAAACTTTATTTGAAATTTTGTAGAAGGATCAGGAAGTTTTACAATTTTCACATACACTTGACAATTATTATTATTTTTTTATTTATTCTTTGCCACAATTTTTATAATTTTAGAATAAAATATTTAATTCAACTTCTTTTCCTTCTCACTTTATTTCACCTTTCAAAAAACTTGAGACAAAATTCATCTTTTTTTATTAATTTAATTTTGCCGCATAAAAAACAGAAATAAATTTCACTTTAATTTTTTTTTCTCGCGATTATAAATTTTAACTTTTCTCCATTACGAACGATATCCAAAGCGGAATGGAAAACCATCAACCGCATATATGAGAAATTGCTTTTAAAGAATAACGAAATGAGAAAAATTTCTTTTCAATATAAATTTCCCTTCGTTCTTGAAAAAATGAAAAAAAAATTCACACGCACACGACCGAATACGTCAGATGTTTATGTAGAACTAAGAAAGAAAACAGACAATTTGCGAAGCGGCATAGAAGAAATAATTTCGAACATACCAGTTGATTCATTTTCGGGTCCTTCTAATACAACTTCGTAAAATGTTCGGTAGTTGCGGCGCATTTTCTATCGAGTGCATACCGTCATGTATTTTATATATTCAATGCTTATCACATGAATATATTTTTCCCTTGAAATTGCATTCTTTGAATTTTTGTTCTTTTTTCGAAATTCTTCGTTTGAGATTGCGTGTTGATTTCAGTATCAAATAGGGGAAAAAATGATGATAAGTAAATGAAGCGCTCAGTGCGGAGAATAGATTAAATAAATGTCATTTAAGAATTTTCTCTTTATCAACATTGTATATGTGCATAAAACATAAAAAGCACCTGTCAACATTTCTATTTTTTTATTAAAAACGAGAGAAAATTTTCTTCGAGCAAAAGAAGCGCGCGCGATATGAGAAGATGATTAATTGACTGATGTCGCGCATTGTAGGAGCAAATTGGAATAGGAGACTTCATTATACATTCACCTGAACGGATTGGTATGAGTAGCTTAATAGCAAACAACGTGAATATCTTATTACAGCTAAATGTTACTGAAATCACAGTCATTTTCTGTGAGTGCAGCCGATGTCACCATGCTGATAATGATTTCGTGTTTGTAGTCAATTTTTCAACATTATTTCCTTACGATTCATATATACATATATGTAAAACTATATCACATATGTTGATGTTTGTAAAATAAAAACTTTTTAAAGCTCATGAGGATAATGACTATGGCACATGGAAATGATTTTTGTGTAGATTTTTTTATATGTGTTAATTGAAATTATTTAATTTGTCATATTTGACCTTAATTAATAAATTTTATTTAAAAACTTAAATTATTTTCGCGAAGTCTGTGCCTTGAAAAAATTTTTAAATTTAAAGTAGAATTTTCTCATTAAAAACTGCATATGAAGTAAAAATAAATAAATTTAAAAAAAATCATGAATCGCAATCATAAATTTTCTACCCTGTTGCCTATAATATCATTATCATCAACAAATGCAAGCCTATACATATATGCTTGTACGTTAAGGACTTGTTTTTATGAAAAGTACATTTTCCATTCAAAACAACACAAAAAATGTACATTTTCTCTCTACTTTCCGTAATGCGTTAAATTCCCTTTCATGTGTTACCACTATGTATTATGCCAAAGCAAGTATTAATGTAAGTTGCGTCATGATAACCTCATTAAAACATTTCGTAATTAATCTTTCAACAGGGATGTATTAATCAGGATGTAAATGGTAGCTATGAGTGTACTATTGAAAAAAAAGAAAGAAACAGTTTCATACAGTCCCCCTTTTATGGCTGTGATTACCTTTTTAACTTTTTTATATATTCCTGAGTACATTTTTCCTCTCACCTCTACATTTTTTACACTTTTGAGCTTTTTAAGAGCATTTCATACTTCATACCACCTTCATTAGAAGTGAACTTTTACTTCAACACATACGCTTTCAGTTATGAGGCACACAGCTCGTTATTCAATTATAAATAATCTTCATGAACATGCAATTAAAAACTGTATAGGTTTTAATGGAATAACTAAGCTTGGTTACATTTTTTAATGTTGTTTGGAATTTTTAACTAGATCTTGATGCTGTGATGTGAAAAATAAAAAAAAAAAAAGGAAAGGCAAAAGAATGTAGATTGAAATGAATATTTTTTTCTCATTTACTAGGATGGAATGAAGGAAAACTTTTGATTCAATCTTAAAAGCATAAAAGTCAAAATGGGATTTTAATTAATGTTGACTTTTACATGCCAATCACAATTTACGTCATTCCTTAATCCATGAATTTAACATGTTAAGTCCTAAATAAATATTACAAATCATTTGAAATCACGTAAAATAATATAATATGATCTTGTTAGCTTTGAAAAGTAGAATAAATTTATAGTAACATTGGAAAGTTGCGATTCGTAAATTAGAAGAAAATAATTCAAGAAATTGTCACGTCAAGATGTAGTGGCGTGAAATTTATAAACATTTTAATCGATGCAAAGTGTAACAGAAACAAATGTATACAGAATTATATCAGCAATCCAAAATGAGTGTTTTGAACTCGTTACATTTTCTAGAGTAGCTCGCCATATAAATTAATGCAATGCGATTGAAGAAAGCTATTAGAAAAAAAATGAAGATAAAATTTATAATCAAGTTGCACGTAACTCGAACACAAAAATGCTAAATTTATTTATAATTTTTGCAGAGCTAACCGACGTTCTCAAGATACTAATTAATTAAGATTTTTTATCTCACTCTCTCATTCATTTGCTGCTGATTCATTTTACTATGCAATCAAGCAATAAGTTAAAAAAATTAAAAAAAAATTTAAGCGCATTCTAATTCAAAAATTATTTATTGATACTTGTCATCATCCTAATTGATTAAAAAAATTTAAAAATAGCTCAACGAACTGAAGTCGTTCTCAATTTTTCTATAAAGTAAAAAATAGCATAAACAAGAACGAATAATATGATATAAATTCCATAAATAATAATTTTTGTTTACATTTTTTTCTTGCTCCACTTTAAGGTTCACTCTTTTTTCCCATCGAGAGTTGTTTTCTATTTACATAAGAAACAGCAGAGAAAATATACATAAACTATAGTTTCCATCGCTATAAAGTTACAGAAGCATATGAAAAATCGAGAAAAATGAACTCATAACTCATGAAGAAAGAAGAGAAAATGATGACAGTCCTGTGATGATTGACTCACAAAGTGCTGCTTATGAGGAGTGGCAGATTTTCATATTTCTTTATAATTTCGCTTTTTATTCATCCTCTTCTTTTCATCCATTTATAAAGTTTATAAAACAAACAAATTAAGTTACAAAATGATGAACTTAACGTGTTATATAAATAAAAGTGAAAATTTTCATTTTCATTGACATTAATTAATGTGCTTATAATTTTTTGCCTAATCTTCTTGAAAAATTGACAGTATTTTACTTTCGAGTTATATCAATTAAATTAAATCACATTTCGGGGTAAAATTCAGCTTAAAATAATATTTTCATAAAATCAATTTTTTTCATAGAATTTGAACTTCAAGAGAAGATTTTGGACAAAAATAGGATCGACATCATATATTCAAATAAAAAGTTTGATTAACTTATGGAAGGTTAAAAAAAGGTGAAAACCATAAAAAAGATAAAGAACCAAAGGTCAATATTTAAGGATGTGTGGTGAATGGATCAAATAAATAAAAAAATTATTTATTCTATTCTAATCGAACTAATGGTAATTAAATATCTATACACAACACAGATAGACCATCCGATATATAATATATGCACATAACTATGTTTTCACATGCAATCGTCTCTTTGCATAGATGAATGTTTGCTAAAAGCTTTATAATTTATGCTATCAAGTTGAAACTTTTTCACTTCATCTTCTTTATTTAAAATGCAAAAAAAGAACATATGTATATAATGATGTTGAATATAAATTTCAATTTAGATCTTAACATTAGAGATTCTGTTTTTCAATGTGGACTTTTGCAGCTAATGAAACTCTGTCTTTTGTGTCAATATCCTACGACGCATTTCAATTATGCATACTAAAGCACTACTTTTTATTTTAAAATTAAAAACAAAAAATAAAAAATGAAATTTTAAAAAATTAAAAATTTGAAACAATTTTTTTTTTAAGTTTTTGGCAAAAAAAATAATGAAATAGGTATGCAAAAAAAATCCAACAAAAACAAAATTCAAAGAATTGAAACTAAGCAGTTTTAAAGAACATAATAGAGCGAAATTTAGTGAAATGGATTTAATGGATACTGTGAATAAAAAAATGAAGTAGTAATGATGTAGTAAAAAAATGCTTGCAGCACATTTCACACAGTTATAGATTATAAAGTGTCGAGCGTATTATGATAAACTTTATTCTTCTCCTTCGATTCTTCACAGTCATAAAATTTTCTTCTTTTCCTGAAAACGTTTGAGCGTAATGCATATGCACGGGTGCTGAAAACAAGAGTTTGAGAAGCATAAAATTAATTTATGGTAATTGCTTTCATATGATATTTTAAGGTCATGACATTTTAATCCTCAGTTAAGTCATTATGATGTAATTGCATAAAAGGATGAATGCAATTCAATAAACCAATAGTGGACAGAGAATTTGTTGATAATCATTGAGTTTCGTATGTAAATACTTTATTTGAAAAAGGAGTTGCTCACTTATGACGTCCAATTTTTAAGGGAAGGGGATCTGAGCTTGTACGACAGTTTTTGAAAACTTTGGGACATAGAGGGGAGTGGGTACTGAAACTCAAAATTTTTGATGGACGACATAAGTGAACGGCCCCAAAAAATTAATTTAGAGAATTTTTTAAATTTTTATTTTGGTGAATCCATATAAAACGCACAGGAGGTATTATCAATGACCGTTCAAAAACTGTTCAATTTGGAACTAATCAACTATACAGTATCATGCAGCGTGTCAATGCACTTTTAAACAGTATAACTGAGACGTATGTGTATTAAATTTTATTTTAAAAATTTATAGACCAGTATGATGTCGATGACCACGATATGCTGTAGTTAAAAAAATGTGAAAAGGAAGAATTTAATGGCGCACCACAGTAAGTAAGAAAAAAAAATTCAGAGAGTATGAGAAAATAATGTATGTATGACAATAACAATAACAATATGGTTGCATGCTCTCACATATACGAGGCGGAATATGAGTGAATGAATCCTTGAAAGCAACAGCAGGCAGCTCTCAAAAAAGCAACAACTTCTTCGCCAGCTTTTAAAAAAATACGGCTTGTTTCTCCCTACCTCACTCTGTGCGATGTGTCGCCCCAAAAATATTTTCCGTGTACATTTTTCTCTCACTTAATTCACAGTTTTAGCATCAACAACACAACAAGTAACAAGACAGAGATGGAAGTTTAAAAATTCAAGCCGACTAAGTGTGAAGAAGATGGAAAAATTTAACATCATAGGGGTTGTGGTATGCGATAAATATTGTGGTATGACACAAATTTCAGCATTTTTTTGTTCTTCTCTTTCCACTTTACATGATCTCTTCATATGTATTGTATGAAATTTTAAAAGCACTAACTCTACATACATACGATGCCGTGGCATGTGAACTGAAAGAAGCAATAAATTTCTGTATGTAAGTAATTAGTTAATTATTAAATAAACAAGAGTTGATTTTACTCTGTTGTTTACTTTAGCTTTACAATTTAAAGAGGCGTATATCTTAAGATGTCATACATTAATTCATATACCCAAATCATTCATGTAATCAAGGATTTTCATCTATTTTCATTTAATGAACAGTTAAAATTTCTTAATAAAAACTGAATGGTAGCTAATTAAGAATGATGAAAATTAAACATAATTTTGCAATCAAAATAACATTTCACAGTAAATTATTTCCACAAATCCCAAAAGTCATCTCAATAAACGCACGATGTGCGGAAAGGGTAAAAAACTTTTCATTCTTCTTTTTACATGTGAAATTTTTATGCTTTAAAAAATCATGCTACTGCACGATCTCACAGCGACACTTGTCAGATTTATTATTGTGCGGTATAATTACGTTATACTTTATTGTGTTTTTATTCCACAAAGATACGTAATGTATTGGATACAACAAAAAAGTGCTCGACTAAGGAAGGAATAAACATAACAACACCAAAAGGCGGCTTAATTTTAAATTATTCTCGTCAACACACAATCAAGTGGTAAACGAAATAATGTTGGAGGTGGAAAATTGGAAGGAATGTTATAAAAAAATGCTAAATAAGTCGCCTAAAAAACCTTTTGTTGACTTTTCTGTTTTCACCTTCGAGGTATTGAAACAGTAAGCATTCGAAAGTTATGTAAGGAATGTCGTTGACTAAAAGGGGTTTATAAATATTTTTCCTATATTAAAGCAAATAAATTTTCAGTACAATAAGACACAAGGCAGTAAAAATAAAACTTTATGTAGGAAGAACCTTTACATAAAAAAAAAAAAATATTTTTTTTTTGCATATCAACTTGTTGGAGTTATTGTCTGAGTAACATGGAAAAAAGTGAATGAAACCACGAAACTAACCCTTATTACGAAAAAAAATGTAATACGTCATAAAATAAAATCTCTTTGTGCCTCATATACATTAACATTTTCTCGCTAATATGATAATCATTCATTATAGCTTTCATTCTACACATGTAGGCAAATGTGCTATGCTTAAATTTATATATATGTTTTTATACATACTATAACATGCTCACGCTATAGTTAGCTTGCAACTTATGTTCTTATTAACAAATGCCCCTAACCCATTCTTCTCGCATAAATATTATTATGTGATTAAAGGCGATTCAAGCATTATTTAACATTTATTTTAGTCATGACTTCATTAAAACTTTTTGATAAGATTTATTTTCAGTTTTATCGGACTGTTTATGATGTAGGTCTATTTCTAAAGAAAATATTATATTATTAGCATATATTTGATATTTATCAAGCCAGACTTCTACTTTGATACTTAGACTTATATGGTATAAAGTTTGAAATGCGTTTATATAGACCTTTCTACACTTGGTATGACTTTGGTAAATGTTTTATTACAGAGGAGAATTTTCTTGTGTACTATAGAATTATTGATTGCACTAAGCTACACATTTTCCGCATCTAATTGTTAATTTCTCTTCTACTGGCAATACATTTGAATAATTTACATTTATTATGTAATTTATTCACTGAAATTTAATCTGGCTTATCCTAAAAGAAGTTCAAATATATAAGGGATCATTCACTTATGACGTCCATTAAAAATATGGATTTTTAGACTCCCCACCCCCTCTGTCACAAAATGTTCATTTAAAAAATTTCATTGTTTAAAATCGTAAAATCGTCACACAGCCTTAAACCCTCCTAAATGTCGGGTATCATAAGTGAACAGCTCCCAACAAGGTTTCTCAAGTTACTCTTTTGATTTACTGTATGACCAATTATCTTTTTAATTCATTCTATCTAAAGTGCTCAATTATAAAGTTTGGCTTTAGAGACAGAACTTTATATAAGAAATCCTGCTACAAGAGACTAAATGAAAATTATATTGATCAGCTAGGAGAGTTTTGAAAATAGCAATATTGCCGATAAAATTCAATGATGCATTCATAAAAATTCAAACAGCTTAAGAATTCAAATATGAGATTTGCAAAAAAAAAATATATATTCAATATAACATTTCAGATGATTCAATATTCATCATCTTCATATCATTCATTCATTCTTCATGCATACTTAATCTCATAAGCAAACATATAAGTTTGTGTTGTATTTGATTTTATGAGAAAATGGAATTCAATGAAGAAAATTATATGGAATATATGAGAAGTAATAGAGAAGACGAAATATGAAGTGAATATAATTAGACATTGCATTGAAATAGATTTTACTTACTCGAATGATTTCTATAGTATGAGCAATTTTATGATTTTTAATGTCATAAAAAAGAAGAATTTTTCATGTGGGGATTGAAAATGAGTTGAGAAAAAAATTCTTTAGAATTTTGAAAATTTGTTTTAATGAAATATTTATTATGCGCTTTTTGTTGCTCATGAATATTCAATGAAGGGTTTTGATTTATATTTATGCATATGTATATGCATATTCTCAAACATAAAATCTACATACTTCAGATTTTAGAGAAGTTTGACGAAAATTTTTCAATTCATTTTCTTGATGCATTTAACCTGGAAATGAAGTAATGAATAACTGCTATTGAAGAGAAAATTCAATATCCACTTATTTTTAGATCCTCACACATTCGTGGTGGAAATGTAGTGGGTTTCATTCATGTTGAAATAAATTTAATATGACATAAGAAAATAAATGAAATAAAAACTAGTAAAAATAATCTTTTTAATGTGGTACAGAAGCGAATTCTCATTTGGTATGTAAAACTACATCCTCCTACCCTATTAAAACACATTGAAAATATCTGTCAAATTTTCAATTAGTTTGAACTCAAAACACAAAATTTATGTAAAAATGAAAATTTGCATTGAAAGTTTTTGAAATAGTAACTTCTTCACTTCTATTCGAACAAGTCCTAGATATATAATAAACATCTATGACAAATTTCAAGTCGATTGAACCTTTCCAGTCAGAGTTATGTAGGGATCATACGGAATAACAGACAAAGTGTTCACATATATAAGCATCATCTCGACTGAAGTCGAAAAATGTGATAAAAACATGAAGATAGGAAGACTTCCAAAAAATAAAGAAAGCGAGAAGAAAAAATAACAGAATTTAAAGAAGGAAATATTTCCACACCATAAATCAAATAACCATAAAAAGTCATTGTCGTGTTATTATTAATTTCTGTCACATTGTATAATAATTTATATCAGTCAATGCAGTCAGTGTCATTTCACTCTCATCTCAAGTGTCTGTCTCATCATCATGACCCCTCAAAACGAGAATAAAAAAGAAAATAAAGACATAAAAATTGTAATGATACAAGAGATGTATACAGAAAAAATATCATCAGTATGCAATCCCATAAATAGAATAGACTTTCTGATGAGTTTTAGAGTTTTTTTTTTTTTGTTTTCAACGACTTCTTGCCCTTCCTTATTCATTCAATGCCTTGTTTTATTTTATTTTATACCAAATTTGAACAAAACAAATAATTAAAAAAAAGATATATTTTCTTAAATATAAAAATCTTCCATCTGGTCTCTCATGATCAGTCATTTATATTTGCTTTGAATGGATGTGTATTTTCATATTCATTAATGTTTGAAACACACTTCATGTACATCTATTGCGATGAATAGAAAACACTTTGTGCTATATTAATGTTTATTTTCAACCCAAAATCTACAATACTCTAGCTGTTAAAGTTAATTTATTTACTTTCCCTTTCACTTGATCATAAAAATTTGTGAATCATCTGTAATATCCATTAATCACGCAAAGGAAATTTGTGTTTTATAGAAATCAATTTTTCTTTTAAATTGAATTAATTCTAAGCATAAAACGTTGTGTTCAAAAGAGACCAATTTAAATTCATGCAATTCAATATTTTAGAATTCTTTATTACTAATTTCCTTTTCAAATTACAAAAGATTATTCGTTTGTCACATATTGTTTGATTTCATCAAAAGGACCTCCCCTTTTTTCAATGACTGAAGAATTTAGGAAAAATTTTATTTACTATTAATCTGTCGTTGTGTCCTTCGTCATTCTACATTGAAATATAATTTTTGTATGTATCAAACTTTATGAAATGATAAAATGTATTAAATATTTGAAATATCATGATACATTTAAAATTTTCAAAAGAATTCTTATTCAGTTTTTAAAAGTATTATTTTTACAAAAAGATAAAATGCATCAAATTATTTTTTTTTCTAAAACACTCACTCATGTTTGAAAAATTCATGTTGTGGAACGAGAAACCAATAATTTGAGGATTTTTATAATACACATACAATAAAATTAGATCTATAAAAATTAAGGAGGGGAATTAGTCATATCATAGAAAGAGAGAATTAGGATGAAAAAGAGAGTGTAAAAAACTAATGCGTTAAAATGTTTGATCATAGATGTCGCTAGTTCAATTAAAATATGAAATGAACTGTTATGCGCATTCTACTGACAAAATATTAAATTAAAAATTTTGATGATGAATTTTATGGATAACTAAGAAAAAAAAATATTTCATTTTTTGTCATTTTCTCTAAACTGTTCATATAATTATTTTTTTTTTTTTCAAAAAAAAAATCACAGAAATTTGTCATTTTGTGTTAGCTGTAAATTTTTAAATTACTCATTATAATGATACATCAATCAGAAAAAACATTTATTGTTTATGATTTCATAATTTTATTTATTTTCCTCTGATTTAGTTTTTATTAAAAAAGGATTATAATGAGAAGTAAACAATGTAGATGTTTAATTATTTTGTGCCATGATTTTGTTTCTGTATTCCTCGTATGGAATATAATCCTGTTGGAGAATAAAAAATGTCAATGAATGATAAGGTTTATGAAAATTTAATCTACGATGTTGTAAAACCGCCGTTGATTTAAAGTGTCAATAAAATTAAAAGCTTAAATAAACTGAAATATATAAACACTGGAAACACCACTTAGATATTTTTTAACACTGTTGATAAAAATTGTTAGATTGAAAAAAATATTACCAACACGCTACTGTTAGAATGTTACACAGAAAATTAAAAAAACACACTATTAGAAAGTAGGAGAGTGAATAAGTTTCTTAGATGTTATTAAAAAACTCAAGGCACATCATCATCACCGTCTTTTGAATGTCCTTTCCTTTAAATAAATTTTGTCTAAATGTTTCATTATAGTTTCATTCATTCAGATCTAAAGTTCAATAAAAGATCTTAGATAATTGAATATGGAACAACAAAAGCAAAAATAAAACACAAAGAAAAATATTTTTTTACAAGAATAGAGTTCAAGTTAAATTTTCTTTAAGAATAGGATAGGGAATGTAAAAGACATAAACAATAAAACCTAAAAATTTAGTAATAGCCTCGTACCTCCCACAAAAAGTCGCTCCATTTGGGGAACAAACGCTTGAATGATCTCGGTTCACCTCCTAAATTAAATGATTTAAATTATGTATCTATAAAAACTTTAAATAATAAAATAAGTAACCAACCTTGTGGAACTTGAATCAATGGAACTGTTTCTTCACTACGTTCAGTTGGATCCGTACGAATATATTCCTATTCATAAAATTAAAGAATTATAAGACAAACCAATTGTTTTAGGTTTATTGACTTACTTTTGCCATATCAAGACTTCTTTCTTTTTCTTCCTCTGTCGACCCTTGTCCAACCCAAATGTAGACCTCATCACCACCATCAAGAACCATGACGTCATCAGGTTCTAAGTCATCTTGTTCAAATTGAGGAACTTCTTCGACTCTAAACTTACCGTAATGAACTGAACAATGGAACAATCGTGGATCTAAGAATGGAGCACCTGGTGGATCAATTTCCGTATCATAATCAGCTTTTCCACCTAAAGCATCCCAGAATTCTTGTGGTTCACTTCCTTCATTAATTTCAATTGGACTGCGATCAGGTGAAATAGTTTTGCTAACACTACTGCCCATTGAATGTTCAAAGTCATTGGCTCCTTTTCCGTACCAAATGTAAGTATTTTTAGGAGTTTCAAGAATGAAGACATCATCTGATGCAAGTGCACTTGCAGTTTCTTCAACTTGTGTTGCACGAACGTCTTCAGCACATGTTCCACGTATTCTAAACAATCTTGTTCCATCAACATCATAAGAGTCATGATCATGAATGTTTTTGAATCCTGATGCTTTGCCTTTAGTAAAAATTGTGTCATGAAAGTTCAATAATGTTGATTTTAAAAGCTTTACTTACCTCCAGTAAAAACAACAATCTTTCCCTTAAAGATTTTAAGGAAGTGACGAGGTTCAAAGCCTTGAACAACACGAACTTGAATTGCCTTTCCTCCCAATTCATTTGCCAATCTGACTGTATGAAGTGCTGATGCACTTTTT
The DNA here is from genome assembly GCA_026123125.1 of Chironomus striatipennis. Classification (NCBI taxonomy): domain Eukaryota; kingdom Metazoa; phylum Arthropoda; class Insecta; order Diptera; family Chironomidae; genus Chironomus; species Chironomus striatipennis. Next base: position 44,412,973 of record CM047393.1, on the reverse strand, counting down.
TCATCAGCTGTTGAATTCAATCCTTGCCAATAGTAGATAACATAACCGTGTCCACCACGCTTATTTCTGTACTCATATTTTACAACATATGAATCACCACCAAAGAAGAATCCATAATTTTCAACAGGAATTGGAACAAGCTCCATATTTTCAATACGGAAAACTTCAGCATCTCCTTCACCATTATCTGGCATGAAACCAATAGCTTTACCACCACTCTTTTTCAATTTATGTAAAACTGAGGCATCAAATTCAGCATCTGTTGCGGTATCGCTATCATCGTCATTGGCAGCACGAATAAGACGTGAATGTGAGGCACCGAGATCTCTCCCTAATTTAAATATTAAAGTGAAAAATAGAAAATGAAGATTAAAAATTTTTCGATTTCACATGATACCGCAAGTTAAAGATTTACGCAAATAAACATGATGAAATGTTCAAACGCGTGTACTTTAAATCAGAGATCGAAGCCGACATTTTCGGCTTATTTCATTTTTTACACTTTTTGATAAAATTAAGCTATCTACAAAGTATTTTAGATATTCTAACTATTCTTTGGGTCATTTTCTATGATTCTGAGTCATATTTGTAAAGATTAGAAGTGTATTAAACTCAAAATTTAACTTTTAAGTTTGTTAAGCCGAGAAATAAGCCGCGGCTTATTTCTCGGCTTAACAAATTTAAAAGTTAAATTTTGAGCTTAATACACTTCTAATCTTATCAAATATGATTCAGAATCATAGAAAATGACCCAAAGAATAGTTAGAATATCTAAAATACTTTGTAAATAGCTTAATTTTATCAAAAAGTGTAAAAAATGAAATAAGCCGAAAATGTCGGCTTCGATCTCTGCTTTAAATAAATACTGTGTAGAGTATATGATTAATATTTATCTTACATGTAAAGAAGTATTGCTTGAATGGTGCTGTTTCAGCTCCTTCAACAATTCTTGTAACTTTTGTCCACGCTGGGTATTTCTTAGTTTGCAAAAATCCTTGTGCACGTGAAATAGATTGCTTCTTCTCTTGTTCTGTAGCCTTCTTTCCAACCCATACATAAATACCACTTCCAGTGTCAAGAATAAAGCAGTCATTAGTGTTCAACATTTCTTGCTTCAATGGTTTCTGTGCAATTGGCTCAACTTTCAATGTACCACTTGCATCGGAAACAGTATACAATGCTGTAATTCTTTCTTCACTTCGTTCAAAAGCTTCATCATCTTCGGCTGTAGATTCATCTGGAACTTGACTTGGTGATCCTGAGCCCAAAACTTCAAAGAAATGTTCCTTATCACGATCACTTGAAAATTCGTCAACAATTTCTACTTGTGCACGTCCATTATGGTCTTGATCACGGATTTGATTTGCAGCACTAATTGCCTTCATTTTCTCAACGCGTTTTGATTTTTGTCCAACATAGACATAAATTTTATTTCCAGCATCAAGAATGAAGCAATCACCTCTATTCATTGAGCCAATTGTCAAATCTACTTGACGAACTCGAATGTTCTTCTTTCCTTTAACTTGGAATAAGCGCTTGTCACCATGAGCATTAGTTTCTGTCTTTTTAAACCCTGATGCTACACCACCACTTGCATATCGGATACCACTTTTAAAGTAGTTAAGGAACAATTGAGATTCATGATCTTGAACTTCTCTATGTTGAACCGGAGCTCCACCTAATTGATCATCAAGTTGGACAGTATAGATTGCAGCAGCACCAGCTTCATCTTGTGTGGTTTCCAAGCCAAGCCAAAAATGAACATCCCATGATAATTGCTTATTCTTATTTTCCATCGTCTGATTTAAAAATTTATAATAAAAAATAAAATTGATTATTTTTTGTACCTACATGATTAAATTCATCACTATAAATTGCTAATTGTGCAATTATGAAAATTAATCAGACAAATATTAAAACGATTCCAATTTGCAAATAAGATAAAGTAAAGATGATACATGAATTAAAGCTTTGAAACGCTTAAAATTTTTAAAAGAATATAGGTATTTGTTTTTTCGAAATAGTCAGTAGTTTTTGGGAAATTATTAATGCTGGAAGAGGAAAGAGTGATGGAAGATTTTGTTACATTCTAAACAATTTTTTTTAATCCATTTTTCCGCCAAAAAATCAAAATGTCCATTTTAAGCGTTACAAATTATACGAACGATTCTTAACTATTCAAGATCTTTTCAAATACATTTAAAAACAACACTCCAACTTTCATTCATATTCCAAAAAAATCTGCTATCTGACAGTTGCAGAAAGCTTGCCTACAACCCGTAAGCTCTGCACACACACACAAATTTATTAAAACAGAAATTGAAATTAAAAATTTCATAATGCATGGCATTAATATTTGCAAATGGAAAAAACAACAATAAAAAGGCACAAAAATTAATTAACTCAACATACATATGAAGAGAAAATGAGGAAAATTATTGCGACTCTAACCGGTTCATTTTATACATATTCGTAAATAATTAAAAATTATTTTATGACTCACATTTAGGACGATGTACGAATCGCCGGTATAAAATTTACCATAATCATTTTTTGGGTATGCTTTAGGCTCGAAATTCTGTAAATAGAAAAGTAAATGGAGATTAATTAATAAATGCTTGCATTATTGTGAACTTCTGCATTATTTTATGATGCAGCGTAATTTTAATATGATTGTAAATTGAAAAACAGTGAATTTAACAGAGATCGAAGCCGACATTTTCGGCTTATTTCATTTTTTACACTTTTTGATAAAATAAAGCTATCTACAAAGTATTTTAGATATTCTAACTATTCTTTGGGTCATTTTCTATGATTCTGAGTCATATTTGTAAAGATTAGAAGTGTATTAAGCTCAAAATTTAACTTCTAAGTTTGTTAAGCCGAGAAATAAGCCGCGGCTTATTTTTCGGCTTAACAAACTTAAAAGTTAAATTTTGAGCTTAATACACTTCTAATCTTATCAAATATGACTCAGAATCATAGAAAATGACCTAAAGAATAGTTAAAATATCTAAAATACTTTGTAGATAGCTTTATTTTATCAAAAAGTGTAAAAAATGAAATAAGCCGAAAATGTCGGCTTCGATCTCTGGAATTTAATTGCTTTCGTATTTATAGCACCCATGTATAATGTATTCACAATACTCATAAATCTAATTAGATTTTTATCCAAACATTTGTCTTGCATTTGTCCTTCTTATTATCTTATGCATGTAGAATAATTCCAATTTAAAAATTTTTCTAATTTATGCACACGATTTCTGAGGTTCATAACAACACGTTTTAAATCTTGCTGTCATTTTAAACTCGTTCATGTCGTCTACATATGTAAAACATGGCACCATCATAAACATTTACTCTAAAAATACATTTATAAATAAATCACGGTAAAACAACACTGACTAATCAAGCATTGAAAAAATGTAAGTATTAACCTTATAGCAACCTTATAGCATAACAATGTTAATTAAGAAGTATTACAATTCTCAATAAACAGATATTTGAAACTATTACGTCAAAATCTTAAGTGGGAATCGCGAGTAGCAATAAAAATCTATTATGTGTATTATTGTGAATCATTGAGAAAAGGAAACTTTTGGTGAATCAGACATTGCGTAAAGAAACAAAGAAATAAAAAAATACAACAAATTCTTCAAACCAGAAGCGCGCGCGTAACAAGGTGGACAAATTCTTTTTTTTTTCAACAGAAATTTGAAATTTCTTGATTTTTTAGGGCAGTGGTGTCCAAACTTTCTTGTATCACGATACACTTTCAATCAATAATATTTCGCGGAACATTAAATTTTTAAAAGCTAAAATTTCCATTTTTCTAAAAGACCTATTAGACCTATTTTGGCCATTTTGAAATTCAGTTGCGGAACACTTGGCAATTTTTGTGGACTTAAGTGTCTGGGAATGATTTACGTCTCCCTTTTCTTCGGAAATAACTGGCTACACTTTTGTATGAAACGAACTGCAAAAACTTGTTTTGTCTGATTTAGTTTAGATGTTATGTTATAATTTCACAATCTTTTAGCATTTCTATACAAAGTACAAGGTCAATTCAAAAAATTTTTAAAAGAAGGATGTTTTAAATTTTCTGATTCAAGCTTAAACTGGGTTTTATCTTTACGCCAGAATGAGAGAAATATGTATTTATTTTTAATTGTAATAATTATTTTTCTCTAGTGACGAATAGTTAGTATTCCCAAGTTTTGTAATAAGATTAAAATTAAAATTAAAAATTTATAAAATTACCTTTTACTCCTTTTAGTTATTCAGATCAAGTTAACACATTTGATGCAATTAATTTGATCCAATTAAAGCTTCAAATTGATTCATCACAAATGAATGAACATTGAATAAGGAAGCAATTTACATGCTTATAACTTTAGTTATGTTTCAAAAAGTACAAACTTTTTGTATCTTCATATTTGTTTTATGATTTACTGCAGAGATTGTCCAACCGATGTGTCACGACACTCTTGTGTGCCGATAAAAATTTGAGAAAAACTACGAACCGCATATAGTGTGCAGTTTTTGTCATGCTTTACCTCTTGACACAAAAAAAATATAGCCCAACACTGATTTTACAGTCATAAAATATGTACGTACGCGTACAAACTTTTAGTCTAATGAAAAATTTTCTGACTCCAACTGCATGCGTAGCGAAAAAATTAATTTTCAGGAAAATATCTTTTTATAAAAAGAAGTACTAAACAAGCATAAATACGAAACAGATTTAAAGAAAATTAAATTCAAAACGAAGTCCATTAGCAAAAAAAAAAAAAAAAAATCTGACATCTGTGTATTGACTCGTGTTTGCCAGCACGACATGAAACATTTTCATAGAAAATACTCGGAAAATTCATCATAAATACCAACTTAATGTTACATGATATTAAGTTCCTATGTCGCTTTGAACCAAAATAAACAACGCGTAATTCTAAAAATAGTTACAGTATGTTTATCAAAGATGAAATCCTACGCAGTAGATGTATCAGGAACTTTCTAAATTTTACAGCTCATAATGCTTTTACTTAATACGGCTTAATACATTAAATCAAGATATGATATTAGATGACAAATTCATGAATAATTAAAAATATTATCACTTAAGTGATGATACTTATTAACAGGAATTTCGATGTCTAATTTTAGACAAAAAATATGAAAAAAATTTCAAAACTCCTTCAATTTTCTAGTGTGAAAAGTCTGTCTTCTATCTTCACAACTTTTGTTTAATTTTATTGCTTCATAAAGCAAGCAAAATTCATTTTTAAAGTCTGAATTTTTGAGAAATTAATTCAAAAGAAATTTATAGATCTCTTCGGTGTTAATATTTATCTTATTGCACGACGGAGTCTACTCAGTCATTGAAACAGCAATCAATCTAAATTTAATCATCTTTTTGTAGATCTATCCTGTGAAAATGATTCAACTCGGCAAATTATTAAGTTTTACAGAATGAATCAACAAGTTATCACGTGCTGTTGTTATTTTCACAATTGCTTCGTACTACTCTTAACATTTGGGGAACTTTTGATAAAAGCAAGATTGTAAAACCAACAAAATACTTTTTTTAATTACGATCGATAAATGGGTTTGAAATATATTTTGAAAGCGGCAATGATATGCAATTTGGAACCATTCCAGTTAGGGAGTTGAAAAATCGATAAAATTTTGTTTTGCTGCTTGAGTTTGCAAATTCTTGAGTTTAAGTGCAAATTAAAATGTTTTTACATCTTGAAGAGTAAATTCTTTACATGCTTTATGCTAAAGTTAAGCCATCATATTTTTTTGTTTTTGATATCGAAACAGTAATAAATAGAGTGAAATTCGTATTAACAGCTATTCTTAATAGCCGAATAATTACATACTTATTTAAATAATCGATGAAAACTTCATAGTTGCTGCTAATAATCACAAGCCATAAAATTGAACAATTAAAACAACAACTTGATAAAATATATATATTAACTTTTTTATCAGTTTGATAGTGGCAGATTTTGCGATAATTGTTCAACAATATTTTTTTCTATAGCATACACAATGTGACGATGCAAAGTTCGTAAAAAAATTCGATAATTTTAAACGAAATCACCAGCTTGATAAGAATAAGTGAATTAAATTATTTGTCTTACCTCAATTCGCCAAATTTCGATGCCCTTTTTAGTACCGGCATTTGCAAAAGCTTGATGCATGACTCTATTTCCTGGACGGGTTTGAGTTGTACCACAATAAACAGAACAAACTAGCACTAAGACGCTGAAATAAGTTTAATCAAAAAGATTTTTTTAATCACAAGAATTTTTTCAGACTTCTTTTAATCTACACTACCTAACAGCGACTGAATATAAGCCGCAAAGTTTCCTCATTTTTCTCACTTTGTGATTCTCTCTGTATGTTGTGTATTATATTTTTTTCTGTTGTATTAAATTTATTTGTCTGAGTAGCTAAAACGAAAAAAAAAACTGAGAAAAAAAATTATAAATATCAACAGAGAAATGCATGTGCGTCAGTTATTCTCATCTAAAATACGACTGTGTTGTTGTACTGGAAAGGTCGTGTTATGAATCACATTAAGATAGGAAATGTTATTAGCATTATCAGTGGGTAAATACACATTTTTGTTGATCAATTTCTTGACTCATGCCGGTAAAGAATGCCGAATATTTGTTGCGATATTTCTTGACTAGCATCAGTTTAATTAGATTCTCAAACAAAATTTAATTATCTAGCAGAAGTTACTAATTATCACTAGTAAGCGAATATCATTCATTTCACATAAAGTTAATAAGTTTTTGCTAAGGGGTAAGTTTTTGTTCACTTTGGAACGCTTGGTTTTTAGAGAGGTCATAATCGCACACAGCATACAGCTCGCGAGATTTCTCAACACCTGTTTGACACCACTGGCCTAGAGTTTATCCTTGGTTTCTAGGGTATTATTTCTTCATTTCTTTTAAGGACCTAGGTGTATATCCTTGATAAACTTTAAATTTAACAATGATAATAATGGTCTCTAGGGTATGGGGTATACTCAAGGCTCAACCCTAGAAACTCAGCCAAAAGTATAAAACTGATCAAATCTTTTTTAATCAATTTTGGTTAATTTGATCAGTTGTGCACCTCTTTCGAAGAGGAGGAACTAAAAAGGAGATTTTGCATAACGTACTTAGTGAACGACCCCTTTACAAGCCAAAACAATACGCACAGAGCTTTAAAAGTACATTTACACTTTAAATCTCTTTACGTATAGATTAGTAAAATGTGTAGACAGCGGGTTGCATCAATTCTATCAATGTGTGTAAAATTCTCTCTTTAATCACACTATGCTTAATTCTGAGAATAATATTCTATTAAAAAATATTTCGTGGCCATTTCTTTAGATATTACCCTTGACTAATTTTTTTTTTAGTATCTCTTCATCACAATAAGCACGTCTTGTTTAAAACACAAACAAAAGTAAAGAAGCACATAAATTGCGATATTTTAATAAAGTCACTTAGTGACATGTGACATCAATACATAAGCTTTTCAAGATTTACTCTAAGGTCAAGTGAACAGCAAGCACAATCGAATAGAAAAACACAACAAAAAAAAATTGTTATCACATTGAAATTTTATGCATGAGCAATAAATTAATGGAACGTATTGTGTAGCACGATATAATCGAATAATAGTTATTAAAATAATAATAAAATAGATTAAAAAGGTGATAATGTCGTATTAATTAATCTTGATGTTTTGCAATTTATCTAGCAAAATACCGATATATTGGTATGGGAATATTCTTTTATGGTAATATATATTTTTCAACATTATTTTCACATGCTAGCTCTGTTTTTTATTATCCATTGCATATTTTATATATATGCAAAATATTATGGATGATAAAATCTATTTAATAACAAAAATTTCAATGCTTTTGGCTTCGAGCTATTTTGAACTTTTCACGCTCAAAAATATTTTTTTTTTCAGAAATGTTTATGAACTTACAGTGTATTTATCAGCAAAAACCTTTGCCACTGAGCATCTATACTTCTTGATTTTTTCTTTTAACACTTTATACTTGAGTTAAGTTACTGAGATGACAGTTGGTGGACGACTAAGTCATAAACGAACGATGAGTATTTATTAAAGCTATAATTTATACGATTTTGGAAGGAAACTTTTGTAAAGATGATGAGATGATGTTTTCTTTGTGCTCGTGAGAGAAATGTTTTAATTACTTTACACTAACCAGTAAAAACTGAGAAAAAGTTACTTTAAGAAAGATTTGTGAGTAATTTAACATGAAATTTGCTATCAAAATTATAGAGAATCAATAATGTTTACTGCATACATTTATGATTGAAATGTTTGCAAACAATTTTTTATTTTTGAAATGGAAAAATGTTTTTACTCTATCATTTTTCCCATTTTCTGAGAACTTATTTGATGTCATTTTTTTTTCGATTTTCAACGGTTACTAAGTTTTTTTTTCAAATTTTTTTTATTCAAAAAAAAAATATTCAATTTATGAGAGGGAAACTTTAAGAATAAAATTTGGTAATTTGGATAATTTTTATGCAAATAACTTAATTGTAAATCCTGAAACATACTTAATGGGGGGACCTCGATTTGAGAAATTGATTGGTTTAAAAAGAAAAAAAAATCTTTTCAAATTTAAATTTAATGAAAAACGACAATTAATTTGAAAACAGTAGGTCAAATCATAATGATGCAAACCTTTTGCAAAATTTGAATTTTTGTATTACCTAAGTCACTTCAATTACTCAAATCGAGCCCTCATTCAGCATTTCCTAAAAATACCTAAGAAAAAAAGGAGAGTCAGTTTTTGAACATTTTTTTTATTACTCTCAAATAATCTCAAAAAAATTAAGATGTCACAATATCCCGATGACTTTAAAGTGCTAATAATGGAAGTTGCCGGCAGTAGTTCGAACAAAAATCCAATTCCAATTCCAATTCAGGAATTGAATAATTACGCGTCATTTGATGATGATAATTTAACGCAATTACATGATTCACTTAACAACTGGCGGTATCAACTCATATTTCTCTCTCAAATATTCATCACCTTCTATTAATTTTTGGCGTAAAACTTGTGGACTTATTCTTGTTGAAATTACTAAATGCCGAGAATCATTTTTTCCATAGCTTTTGGTACGAAGATTTAATTTAGCTGCGATTCTATTATTTAAAAAAATTATAGGTATGTAATGAAATAAATTATGGATAAATAAAATTAAATTTAAAACTTACTGATGAATAGCAGCTCGTTCTTCTTTAGTGAATTCAGATGAAAAAATCAAGTCATATTCGAGTTGATTCTGTTTAAAATTTTGTAGTAAGTTCCTAAAATATTTCTGATCAAATTTATCATTTTCACTGCCTAAACCGAGCCGTCCAATTTTTATTTCTAAATTAATTGGATCAATTATGCCAGTGCCATTTGAACCTAACGATCCACCCTTCCAGCCTAATTTTGAGAGAAGCTTAAAGCCAAGATTTCCTTCCTGAATTTGATTTTTTATCTCATTAACTGGCTTATTACCAGTTTTCTTGATCACTTCTTCACCAGAATAAAATTTTAGCTTTGATCGTATTGTATAACAGTTCTCGCGAAGAACTTTAAGAAAATCTTCATCGGCTGTCTTCTTTGCTACCTTTTTGGATTCACCAGTTCCTTCAGCAATAATTTGATCATTAAATATATAGTAATATGTTATTGTATTCTCATCAAATTTAATGTCAAGCTTTCCAATTTTTCTCATACAGGCAGTCGTCTTGTTGATGCAATAATTCATATCATTCTCTTCATCATTTTCATATACGATAACATCCCTTAGAAGAAGCTTTAAGTTCTTGGACTTTTGGAACTCACTGAGTTTTATGAATGGTCCATTTTGATTAACTTCTTGACTATAAATATTAGAACTGCTCCTTTCATCCACTTTAAATCTTTTCGTTGCTGGATGTTCTGTTGATTGACAATTCTCAGATCCTTTTGATACTGTCTTGTTGTACTTTGATTGAATGGCAGCTTGTGCAGTTACGAATGTCCTCTTTAAATTATTCTGTCTGCTTTCACGATACATTCGGATTTGGGGAACTTCATTTGACATTAGCCTGATCTTTTGCATAATTTCTGCTGCATATCTACATCCAAGAAACTCAATGTTCACAAATAGCTGTGCACAGCATAAAATTTCATCCTCGTCATTGATTTTATTCCAATGATGAGCCATAAACCTTAAATGATAAATTTAATCAATTAAAAGTGTTATGTTTATTTAATTTTTTTGCTTACAACTTCCTTAAATTCCAATGTTCTGCTGATTCATATTCCTTCCGATATTTTTCAAAGTCTACATGTTTAGCATCCATTTCAGATTGCTAATTAATCTATTTAAATCTTGTTTAAATCACTTTTTTTTAAAAAAATAAAATAAATATTAAAATAAATTCTGCCTTGCTAAATAAAGTCTCCAAAAAAATTGTAGACTTTTTTGTTTACATCCAAAACTTTTGTAGACTTTTTTTTATTATTATTGAAAATTTTAAAGCATTTTTTTTCTACTCGATATTTATTAATTATTGAAAATTACATTAAACATGACAAATAACGAAGATTGGGATATTGAATCATATAGAAATGACTACGAAAGTGATGAACATTGGCAATTGAAGAAGGATTTCATGGAAAGTGAGTAATTAATGCTAAATTTATAATTCTTTTATCTAAAATCTTATCAAATTAAATTACAGCACATAAACAGAACTTTACAGAAGAGGAATTGGTATGTTTAGCACAACTTTTCTTCAATATTGAATTGCTAGGATGTAAATATTCACCAGAAGTCATGAAACAAATCGGTGAACTTTCAAAAGGAATTGTTGAGGACTATCGAAGATCCAGACAAACAAAATTGAAAAGAACGTTTGTCGCTGGAGGAGACGCAGCCAGAAATAAGGTTCAAAGGAAATAGATTTTAAGACAAATTCATCTAATTTCAATTTATTCATACGTATCATAGAAATATTATGACAGTTCACAAAAATATATCTCAAAAAGAAAAATAAAAAAAAATCTTCATTCCTCATTTTCATAATTTGTCAATATTTGACATGATCCACGTACTAATTTAAATCTTTCAACAGCATCTCTTGTTATTTGTGAGCATCCACGAACATCCAAGTAATTTAATCGTGGTGCATTTGTCTCTAAATGTGAAAGTGTTGTATCTGTTATGTTCCTGAAATTTCTCAATACAATTCTTTCAAGATATGTATTCCGTTCCATTTCTGCCTGCTGATTTCCAAGAAATATCAAATTTCCCATCAAGTTTGATCGTGGAACTCCAAATGCAAGCATCCCACGATCACTAATTGATGCTGAAATACGATGTTCACGATTTCTTGCTAACGACAGGAACCTACTAAAATATAGAATATTAATTGGGATTCAATCAATCATTAAAGGAATTCTTTACTAAATAAATTAGATCCAATTAAGGAATTTTTCCTTCTTCATTTAACGAACATTTTAAAATTTCAATTGCTAACGGTTTTTAATTTTTTAAATTTCATACTTTCTGAAAATAACCGTTAAATTTTTAAAACTTACTAACACTACTAAAACTTAATTTAGCATAATTTTCAAATTTCAAAAAATCGTTACAAAAAATTATTAAAATTTGAAAATCCAGAAAATTCGCTAAGTGAAAAAGAAATCTCGTTATTTTGACATATGGTATCATACATTCGTACCAAGAAATGGAACTAAGGAAATTACCTTGCATGAGGAATATCATCACTTATAATGACTTGTAAGCGAGCATTTTGATTGGGATTCTCTGTAATATTTGCCTGAATAAATATTGTCCTTGATTGCACTTCTTCAGTTGGTGATTCTGATGGTAAAGAATCAGACATCATACTTTCTGGAGAAGATGGAGCACTGATTGAATTATCATTACTCTCATCAATATTATTAGAAATTGTCGAACTTGATTGTACATTCTGATTTTCTGTACTTTGAGTGCCTTGATTCTCAGCAGTATTAATAGCAATTTCACTTGTTGCTGATGGTTTTTCATTTCTTGGCATATTTATCAGCAAACTTGATGTCTGAGCAATTTCTTGATTTCTAATACGTTGAATTCCATCAGCATTTAGCACAACAACATCACGAGAAGTTGATGGCTCATTACGAGGTTCTCTTGGAGGTGGTGGTGGTGGTGGAACTGATTCAGTCGGTCTACGTCGCATGCCGCGAAAAAAGTGTTGAAAATCATCATCATCATCCGAATCTTCATCATTTAACTCTCCATCTGTATGTTCTAAATACAATTCCTTTAATGTTTTTAGAGCATTTAAACATTGCACTTCACTGTCACTTATATTAGTTTCGCGTAGATCTAAAACTTCCAGCTTTTTAAATCCAAATCGACATGATAAAGAGATGTATGGAACGCAATTACGAAATCTCTTACATCCACGAAGACTTAATATCTTTAATTCCTGAATTTTTGACAGTGGCATCAGATCATTAGGCTCAAAAAAGTTACAATATTCTAATCTCAATTCCTCAAGATTCGGCATGTGATCAAAAATATTTGTAAATGTACGACTCATTCGATTGCGATCTTTTGGAAGTATACAATTCGTAAAGACTAATGACCTGAGATTTGCTGGGAATTTTGTTATGTTCCAATCTCTCGTCCAATCAAACCAAATCTGATGAAAATGAAGACTTTCAATAAATGGTGAACGTAACAAAATACGTTTGATAATTTCTTTAAATGTCTGTCGATTTTTTAATGGACGTTTCTCCATCATATCCTTCTTAGCATCACCATTAATTTTCAACTTCTTAGTTCCTACAGTCAAATATTTTAGTCTTTTTATTATTTCCCAAATGTCGAGATCCAATGAATCAAAAATTGCTTCCGTCCATAGCTTTTTGTCAAGAATTAAGTTCTTTAAATGTGAACATGTACTAAAATAGTAATAAAATCAACAAATTACTCAATTATAATGTTAGATAATTAAATATTTATTAACTTACAGCGATACATTGTGCAGACTTTCTCCGTCCAATTTCATTGCAATTTCCATCAACAATTCGTCAGCTAAATGAAATTTTAATTATCATAACTTATTATTTTATATAAATTGAAGTAATTTACCAAGATCTAGCAGTTCTGGCTGCTTTCGTTCATCCAATAAATGGATTTTCTTTGATATTAAAATATCTTCTTCTTTTTCTTTTTCAGTCTCATCTTTCTCAAGCTTTCTCTTTCTATTCTGTACTTCTGATGAATCTGTCATACTGCTTTGCGTCAGAATCTCACTAAATACATCAGCAAAATTAATAAATTCACAACTAATTCCTTAATACAAATAAATAATAATAATAATCAAAATCCAAAAATTTTCTTATCTTTTGTAGACTTGCTTAGCTCAATTTATGCATGCTTATTGCGACATTCTGTCTGTTTGTCACATACAAACTTAAAAAGCGCTTTAGCTCATTAAAAAGGATTTGCATACTTGTTTGTAGACTTTTTTGTAAACATTTCAAAACGAATTAAAACTTTTAATAAATTATTAATTAAAAATGTCAAATAACGCGCCACCAATTAAAAGATATAGAAGAGAAGAAGAGAAAGATGAAGCAGAGGAATCAGACGATAGCTATACACCATATGTTCCCGTAAAAGAACGAAAGAAACAGCAATTATTAAAATTAGGTAGATTAGTGCAATTATCAAATGAAGCGGCAAATATTGGAAAATCATCGAGTGAAAATGAACATGATTCGGATATAAATCAAGAGGAAATGGGACGGAAGTATAACATATCGTTATTTGATCAACATACAGAATTAAAGAAAATTGCCGAAAATAAGAAAATTAGTGAAGTTGAAAAGCAATTGAAGGAAGAAGAGAAGATTTTGGAAAGTGTTGCTGAGAAGAAGGCTTTAATGGGTGTTGCTGAATTAGCTAAAGGTATTGTTTTATCATTATTTCAAATTCTTTTTTAATTTAGGTACTAATTTTCATATTTTACATTATTTAACAGGTATTCAATATGAAGATCCAATAAAAACAAGCTGGCGACCACCAAGATATGTTTTAGAGAAACCAGCATACGTTCACGATGCAATCAGACATAAAATGAAAATCCTTGCAGAAGGTGACAACATTCCACCACCATTAAAGACATTTAAGGACATGAAATTTCCAAAGCCAATACTTTTAGGACTTGAACGAAGAGGAATTAAGAAACCGACACCAATTCAGATTCAAGGCATACCAACAATTCTCTCTGGACGTGATTTAATAGGAATTGCATTTACTGGATCTGGTAAAACATTAGTTTTCGTACTTCCAAGTATAATGTTTTGTTTAGAACAAGAAGTACGATTACCATTTGTCCCAAATGAAGGTCCATATGCGCTTATAATTTGTCCCTCAAGAGAATTGGCAAAGCAGACACATGACATTATTCGATATTATTGTGGACATTTACAGCAAGCGGGATTGCCTGAAATTCGATCTGCATTAGCAATTGGTGGAACGCCAATAACTGAAACAATGGCAGTTATTAACCACGGATGTCACATCCTGACAGCAACACCCGGAAGACTTATGGACATGCTTGACAAAAAAATGATTAATCTCTCAATTTGTAGATATTTATGTATGGATGAAGCTGACAGAATGATTGATATGGGATTTGAGGAAGACATTCGTACTATTTTCTCATACTTTAAAGGTCAACGTCAAACACTTTTATTCTCAGCTACGATGCCTAAAAAGATTCAAAATTTTGCAAAATCAGCATTAGTTAAGCCCATTACAATTAATGTTGGACGTGCCGGAGCTGCGTCAATGAATGTAGGACAAGATATTGAGTATGTAAAGCAGGAAGCAAAAATGGTCGCATTACTTGAATGTTTAAAGAAAACAGCACCGCCAGTTTTAATATTTGCTGAAAAGAAACAAGATGTCGATCAAATTCATGAATATTTGTTGTTAAAAGGAGTCGAAGCAGTTGCAATTCATGGTGGAAAGGATCAAGAAGAACGATCAAAAGCTGTAGAACAATTTCGTAATCAAGAAAAGGACGTTTTGGTAGCATCTGATGTTGCTAGTAAAGGACTTGATTTCCCCGATGTACAGCATGTAATTAATTATGACATGCCTGATGATATTGAGAATTATGTACATAGAATTGGAAGAACAGGTCGATCAGGAACAAAAGGATTAGCAACAACTTTTGTGAATAAAGCAACAGATCATTTTGTATTACTTGATTTAAAATATTTATTAATTGAGGCAAAACAAAAGGTTCCACCGTTCCTAGCTGAATTATGTTCGGAAACTGAAAAGAATCCTGAATTATCTGATGGATGTACATATTGTGGTGGTTTAGGTCATAGAATTACAGATTGTCCAAAATTAGAAGCAACTAGAAAGGAACAAGCTGCCAACATGCGAAAACCTGACTTTTTATCAAATGCTGATTATTAAATTTCACAAAATTTTCAAACTTAATAAAAAAATTCATTTTAATGGAAAAAAAAAGATTTTTTTTTTATCTCAGTAAACTTAGAAATTTCTCACATTTCAGAAAATTTTCACTTTGATTTTTGACTTCAATCGAACCAGTCGCAAGTTTTCATAAATCATCAAAAAAAAACTCAACAATTATGGCCTCGACATCAAATGAAACTAATTTTGAAGCCTTTGAAAGTGCTGAAAAGAAATTGAACGATTTAATGAACGAATATTTAGCAATGAAAAAAGTTGAACGGAAGGTAAGTGAGGAAAAAAAATTAACGAATTTTTCAATCAATCATTTTCTTTTCTTTGTAAGCAGAATATCATGACTGAATTGCATCCAATCATTCGGAAGAGAGTTCATGCATTAAAGGTTTTACAAAAGGAAACGATTAATTTGGACGCTGAATTTCATCAAAATGTCTATGAATTGGAACGAAGACTTCAAGGCAAACATGATGAAATTTTCAAGAAACGCTCAGACATTGTCAATGGATTGCATGAACCATGTGATAATGAATGTCAATTGTCACCTGAGGAACTTGAAAAATTAGTACAAAGAGAAGGAGATGAAGTTGAAAATGGCGTTCCTAACTTCTGGCTGACTGTTTTCAAGAACGTGTCTGAAATTCGATCAATGATTAAGGAATATGATGAGCCATTATTAAAGCACTTAATTGATGTCCGTGCATTTTCAAATACATCACCAAATCTCTCATTTCAACTTGAATTTCATTTTGCACCAAATGAATTTATCCAAAATTCAGTCTTGACAAAAACATACTTGATGAAATGCGTACCAGACGAAGATGATCCATTTTCATTCGAAGGTCCCGAGATTTATAAAGCAATTGGATGTGAAATTATGTGGAATGCTGGAAAAAATGTCACAGACAAGGCTTTGAAGAAAAAGGGATATTCGTCATCTCGTCTGTTCAAGACTGATTCGTTTTTCAATTTCTTTAATCCACCCGAGCTACGAACAGATGATTCAGACGAGAATGATAAGATTGAGGTAAAGGAAAGTATTTTATTTCAAGTAAATTTTAAAGACAAAAAAAAATTATAAATTAAATTCTTTAAACAGGAATACTTGGAAAGTGACTTTGAAATTGGGCATTATATGAAGGAACGAGTAATTCCACGTGCCGTATTGTACTATACAGGCATGATTGATGATGATATATCCGATGATGTTGATGATGATGACGATGATGACGAAGGAGATGATTCGATTACATATCATGCAGAAAATTATGAAAATGAAGTCACTGATGGTGATAATTAATCAACTCAATTTTCACTTCAAGGAAAATTATTACGGATTATGAGCTGTGCAGATTATTGGAAATGAATAAAATTGATTGTTATTGAAAATGTATGTAGGATGTGTTTTCTCTTTAACTTAAATTTTATGTCTGACATAGCTAATGAAGTTAAGGCGGATGAGCAAACTTTTCTAAACCCAGTCATTTCCTGACCCAAAACTTTTTCCCAAATACCGTACATGCTATACGCATGTATAAATTGATGTTCTCATAATGCATGCAGGAATTTGAAAACCAGCTCCCATTTATTGCAAAAATATGGAAATTTATTATCATGACCTCTCATTATAAAATTTTTATAGCACATCAGCATTTGGTCGAACGCATTTCCAATAAATTCATATTGAATGAAAAATCTAAACATGTAATTTTCAAATTATCATGGGATTGTCAAAATTGGAAGTTTTTGAAGGAAAATGCATTATTGAAGAATTGATCAAAAAATCACATGCCACTTACCACTAAATTTCCCAACAGCACTTTAAACAATACCGACATAATAAACAGCAGTGTGGAAATATTAAAATCCCCTTATCATTTGATATAACAAGGTATAGAATGAGGAAAATGGTTTCTGGTAAATTCATCGCATGACGATGACTATTCAGTGTTTCCATTGTAGAATATGCTTCAACATATACCGCATGGGATGCTTTTAATATGTGTATAAATAACTGCTGGCGATGAGTGAAAATGCGAAATGCATGTCGAACATACTATGCAGTAATTAAATAATCAACACTCAAAATATTTCCATTTTTTCCCTCATACTCTCCTCCCTGTTTTGCTTCCTATCCATATTATCATTGTGTGGTTAAGCCTCAAGCTCGTGTTTTTACGTACCAGTAACAAAGCAATGAACAACAAAAAAAAAAAAAAGTGAGAGGATTTTCATTTTATTCTTTCCAAAAGTGATACATTTAATTTAATTCAATTTATAAATCACTCGTTCCACGAATGTGGGATTACTTCTGCTAATTGTGTGTATTATGGAAATTGATTTTCATATTTCTGTTCTCTCTCTTTTTTTCTGTTTTTACCATGTTTTTAAATGCACCCAAATTGCAAGTTGCTGGTTTTACCAAAAAAAAGTTGTGTGAACGTCGGATGCGATAAATTACAAACATGTTTGTTTACCTTTAAAGCTAACAAAAAGTTAATTCATTTTTCACTTACTTAATCGATTGTTTGTTATGTGGTTTTGTACGTGTTCATTTATCTACTGTAAGTCAACCATCAATGGATGCAAGAGTAATGGGAGAAAAACAGATTGTTTACTGATAAATAAATAATACATCTAGCTACAGTCTATATTCTACATTCCAAAATGCTGGGATTTTCGGAGCCAACCATACAAGACAAATCAATGAAGATATCATACCTACAGTTTCCATTTTTTCTTTCTTTTACTTTTTTTCTACCATCGCATATAGCTTTCACGTTTATTTATTGATATCATCGAGGGAGTATATCCGACATCACGGGAAAATTTATTTTACATTTTCGCTCTGCTGATCGAATTTCGAAAGCATTCTGAAAATTGTTTTGCCACTATACTAGATCTATATCTGTATATCCTCTCTTGCTACCTGTTCTCATGTGTATTCTCATTTTTAAATTTTATTTCTATCTCCTTGCCACCATCAATTTGCCTCTCTGTAGATTTTTCTATATTGTATGCTTTCCTGATCTACTTCTTAACTGTTATTTCTCCTATAAAAATATTCGACATATGATAGTTGAGTGGTGAGATAAAGTATGGTAAAACTTCATAGAAATCTCTCAATAATCCTCCAAGGAAATGATGCGGAGAGCTGAAAAAAAGCATCATAAAATTAATTTTCTTCCTCTCTCTTTTTTGTATTCGACTCTAAAAATCATAGATTTATTTTAAATGCAAACATGAAATCTATTCTTGAGCATCGAGTGCACAAAAAAAAGAAAGCTTCATAAAAATATTTTAATTCGATACTTTTGAGAATAAGATTCAGAAATTTATTATTTTCTTTCCGATTCCATTCTTTTGGTTCATATTGACTTCAACATTCATTTCTAGTAAGTACTTTCCTAAAAGCTTTTGAATATAAAACCTCGCCTCGTGTCTGATGCAATTTTCTTATTTTCAAAAGAATTTCAATAAATGCTTAGAACATAATTATTACTTTTCTTTTCTTCATTTTCCTTTATAAAATAAATTTTCCTTTTTAAAAGATATATAAAACAGAGTTGAAAAAGCAGATATCTGTTAACAGATACAAAGACAGATTTGCTACAGAAATTACCTTTATACAGACAGAATCTGCGAACAGAAAGTTTTTTTTCATCTGCATACAGATGATCTGTTTACAGATATCATCTGCAAACAGATAGATTCTGCTCATCTGTTTTGCAGATGGATGCAGATTCTATTGTTCTTTTTGCAGATATCTGTTTTCTGCATTCAGATTTTATCTGCATGCAGATAATGTCTGCATACAGATGATCTGCATGCAGATGAAAAAAATCTTTCCGAGAACAGATAATATCTGTATACAGAAAATGTATTTTTACAGATATATGTCAGATTTCAACTCTGATATAAAAGAATTTTCAAAAGGAAACTTTGAATTAAGGCCAATTTGGAAATTTAAAGAATTATTTTTAATTTGGAAATTTTTAAATAAAAAATATCATTATGAAGTCTGATCTGTAGATAATTTAAAATATTAAATTAAAACTTTTTGTTTTAACTTAAAGTTTGTTGGGCTTGTTTTTTTTTTTGACATTCGTCAGTAAAGTGCACAAATAAACTCATATATGCCTAAATATAACGATTAAAATATTTTTTAATGAAATTGATGAAAGCTATTGTTTAATAAGTAAAGAATTTTAGTATTAAGGAATCATAATGTAGAATGTATAAAGCTAAAAGCATTGTTCTATTTCGCTTTTCATTTTGATTAAGTATTCCACTTCCACTGTGCTCATGAGAAACAAGAACTAAACAAATAAATCTATAGAGTTAACATACTAAATTAAAGCAGAAATATACTTTTTTTAAAAAAAATATATTTATAGCAAATTCATTTGAGATTTTTAAAATGAGCACAAAAAAGCAAAAAACTTTTAATTTGGAATAAGAATAAGTAAAAAAATGGTAAAATGAGAGTGCAGGAGCGAAAGAAATATAAACAGAAAAACACATAAATCACTGATGGAGGAAACATATGTATATACATGAATACATGACTTTCCACATCACCACTTGGGAAGCATAAAGAAAACTTTTCACCTCCCCTCCTATTTTTTTGTACTCTTTATCTACATAACCAGGTATACTTTAAAGCTCTATCCAAGATATTAAATTTCACGATTTTTGCTATTCAACAGAAGAATATGTGTATAGAATGAGTTTGAATGTATACATTTGTGATGGGTGATAAGTTCGAGGTGAAGAGAATGGAATGTGAGGTAGAGCACTAAGAAAGGAAGTCGAATTCAACAAGCACATACGACTTAATCTTGCATCATCAATTGGCAACGGTAAAAGTATGATATAAAGCTTAACTAAAGTGCTCCGAAAGAGCATCGTCGTAAAATTTGCTGCCAAGCGGATGGAATAAAAAATGAATTCGAAATGTATTTGTTGATGTGGAATGAGAAGTGAACGAAGACGAAAAAAGGAAGGGTGAAATGGTGGATGATGACACTAGAGTGTATTTTATAGTACTTTATGATTCATAAAATTAATCTACATTGCTTGAGATGGAGGATGATAGCTGTTAATATAACTGCAAATTTTCTGCAAACTCTATCATTTTTACTTTTATCTATGAACAAAATAATTTCGCATTATGAAATGATAGCACTCCCATTCATTGATGCTCCCTTCATACAACATTTCTTTCTTTTTTTTGTCTCTTCTTCAAATGAGTTGCCACGACACTAAAGCTTCTTTTATATTAAGTACAATAATGATACTATAATTACATGCAACACCTTTTGTAAAAATAATTTCTACCTTTTTGTGCTCATTGTCATAATGAATGCTGTAAATTTTTCACGTATGCACAATGGTCTGAAATCGAAAAAAGTGTCCAAAATTTATATTTTGTTGTAAACTTTAGAGGTCGCAAAGTTTTGTTTGATTTTCTTTATTTTGAAAGTGTCAATAGCTTTGTCATGTCTTAATCATACATCTCTGAAAATATGAGCTTATGACATTAAGGATAAATATGATTTTTCATTAAAAGTTTAAAATTGTTTCTCAAAAAATTTTGTGCACAAGCAAATTTGTATGGAAAAATTTTGAAAAATAAGTGAAATTAAATTGCAAATATCTCAAAATCGGGGGAGATTGGGGTCATCAGAGTATAATTAGAAGGTAAATTAAGACTCAATCTTGGTATTCTGGTAGGTTTCAGACCCGGCTTCGCCCGGCTTTTTAACTTATGGACATTTAAAGTTTTGGAAAATTTCAAAATTTTAATTGCATTTTCCCTAATGATAAAGCTATCTGCTAATGTTTTATAGGTTTTAACATAAAATTTGAGCATTAACTAAGCTATTGACAGTGATTAGAATGTGAATCAAACAACAGAAAGTAAAAAAAATTGTGAAAACTTTTTCATGGTGTTTTTGTAAACAAATTTTTCGTGACTTTGAATAATTATTGACAGAGTTAGACAACGATTGGAAGCTTGATATTTTCACAGAAGATGCGTTAGTTTATGTTTTATAATACTACATTTAAATGATAAGGTTTAAAAGACACGACTTAAAATAAATTTTGGACACTTTTTTCGATTTCAGACCATTGTGGTATGTGTAGGTAGATATGCTTATTTGAAGAATTTCAAAAGCATTTTATTTAAAGCAGCCAACAAGAACTGAATAGAGAGATTTTAATAATAATCAGCGCATACAAAAGCAGATCACGTCATTTGAAAAGCAAGGAAAAGTGAGTGTGAACCTGAGATACATTTCAGTCTCTTCAATATCTGAATAAATTTATTCTTAAAAAAAAAATAAAAAAAAAGCTCACAATTTTTGAATATGGATGATTAGAGGAGAGTCAGATTGACTGGCAAAAGAATTTTTTCGATTCATCATAATTTTTGAAATTTTCTTAATTTTTCATCTTTTAAACTTAAAAAAAGTCAAAAGGTTGCTTAAATGGATCCAAAAAATTTTGTATGAAAAGTGAGAAAATGTGCCATGATTTAAAATAAACTTTAAATCTTCAAAGGTTTTTGACAATTTTTTTCGAAAAGATATTTTTATGGTCAAGCTTGTTTTAACTGTTGTTTAAAAGCCAATGATCGAATAAAAATGAAGAAAACATCATTAAATTTTTTATTTTTTTACGTCATTTTTTCTAAATTTTCCAAAAATTTTAATACAAAATGTTTTGAAATCAAAAAATTTTTTAATTGAGTAAAATTTTTCACAATAATACAACCCACTAGATTTTTCGTAATTTTAAGGTTTTTTTCTTCATCCATAAAAAAATTGCGCTTTAAAAAATAAATTTTCTAAAATTATTTCCAATACTTCGATCTGTTCTCGATGGTTTTTCTTCTTCTTATCTTCATTCTAAAGAAGATTGAGAGTAGAAAAGAAGCGATAATAAGAAAAAAAGAAGCAACGAACGCGTGGTTTGGGGTAAGTGAAAAACCATGAATGGAGTGTCAAAAAAAGCAAAACGGCACATAAAAATGCTATTGAAGAGGTGAAGAACATGCAAAAAAAGCAGGTCGACGTGATTGCACAGTGGAAAAATGGCAAGAAATCATCTCGTAATTTTCCAAATTTTATAACATCTCGTACCAAAACGTAGCACTTAAATGATTTTATTTAAAGCACAACATGTTGAAGAATTTTTTTACGATTAAATTTTATGATCTAATAAGATAACATTCATGCTGAAATGTGCAAAGTGGAATCAAATAATTGAACAAGCATGCAACTGAAAATGAAAGAGAGAAAAAAAAAATAATTAATAGTATTTTAATGCAAAAATTCTGACGTTCCAAATTCAATAATCTTCCCCATATTTTTTCCGTTATGTCTCGTCACGTTGTCCCCGACTGTAATCGACATAAATTTCATTCCATGAATCTACCAATGCGACATACAAACAACCATTAAATTTCACTCATTCTACATTCGTTTCCTATGAAAATATTTTCGAATAAAATAAAGAAAGAAAAATAGAGGAAAGATGAGAAAATCAGGAGGGAGAAAAAACACAGAAAGAATTGAATTTTCTTTTTTAATTTCCTTCCTTCTTTATGAAAGTGTGGCGAATAAAAAAAAGCTGAAATTGATAGCCGAGCATTTAACCTGATTTTATTGTTATGTGACTTTTCTAGCTTTTTTCTGCTTTTTATTGCACACAATTTTTTTCAATATACACATCATAATTCATTCTCGATAGCGGAAATCGATCGGTTTTTCTCCTTTTAACCGACTATTAGAGGGTAGATAGTATGCAATTGAGTGGATAAAAAGTCATCAAGATTTCTCTTAGAGATGGTCTTTTTCACACTCAAATTAGACACGATTGCTTAAATCTTTATAGATGAAAAGATTATGCTTTGCAAAAAAAAAGAGAACCTTGAAGGAACCCAAAAGTTTTTTTTTCTGATATTTTAAATGTAATATAGCATAAGTTTTATAAGTCTGGTATAAATATATCGACACCCAAAACATGCTTTGAATCTTAATGAAAAAATCTTCCAAAAAACACAGTAACTTTTAAAAAATTTGTTCCTCATAATTTGTGTTAATCGTGATAGAAAACCATCCAAGCTTCCCTTGAGGTATAATCATAATGAAATAATGTTTATTAAAAAAACATTTCCCTCTAAATTTTTTTTTCTCATATTATTAAGAATTAATTTATGAGCTTCTTGAGTTCAATAAAGAATGAAATGGAGAAGAAGAAAAAATAAAGAAAAAAAAAACTGAAAATTGGATTACAACGTGAGTTGAATTTGTTTATGTATTTTGTACTCAAAAGAAGCAACGATATTTAATAAAGTGAAAAGGGAAGAAGGCAAGTCAAAAAACCAAAAAGGAGAAAATTGTGAAATCGGCCGCTTTTAGTTTTCATCTTTTGAGTATATTTTACAAATATTTGGGGGAGGGAGTTTGAACCACAACGTTTACATTAAATCTCACTTTTCGAAATTGAAAAAAGGTGGTTAAAGTAAATTGCAATCTCTTCGCCCTTTCTAAATTGCTCTTTCTTCGCATCGACAAGTGAAGAGGAAAATGTCTAATATTAAATCGAGAGTCGTGTGAATAATATTAGGTCGTTTAAAAGAAATTGTTATTATCATCATTAAATTCATTCCTTCAATAACTATACCCAAAGAATTGCGTCATTTAGTCTCGTTCGCTATTTAATATTAAAATTTTCATAATTCATCTTTATTATCTTCTCCTCTACCTTACTTATAGTCTCCTCCTACTATATATCTGCATCATTTTCTGTTTGTTCATTTGGAGCGATTCTATGTTGATCTTCATATTTAATATGAGCGTATGTAGATGAAAGGCGTACATTTAAATATTAAAGGGAAATGTTGAAACAAAAATTTCCTTTCCGCTACCCGAAAGCGTTCATTTCGTTCTATTCTATATTAAACAAATCCATCTGTTATCATCAGAGACATATATACACACATTCAGAAAAATTCAGTTGCATTGCTTTTAGCATGAAACTAAACAAAAGCTACAAAAGTGATTTATTATTATTTAATTTAATTAAATAATTCATTTTTGTGTAGATTGAAACTGAAACTATGGCACATGACGGCAACTTTGCATGAGACAAGTCGCCTTACTAGTTTCTCATGCTTTTAGATATTTTTTTTTCTTTCAATCTTTTTGCACCTTTCATGTCTCGTTAAAGTTATAATTTTCTTTATTGTTAAAAATTCTACAGGGGGTCCTCAATTTGAATTTTTTATTTATTCTTTTTAAATCGAATTAATTCAAATCGAAACGTATGGAAAATGACCATTAAAAATAAAAAATTAAATATTTGGTTATTCAAATCGAGTCTTTTCATATTGAGAACCACCTGTGAAAGTAAACAAAATGATTCAATTATAAAAATGCGCTATAAGGGCTAAATCAATATGACTTCTTCATTTTTCAACCGCAAAAGGAAAGTTTATTTCTAAGTTAAACAAGAGAGTTAATAAATTTTGCATCGACTTTAAAAATTCAAATTCCTAAAGACCATTATAATAATACCAAAGTGTATAGTAATACTCTTTGCGGTTTTAATTCGCTAAAATAAAATGCATAGAAATAATGTTTTAAATAAATTACCATAATTGTTTATGATGAGCTCTAAAAAGCAACGAGAAAGAAAAATGTAAATTAGCAAGAGTAGAGCTGAAAAGTAGCATAAGTTGTACTGTGATGCTGCAAATTCCATTTCATTAGCTGCATTGTAAATTCCTTACAACCTCGAGAATATACAGATTCATTTATTTATAAATAAATTCTCCTTTTATTTTAGTTTTCATCTCTAAAATAAAAAACAATTCATTCTCATGCAAGTGCTAGCCCTGAAGATGGGGTTCTGCAGCAATTACTTACATTATTGTATAAAGAGTTGAGTGGTATACCAAAACAAAATACCATGAAAGAGAAGGATATAAAGAGACAGATGAGAAATAAATACAAAGCTGAGAACGTGCTTTAATTAGATCTCGCATAAAACATTCAATTGTTAAATCTCTTATAGAAAGAGTAGAGAATAGTTATAATCAAGGAGAATTAAAACAGAGCAAGAGAAAAGAGGTAAAGGATAAGAAATGTTATTCATTCATTCTTTTGATAATTCAAAACATTTTTTAATGAATAGAATTAATGAATGTAGGAATAACAAACCCAGATGAAGAGTCAACGGATTCTTATGTTCAGCAGCATAGAATAATTTAATGAAACTAGTGATAACACAAGACCTTTTAATTATAATTCGTTAAAAGATTTTGCATTTGAAAATTTACACTTGTTGCTATTCAACTCATTTTAAATTGAGAAAATGAAGCCGTAAAAAGACACCTTAAAATATATGCGATACTTTTTGCAAAGCAGTAAACATTTTAGCTGCAGATAAAGAACCTTTAGTTAGCTGGGGACCTTAATTCGTTCATTTGTTTAACGGGGTATGATAACGAAAATGGAGATGGAGATCAGAGTTGATACCTAGCATGTGCCTTCAAAAAGGTTTGCCTAGGCGTAGGCAAATTGAAATCAAAGGCACCTACCTTTGCCTTTGTCAAAGGCAGATAAAATTGCCTTTGCCTTTGTTTTGCCTTTGCAAAGGCAGAACTTTGTCGTGGTGCCTTTGAATCTTTGCCTTTGTAAAAAAATTTTAACAAAAAGTTTCAAAAATTGATAAAAGTTAAAAATTTTCAAATTCAAAATATCAAAGGCAAAGCTAGCCAAACTCAAAGGCAAAGCCATTGCCTTTGCAAAGGCAATGTTTTCGTGCCTTTGCCTTTACTGTGCCTTTGCAAAGGCAAAGGTTTTGCTAGATCAAAGGCAATGCCTGAGCAAAGGCACCTTTGTATCAACTCTGATGGAGATACATACACCTTTTTTTCTTGCAGCAATGAAGCATACCACGTAAAAACAGAAAAAAATAACGATGTAACTGAAGCAGCACCACCAACATCAAGAGGAGCTGTGTTTTAATTGTTTCCATTTTTATTGTTTGTTAATTAATTATTTGCAACTTGAAGAAGATGAAAAATTAAACGTTGAACGAGAAGAATGTTAGTAAGAGGTTTTTTGAGAAAGGAAGTAAAAGTGGAATATGCCATAAGATGAAATTATTAAGAATAAAGTAAAGAACAAAAAAATCTGCACCACCAGCATTTCATACCTTTCATTATTATTATTATTTTTTTTTTTTAACTTTTTACCAAAATCATTTTCTACCTGTTCTTATTTCAACATTTTTCTACAAGAAACATGAAGAAGAACATTACTACCTTGAAACTTTTTTTCCACCTCGTTGCTGATGGAGATAAAAGAAAATTAAATGTGATTTTACGTTATTTTTTCTTGCATCCTTTAATTACTACAAACTTCTATATTTAAGAACAGTATTGCACAAAATATGGTGGATATTTGTTAACAAAAAGAAAGTACTTGAAAGTAATTTATTGTGAAATGTGTGCAGCTTTTTTGTTGATTTTAACTAAATAAATCACAAAAAAAAAATCCATTCTACAAAATTTACAACAATAAATTTCTATTTTCGTAAAAAAGAAAAAAAAATTGTGCAAACTATGAGAACTTGAATGTAGAAACTAATATCAAATGAATATTAGCACATAGAAGCAACAAAACTATAATAAAATTTCTCTTTCCAATAAATAAAATCTGTTTATCAATCTGTCACTTGAAAGTGTAAAAGCTTCTCTCACATTCCAAAACGAAATATTTATTTTTCTGTCATTCTCTAAACATAATTTGATTTAATCGATGAGTTTGCTTTATATCACTTGAGACAAAAATTGCGATAGTCACAAATTGATTTTTTTTTCTCTCTCTCTCTTTTTATACCCTTTGTACTGTATATGTCTATGCAAAATTTTATTAAACTATATAACAATGTGAAAGATAGATGAAATTTTTCGATATGGTTGCATATGAGAGCGCATAAATTTGCTTCAAGCATTAAATATTGAATGTATTTATTGTCATTTTAACTGGAAACCATGAATAGACAAAATATAAATAATTTTTCAGGCTTTTTTTTTCAAAAGCTATGCGATAAGGCAAAATCATTCACCTAAAACAGAATAAACATTTTATTTCAATTGAATAAACAAAACTAATATGATAGAATCTTTTTTTATTTCATTCATTTTTTATTATTATTCGTACTGCGTTTTTATATATATAGGTGACATACAGAACAGACTATCATTTACATAGCAAATATTTAGCTTTCCTCTTGCTCGTTTTATTCAATCTAGACATCCATATATTTGCTCAACCACTTTATCCTATCTCTCACTTTTCAATTTATCCATTCATTCAATTCAATTCAATGTACATTTGTCGAGTGTCACTCATAAATGAAATTAGTTTTTATTGTCCCAAATTTTTCAATAGAATGAAAAGCACATGACTATTTATTTATTGAAAGGATAAGATGCTATTTAAGTTATAAATTGCCAAATCGATTTTTTCTTCTTTTTTGTTAAAATGAATTCTTTCGAATTTTTAAAATATATAGCTGTAAGCAGATTTGAAATTTTTTTGTCAAAACGCATTTAAATAAAATATTAATCGTAATGAGTTCAAGACAGGTAGAAGAACTTAAACCAGTGAACGTATTTACGTAGAAAAGTGTATGAAAGATATCAAAAATACAACTCGTTGCATGAATTTCGAAGCACTATTCATTTCAAATTCAAGCATAGAATATGCAATGTATAAAAAGATAATTTTCAATTGACTTGCATTTTAAAATGTGATTTAAATTAATTTATATGAATATGAATGGAATAAAATTGATACAAATTATTGCATAGATTCGCTTGCTGTCTCTCCTGCTGTCATGATGAGGAGAAATTGAGCAAGCTCTTATTTTTCACACTAACGAACAGAGTGCTATGCTGTGAGATAGAGATACAGTGTATGTAATGGAAATGTTTTGCGCGCTGAGAATTCCTTAAGAGGTTCATTGAAAAGCAATTCAAGTTGACAGAAATTGAATAAAATTGGAATCTTTATCGATAAGCAAACAGTTGCTTTGCTCAAATTTTGAAAAAAAAACGAGTTAAGCAATGAACAAAGAAGGAGAATGCCATAGGAGAATCCAAGTGAAGGTAAATTAATGGTAAATTAATTTAAAATAAAAATAATGAAATAATCCTCCAAAAAGAAACATTTTTCATACAAAGAATTTTCCACTCTCTCTTACCAAATTTCTGGGTAATCGATTGCGTTAAATCCCAGAAGACTAATCCACAATTCCTAATAATTTGAAATCAATAAACAAATATTTTAAACCCAATTTTATAAATGAGTTAAAAGTTTCATACCCCAGACAAGCAGTTTCATTTTACAGTGTACTTTGTTCATATGATATAATAAAATCTCCTATCGTGTTTTCTATGACATTCTTTTCTATTTCCATTATCGCATATTTGTCACATATCTTTTTATATATGTGTCTATTCATTCATATGTATACCGATGGAAATACTATTTTTTACGATTTTGTTGAAAAGGAAAATGAGACAAATTCCCTCGATTGTTTTTCTTATTAGAGGAAAGAGAAGGCAAAGGCAATAAAATGCTTTCAAAATATTAAACTGAATGAGCAAAAGAATCAACTCTCGAATCGGATTATTTCAGTTCAGAGCAATTTTCACTGACTTGCTCTTGAATAAAGCAAGAAGAGGATTTTTTTGCACAAATTTTGTTCTTTGTTCCCTTTCTCAAAGTTCATTCAAGTATGATCCGCATTTCCAAATGAACTCTTTCGCCTTCATTCGAGCACACTTGCCTGATTCCTCGTTAACTGCCTTCTTCTTGCCAAAGGGTATATTAAATTACTCAAAAATATCTGTATTTTTTTGAAAGAAGATACAATGCTCGTTTTTGATAATGAGATACCATTTGAGCTTTGACAGAAAAGCAAAAACGAAAAAATAAATGATGAAATTAAAGTAAAGCAAAAAAATTTTTATAAAAAAATAAAGATTCAGGCTCTTCATTCACAAAAAGTTCAGTAACAATAAGAACAAAACATTAATTCAACTTTATTCCTGCACATTGAATGAACAAAATGAAATTTTAATTAAAATTTATTTTAATACGAACATACATAAATTTTTCATAACGATTCCGAATTTAATATGTACATATTATGTGAAAATTGAAAAAATAGGTTTTTCTGTTTCGTATCAATGAGTCACAATGATATAATATTTTAATTCCATGCTTTTTTGATGAGTTGTATTTTCAGTCAATAATGCTATTGATTTTTTTATTTATTTTATTTAAAACTTTTTAAAAATTAATTAACAGATTTTTAACCTCATTTGTTGACTAAAAATTACAACCAAAAAAAATAAAATTGTGAAAACAAGCTTTTACCATCTGTGGTAAAAGCAGGGTTGCGAAGACAGATATCTGTCACAGGCAAAGGTGACAGAATCTGTGAAAAGATGGTCTTTCACAGAAATTTTTCTGTCGACAGACATGTTTTTTCTATCTGTTGACAGATCTCACCTGTCACAGATCTCGCCTGTCACATGTGACAATCTGTCGTCAGATCAAATTTTTTCACCTGTTGACAGATTTGACCTGTCACAGATCTCACCTGTCACATGTGACAATCTGTCGACAGGTAGATTTTTTCTACCTGTCACAGATTTTACCTTTCACCTGTCAAAGACATATCTTGTTTTCTGAAAACTTTTTTCTCTTGTGAAGTATATAATTTCAAAGAAAATTTTTAAAAAATTATTTTTTTGGTGAAAAACAAGAGTTCGAATCTCATCGTTTGCAGTCTTTTTTTGTTTTAATCTTTAACTATTTTGAACTTTTTTGATATTTTATGACATTTGCATAAAAAATAAGCTAATTATATACTGTTTTCATGTTTTTTATATAATTATTCAACATTTTTCAAGATTAAATATTACTTCGTACATTTTATTTTATTATTGATCTAAACTGAATTGTTTAAAAATTTGTTAATTATATTGAATTTAATTTATTTCAAATATTAAATAAATTTAATATTATGAATATTTTACTT
This sequence comes from Chironomus striatipennis, assembly GCA_026123125.1. Lineage (NCBI taxonomy): Eukaryota > Metazoa > Arthropoda > Insecta > Diptera > Chironomidae > Chironomus > Chironomus striatipennis. Next base: position 44,382,272 of record CM047393.1, on the reverse strand, counting down.
TTTACGCCATTATTTAAGTGATTTATTGTTACAAAATATTTATTTTTTTTTTTTCAAATTAAAATTGAAAAATATTGAATATTTATGTAAAAAACATGAAAACAGTATACAATTAGCTTATTTTTTATGCAAATGTCATAAAATATCAAAAAAGTTCAAAATAGTTAAAGATTAAAACAAAAAAAGACTGCAAACGATGAGATTCGAACTCTTGTTTTTCACCAAAAAAATAATTTTTTAAAAATTTTCTTTGAAATTATATACTTCACAAGAGAAAAAAGTTTTCAGAAAACAAGAAATGTCTTTGACAGGTGAAAGGTAAAATCTGTGACAGGTAGAAAAAATCTACCTGTCGACAGATTGTCACATGTGACAGGTGAGATCTGTGACAGGTCAAATCTGTCAACAGGTGAAAAAATTTGATCTGTCGACAGATTGTCACATGTGACAGGCGAAATCTGTGACAGGTGAGATCTGTCAATAGACAGAAAAAATGTTCAAAGTCCTCGTGTTGTTAATCGAGGGACTTAAGCGCATTTTTGTCGCAGCGATCAGTAATCGATTAAATAGAAACTGCTTTTAATTACAAAATCCCTTAATTCTTCTTTTATCATCAAAAAACCCTGCAAGAAAATACAATTTTTATAAAAAAAAAAAACTATATAATAATAACAGAATCCATTAAATTCCGTCTTTCTAGCATGCTCTATGCATGAAAAGTCTGTTCTCACAATAATAAATACAAAACCTTACAAAAAGAAAGAAAAAAATTTTGACCAAAAATAACGGTCAAAAAAATTTTAAATTCCAACGGTCAAAAAAAATTCAAATTTTTATCGAGGGGTTTTCAACAATTTTTTTCCTTATTTAATGTTAAATCGTTGATTACAGGAATTGTAGATCATTTAACGATTTTTTAATAAGCGAGGCCGGAATAACTCGATAGTAGAAAGATAATTCATCATAACAGAACTCTTAACTATGTCTGGTTTCTGAGATCTCAGAGCTCATCCAGCCTTGAACCAGCCAGCCGAACAAAGTGAAACTATAAGCGTCATTTTTTGCAAAAATGCGCTAAAAACATGTCTGTCGACAGAAACATTTCTGTGACAGGTTTACCTTTTTTACCGACCTGTGACAGATCGCAACTCTGGGTAAAAGCATGACCAAATATTAAGGCTGATCTGATAATTTTAGTGTTGCACAAACATTATCAGCAATATGATCAGACATGAAAAAATACGAATGTAAAAACTAATAGTTATAAAGGATTAAAAATGTTTAAATATTTCATAAATTTGAAAAAGAAAACATTTCATAATGCCATTGAAACAATGTATGAGCTTTGCACGTATTAGTGCTAGCTTTGTTAAAATCCAGAGTACAAAAAAGAACAGAAGAAGAAAGCAATGAAGGACTCGGCATTTTTATCAAATCTCAATGGGAAACGACAACTATTATTCTTGTCATGGAATAAAAATCATAAAATTGTGTTTGCATAACACATAGACGGATGAAAAGCTTTTATATTCCCATAATACGTTGCATTCTGTGTTTATTAATCCCAAATACGACATTCGTTCTACATGAAGCTGCATTCATCAGTAATTTCAGTCACATTTCTCTATTTGCCACTAGACCTCAGAAGCCGCAATCAATAAATTTTCATTCAGTTTAAATTCTATCTTTAAAATGCTTTTCATGTTCTTAATTAGACAAATCAAATCAATTTCGATCTAATATTAATCTTGTCAGATTTTTCAAACATTAAAGCTTCATGCATCTTATGCTAAAATATATCTTTTCCCAAAACATTTCAAAATAAATATGAAACAAAAAAAATTCCTTAAAAGCTACTTTTACATCTCTCACATTTCACAAACATATAAGCAAACATTCATGAAGTATCAAAATGTAATCCCATAGCAGTTCATAATACCACGCTTTTTCCTTTCCATCGCAATTCAAATACAGATGTAAAAAAAGTGTCTACAAACATTCCAGCAGTTGACATTTTGAAGCTGTTGATTTCTTCTTTGAGTACATTGTTTTTCTATCTCTTTATTTTTGCCACAATATATTGAAATATAAACTCCTAATTTGAATGAGGACGCTTAGAGACGATAAATGTATTGTTTGTTTCTTTTCTTGATTACTTTTTTCGCAGAAATTTTCTGAAGCTGTATATTTGTTTGAATACTTGACATTTTGGATTGAATAACGACATAGGAGTAAATGCTATAAAAATAAATACCAGATTTATTTACTTTTTTTTGAAAAAAATATTAAGCATCAAAAAATTGACTTACTATAGTAGTAAAATTACTCATCAAGAACACCCTGGGCTCAAATTTATGTAAAAGTAAGTACAGAAAATCTATACAGATTTAGCTACGCGTAACATTTTTTTACAGTAGTGGTAGTAGTAGTAAGTGGGAGACATTAAAACAACGACCTAATTGAATAGTATGATGCTGTTCTATAAAAAAGGCTATTTGCGTTTAATAGACGAAACATAACATAAATGGATCCAAAAATGTATGTTCATGACGATGCTACCGCTATTACTACCCATTTTTTTTTTTGGAGAATCTCATTTAAAAATGGCAAAATTGAATTCGATTTTAATGACCAATAAATTTTGTCTGGTGAGATAAAACTGGGTCGATTGAATGGGCGTATTAAGTGGGTAACTGTCTAAATGACTTTGTTTTCTTTTCTGAGGAGTTAATAAACATTAAACTTTTCTGCCTTTCTCTCACACATATTCACACAAGAGAGACTCAAAAATTAATTAAGTGCTCACCCTCTGTGAATCCCTTCCATTAAAATTGCTCAATTATGTAGTTACGGAATTGTGAAAAAATGTTCAAAAAAGCTGGGTATGAGCTATTGAGAGGCAAATAAGCAGAACATTAAGGTATGTGCTCTTTTTTCCAACGCCACCAACGCTGATCATAAATTACATTCGGGGTTTCCGTCGCGATAATTTACGGTTTGTTTTGTGCGGATGGTTTTTGCTCACTCAATTTTTGAAGCACCAAAAAGTTTTTGTTGGGCAAAAATTTTCAGAAAAAAAAAATAATTTTTTTTGTATAAAGTTTCTAAAACATATAAAAATTTCATAATGAGTTGGTACGTGCTGATATGAAATTTTAATGCAATTTAAAAGCCGTAGCCATTTTTCTAAGTACCTTTATGTCGAAATCAATTTTTTTTACCTGGATCAAAATTCAATTTCTTTATGCATAAAATTCTGTTCATCTGCTTTCGCTTCCATGTCAACTTGTACTCTCTAAAAAGTTTCAAACTTTATTATGAACGGTGTTTTATAGGGATTTTTTCATCATTTTATATACATATTTTTTTTCGTTGAAAGAACAAAGTCAATATTTAGTATGATGTCATACGAACACATGGTACCAGATGTGAAAAGGAAGGAATTAAAAATTCTCTCTCTCACTCTCTTTAGTATGAAATGGAAAAAATAAACTTTCTTCTCTACAATATGTTGATGTTTGAAAATTATGATAATAAAGTTTGAATATTTCATGTTTACATGGAGAAAAAAACAGGCATTAGCATCATGTGCAATTTATTTTGAATTTTTAAAACATTTCCTTGTATCGGATATTGATTATCTCCAAAAAAACATATTTTCGTGGTTTTTATATGTCATTCATTTTCTTTATTCATATTCCTTGAGTATATTGAAGGCAATGAAAATATGTTTTTCTTTGTGAATACTACATCAAATATTAGATTCAAGTGGTCCTAGATTTGAACAGATTCGATTTCAAATTCAAAAATTTTCGAAACAAAAATTCAAATTTTTGAACTTAACGGAATTTTTCATACGTGTTGATTTGAATATGATTTTTCTGGAACAAAACAACTATTCAAATCGAAAACCCCCTGTAACTAGTAAGAAACAGATGAAATAGAATCTTTTAATATCGAATTCTATAAAGCAAGAAACTTTCATATGTAAGGGAATGCAATACAATAATCTAAAGTTCTATAATTTTGAATCTTTACAACTTGGAAATAATTACAGAAAATATCAACAGTGATGAGACAAAATTGCTAGTATTCTAACTGCAACATTCCTTTATAAAACTAAGAAATTGAAAATGAAAGAATTCTTTGTGAAATAAAATTTTCATTCGTTGTGAGGGATTAAAAAAATAAATTGAAAAACTTGCAAAGAGATTTGCAGTATAAGAAATTTCATTTACTGTGTGCTTTATGTCCATTTTCTCAAGTGCATGGAAATGTATAGTTTTTTTTATTTTCTTTCTCGTTGTTTTGCAATTCAAAATAGGAACAATCCTTGATGACGATTCCAACACAGGGAATAGAAGGGAGAAATGTATAATCGCAAAGTAATCTTGAGATTTTCTGCATCAGTTATTCATTCGAAAACTTGATTATGTCAAACGTTGCCTTGACTACTTTTCTTAAAAATGATTGTTTGTTGAATTTAAAAAATACCTTTGACAAAAATTTATTTAGCTATTATATAAGAAAATTGAACCTCAATTCCGCATTGCATTTTTTTTAATTCATTTCATGTAATAAAAACTACTCTGTGAATCATTTTCAATAAGATAACGTTAAAAAATTCCTCGCGATTTCAGAATGAGTTCACTTTTACGACGCCTGAAGAAAAAGTCTCATGATTCCGCCATAGTCGTCTGGTCTAACAATATTAAAATAAAATACATACTTCTGTCTGATGTCATTCATAATTTTATGCGTTTTATATGGAAATGGTTTTGATGACATTTTTAATATAAATCTATTTATAGATTTCAATGAGAGACAATTTTAAAAAATATAGGGGTCCACGATTTAAATATTTATTTTAAAATATTATTCAAATTGAAACGTATGGAAAATTTTGGTTAAATTTAAAAAAATTTAATTTTTGTATGGTAAATTTTTGACTATTTATATCGAATCTGTTTTAATCGAGGACCCCCTACGAGTAAAATAATCCACTCGAAATTTCTTATTCATTCAGAAATTTTATTTATCTATGTTTGGTTTTGAAAATGAATACAACAATTACTCAAATGTGAAACCTCAAAATTTATATAAACACTTAACTTGTACTATTCATTCCGAGATAAATTTATGCACTTTTCAATCGACATGAAATTCTCTAATGTATTGAAAATTATCAAATATTTTCATAGCTTCACAAGCAGTATTTGCTCTTAATGAGATTAAAAATCCGATAAATTGTAAATCATGAAAATGTTAAATCTGAACTATAATTTCAAAATTAAATTGCCAAACATTTATCATTCTTGATTCCGATTTTTCTCATTGAAAACTATATTTTTCCGTTATTTCATGCGGAATTTTCATTTCATTCGAAATAAATTTCCAATTTTAATTTTGAAAGGATTTTCAGTTGGGATGTGTAAATGAATAGAAATTTTGTCAACTGCAAACACAACTGAACTGTGTGATTTGTGAACGCTTATGTATGCTAATGTGATAAAGTACGACAAAAAAAAATTAAAGTTCCGACAGAAAAAGTTTCAATTCAATTCTAAATTGTTGAATGTTTTATTATCCAGTCGCAGCATAAAAATGTATTTCAAGATACTCATCAAATTTGTCTTTTAATTCAATTTCATTTCTAGCGAGAAAAAGGTAAGGATGGATAAAAAAAAATCTTCCAGCAATTTTCTTTTTATCATGACGAAACGAATTTATTTCAAATGTATATATATATATATATCCAAGGGTAATAAAAATTTATGCCGCATTAAAGAGGCAAGAAGTGAGGAAGGAAAAGAGCAAAGAGAAATTTATTTTGATTTATTTCAGATATTGAAGATGAAACCATCAAGTTCTGTGCAGTTATTTATGCCATACTTGCCTTTACCATAGAATACACAGTTTTATGTATTGTATACCTTTTTCAGTCATTTTAGTATCTATTTCTGCGTAGAATTTTCATTGTTTATCCATCTTCCTCTCGACGATCTTAAATATACACACACAAACAATTTTAGAAGATTCATAAAAACCCTCCCGAGGCAAATAAAATTAATCCGTACACACATAAAAATTGTAACAAGCATAAAAATGTATAACAATCTTCGAATGCTTTTCCTTTTTACTTTCAAAATAATTTTCGCGATTTATTGCCATTGTATAAAATACCAGTCAATTTTAACAATGTTAAAGTTAGCAACAAAAAAATTTTTTGTGCTTGCTTGAACGTTTCAACAAAATAAAACAATTGAGTAAAGATGGATTGATTAAAAATCTTTTGCAAATATATTTTTTAATGAATCGTGTTGATTAAAAACCACAACCGAGTCTTCTAACCACAGAATTACACTCTTGTAGAAGCAGGAATGTAATATTCATCCTCATTACTGCAAGCATTATCACTTATAATCTCAGATTACATGGAATAGACGTTTAATTGACCTCAACCATCATCGAGTCAAGGATTGACCTTACTGAATCTGATATTAATTCATTCGACCTAACTGCATAAGTATACGTGTATACCTTCCTGTAACTGACGTAATTGGAATCGCATTTTATCCAAATGAATTTATGTTTCACATTTCTTCATCTTCACAACTTTTCTGCAACAAATGCCTGAAGTAATTTCACGTAACATGAAACTTTTCTCCTCTTATTGTGTTCCTTTCTACCAGTTTTTTTTGCTACTGTAAATTAATTAACATCTGTAAAATTGGAGGTAAAAATGGATAAAGAAAGATCCAATTACATAACATTGTGATGTGAGAGAATAAAATGCTCTTGACATGCCGTAATTCTTCTGTTTAAAAATTCTTCCTTCCGTATTCTCTTTTTTGGCTATTTTCATGTGCCAACAAATGTAAAAAGGATTTTTAACTATGAAAATTGTGCAACGACATGAATATCAAGCAATTAAAGAGCACAAAATGGTAATGAATCTTTCATAATCTGACAGAAATTTAATTAAAATTTTCTCTTATTTCTTTTTTTTATTTTTTTATTTTTCAACCGAAGCATTTTCATGTATCATACACATAACGTGACACATTCACACGTGAAAAGTTTTTTGGATTATTTTGAAATTTCATATTTTACCACACGAAGAAAAAAAATGTAAATTGATTTAGTGACTTTTCTATTTTTTTCCATTCAAATGATGATGTTTTATATGAAAGGTGGAAATTGAATTTGAGGGTTTGGAGATTAAGAAGAATTCATAACTTAAAGAAACTCAAGACAGCCAAATATCAAACAGCATGCTTTACCTTGATATGCTTGTTATGACAGGTCTATTAATAGATGCGAAAATAGACGAGTATTTATTGAAATTATTGATTTTATTTTTAGGAAAGACTCATGTGGCTCATAATTACGTCAAAAGACTCTCAATCATCAAGAAATAATGAGCTTATTGTTTCGTAGAATTTTTTTAATGCATCGCCATTTTTTCATTGAGTAAAAATAAACTCACGAATTAAAGTTAAAGATTTAAGAAATGTCGAATGCAACTGGTTTGTCTTATTAATTAAGAAAAAACTGCTGTGAAATAATATTAGAAGAAAGTAAAATAAATAAATTAATTAGTCAGCCTCAGTTGGCATACCACAAAGAAGCCTCTGAATACTCATTAAAATTCTTTTTTTTCACTACGATCCAGGTTTCTTTCGTTCTTCATTTTCTTGCTCATTAAAATACTGTATTATCTCTTCCTCTAGCTCCTATTACCGTTTTATGCAATTCTTTTGTCAAATTTCGTCTTAATTAAAATAAAAAATCGTATTCATTTTCTCATTATCCCTCTAGATATGTATGTCAAATTAATTATTATTCATGAATGCTAGGTAAGAAAAAGGAAATAAGGTTGGTTTGAAATTAAGAAAATAATTAATTATTAAATCGGCTATGCGGTTTTAAATCATTAGCTTTCTTCAGTAATTTTGAATTACAAAGTCACTTCAATTTTAAATAAAATTTATTTGCCTGTTGTTACTGAAAAATTGCTGAAAAACAAATAAGCATTAGTGCTATAATATTTTGATAATATTATCAACAAAAAATGAGAATTCAAAACACGAAAAAACACGTGTTTTCTCATTGCTAAATTTAAAAAATCTTTCTTGAAAAATGAGGAAATCTTAACTTGTTAGGAATGATAACGCAGAACAAAAAAGATAAAATTATCTTGTAAAAATTTTGCACACTGGCAAAAGTATAAAAGCGGAAAACTCTCTGTGCGAATTTGATAGTATTTCTCAAGTTTGCAAAATGAAGTGTAAGTGATTTTTCATGTCAAAATATTACAAACTGATTATGATGTTTTTTAGACTGCATTGTAGCACTATTCTTCGTCTGCGCTGTATCAGCGGCACCATCAATCGAAGATGAGGATATTCAAGCAGCTCAATTTGGAATGAATCGATTTAATTACCCATACAACTCACACATCCCATATTACTACCAGCAAGGAATGTATAGACAAAATTCAATGGACTTTAGTGCTGATCAACAAGAAGGGGCTTTAAATCCTGGCAAATATATGAATATGAAGGATGAAGACTTCCCAGTTGACTATAGCTTGCAATGCTCAAATACCTGTGGATGCCGTCAAACGTGTACAATGATTTGGTGGCAGCCATGCACGTTAGTTCACCAGAATTTTCCTTTATTCCGACAAATTTTATTTTAATATCAAAAATTATTTCAGATGTCGCTGTCCACCACCTTGTGGATGCAATGGATGTATTTGGGGATGCTGTGGAAATAAATGCTGTAATCAGTAAGTTTAATTTTTTTAAAATTTAAGAAATTTCGTTTTTAATTAGTTTAAAAAAAATTTAATGTCTTTTTTCTTAAAAAAAAATATTTGTATCTAATTAATCAATTTTAAAAAAATAAAATAGGGAGTCAACCACAACTACAACTGAGTCTACAACTGTATCTACAACTGAGTCTACAACTCTTCCTACAACAGAGTCTACAACTATTTAGTAATATCAATTATTAACTAAAATTATTTTCATTAAAAAATCACATAATTCTACTTTTATTGAAGTATCCCAAACCCTGATGAACCAAGCACTGACGGTCCATGTAATGGAGGAAATTGCTGTAATAGATGCTCATGTATGCCTTGTATGATGCCTATTTTCTGGATGTGTCCACCAAGGTAAAAATTTCAATTTATTTTATATCTTAAAATTTTTGAAATTTAATTGTCTTGAAAAGATGTGGATCTGGATGCTGTGGAGGTTCATCAAACTGTTGCAATGGCTCAAATAATAGTTGCTGTAATAATTCATCTAATTGCTGTAACAGTTCAAATACAAGCTGCTGTGGAAAATAAAGTCTTTCACATTAAATCAAATGCTTAATAAAGTTTGATTCATGTTTCAAAATAAGTTTAAATAATTAATAAAAATTATTTTAATGTTAGAGGAATTTGTTGTTTTAATTTTCATATCATTAGCTATTTTTTAGAGAAAAAGTCAAAAAAAAGTTTAATGTAAAAGTTTAATGTAAAAAAAAATTAAACATAATTTTCACTATTGAACATAGTTATAATTCTCTTTACATTCTTCCAAATATTCTTAATGTACGATTGTGTTAAATATTACCAAATATTACATTACCTTTAAAAAATCTCAGCAGTAATGTAATTTGAGCAATTTAACTCCATCAAAAATAACAAAAGTTTAACCATAATTGTCATAAACTGATATTAAATTTTAAATTCTGTGATTTTCCGACAAAACATATCCAAAGTTTTAAGAAGTAAAACTTAAAATTTAATCATAATTTATAAATTATAAATTATCTTCCTAAAAGTTAGTATCTGTGAAGGACGTGGGAACAGCTTGTCTCAAATCTTAACAACTCAGATCTAGTCTACTCTGGAACAAAAAATTTAGGGGGAGGGGGGTTTGGCATTTTTTTCTCAAAAATCTCCCCTAGCAAATTGAAGAAAATTTCCAAAAAGAGAGGGGGTTAAAACCTCCCAAAACCCCCCTGGCTACGCCCCTGAGTCTACTCAAATCGAGACCCCCCGGAAAAATACTCGATATTAAATTGACCTTTATTGAACAGCCAAAACATTTTTTGATAAATTATTTACTTAATGTAAACTTTATCTTTAAGATTTCGCAATGTTTAGTTTATCAATTACTGCTTGTTTTAAGATAACAATAGCTAAAAATTGCAATATCTTTAATTAAAAAATATTTATCAAGATTCTTACTTCCTATAAATATCACACTCCTTTTTGATTTTCAGACATTGTTCTTAACAGTTATTTTTTAACATCATGAAATGTTTGTATAATTTTTTTCGACAAGTAAATTTAAAACTAATTTTTATTTTTTTTTTCAAGTTTTATTGGTAACATTCCTCTTCATCTGTGCAGTAACTGCAGCACCACAAGGTGAAATTGACATTCAGTCTGCTCAATGGGGTGGATGTGGAGGCTGCTCATGCTCACCATGTTCAGGCTGGTCTTGTCAACCTTCATGTCAACCATCCTGCTGTTCAAGCAGTGTAGTCGTTGGTGTGCCTATCAAGGTACCAGTAAGAGTTCCCATTTTCGTACCTGTTCCAGTTTCATGCTGCAGTTGGAGTGATCAAAGCTGTTGTAGCAGCTCATCAAATTGCTGTAATGGATCAAATAACAGCTGTTGCTAATAATTTCGATTGAAGTCTGTATGAACAAAGTGTGTATCGAATGTTAATATTAGAAAATAAATTTTACTTTTTTGCAAAATCTGATGAAAATTGCATAAATTATCTTCTTTATTGAAACTTTTGATTGTTTTTTAGCGTTTTATTATTCTTTTTCATACTTTATTTTTCAATATTTTTAATTTACTTATTTCTGAAACTTATTTCTTAAAATTTTTAATTTTTTTAAAACAACTTTACAGAAAATACAGAAACTTTACGAAATTTCAGAGTTGCAGAAATTTTTTTAAAAAGCACAATTTGACCGATATTCTTTAACTTTTTCAAATTTTTCATTTTCATAAGATTTTTGTACTTTTTTTAATTCCAGCTTATACAAGATCTGCCAACTTTGAAAAATTTATTTATTTTCAAATAATTCAATAGTTTTAATTTTTGAACATGAAAAAAATTGAACATGAACGTGAAAAATTATTAAACAGAATTTCAGAATCTCCAGAAATTTTAGTTACATTTTTATTTTAATTTTAAAATAATTTTTTATTTAAAAATTGTTTCAAAATTTAATTTTTAATTTTAAAAATTGTTTCAAAATTTAATTTTTAATTTTGAAAATTGTTTCAAAATTTAATTTTTAGTTTTAAAAATTGTTTCAAAATTTAATTTTTAATTTTAGTTCCAAAAAATATTTTTGAACATTATATTAAAAACAGTTTAATAGTGAATTAATGCAGTAATGTGAGTAATTGACGCTTCAGATTTATTTTTCAAAATCCTAAATGAACTTATGTGCTTATGTTAATAATTTTTGGGATTATTCTTTTTACATTTTTAACTATCAACATTTATTAGTTGATTTTTCATATTAACCACTATTTATTTTTATTTTTCAATCTTTTTTTCCTAAAATAGAATTTTTAATGATAAATTCAATTTGAAATTCTTTTTTCGAAGAAACTAAGTAATAAAAATTTATCAATTTTGCAAAACATTAGTCTTGTGATGAAAAATACTCATTTCCTCATATCATATCTTTTTGTAATTATCTTAATAAGACTCAAGTATAAAAGCAGTAGCGAATTTTTGCAATTCTGTTAGTTTGGTTCTGTTGAAGATCAAATTTGAAAATGAAATGTGAGTTTTGTAAATCAAATTAAAAATGGAGCAAAATAATAAAGGCTAAATAAAAATTTTTCAGTTATTTTATTATCATTATTGTTGGTAACTGTTGTGCATTCAGCACCTTCTGAATTTGCCAATGTTGAAGTTGAAATTGAACCAGCTCAATGGGGATGTAGCTCATCATGTGGATGCCGTCAACAGTGTGCTATGATCTGGTGGAGACCTTGTAATTGTGGTGTGAGTTTTTTTTATAGATTTAATAAATATTAAATTTAACACATAATTGAATTTTTAGCCTTGTATCCCAAGTTGTGGATGTTGTTCAACAACTTCGACAACCAGCACAACAAGTAAGTTACAAATTATTATTTTAATATTTTTTATTTGATTTTTCAAAATAAAACTAATAAATATTGAAAAAAATTAAATTCATAAAAAATTTAGCAACCACAACAACAACAACAACAACTGCTCCGTAAGAAAAATTCGCTTCTGTATACTTTTTGAAGATTTTTAATTCTGTTTATTTTATATTAAGACCAACAACACAGCCTAACCCTGAAGAAACTACAAATGGAAACTGTAATGGTGGATCATGCTGTAATAGATGTACGTGCATGCCATGTATGATGCCAGTCTTCTGGATGTGTCCACCAAGGTAATTAATCGGGAATGATGATTCTTAGAAAAAATAATAAGAATTGTTTTTATAGATGTGGTTCGTCATGCTGCGGTGGGTCATCTAATTGCTGTAACAGTTCAAACAGAAGCTGCTGTGGAAAATAAAATCCTATCATGATATCAATTGACTAACTATTATGAAATGAATGTTGTAAGATATTCAAAGTCCCAAAAATTTGTTTCAATATTCAAAAATATTTTGACTAATAAATTAAAAATTAATAAAATAAATGATATTAGAGAATTAAATATATTTACTTGTTTTATTGTATATATATCTGTAGACCTTAAGGAAGAAATTCAAATAGTCAAAGTTTTAATTTTTCAAGATTTCCAACTGATACTAAATAATCTTTATATGGCAAGTGAAAATCCTTTCAAACAGTTAAAATTCAACCATTTTTGTCTCAAATGAGTTCATTTGTTTAGTCATTAATAAAATAAAGATTTTTAAACATTATGGCTTGCTTTACTTCTTTTTATAAAACTTAAAAAAATAATTGTTGTAAATTATCAAGCATTGTATGATAACTAAGCGTTATGAATCTTTCAGGATTTTTTACTGGTTCAAGCCACAATCCTCTTTTAACAATTATTATTATTAACATTCCATGTCTATTAAAATATCTTTTTTCTCCAAAGATCTTTAAATTTTTATTGTTTATAGCCATGTGAGACAGAGAATATATACACACACACATATATATATTGATATCATTCAAAAAAGAAATTGTCATTTAATAAAATTCTTAAATAAATTAGATATTCACTTATTATTACTACTTTATATAGTTTAGTTTGTTCTTTACTTGTTATAGTATAAAATAGAAGTCGAGAATCGGTAGATTTTTGTGATTTATCTAGTTAAATTAGTGATTATATTTATCATACACGTGAAATCAGTTCACAAAAAGATCCAGTACGCTTTATAGCGATTTATGAGCGATTTTACGCCTCCTAGCATATTCTTTAGAGAATTACGGATCATTGAGTTGGATTGTGGTCGGCAGGCAGGCTGGAATCCTATATTCTCACATGCTTTAACCATTTATAGAGCATTTGATCACACTCAAAATCAATATAGACCTTTAGTGGTTCCAATTACTCAGATTATTGATCCATTTAATGAGGTAACATTTCATAGTGATCAATTGAATCTGAAATTATCGAACCGAGACCGCTACAAAAGAACTGGCGCCGAACGTGGAATCTTCCAGAAAATTTCGAGAACAAAATACAGGAAAGGTTAGTTAGCAATCCTTTAAAAAGAAAACGTGTCGATTTTTTAGATAACTCAAGTGACAGCGAATCAGACAATTATCTGTTGGAAGTGAAAAGTATTAAAAGACGAAATTCACGTATGAGTCATCGATTGACGCGCAAACAACTAGCGGATAGATTGGCAGCAGGTGAAAACATACGACTTTACTCACCCTACAATCCAGAGCCAAAAAGAAGGAAGCAACAACATCAACATAATAGTTTTGTTAATCCTAATATAACAGAAATTACAATGGCTCAAAATTCAAAATTTCCTCGTCCTATCCCGAATTACAAAATGAAAATTGAACACATGACTGTGCGAATGAAAATGTTGCATAAAATAATAAGAAAATTACAAAAGTCCTCGTGTTTTATATCGAGGGACTTCAGCGCATTTTTGACGCAGCGATTAGCAATTGATTAAATAGAAAAGAATTTCGAGTTTTAAAACTCTATTGCTGTTTCTTTAGTCATAATTCATTTCAATAATAAGTTTAAAACTAAAAATCAAAATTCCTTTAAAATTGATTTTTATAATGTTCAATGCAAAAAATAGCTTTACAATTTAACGGTTTTTTGAAATTCAAAATTTTCCGTTAGCAAAAAATTCAAATTTCTGAACACATCCATTATTTTTCAAATTTCTAAACGCACTTATATTTGTTTTGTATGAAAAAATTAAATGTTAATTAATTAAGGTGTATAAAAGAAAAAAATTTAATCCGAAATAACGGTCAAAAAAATTTCAAATTTTTTAACGGTTAGAAAAAATTCAAACTTATCATCAGCATAGCTTTGCCCTGCATTGTTTACATATTTTTTTTGAAATATAAAATCGATGAATTAAGCTATTTAATGAGTGTTTTTTGATTTTTTAATATAAACGGCGGGAATAAAAACATTCAATGAAGCTATTAAAACAATTCCGAGCTTGCTACGAAGTCTAGATCAAGAGATAATTGGGACCCGAACGACCGAACGACCGAACGACCGAACGACCGAACGACCGATCAAAGTGCATGATTGAGCTTCCTTTTTGAAAACAAGTTTTCAAAAATGCGCTAAAAACAGGAACCAACTGTTGATGATGAGACAATGAATAACTTGTATGAAACGGAATTCATCAAATATCAATTGCATGAAAATCCTTCAATCGAATATGGTAGCATTCCTTTAAAAGATGCAGTACTATTATTGCAAGAAGTCTCTCTGGAAATTATGCCTTGGCAAGTGCAGCATTGGAGAGATCCCGTAAGACAAGAAACGGCAAAAAGCTTGCTAGAAGGAGCTATTGACATTATATTCGTTGTATGGAACGATTTATTTACAAATGATAATCCTAATGAAACGTATTTGAAACAGGCCATATGGCAGCATATTTACGAAATAGATATGCTTTATAACAGGCTAGTGAATATATGCTATAACGTCAACTTTCGATCACCATTAACAATTTTGGGATTTCGTAATCCATTAACTGAAGATACATATATTTCAAGCCATACAGCATCCGCGCAATATTTTCATCAAAGGAATAATGAACCAAATAATGTCCATAATAATATGTATAATACTACACAAAATAATGGACCTAATTATGTCCACGCTACTACATCTCAAAATAATGTTCCAATGTATAATAATGGATTTAATAACATCCAATCCACTCGACCGCAAGTAAATGTCCCAATGCAAAATAATGGACCTAATTATGTCCAATTCACTCCACCTCAAATAAATGTTCCAATGAATAATAATGGACTTAATCATGTCCGATTGAATCCACATCAAGTAAATATGCCAATGCAAAATAATGGATTTAATGATATCCACAATGTTCCATATATGAATGCCCAATCACAAGTAAATGAATCTAATAACATACCCCATGCAGTACCAGAAATGAATGTTCCTAATAATGACCATAACTTACCTAATATGAATGTTTTCTCACAAAATAATGGCCTAAATAATGCATCATCACAAAATAATGGACCTAATCATGCTATCTTTTCAACACCCCGATTAAATGTTGATTCTTCAATGCATACAAATCCTCAATCAAATAATCCACCCCAAAGACCTAATAATATTCACATTACACCATCGAGATTAAATATGAACAATCAATTTAATGTAAATCCACAGTTGAATGAACCTCCCCAAATGAATTCTTCATTTCATGGTAATGGACCTTCGCATATACACAATGCACAATCTCATATGAATGTCCCACATAATAACCCATTTAATAATGTACCTACACAATTTATGCCCTTTAACGCACCTATGAATAACCATACGTTACCCAACTCTCAAAATTTCACACCAAATAATGAACAAAATTCAGTTCCTAATAACAATGCCAATGCAAATAATCATAATTCAAATCATCAAAATTATTCTTCTTATAATCATGCAAATGCAAATGACCAAGATGAATATTATCGAATGGATTTTGATGATGAAAATGAAAATGAACATCCAGATCCAAACAGACAACATTATGCTAGAAGAGCATATACGCAACGAAATAATTTTCGTAATAACAGAAAGTTCGATGATACTGAACTAAAAATCGTTAATACTATTAAAAGTTGGCCTAATAAATTTGATGGAATTCAAGGACATTTTAAGCAATATGTCGAAAGTTGGATGACAAGAGTAACCGAGGACATTACGGCACAGAAAATCTTATTGAACATTGAATGTCTCCTTGAAGGAGAAGCATTAAAATGGCATAAGATTTTCGGTACGAATATAAATAATTGGGAAGAATATATAACAAAAATGCAAAGTTACTTAAATAGAGGTAAAAATGATGTAGAAATCGAAGCTGATTTCAATGATGGTCGTCATAATCAAAGAAAATATGAGAAATTTGTTACATATTATACTCGTTTAAAGGCTTTAAGTAATAAGATGAAGGACCAACCTTCAGAAGAAAGTCTGTTTCAAAGAATTAAAAGAGGTTTACATAATGATTATTTCTTTTGCAAAATATCAGCAAAAGATACTAATGATTTAATGGCTAAATGCGCTGAGTATGAAGCAACGCTTCCAACAAATTCCAGGTTCAATCATTCTCCAAATTACGATCCATTCGCATTCTTAAAGGATAAGCTTGATAATACGTCGAAAGATGACAATAAAGGTGCTTTTCAAGTTAATAAAAATAAACAGCATCCAAATTTTATTAGCAAGCCTGTTACAGATGGCATTCACAATAATTTTGATTACAAGAAAAAATATTGGGCACGGAATCGTAACAATTCTGAAAATAGGAATGAAAAAAATGTCAATACAATGTCAGCAGATGAAGAAGAAGAATGTGAACAGCCAGAACTTACCAGGGGAAATCCTCGTAGTTTGGATGACTCAGATATTGAATTTTTGGAAACTCGTGAAAATGAAATGCTTAATTTAATCGATGAATTGAAGATGACTGCATTGGACTATAAAAAACACCAAGAAAGACAAAAATGTCAAAATTGTCACATGACTGGTCACTCTGTAGATCAATGTCCAATCGCTAAACGTGGTATTTGGTTTGAGCATTGCAAGAAATGCGGAACTACAAATGTCACCTTCAATAACTGCCCAAAATGCGCAAAAAACCAATAATAGAAGGTGTAACCGGGAATAATACACTTTCTTGTAGACCTCATATTCCCACAACATCAATTGGAACTTCCGATGAGAATAATGCCCAAGAAATTGATTTATGTTACTTAATGAATAATTTATCCGTAGAAGAAACCTTTAAAGAAAAAGAAAATAAAATAGACATTAAATTAATAGATTTAAATAATATTATGTTAAATAGCATAGAAAATAACATAACACAAAATCAGTTAAAGTTGAATAATAATATTAAGGATTTACCAGATGTAATTGAGACTCCTCATAATGACGATATATTATTAAAAGTAAAAATATTCGATTTGGAAAAAGTAGCCTTACTTGATACAGGGGCTAATATAAGTGTGTTAGGAAAAGGTACAGAAGATATAGTTGATAGAATGAAAGATTTACCTATCCATAGAAAAATTAATTTAAAAACAGGAGGAGGAGAATTACATGAAGGAATTGTTAAGAAAATACCTATTGAATATGATAATGAAAAACGACATATTCAGTTTGTCTATTCTGAAACAATTGCAGTTCCAATAGTTCTAGGTATGAACTTTTATAACGCTTGGAATTTTAAAATAGTTAGAGAGGTTGATAGCAATTTAATTAATTTAATAAGGAACACCGATGATGAGGACGATGATTTAGAATGTAAAGAGGAAAAAGAATTAGAAATGAGAATAGAGGATGAGCATGAACTGACTAAATATGAAAATTACTTAGTTAGTAATGCCATGTGTAAATTTAATTTTTCAGATGGAATTAAATTAGGTTGTCAGAAAGTTATTCAACACAAAATTAATACTGAGGAATCGACACCAATTTATTGTTTGCCTTATAGATATAATCCTATTGTTACTGAAAAAATTCAAGAGATAATTGATCGTTGGTTGTATCAAGGAGTAATTGAGAAATCAGAGAGTGAATGGAGACTCCCAGTGGTAGTAGTAAAGAAACCTGATGGCTCTTTACGATTATGTCTTGACGCGAGAAGATTAAATGCAATAACAAAAAAAGATTGTCACACGACACCAAATGTTTTGCATAAAATAGATTCGTTACCAAGTGGAGCAAAATTCTTTGTACGCTTGGATCTAAATGAAGCTTTTTTACAGACCGAGTTAGCACCAGAAGATCGTAAAAAAACTGCATTTTCAATACCTAATATTGGTGAATTTCAATTTGTAAGAATGCCCTTTGGATTAATAAATTCTCCCTCTACGCAATCTAGACTAATGGAAATAATATTTCAAAATATAAACACCCCTTATATCATTCACTATCTGGATGATGTAATTATTATGGGAGTTACAATTAATCAACTGGTAGACAACATAAAGTTAGTGGCTGATCTTCTTAATAAATATGGACTTACTGTGAGTAGAAAGAAGACAAGTAAGGTCCTTAAAAGAATCCGCATACTTGGACATGTTGTAGACTCGGATGGCGTCCATACAGATCCTAATAAAATAAAAACGATAATGCAATGGGCTCGTCCAAAAACAGGAAAAGAACTTCAGTAATTTTTAGGTTTCACGAATTGGTACCGTCGTTTCATAAAAGATTATGCGTTGGTGGCTGCTCCTCTTTACGAAATTTCTAAAAAGAAAATATTAAGTGATAAAATATGGGATAGTGAAAAACATACATGCTTTACGTTAATAAAAGAGTTAATGTGTAAGTCACCGGTCTTAAGAACTCCAAATTGGTCACTTGGAATGACAATACAAGCCGATGCATGTGACACTGGAATTGGAGCAATATTGACACAAAAAGACGATGATGGAGAATATGTCATTGAATATTACAGTTATAAATTAACGTCTAGAGAACAAAAATATTCACCGACGGAAAAGGAAATGCTTGCTGTAATAAAGGCAATTCGACATTTCCGATACTATATAGAATTTAACGAACTTACAATATTAACAGACCATCACGCGTTGCAACATTTATTAACGATGAAATTATTAAACGGAAGATTAGCTCGATGGATCTTAGAGCTTCAGTCATATGTTAAATGTATAAAGCATAGAGCAGGTAAGGACATGATTGTCGCGGACGCACTTTCACGAGCTGAAATGGAAAATGAATTGAATGTTATTAATGAAAATAGAAACACTTGGTATGAAAATTTTTTGGAAGAATTATTAGAAAACGCTGATAATTATCCACAATATTATGTCGATAATAATGTGATTTTTAAAAAAGTACCTTGGAATCGCAATGAATTAGATGATGACTATAAACAACTTCCGCATCCGTCAAAAATTGAAGAGATTGTCAACAATGCACATGAAAAAACTCAACATGCTGGAATCTCGTCCACTTATTATGAGGTAAAGAAACTCTATTGGTGGCCTAAAATGAAAGATGATATAAGATATTATATTGAAAATTGTGTGAAATGTGCTGCAATTAAACATCCAAATTACAATATGAGAGCCCCAATGGGGAGATTCAGGATTCCAAATGACACAATGCACACTCTAAGTATAGATATAAAAGGCACTTTGCCCGTCGCTTGTAGACAGAAATACCGCAATATAATTACAGTTGTTGATATTCTCTCGCGATATGCATGGGCAAAAAGAATCACAAATGTTACATCAAAAAAAATTATTGATTTTTTACAGGAAATTTTTAAGGAGCAAGGTATTGTGCCAAAAATAATATACCATGATAATGCAACTGTTTTTGTATCAAAAGAGTTTAAGGAATTCCTATTTAATAATAATATTAAATCTTATCCAACTGCAATCTATCATCCACAAGCAAATACAGTGGAAAGATTTAATAGAAGTTTAACAGAAGCTCTGAGATTAGAAATATCATCGGATGTTCGTAAGCAGCATCGTTGGGCTACAAACCTTAATGACATTGTGTGGAAATTGAACGCTCGAATGAATCACGTCACGCAATATTCTCCTTATGAAATAATGTATGGAAGATGTCCAAATCGTGAACTGCATTCTCAACCGCCACTTAATAATGAAATCCATTCGTCAATAAAGGAAACGGCATATAAAAGATCAATCATGCGATACCTACAAAATAAAAAACAGTTTAACAGAAGAGCATTATATCGTAACTTTAATATTGGAGAAATTGTAATGATAAAGTCTTTCCACCTATCAAATGCAAGTAATAACACATCCGGAAAGCTCTTTCCTCCTTATGAAGTTGCAAAGATAGTTGGAAAAGATAACAATATATATACAGTGCTGAGAAGTGATGGAAAAAATTCAAAGAATGAATTTGAAACATCTAAAAGGCATATCAAAATCACTTCAAGATAAATTAACTTACCTCTTCGAAGAATATCCAATAGAGTTAAATATAAAATAGTATATAGCTACTATTTACGTCCTTTTAGGCATTAATTACAATTAAAATCAAAAATCTTTAAATAATTTTAAATTTAGTTTGTTTACTTTTTAAGTGTAACGGCTATTTTTGAAATTCGAATATTGAAGATCTACAAATTAGATCTACTTAATTAAACAATTCAACACAATTTAATATTATAAATTTAGATTCAATTTAATATTATAATTAATAATTCGATTTACAATAATTTATATTGATATTTGAAAGTACAAATTACACTCACAAAAATAATTAACTAATCAATTTACAAAAACAAATAAAAATTATGCAAATAACGGTCAATTTCAAAATTCAAATTGAACGTTTACACCAGTTTACACCCCTTTAGATCTATAACAACTTCCAACCAAAAAAATATTTAATCTTCGACTAGAAGCTGATAAATAAACATCAAAGAAATTTAATTTCTAATAAAAATGTCTCGGGATATAATAGCACATCAAATACCAAGTATTTTAAAGCTTTCCGATGCTATTAAACATTTCGAGTGTTTTGGTGACATTACTAAAGCAGCATTGGACGAAAAAAGACGAACAAAAAATACTTACGTGAACTTATTCATAACCTATGCGGACAGATTGGGAGCATCTCGAGCAATTGCTGCTGGAATGGTTGACATTAATGGAATTAGGGTAAGAATTGAACGGTCGGAGACAAAAATTGATTTTGGGCCACGGGAAACAGATAAATTTAAAATCGTAAGAAAACGGGACAATGAATACAATACAAAACGAGTAAGAACAGACGAGAAGAATTAATTGAGGAAGTTGGAGGGGGCGTATAGCCATGTGAGACAGAGAATATACACACACACACATATATATATTGATATCATTCAAAAAAGAAATTGTCATTTAATAAAATTCTTAAATAAATTAGATATTCACTTATTATTACTACTTTATATAGTTTAGTTTGTTCTTTACTTGTTATAGTATAAAATAGAAGTCGAGAATCGGTAGATTTTTGTGATTTATCTAGTTAAATTAGTGATTATATTTATCATACACGTGAAATCAGTTCACAAAAAGATCCAGTACGCTTTATAGCGATTTATGAGCGATTTTACGCCTCCTAGCATATTCTTTAGAGAATTACGGATCATTGAGTTGGATTGTGGTCGGCAGGCAGGCTGGAATCCTATATTCTCACATGCTTTAACCATTTATAGAGCATTTGATCACACTCAAAATCAATATAGACCTTTAGTGGTTCCAATTACTCAGATTATTGATCCATTTAATGAGGTAACATTTCATAGTGATCAATTGAATCTGGAAATTATCGAACCGAGACCGCTACATGTTAAAATTTAATTTCATAAAACCAAATCACATTTTTTTAAAAAAAAAAAAATATATACTTTAAAAAATTATTTTAATCACATAAAGCTTAATTTACATTTTGAAACGTTCATAGATAATTATGGTTTTGTTCTTAAAAAGTTTATTTATCTTTTCAACAAAAATCAGTATTAATATTAAAAACACTAATTTAAATTAATTAAATTTATCAGTCACAGCCTTAGAATTTCAAACAATTACTGAATTTACGATTTTTCAGTTTTTTATATGTTATACTTCAATTTTTCATTCTTTGAGAAATACCGACATTTTTTAACCGATAATAATTTTTGCAATAAAAAACGAGCGAAACTTATGCCGGAACATTTGATTTACACAAGAAAAACATCTTTTAATGATACTGAAGAGGAAAAAATTAATGCACACTTGTTGATTACTTGTATTGATAAAATTTTTGCAATATAAAATGCTTCAATTTTAAGATACGGTTGTCAGTTAGTGCCGCTCTTGCCATAACTGCAAATATTTTTTACTAAAGTTATCGAAAATTTATTTACTACAATGAAGTGTAAGAATATATTGCTGGCTGTTATCTCCAATTATTCAAAAATATTTTGTATTTTATTTCAGACTTTCTAGTACTTTTAGCTTTTACGTACGCTGTTTTAGCAGAAGATCAAATCATTGAAGAAGATGAAACTAATACTGATGTCGATTCTGCTCAATTCATGATGATGCCAATGGGTGGATGTGGCAATACTTGCATGTGCAGACAAAGATGTGCAATGATTTGGTGGATGCCATGTAACTGTGGACCATGTAATGGATGTGGATGCTGTAATGATGGTGGAAATGGAGACAAAAATACTCCTCCTACAGAACCCCCAACAGAACCTCCTACTGAACCACCAACTGAGCCTCCTACAGAGCCTCCTACTGAGCCTCCTACTCAGCCACCATCGAATTGCGATAGTAATTATGATTTAAAAAAATTTTTTTGAACAAATATTCAATTTCATCTTTCTAAGATATTTGAATTTTTTGAAAACTTTATTAAATTAACTAACACAAATTTTTTTAGGAAGCTGCTGTTCAGGCTGTTCATGTGGAAGACCATGTACAATTTGGTGGATGTGCCCAAGACCTTGTGCACCTACATGCTGTAATAATGGATGCTGTAACTCGTAAGAAAACTCAGTATACTTCAAGTATACTTCGAATATCTTTTTTATTATAATTTTTTTAATAAATTTATTTTAGAAACCCAACACCCCCACCACCACCTCCACCAGAATGCTGCTCATGTCCAGTTTGTGTTCCATGGTAAAATCTTAATTAATCTTGTTACTTGTAATCAATAGTATATTATAAAAATTTACATAAATCAAGGACACCATGCCAACCATGTAGATGTTTAAATAATTGTTGTCCTGGATCAAACTGCTGCAGTGGAAGTGGATGTTCAACAACAACATCTTCAACAACTACTGAAAAGACAAGTGGAGAAGAACTTGATCTACCAGTCGACGAAGACATGAATATCAACAATATTATTCCACCAGTAAACGATGAAGTAAAGTTGGAAACTAACTGGCTTGATAGAGTTCAAGAAAGAATTGATAATAGAGTACCAGATCAATGGAATAGAGTCCCTGATCAATGGGACAGAGTTCCAGATCAATGGGACAGAACTCCAGATCGTTGGGATAGCAGAGTTCCTGATCGTTGGGACAGTAGAATTCCAGACCGTAGAGACCAATGGAATGATGCTCCCCCAAGATTCCCAAGAGATCCAATACCAAATTATGACAGAATACGCGATAGACGTGATCCAGTTTATTCTCCACCTTCAAATGACATTTTAAGACTTGAGGAATGGGAAATTAGAGAAATTCTTGATAGACGTGATCGTCGTGACCAACGTTATTAATTTGATGAGTTTTTATTTAATTTTTTATTTTTTTAAAAAAGAGATAAAAATAAAAGATACATGAAATTAAGTGACCACATTTATTGAATTCAAATTCATTTTTTAAAATTATTCAATATTTTTTACCGAATTTATGAAAGATAAAATGAAATTTTGACAGAGCTAATTTTTAATTTTAGAGAGTCTCAAGTTAAATAACCTAAATATTATTCAAATCTTCAATTTTGATATTTTTTACTGAGAAATGACATGATTTGAGAAAAAACTTACAACAATGTAACAGTCATAATAGATAAGATAAATAAAAAATAATACGAAAAAAATATGACGTCAATAAAATGAATTCCCAACTCTCAAAAACATATATTGCAATAATTTACTAGACTTTTGAAAAATAAAATAGCTGCCCACATCATCCGAAACTCAAATAATCTCATCAATACTTTTTAGAAGAAATTTATTATAATAATTTTTCAATATAATACTCCTAGATACGATTCTGCACCAATGAAGTGAAAAAAAACTTTGATAAGTTTTGCAGAACAATGGTTGAAACGTAAATAAGTTTTGCCACTATTGACAAAAACTGATAACTTACAAGAAACAAGAACTGATAACAAATTCTAGTAATGTGAATTGGAAGCGAATCGGACAAATAAGCAAAAAATAATAATAACATTATCTTGATTATAAGTAATATAAAAGTAATTTTAACTACGAGAAACACTGTCAGTTTGTTCAGACTTGAGCACACGAAATATTCCATTTATACTTCAAAAATATGAAATGTAAGTCAATAACAACGAATTTGAAATTTAAAAATTGATTTTTTAAATTTATTATAATTTCAGACTTTTTCATACTAGCTCTGCTAGTAACAATAACACTAGCAGATGAAGAAATTCAAATAAACAATGAAAATTTGAAAGTAGAAGCTGCAAATTACTACCCAGTAAACATGATTAGTCGCATGAGATATTCAATTGGAAATGGCATGGCACCACCACCTCAAGCTATTCAGCATTACAGTTTGATGAAAGATGAAGATTTTCCAGTCGATTACAGTCTTTCATGCTCCAATTCTTGTAATTGTAGAACAGTTTGCGTTATGTACTGGTGGTAAGATACTTAATTATTTTTAAATATCAATTTTTTTTAGTTTCTGAATTTTTGCTTTTTCTTAGGGTTCCATGCAATTGCGCTTGGTAAGTTATTCGAAAATAAAACTAAATATTCAAGGATTATATATTTTATATATTTTTTTTTTCAACAGCCCTCCTCCATGCACCAACAACAATAATAATAATCAGTAAGTTTCATTTTATTTTAATTTTTCAAAAATTAAATTTTCAATTTTTGTTGCAGAAATCAAAATAATAATCGATTCCCACCAATAGAATGGGAGCCTGAAACTCAACCACCTAGATTCCCAAATTTCCCTCGATTAACAACAACAACAACGACTCCACAACCAATTTGGAATGGACGTCCAAATTGGAATAATCCAATTCCTCCACGTTGGCCAACACCTGAATGGTCAGATCCACATAATCCAAACAACCATCCAACTCATCCTCCAGTAGTTCAGCCACCAAAGTAAGTCGAGTAAAATGATAAGATATTCAACATTTTAATAATGTACAGCTCACCTTGTAGCACACCAGCACCATGGAATCCTCAACCAATTGCTCCACCAGTTTGGATCGATCGTAACCCAAACCCTTGGAATCCAAATCCAAATAATCCAAATGGATTTCCAACTCACCCGTAAGTAGAAACAAAGGAAAATTTTTATAAACTTAGTGAGAATTTAATATTTTACAGACCTCAGACAACAACACCATCACCACCAATATGGTGGAATCAAAGACCAAATAATCCAATAAATCCTCTTCCAGAGCCCATTCCCAACCCAAATCCTCCAAATTGGTGGAATCAACAGCCCCAACAACCAGTTCAACCAAATCCCCCAAATTGGTGGGATCAACAACCTCAACAACCAATTCAGCCAAACCCCCCAAATTGGTGGGATCAACAACCTCAACAACCAGTTCAGCCAAATCCTCCAAATTGGTGGGATCAACAACCCCAACAACCAGTTCAGCCAAATCCCCCAAATTGGTGGGATCAACAACCTCAACAACCTGAACAGTAAGATAGTTTATAGAAATCAAATTAAAGTAGAGGTTAGAAAATAATTTAATTCCAGGCCATGCGATAATTCCTGTTCATGTGTTCCATGCACAGTAATTTGGGTAAATTTCAATAGAATTATATAAAATTTAGATCTTATCTATTTTTAATGTTCTTACTTAGGTATGTCCACCAGCATGTAGTGCCTCATGCTGCGCTGCCAGAGGATTTGGAAATGCAGAAACTGTAGACAAAGTTGAAGAAAAGACAGTAGTTCAACAAGCTGCAGAACCTCAAAGTAAAGTGGAAACACCTTTTACAAATTACCCTGATTACCTCAAAGATATTTTTGTTCCAGGAGAGATTTAAATCAGAAATGAAAAGAAGCAGAAAAGCCTCAAATGCTTGTAAGGAAATTAAAGTTTTTGAGTAAATAAAAATTAGGCGAATTTTTAAATGATATAATGTTCAATGCTTAATACTGGGGGACCTCGATTTGAGTAACTTCGATTTGAGTAATTTCGATTTGAGTAACTAAAGTGCTCCCATACAAAAATTCAAATTTTCTTTTTTTAACGGTCATTTTCCATACATTTCGATTTGAGTAAATTCGATTTGAGTAGATTTTTTCCGGAACCAAACAATTACTCAAATCGAGGTCCCCCAGTAATGACATCAATTCAATAAAAATTAAAGATCGAAAAAATTATAATTTTTGTTTTCCAATTTATGTTTTAAGATTTATAAATTTCCGTTTCAGATTTTTCTGTAGGTACTAAATCTTTATAATTTTATAAACTTTTATGTGAAATTTTGGTTTCTGAATTAACTTTTATCATTATTTTAATTTGGTTGCATTAAATTTTAAATTTATTGAGTTATGTTGTCACCATTTTTTTTAGAAATTTAGAGGTTATTTATCAAAATACTTTATTCATTTATGGAGCATAACAAAATCTAAGACACCTCTCCCCTCTCCCTAAGCATTACGAATTTTACGAACAGTCATTATTAAATTGCATTTAGGAAATAAATTGTAATAAAAAGTTTCATTGTCTTAGAAGAAAAAAGCTTTAAGTTTGGTTTATGAATTTTAAATAAAACATTAAAAATTACCAAAAAAAAATCTTTTTGTTTAAAAAAAAGTTGTTTTATTGTTTGAAAGAAGAAAAAAAAACTAAAAAAACTAGCAAATTTTTTATCATATCGTTTCTTATCACTATTGTTTTATGAGAAAAAATATAATAGTAATTAATAGTTTAAATTTTATCTCAAATTATTTTATGTTTTACTATTTCCTATTTTATCGTGATTTAGTTTTCATATAAAATAGTTCAATATTTCTGAAAATTGTTAGTACTTCAGAGAATTTTTAAGATTAAAGGTTCTGCAATTTTTATTTTAAAGAAATGAAGTGTAAGTGAATAATAATAATAATGATTAAGTGAACAGAATTTGATTTTGTTTAAATCCATCTTTAGACCTTCTAGTAGTGTGCTTATTTTATACTGCATTCGCAATTGAAGATGAAATTGTATCAGACGAAACAAATGATGTACAATCAGCTCAATTCATGATGATGCCAAATATGGGGATGGGAATGGGAATGGGTGGCATGAATTCAATGAACCCAACTGCAATGTCACGCAGTCAATTTCCAGTTGACTATAGTCAAGGATGTTCCAGCTCTTGTTCTTGTGTTACTCGTTGTCAAATTATGTGGTGGATGCCATGTATGCCATGTTGGTGTCCTCCTCCGTGTGGCACTACTCCTGATGAAGTAAAATTGCTTTTGAATTTTCTTCTCTAATTTCTAAATTCATTTATTCTTAATTATGAATTTAGGTAGAAGTTCCAACAACAACAACAGAAGTAACAAGTAATTTTAATCAAATATTTTCAAAGAAAAATTTTTATTAAATTTTTATTAAATTTTCAGCAACCACTACAACACCAAGTAATTATGATTTTATAAACGTGGTAAAAAATTTAAAACATATTTTGAACTTTTTCTAAAATTGATTTTTAGCCACCACCACAACTGTTACAACAACAACAAGACCGTAAGAAATTTAAAATGATAGTTTTGAGAAAATATAATAATTTGAATTAAATTAATTAGAAATGACTGTGGATGCTGCAGCGGATGCAGCTGTCAACCATGTTTAGTATGGTGGATGTGCCCTCCAAGATGCCCTACTAATTGCTGTTCCAACAATTGCTGCAATCCGTAAAATATATTTTCTTCAAAAAATAATATTTTGTTAATAAATTATTTTTTTAAAAAATTATTTAGACCACCAACTCCACCTCCTTCATGCTGCTCGTGCCCAGTCTGCGTTTCTTGGTAAAATAGTTGACTTTTTTCCTTAAAAATTGAAGGAAAAATAAATTCTTTTTTATAGGCTTCCATGTGCTCCATGCAGATGCACATCCAATTGCTGCCCAGGATCAAACTGTTGTACTGGAAGTGGATGTATTACAAACGAATTAGAAAAAGAAAAGGAAAAGGAGAAAGAAATTAAGAAAGAACCCGAATTCGAACCAAGATTCCCAAGATTAGAAGAACTTAGAGATCGCTTAAGAAATGGACTCGAAAATTACGTTCCAAAAGAGCAAATGAGAGGATAATAATTTCTCAATCACTTATTTTTTGCAAAAGATCATTAAGTTAACTTTCAATTAATAAAACTAAATATAAATCAAAATTACTGACTTAAGTAAACATTTTTTTTTTTTCATTTCTATAATTAGAATATAATTACATGCTTTTGAAAACTAACAAACCGATTGAGAGTATTCAGAAACTAACAATTTGATTTTAACAATCTTATCACATTACAATCTTGTGTAAAATGATATGTTGAACATAATTTCTGACTTACAAATTATTGTACAGGAAGTTGTATCGGGTGTGTTTGCTGACAACGAGAAATATTATGTTCAAACATACACTTTATTGTGTGTGAAATGAGAGTAGCTCAAGAGTTGAAATTTATCATAACACAATGAATGCTTTTATTTAGTATCAGGAAATCAGGGGTGGAGGCAGAAATTTTCAAGGAATTGTGAGGGGGTAAATTTTTTTGAGGTTCTCAAATCTCAAAAAACTTAATAAAATAAAGAAATTTTTGTTGAAAAGGTCTCTTGACTACGTATCTCTGAGTTGTTTGAGTAATTTTAGTTTCTTAATTATACTTTTATTCATGAAAAAATGTTTAATGTAATTAGATGCTTGTCAAATATTATTTAAAGGAACAATTTCATGTTTCATACTCATTTTCTGAAATAAAAAACAAATGCGTACATCATTTCAAAAAAAAAAAAAAAAAGTCATTAAAAAACTTTTTGACCAAATTATTCTGATTTGAGGTAAAACTTTAAGTAATTAATGACTTTATGACTATTAATGATCTTATTAAAACTCAGAATAATAGCAAATGTTACAATTTTCCGGAAGGAAGAACACCCATCATTAAAGTTTCTCCATTAAAACCATTAAAGTGACCCAAAAAATCCATTTCCTAATTTCACTCAATTTATATTACATCTTTCAGAAGTCATCATCACATAGTCGACACAAAATGATGCCTCTCTCCGTTCGAATGCCTAAACATCATTCAATTCTCGTACAGCTATTTTTATTTATCCACTCAATTGTTTATTCGATTAGTGTACACACAATCTGTTTTCCGCCCCAAAATCAGATTCTTCAACTTGTCTATTGCAAAACAATTTTTTTTTGCTCTCTTTTCCTTCAAGATTTCTTTCTTATTAGCGCAATATTTCGTAAGAAAAGGTTTGTTTGGGATAATGCTGTCTTCAAGAGATAGACATGTTGTTGATCTTTAAATAAATTTCTAGAAAAAGCGCCATACTAAAACCAATATGGCAGTTCTATACTCGTTTCCTTTTATTATTGTAGTTGCCTTTTCTTTTTTGCTGTATTTCACATAATTTTTGTTGTTGTTACCAGCATTGTTGCTGTTTTATTTGATAAATCATTGAATTTCAAGCTTCTTTGGGTGAAAGAGAAAGGAATATTGAAAGAAATCGGAAAATCTCTCGAAATGAGACTATACAACATCTTCATATGAAGCACTTCTATCTTGTTATGTGTAGCGGAATGAAATGAAAAAAAAGAGAGTGAGAAAGTGAGATAGACAAGCATATGTGAAGAATACGATCAATTTTTCATTTCTATAGTTTTGCTGTTGCTTGCAATCTTTAATAGAAATGGTAAATAAATTGACTTTTATCGTGTATTATCGTTGAGATATTGATGGCAAATGTTGTTGAAAATCTTCCAAAAGCTTCAAAATCAATAATTCAACGAGAGCACTTTTAGTTCTGAACACAAAAAAAATCTTCGTCATTTTTCATTATAAATTTTAAATTTTTTTTGTCTGGATATAACATTTAGATATAAGTTTTAAGCTTGTCTCATATGAACAGCATTGTTGTATATAAATATTTTTTTGTGTATGTAGAGAGGGAGAAAACCACTATGAAGTGATTCTAGAATGATAACTTCATCCCATATCTTATATAACGTTTTACAATATTCTTATGGCTTCAATTTTGCATGTTGACTTACTTAATGATGCCAAAAGCTATATCAGTTGTTACAGTCAATTTATGGAGAAGAATTATTTAAATTATTTTTAAATTTGATATAGGTACTTGTATTATTTTTGAGCTTCAATTATTTCTTGAAATTGTTGATTTGACAAATCGGAAGTATTAAATAATATGGAGCTCTTTCTAAATTGTAAATGATGTGCTACTTGAACTAATATATAATAATAATATTTTCTTAGCATTACGAAATTTGTAAAATTTAATTTTAAATAAGAAGAAAGTATGCATAACCAAATGGCACGAGCAATTAAAAGATTGCCAATTACTTGCACAATCACATAGTGGGATTCCCTGAAAATCATTGATGTATTCGATATCCATTTATTTACACCTCAAATATTAAGACATACTTAATGGACCATTAAGAAGACTACATATGTTTTCTGTCAATTTGGTGCATGCCTGATTGAAATACAAATAATTTTCGATGCTTTACATTCTGATATCTTTTCACACTTAAGGGAATTAATAAAAGCTGTTGACAAATATTTTCTTAATCTATAAATTTTTGCATTCCATCTTTCATCAGCTTAAAATTAATTTTAATAATTTTTAAATATAAAAGATTCTTTTATTTACTCAACTAATCAACATTGTTGAAGCAACAGAGTGTATGTACATTCACTAAATGTACAAACATATCATTGTATAGTGAGTCAAAAATTAATAAATTCCTATTTTTTTATAAAACGAATTGAAATGTAGAGGGGATTTAAAGTACTAGGTCGATATCGATGTTATGCAATATTTATTGATGTAAGTAATGGCAGTCATCTAAAAACTATAAAAATCACTGCAAATCTATAAATAAATTTATACCATCAGCAATCGTCTAAGCTAGAGTTTTGCTTAAAAAATTGTGAAATAAAAGCTCTAAAATTAAAAATGGTAAATAATGAGACTGATTTTTGTATGACTGATAATTTGAATTAATTTACTGTTTATTATTAGAAAATATTTTTAATTCTATTTCTAACATGGAACTGTTTCGGAGCTCAAGCACAAATTTCGTAAGTATAAATTGGTATAAATTTATTTGATTGATTTTTTTTTTTAATTAATTATAATTTTCATTTCAGTCGTGACTACTTACCACCACTATGTCCACCTCAACAACCTATAAGACCATGTCCTTTACCTTCACTTCAAATTCCATGCCCATTCTGTCCTACTCAACGCAATTGCCCTGCTTGTCCTCCTGAACGAATTTGTCCAAGATGTCCATCACCTTTTCCTCAACAATTATGTCCAGCACCAATTCAATGCCCTCCTCAAATCTCTTGCCCCAGATGTCCAGCAATATTTCCACCTCAACAATGTCCAAGTTGCCCTGTTTGTCCTCGCGTTTTTCCACCTTCTTCCTGTCCAGTTCAACAACCATGTCCTTTACCACCACCTTGTCCATTCTGTCCTCAACAAAGAGAATGTCCACCAGATAGAATTTGTCCGATTTGCCCTCCTAGAATTCAATGTCCATTACCCCCTCCACCAGTTTCCTGTCCTCCGTAAGTATTTATCCGCATTAATAATTATTGTGTTTCCGTTAATTAATTTGTTTGTGATTAAAAAAATTATAGACCACTTCCTCAACCATTCCCAATTCAATGTCCAGCTTGTCCATCTATTCCACCACAAAGACCATGTGATTGTGACCGAACAATTGTTGAAAGCGATGGCTACGACTATACTCCTCCTAGAGTTAAATTTTTCTTTAAGAA
Source organism: Chironomus striatipennis (assembly GCA_026123125.1). NCBI lineage: Eukaryota > Metazoa > Arthropoda > Insecta > Diptera > Chironomidae > Chironomus > Chironomus striatipennis. The sequence goes on along the minus strand of CM047393.1, from coordinate 44,349,768 downwards.
ATAAAAATTTACATGATAAGTTAAATTTTTGAAGAGGGTAAAAATTTCACCAAATTATCAATCAAATTGAATAAATTTGAATGTTAGCTTAAACATTTTGATGATTTTCTAATTAGCTGTTACAACTAATTAAGAAGTGTCATTATTTCATTATTAAAATAAAAGAAAAATTCACCCCTATAATATTAAGCTTTCAAATTGGTATTCAACTTCATATTCCTTAATTTAGATGCCTGTTGATACGAATCAAGTAAAAAAGAAGAAAACATAAAAAAATTCTTATACAACGTTCAACAAAAAGTGCTCAAAGTCAAAAAAGTTATCAAATAATTGTTCATAATATAATTTCTCACACCCAGAAATAACTCAATACTCTTTCAACAATAGAAAAACAAAGGCAAGAATAGAAGGAGGCAGAACTGAAAAGAATGCGGTAGAAACAAATGAAATTGATAAATAGGCAGGCGGTAGAAGAAAGCGGGTCATTGTAATCGCGTGCAAATAAATTTTCCTTACCATAAGCAAAAAATAATGAAAAGGTATAATAGCTTTCGCGATTAACTTTTTTTTCTTCTTTCCATTCTTTTTCTTTTATATTTTCATTCTTTATATTCTTAATAAAAAGAAAAGAAACAAGTTGCGAACATTTTAATTGTGGGATAGATAATGATTTAAACGCTATTGTTTTCATTCAATTTCAATCGTACTGATTAGTTTTAAAAGACTTTTAAATGTCAATCACGGCATTATCTTACACGCAATCGAATTTTACTCCGTCAAAATAAATTTATATACTTTTCTCTAAATTTTCCACCCACTTTCTTATTTTTGACACATTTGAACGTAAAGAAAAAAATGTTTTTCTTACGCTTTTTTGTGCCAACAAACAATTTTCATACATGTTTCATTCGATTTTCTAAAAGGAAAAAATAATTTTGACGTTTGTTGCCGGGAAACAATTCAATTTGCTCAATTTTCTTTTGATTGTCGATCAATTATTTCCAGCAAATTTGCGATAATTTTTTGCAGATTAAGATTTTTTACTTCACCACGCAAACAATTGCTCAATAAATAAATAATTAAAAAGTTTTTGTAACACATAATGACATTTTCACAGACAATAAAGGAGCTTAACATTTTATTTTCATATGTATACCTGAAAAATTTGTGGATAAAATTGTATAGAAAACATGAGAAAGCAAATTTTTAACTAACCAAACCAAAACAACCACATGCCACTACTCATTCACCATTAAGAGCCCTCATATAATGCATATACATTACACTTAACATAGCATAACATTATGTGTACATTGTGTGTGCCTCTTTTAAAGTTCCAATGAAGCGATTTTTGCAAATATTTTACATACTCCTGAATGACGATGACGTGGTGAATATACTGAAATGGAGATACATTGAGAAAGTATTCATGCAAGTATTACAATAGGCGTTTCAAACGTGATTTTTAATCAGTACTCCAGTACTTTTAATCTTATGATAAAACTGGGATCATTTCATGACTTTTGATTGTTTTTTGTTCATTCACTCGTATTTATTTACAGAACTTTTAAACACGAGAGAAGTTCCATTCTTGAAAATCTTTTGTTACTTTTTATTTCACTCTCTTTTCTAAATGGTTGTATTGTTCACTTCACGCGCTATAATCGTAATTTTTTACCTGTGAAAAAGCATTTTTTCTCGTGTTTCCATTTTATTCTGTACAACAAGCTTGTACAGATTAAATGTGATAAGTTTCATTTTTAAGTGGTCGACTTGTTGAGAAATGCTACATGTTGAGCCTCAAGGAAAATTACTTTCAAGAAATTCACACAAGATTCTCTAAGGATGTATAAAAAGAAATCAAAGTTTTATCTATCGATGTATCCCGTCAGCAATTTTTCTCTATTTATACTTCCTGAATTTTTCATTCCTTCTTATTTTTCTCATCATCAACACAAATAAAATAAAAATAAAAAGAGAAATTTAAATAGAAAGACAAAGTAGATATGCACAAGATTATTTGTAGTAATTTTTTGTAAACTCACCTTCCACATCATCTCTTAGAAATACCAACAATGCTAAGTAGTACACAGCAGATAAACACGAATGATAGAAATACAGACAGACTGATGAATAGATATTTTCTTATAATATAAATATTTTTTCCACTTGACATAGAAGGATGGAAAAGGAAGAAAAAACGGAGATACGCGGAGATCTACACCATCAACAGAAGAGGAGATTAATGAGCCTGAAGACAGTGTAAAAAATGTTTCATTGCCCTTATATCACTTGCAATAAAAACAACAAAATGATTAAGTGCAAAAGTACTGTTTCCTTCTTTTCTTTACTTTTTTATCCTCTTGCTTATTTTTCCCTCATTTTCTGTGTCTTATTGTAGTGATTCTTTTTTTTGCTTGTTACACAATACATGGTAAGTTTTTTTCTCTAAATCTACTGCAAGTTTATTTATTTTTTTCTTAGTAAGTCAACAGTTTGCTAAAGTACGTTACCAACCGATTAGAAATTTTTTTATTTTTGCAATAACTCTCTGTAGATATCACAAAACCTAGTGATGTTATATATTTTTGGAAAGGTATTGAAATTTCCAATCAAATGGTATGAAAATATTTGGAAAATTTCGAGTAATAAAGTCACACTGGGTTAAAAACGCATTTTAAGCAAACTATTCAGCAATGTTTTGCTTTTTTCTCAGCATGAGATGCACAAAACTTCTTGTAACTTTGCACACTTATTCTTTATTAAAAAATGAATGAATTGTAAAAGTTTCAGATTTTTCCAAGAAGCTTTTCACGAGTTTTCCTTACCTGAAATTTTCCACATAAAAGTGAATTTTTTTCAATAACTAGACAGTTTTAAATATTGTTATGAATCATGTTTGATTCCATTTTTTATTACCTTTCCATTGATATATAATAATATAAGATTATTCATAGGATTACAGAGAAATCAATAAAAAAGTGCTGCAAATGTATGAAAATTTCCATGTAATTTCGCCATCTTGAATTTTGTTTTGCTTTTTCTGATTAAACTAACTAACTTTATTTTATGTTTTATACCTCTTTTGAAAGGTTTTTGGAAGTACTTTGAATCAACATAAACGTTGTAGCTCACATATGAACACAACTAAAGTTACAGGAGCTGGAAGTTGACAATGACAAAAAAACTTCTACTTTCAAAAAAATTTTTTTGTATTTTTCAAATTATGAGTTATTTAACACATTATTTTTAGTTTAATCACTTCATTATGTTGTAAAATACCATAAATGATGTTTATCAATCAGGAATTAACAACTAAAAGCTTTAAAAAAGAAATTTATAAAAAAATTTTTTTGAAAGTATTAGTTTTTTTGTCATTGTCAACTTCCAGCTCCTGTAACTTTAGTTGTGTTCATATGTGAGCTATGACATTTATGTTGATTCAAAGTACTTCCAAAAACCTTTCAAAAGAGGTATAAAACATAAAATAAAGTTAGTTAGTTTAATCAGAAAAAGCAAAACAAAATTCAAGATGGCGAAATTTCATGGAAATTTTCATACATTTGCAGCACTTTTTTATTGATTTCTCTGTAATCCTATGAATAATCTTATATTATTATATATCAATGGAAAGGTAATAAAAAATGGAATCAAACATGATTCATAACAATATTTAAAACTGTCTAGTTATTGAAAAAAATTCACTTTTATGTGGAAAATTTCAGGTAAGGAAAACTCGTGAAAAGCTTCTTGGAAAAATCTGAAACTTTTACAATTCATTCATTTTTTAATAAAGAATAAGTGTGCAAAGTTACACGAAGTTTTGTGCATCTCATGCTGAGAAAAAAGCAAAACATTGCTGAATAGTTTGCTTAAAATGCGTTTTTAACCCAGTGTGACTTTATTACTCGAAATTTTCCAAATATTTTCATACCATTTGATTGGAAATTTCAATACCTTTCCAAAAATATATAACATCACTAGGTTTTGTGATATCTACAGAGAGTTATTGCAAAAATAAAAAAATTTCTAATCGGTTGGTAACGTACTTTATAAGAAAATTCAAAGACAATCCCTCATTTGTAATCTCATACAACATCAGATTCATTGAAATGAGCTTTGATAATAAAAATTTTATAACCTTCATGAAGCTTAGCAGCAGGACACCTGAGAATTGGTGAAATGCGCTTTACTCATTGGCTTATCACTTTTTGACTAATTTTCTCTTCATTTTTCATTCTTCTTTATTTTATTTTTATATTTTGACATTCTCACCTCGCTTCAAAATGAAATGTGATTTTGTTGTTTATGGAAATGAGATTTTCTCTTTTTTTTCCTCTTAGTCTCCTTTTTTTATTCGGAATGCATGTTATATATTCATTGTGATGATGAAATGAGGAAATAAGGGAAATGAAAGAAAATTTTTTAAGAAGAAAAAAAATGTAAGTGATTGTAATTTGCCGTGATGTTATTTTCGATGATAAATGGATAAAAATGCTTGACATACATGAAGGTATCTCTATTTTTTTCATGATACATTCAAAACAGTCTGTGACTAACATTTACAAGAGGAAATAACACATTGCTAATCTGAATGACAATTAGCATTAGGATAAAAATAATTCTTTTTATCTCATTGCAAATTTATTGTCATAAAATGTGTGTTTTTTTTAAATCCACACATTTATTGTTCTCATTTCTGTTTTCAGCAATTGTGTTTATGTCTCTAAAGCAAATTTACGTTGCAAGTTAAAATGAGAATGTGATATGAAAAATATAAGTTCGTGTTTTTTGAATTTCGAAAATTTTAAGGGGAAATTTTCAGAACAAACTAGCATGCGCAAAATATAAAAGTGATTGTTGCGATATTAGTATCGAGTAGAAAAATTTATATCAATTTCTATGTTTCCTGACATTAGTTGGATAATAATAAAATGTAGAGTAGAATGTTTTATGTATATATAAAAAGCTATAATAAACGTATTTGGCTTGGTGAGTAGAAGGATGTTAACAGTACATAGATTTATTTTACGATTACCTAAGGAGTCTTTCAGACGTTGCGTGAATATTATCTTTGCAGTATTCTTTCTTGTTTTTATTAAATCCGAAAAATCTTTAATAATTTTTACAAATAAAAATTGAAAAACGTACCATTTAACTAAGTACCATGCTATTTCCTATAATTTTAATTATTTTTTTTTTTAAAAAAAAAAAAGCATCTAATTTCCCAAAAGAAACTGGTTTTATTTTGAAAACTATTAAAAAAAATTGAAAAAAAAAATTATAAAATAAGAATTTTTGTTAGACTTTACGATCTAATTAGTGTTAAAAAATCCAAAAAGTTTAAAATTTTAAGTTAGTTGTAGATACTCGAAGATGAACCATACATAAAAAATTGTATTTAACTTGTATTCACAGATCTAAACAAAAATTAAAAATCGTTAATGTATCCTGAAAATGTGACTTGGAAATATTTGAAAATGATGGAAGAGAAATTTAACTGTTCTCTCACGAAAATGATTGCTCTCTTCAAGAGAATCAACTAGAAAATATCCTTTATACATCTCCAAAACATTGCCTTTATAACAATTTCAAGCATTTTATGAAAATCAAAAAAACTTTTTCAAGATGTCGCCTCAAACAGGAAATTTTATTTGGAACATCTCTTGGCAATTTTTAAAATTATTTCAAGCTTTCGTAAAAGTTTAAAAAAATACGTTAATATCATAGTTCTAATAGTAAATTTAATTTTGTTCTAAATATATTAGCACATCCTTCGCAGCATCATATCCTTTCCACACCTTTTACAGTTGTTCAGTTCACATGCATCTTTTGACCAGATCAGACGTAGAAAAGAACGGAAATAAAAAAAAATATATTTTTAAATTAATTTGGTGACAAGAATTTGAAATTATTCTGTTATTATATAACGGATATTTGTTATAAACATTAAATTATTTATTACAAAAATTTTAATTGATAGATGTGGAATCTCGTGTATTGTGTGCGATTGATAAACTATTGACATCCATAAAACTGATTAAATTGTTTACCGTATAAATATTTAATTGAGTAAAAGTGAGTAAAGCAAAATATAAAGAAAGAAAAAATAGAAGAATAATTGAAGAGAATAAGGATTGCACAAGAGAAATAAATAAGTGTGAAAATTATTGATCCTTTGTGTGTTGTTCAATTTCAAGTGATTGCTTACTTCACTCTCATAATATATTATTTTTTTGTGTGCAAGTAATTAATAACAAAGGGCAGCAAAAGAGAGATAAATTTATTAAGAAAGGGGAATTCAACAAAAACGACAATGGCCACTTATTGCTCATTAATGCTCTTCATAGTGCTTCTATTAGTTTTAACGATCGCCACGACAAATGGCTTACAATGTTACCAATGTGGACAATTCAATGATGGTGTTGGTTCAATCACACCATGTTTGAATTACAGCGAGACCACAGCTCATTTGCATCTCAAGGAATGTCCAGGGAAGGGCGATAAATTTTGTGTGGTAAGAGAAAAAAAAATGAAAAGATCCTCAAGAAAATTTCATTCGCTGTTTTTTATTTCTTTTTATTTCCCATTAGACTTTTTTCTTTCCATTACAATTTTGTTTTAATTTTGCAAATGTCATCAAATGTATAAATGTTTTAGCTTTTATATTTGTAGCTATATTTTACGCATCATGGTCATGTCAAATTGTCCGTCACTTCAAATTTCTAATTTAATTTCTTTCTAATCAAAATAAATTCCAACGATATTTTTAAAAAGAGTATTTTTTTAAACATTTCTTTAAATTGCCTAATGCTGTAAAAATTATTTTGAAAAGTATCCACAACTTTCAATTTGATTATATTTTATATAAGATTAATTTTCTCTTCCGTATCTCTCGGTTTTTTTAAAAGCAGTATAGAAAATATGCTAAAATGCATTTTTAAACTAGTAATGAAGCGGATCACGCTTCATGGGTATATTCACACCACCAGTAGAACTTCTTTTGATTTCAATTAGAGAAAAAAATAATTATACTTTATCTACTGATTATAGATTACATCATTCATAATTAATCGTTTTAAAACCCTACATCTGTTCAGTGCGCATTTAGCACTATAACTAAAGTACAGCCTGCGTCGGCGCCGACGAAAAATTTTTCGGTTTTTCAACTTTTTTGTTACACTGCGCATGAAAATTTTTTTGTCATTATAGTGTGAATTATACCTTAAATAATGCTTAATCTAACACCGAAAATTTCAAATCATTTGGTTAAGTTATGTCTGAGATATTAAAGAAAATGTAAAATTTTTTGCATATTTTGGTCAAAAATGGCACATTTTCGTCGATTGTGCCTCACAGGAAGCAGCTCATGACTCCAAAAACTATACCGGTTTTCCTTGGGTCAATATTAATCAAATGCAAAAAACCCGAAGTCTTAACGTTTCGTTGAAATTGAGTTATCGCGGAAACTAACTTGCTAACTTGCTAACTTGCTAACTTGCTAACTTGCTAACTTGCTAAATGACAGAATGCGTTTTTTTGCGATTTCTCTTGACTGTAAGCACCAAATGAGATGCGGTTTTCACTGTTAGATTGGTATTTTCAGGCACAGACTTTCCACCATAGACAGTATGGGATAAAATTGTAATCCTGAAGCAGCAAGTTAGAAAATGTGGTTTTCAGTTTTATACAAAAGCAACATATTCACCCAAATTGAAAATTTGGTGTGAATATGATAAAGTATGGTTTCGGGTTTTTTTTGATAGAATTCGATGTATTTGGATGTTTTTAGGTCCTAGAATACTGTATATGTTAAAAAAATTTCATAATATGCGCATTAAGAGGGTATATTTAGGCAAAAATTCAAATTGACCTAGTACTCATTGGTTTCATTTTTATGAGCTGAAACTTTGCATATACATTTTGTGCATCTATATCTCTAGACGTTTTTGGAATTATTCCATTTGGACTTAATATTGAGGAGAACGAAACAATTTTGTGTCAAAACACGAAAATTTTTTCGATTTTTCAACTTTTTTGTTACACTGCGCATGAAAATTTTTTGTCATTATAGTGTGAATTATACCTTAAATAATGCTTAATCTAACACCGAAAATTTCAAATCATTTGGTTAAGTTATGTCTGAGATATTAAAGAAAATGTAAAATTTTTTGCATATTTTGGTCAAAAATGGCACATTTTCGTCCATTGTGCCTCACAGGAAGCAGCTCATGACTCCAAAAACTATACCGGTTTTCCTTGGGTCAATATTAATCAAATGCAAAAAACCCGAAGTCTTAACGTTTCGTTGAAATTGAGTTATCGCGGAAACTAACTTGCTAACTTGCTAACTTGCTAACTTGCTAACTTGCTAACTTGCTAACTTGCTAAATGACAGAATGCGTTTTTTTGCGATTTCTCTTGACTGTAAGCACCAAATGAGATGCGGTTTTCACTGTTAGATTGGTATTTTCAGGCACAGACTTTCCACCATAGACAGTATGGGATAAAATTGTAATCCTGAAGCAGCAAGTTAGAAAATGTGGTTTTCAGTTTTATACAAAAGCAACATATTCACCCAAATTGAAAATTTGGTGTGAATATGAAAGCTAAGCATTTGGAAATAGAAAAAAGACTTTCGTTATTTAACTTTTTCAGCTATTTTTTTGTCTCATTTCTCTCTGTCTGTCCTAGAAACTTTCTCGTACGGCCAGTTTGTCATTCATGATGTTTAATTAAATTTTTGTTCATTCGAATGTTTGAATAGAAATAAAATTTTTAATAACTTTTTATTCATAATTTAACATTGCAGAAAATTTTAAAGACTAAAATGATTCATGTCATGTATTTATATGAGTGATTTATTAATGTTCAAATATGAGAAAATATCGGACATCTAATCTAATTATAAATGCAATACAGAGTTCATGATTTATTGATTAAAATTGCCTTTTTAAAATATTAAGAGCGTATTTATAAATTCTGTTTACTCTGATTATTTCCAAAGCAACCGCATTTTAATTAAATTTTAATAATAAACAAATAATTACTAGCTGTCACGAATTATGACTTATCAGTAGTTTATTGATGTATTTATCAAAAAATTACACCAAAAATCAGTTAATTGATCTGGGGAGCCTCGGTTTGAGTAATTGCTTGACATCGGAAAATCTACCCAAATCAAAACGTATTAAACATGACCGTTAAAAAAAGAAAACTTGAATTTTTGCATTGCAATGCATTGGGAACTTTAGTTAATCGAATCGAGTACGTACACTCATAATTTTAATGATTATTTTATTAAAAATTAAGGAAAACGTTTTAAAAATGTGACACTATTAAGAAGCTCCATATCTAATATCAATTACCATTTTCTTTCCTACAAAACTTTTAATTCTCAACCACAAATTAGCTTTTACCATTTTCTACGTTTAAAAGAACAATAAATTGGAAGAAAAAGTTTACATTCTTTTTTTCACTTACCATCTTCTTCGTATACTACCTTTATTTTCCTCTCACATTAAATTCTCTTTAATTTCCTATAGCTTTTCAAATGTTTTTACATGTTATACTTGAGACCATGAGCAGCATGCTACGAAGGATTAAAATTTGAATTTAATTGAATTTAATTTGAAAATAATGTGAATGTTCTCTGTTAGCAGAAGAGCAATTTCAGAATCATATTTTATGTTAATTGTTGTTGTTGTTATGTTAGCAGCATTTAGAATGTAGGTGTGGGAAATTTTTGGGGAACTAAATTTATGATCAACATTTAAAAGAATTATTTTGTAATCAAAACGATACAGCTGATGAATTTTGAATTTTTAAAACTCTACTTAAAATTTGAATTTAGGTGTAAACCTTAATAAACAATAAGAATATTTGAAAAAATATCAAGAAAGCTTCATCTATTAAAGGAATAAAAAAAATTGGGTAAAATCAATATTTCAAAAATCTTGTGTCAAAAGTTTAAAGTGATTTCATTAATTTCAACCATTTATTGAATTACTTATTCATGCTGTGTTAGTCACACTTCCAAATAAATTACCTTTACCTTCACCATTCAGATTACTTGTCTACTTTATATAAAAAATTCTTATTTTATGTGTACGGGAAAACACCAAAAGGGACGAAAAGTTAAGATTGTTCTTTAATGTTACAATGCTAGGCACCTCTTGTCATTGTGAATATTGAATTTCTTGATTAATCTTTTACGCGTAGCTTCTGTAATATTATTAATAAATCGGGACTCATTGTCTAGAAAATATTGATTATAAAGAATTAGAAAAATCACAAAAAAAGCTTTAAAAATTAGAACAATCCAAAAAATAAATATTGACATTAGTATGAGTCAAAGTTCTCATACTTTCTACTTAAAAATCTAATCTTATCCTAAATTTTTTTGCTTATTAGTATTCAGTGTAGTTGCGGAGCAATTTAATACAAACAATAAAGTTGAATAAATTTCGTAATATTCAAATATTCAGAGCATCAGATGACATAGAATATTTTTTACACTTTTATTTTGTGAAAATATTAAGTTTTTTGTCACATTTTTATAGTCATAAACTCAGATTTATAGCAGCTCGTGAGAAACATTTTATGTTATTGTTAGTGACAAAAGGCAAGTTTAACTTATTCTTATTCTAATTTTGTCGCAAATTTAACTTTTAGTAGCTTACAACTGAAGCGTATGCGGTGAAAACAAGAATATTTTCCTTTCATGTAAAAAGAAAATATAGTTTATGTCGCTTTTAGAGACACAAATGAAAAAGACGAAAATGGTTTCATTTTTTTATATGGAGTCAGACAAGGAAAAGGTTTCTCTGGAGCTGCTATGTGAAAGATGCTTGTTATTACAGTGAAGAAAAAAATAGAAAGCAGAGTAAGAACATGCAAATGAAAACATATTAATCATCTGATTTAGTCTTTTATATGAATGAAAGCTTTTGCAAGTCATTTATGACGAAATATATTGTGAGTATTGCTGTATACACGATAAAAATTGTTGGATTATTTGAAATTTATGGAGATATTAATGGAAATTTCAGGTTTTTACATCTCTTTCATTTTCATCTTCGGCTATTATTTTTTCATACTAAATGCGTATGTGATTATGTTCATAAATAAGTATACATTAAGTTCCCACGAGATTATTCGTAAAAATAAATTACTATGAATGAGAATATGGAAGTATGAAAAAGGTACAATATTCCTTTAGGGAAATTGTTTTTTTTTTAACTATTTATGAGAAAAAATACTGATATTTATTGTATATAGGAATAAGATTACTAGGATTATTATTTTATAGATTGTCTTTTAAATAAATCACAATAGTAAATCGTTTATGGCCTCATTAAGGAATCGTTTATGAATGGATTCTATATATTTACGCTTTACTTTTACATACATAGTGTATGCATTATTTAGATAAAGCAGAAATATTCTTTATGTGAGCTTTTGAATTATTTCAAATGCATTTAATTCATACATGAAAAAAATTTGAAAATTTTTATTGAAATATTTAAAATTTCAATTTCTAATAAAAAGTTAATAAGAAAGTTGTTTTATTTATACTTTATAATCCTTTTCATCCTTTAGTATTTGTTTGTTTCGCTTTAAAATTCATTTTTTCAGTTTTGTTCATTGTAGAATTTTTAAAAAAATCAAAAATTTGTAAATTAAGGTTAGTTCAAAAATTTAATTTGTTTACAACCAGGTAGAGGATTCGTTCGTAAAACTCGTAATGCCATTAATGATATTTTCGATTCCCTTAAGGTCGTAATAAATATTGTATGTAGAGAAGTATAATCCTCCCTAAATTTACGAATTTTATAAACTACTCAAAAATCCTGCTTAATTTTTATTTTTAACTTTTTAAAATGATATTTTACTAGAATCTATATTTTTTTATCATTATATATTTGAATTGAAAAATCTTAAAATAAAATCTCTTAAAATATAAGGAAATCTTAAATTTTGAAATAAATTGCCTTCATTTTTCAAGCTAGCAAACTTTATCTTCTCATATTTGCTTTTTGTTTTCTCACTCACCAAAAAATTTTCTAACAAGCGAAAGTATTAATAATGATGCATATGTCAGTCGCAAATTAAAATTCATGATGTAGCACGTATGGTGCGAAGTTATAAGAATTAATAAAGAATGATAAATTGTTTGTTGAAATCATCCTGTTACATAATCTTTTTATAAATCAAAAGTAAAGTCATAAATAAGGAAAAAATCTAAAAGGTTATGATAGGCCTAATAAAATCAAATATGACTTGATTATATTAGAAAATGACACAAAAGGCAACCGTACACTAGCAGAATTTGAAATCATTTGGAAAAACTAATTTTACGCTTGTTTAACTTCGAACGCTGCTAAGGTTATGTAATGAAAGCATTATTTCCGGTCGCCAATAACAAATGTGGGTTAGAAAGGCAGCAAAATTTTGGTTTTTTTGTTGATAAATTAACCTTTTCAAAGAAAATTGGAATGTTTTCTATCTGCTGTTTTTGATATACCATCATTACTCTGATAAAGTGTACTATACAAAAAAAATGTTTGATTTTTGTAGCAATAGATACGAATATTTCAAATAAGATTTCAGATTTTTTTACTTTGAAAATATATCATTTAATGTTCAACCTATTAAAAGTTGATGAAAAGAACATACCTGTTAAATGCTTGACTGACATTGAAGTTTTTTAGTGGCAGACTTCATTGCTGTCATGTAGTCTTGTTTATTGCAAGAAATATTTCAATTTATTAAATGTATGTTCTTATCCTTAGCAAGAATGTTTTATGTTTCCTTTCATAAACCCATTTGTTCACATTTTATCTGCAATAAATTCACTGTAAAAAATGGAGCTAAAATCATTTTTTGTATATGTGTATTATTTTTAAAGAAGAAAGGAATTGCAATTCTCAACTCAATACTTTAAAAATCTTGAATTAAAGTACAATTTATAAATTAGGGGCCGTTCACAAAGTACGTTACGCAAAAAAATGACTTTTTAGACCCCCCCTCCCCCCCTTGTTACGCTTTTTGTATAAAAATTCTTTTGTTTTGTTTAATCTGTTACAAAATCTTAGACCCCCCCTCCCCCCTAAAAAGCGAACGTACTAAGTGAACGGCCCCTTACCTTAATATGATTCTTTATCATTCTTTATCTTCAAATATTTCCAGAACTAAAGATTTCCATTTACCTAACAATTTCATTTAGAATAATCTTCATCCTTCATTACAGTATGATGAGACGAGCAATTTATAAAAACACACGTGTCGGAAACTTTTTGTGCTTCAATTCTGTAAATCATATGTAAAATTGTGCATGGTCTAATAAGAAGGTGATGACAAAGTATTTTCTCAAACATTCATGTTAAATATTATACAAATAAACATAATTTTTCTTTGTAATGTTGCTTTGTAACAAAGAATCAAAATCTCGTTCTCTAAAGTTTCAAATACGCACTTCACAAGAACATTTAAATTTTTTGTTAAATTATTCATGATAACTTAAAATTGATGATGTTAATTAAAACAAAAGCTTTAGGTAATTTTGATATATAAAACGAATAATTAAAATTGAGTGCAAATAAAAATTTCTTATGCTTCTCTTGTATGAAAAATATTAAGAAAAAAATTCTGTTTACGGGTCAAAAAATTTTTATTATGGCATTTGAGGTTCTTATATCATTATCAACGTTTCTTTTGTTTTTATTGCAATGAAATTTTGCTATCCATAAAAAGAGTAATGAAATTAAATGGGACATTCCCACATTTACATTGGTCATTGAATTTAATTGATTTTTTTTGTCCTTTTCCTTTTGTTGATTTTCCTGATATTTTTGCTTAATAATAAGATTTGTTTTGATACGAGAATGCTTCTTATGGTTGTTTACTTCCATTATATTTTTCATAAAAAATTAGCGGAATTTTCTGAAAAATTTTACTGACAATAAATAGTGTCGAAATTTAATAATTTTTATCTTGCTTTGTTTACATTAAAATAACGATTACTAATAAACACAAGTGGTATTTAAGAACTCGTTATTTTCAAAAATATTTTCGAGATAGAAAGTCGTTAAAACAGCATTCAAATGCTGAACTCTTACAGGTCCAACTTGAACAGTTTGAATTTGAGGAGATTTTTAATGAAAAAAAAAATAATTACTCAAATCATGGCCACGGTACTGCGAGTCCTAGATATGATTTTTAAAAATAAATTAATAATTTAAAATTAATAAATATTTCATAAATTATTATTGAAATAAAGGATAAATCACTACTGGGGGACCTCGATTTGAGTAATTGTTTGGTTCCGGAAAAAATCTACTCAAATCGAATTTACTCAAATCGAAATGTATGGAAAATGACCGTTAAAAAAAGAAGATTTGAATTTTTGTATGGGAGCACTTTAGTTACTCAAATCGAAATTACTCAAATCGAAGTTACTCAAATCGAGGTCCCCCAGTACTATAAAAACAATAACAAAATTATCAGAACAAATCTCCCTCATATTCAGGAAATTAAAGTTCACATTTTTGATAAAGCTTTCTCATAATAATAAATTTTCTATCTATCTCTGATAATCAAAATTAGTTTTTCAATAAAATGTAATTTTTATTTCGGGTTGAAACAAATTTAAGTGAAGTATAATATGATAACATTTTTGATAGTTTTTACCACAGTTTTGATATGTTATAAAATTAAAATTATCATCATCATATAACGATTAACAAGTGTATTATTTGCTTAGATAAATATTTAAATCACTGATATTTAAGGCTTAAACACTCTACTATCACTATACTACTATAAATCCATAAAATTCCAAGTGTTTACTCCTTGTTACCATATCTGCTTTAGTATCATTTCAATGTTCTCGATTGTCGAGTTTTGGTGAAAAGTCTAATTTGTTTTGTGTGTGAAAGAGAAAGGAAAAGACAACAAAGCAATTGCTGATTTGTTTGATAAATTGCTAGTGTAAAGATTGTATGGTTATCACATAAGAAATATTTCATTTTTGATAAATAATAAATCTTGAAAATTCTGCATACACATTGTATATTACTTATGGAGTTGAATATGTATTCATTTATTTATGCAATTTACAGCAGAAAAGATTACTTGCAGAATGGTTCTATTATAACGTCAACAACATGTAGTTCTATAACATTGTTAATAACAAGCTATGTCACAACTGTAATATGTAGTAATACAACATTTTTGTGTCGTGTTTCTTAAACATAGATTATATATCAGTAGTATTAAATTATATTATATGATTTGGTATTGAGTGCGTACTTAATAATATGACGACAGAATATTGTAGTATCTTAACAGCATGTGCTTAGATATGGATTTAGTTTAGGGGATACGGATGATTTTTATAAAATGTCACATTAAGATGTTCTTTAAAGATGACAATACGAAATCATTGGTCAACTAGGATCCGATTTTCTTATATGTCATCTATCTTATATGGAATGGAACAATTTGATTTATAGACCAAAGTGCGGTTTTTTATGTCACACAATATTTTTATTTCATATACTGTGTTGGCGACAGAAAAATCTGCTTGAGTCATCATCAACTTTATTCTTCATTTTTTTGAAATCAATAATATTGGTGAGATATTATCATTGAAAAGAATAAGAATCTCGACAGAAACTATAGCTATGTGAAGGAAAATGAATAGGAAGAAAAAATCCCATTAAATTTATGGATTTAAAAAAAAAATACGGTAAGCGGAAATTCGCATAAAATCAGTCACATTATTGGGAAGTCATAAAATTTTTTACGATCTTTATTGGATTTTCTTTTTATTTTTCATCTGATTCTTTTAAATGAATTTGAGCAATATTGAGCGAAATTTTATTTTTATCCAAACGCCAAATTGCTATTTAAACCCAATTGTTCAATAATCTAAGAAGAAATATGTGAAACAAAAAAAAATATACTACACTAAGCTGTGACTTATAATATATTGAATCATTAAGATGATTTGATTTTTTATGTCTTCATAATCTTTACAATAAATATTGCAATAAAAACGATTTTGGGGAAAAATTAATGAAATACAGGGTGTCTTCGATTTGAACAATTGTTTTGTTCCAAAAATATTCTACTCAAATCGGATTTATTCAAATCAAAACGTTTTAAAAATGACCGTTAAAATTGAAAAATTTAAATTTTCGCATGTGAAATCGAAGCAATTCATATCGAGTACCACTCGTATTCCTTTCATATCATTCCCATGGAAGCTTTATTTTATTTTTTAAAAAAAGACGAATAAAAGAGTTTAATCTTCACTCAATGAAAAATTAGAAATATAGACTTTTGATGCAACGACTTCCGTTTATTTCTTCTTCAAAGCATTGTATATATCTCACAAGCGCAAAACTTTTCATTCAAGAAGAAATTTCACGCTTGTTATTTCTCACAGATTGAACAGATTTTCAATGATGCAGATTGATTGACATATTTATGATGCAGAAACGAGACATTGAAAAGAAGAAGAGAAATCAACTTGAACAGAATTGAAAATTTCACTTATTTTCTACGTGACAAGAAATTAAGATTAATGCTTGTAAAGCACAATGAATTTTTAATGATATTATGAATTTAAAAAAAAATAATATTTATATTAAGTTTTTATTAAAAAAAATAAGTAGCTTTAAAAAATATTTTATGGTTGAATGACAACACACAAACACTTATACTGTGATGATCAATAGGCTGCATTGATTTGATTAGTCAATTTTTTGCTCCAAAAATTCTATATGAAAAAAAGAAAAGAAAACGAGAACTTAAAGGAGGGGCATTATTGATTATTGGATTCATTCATGAAATCATGTGTATTTTCAGCACGATATGATTTGAGTAACGTAATAAAGACATAAAAGAATAAAAGAATGAGCAAATGTAGATGGTGTATTAAGGAACTTTTTCTGAAGGACATGGAAGGACTAATAGTAAATGGAAGATTTATTTAATGCTGATCATGGAATTTAGCTTTTTTTGTTGGATTAATTTATTATGTTTGGGATATACCTACATGTGACAGGCTCATCTAACTTCTTGAAAAATGTATTTTTTCTGAAGCAAAATTTCTTCATTAAACCGTCAAAAAAATGTTACATCCCAAAACAGGGATTTTGATCTAATCAATGCACACACAACTCGCAAAAACAACAAAATGATTTGAATACTTCCCAAAATAAACTTGAAGTTGAAAAGTTTTCAAGACGAAAACTTTCTTTTTATTTGCAATTTTCATTGGGAAAATTACAACAATAAAAATTCAAATGTCTTCAACTTTATTCCTCGTCAATCCTCTTAAGAATAATTCAAGGAATAATTTTGTTCATAAGTATATTGTAACAAATCTGTTTGACTTCGACAAAGGTCAGAATGAAGTGTGAAAGAAGACTGGAAAGAGGAAAAAGTTTGGTAATGATAAAACAAAAAGCTATTATCTATAAGTGATGCTCAGTTCTCCAAAAATCTCGTATTTCCTCATTTTTGTTATGGTAAAGAGAGCACAAAAGGAAAATACAAATAAAATAAAAAACAATATAAAGTGCAAATAAAGTGTCAAATCTAGGATGAATAATTAAGAATATTAGTAATTGAGTTTGAGAGATTTTTGTATTATTCTTTTTGAAGCTTTGTTGGCATCAAATTAAAAATTTCTATTTAATTTTATTAATCATAAAATGTGTCTAAATGTTAAATCTCTAATCTCACATTTTTTTTGTCTCTCTGATTGTTCAACACCATTTTAAGGAGGTGGAAATTTGAAATATTGCATGAAAATCTAGGAAGTAAGGTCGAATTCTCATTTTTTTAAAATAACCCTAGCAAATTGAAAAAAAAAATTAAAAGTTAGGTTAAGGCAGGGAGGAAGGTGGTTGGAAATCCATTCTCTTGCTACACCACTTCCATTTCCATTATTCTTCAAAAAATGGCCCTTGACTTTGAAACAAACATTAACATGCCAGTCAGAAATAGTTTTCTTGTTAACATTTTATGCTTTCAGTTTTCATTCTTAAAAAGTTTTGATGACGTTTACCAAGACAAAAAAGAGAAAAGTTTTAAAAACATTTCTTGTAAATTTTCCTCAGTCTTTGACAATGTCATGAAAAGTTTATGATTTGAATTTAAATAAGCATTCAACCGTTCACTTTTGCTTATTGCAAAATTTTATCGATGAAAAATTTACAATAAAATTACAAATGAAATCTAATAAATACATTAGCATATTTTAGCATTTCTATTCTTAAGATAATATTTTTGAGTCCAGTCTTGTTGAACATAAATACCATTCATTCGTGAATGAAAATAATAAGTAACTTTTCTCTGTGCATGATAAGCAAAAACTTTTCTTTTGCTTATTGAATATCATTAACAAAAAAAGAATTGGAAAAAATGGAAAAATTATTATCTTAAGAAATTGTTGAGTAAGATCTCTTTTTTTTTGTCAATGACTTTTTTTAAAAGAAAGGCAAGTTTATTGTTGTATTAAGAAAAAATTTAGATTTTGTAATAAAGCTCGTTTTTTTATTTTTATAAATTTGAACAAAATTATTATTCTTTGAAGTTTTCAAAAAATATACAAAAATTTCAACAAGAAGTATGATAAATGTTTTCACATAAAGAATAGTCTTTACATTCAATTGATTCCAATTTTCCATTTCAATCAATTTTCATATTATCTACGCTTTTTACTTTTCCCGCTTTCCGTAATCAAAGGAAATTATTCAATTCATTTAAAAAAGTGGAAAATTTAAAAAAAAATCAACGAGAAAGCTTTGATAAAGATTATATAACTATTTTATTACGTAATTACTAACTAAAAAATATATATCAGAATATACCAATGTCATTACGCTATTAAAAAGCACTATGGGGCATTTTCCATAAAATCCATCCATAGTAATGAAAATATATAGCTTAATGAAATTAAAAGCTTCTTTCATACTTTTGTCTTCTATGTACTTCCTTATGATGTTTCAAATATCCTGAAAGCTGTTGTCTTTTCTTGCTTATTATTTGAAAAAAGAAACTGTGTAATAAGATAATAAAAAGAATTAAGCATAATAATGTCCAACATTTAACAGTACGCTTCGTGCGTGTGTGTTTCATATAAAAAAATCTCAGGAAAAAACTGAAAATGAGAAAAGAGAAAAAGAAGAAAAAGGCATTTAAGTGTAAGCGGAACTAAGATAATCACTTTTATTGCTCTCTTCAGTAGAAAAGAAGCAAGCATTTTTTTTTCTTTCTTTTGTTCCTTTTTTATCTGACATTCTCGAAGTTGAAAGTTAATGTCCGTACTTTTTCCGCTTGTCATTTACATTTAGTATTTTATAAAAAGAATTGGGTTTTACTTTAAAGAGAATATGTTCATTTTTGAGAACGAGGATATAAATTCTACATCGGGGGATTTTTTTTTTTTTTTTTTTTTTTGTTGCCAAAGGTTTTGTCTTAACTTAACTCATTTTTTTAAAAAAAAAAAATAAATAAAGCAATTAAAACCAAAGATGCATTTACTATAATTTGAGAAACAATCATCATTAAAATTTAAGCGTCTAAATTGAGAGTAAAGCTATAAAAACATTTTTACTGGTTGCCATTTAATGGCAGTGACTGTTTCTGTTTCTTTTTCTCTTTCTCTTGTGGTACATTTTGTATATCGTTGTTTGTGCTATACATACACATATAACTATATCTTTTATATCAGCATAATAACGAAGGAAATGAAAAAACAAAAGAAACTCACTACCTAGTATGATAAATAGTTTTGCTGCAGTTTTTTTATACCATGTGGTAAAAAAATTAAGTTAATTTATAAATTTCTATAATACTGCATAAAATTTTCCGTACTTTAAATTATTAAAATCTCTTTATTAGTATTTTTAAATTATTTTACATCTCTGAAAGTTTTTCTTTATATATAAAAAAGGAAGAAAATTTAATTCAATAATTAGAAAAAGTATATGTGCCAGAAAAATCATCCAGACTACCTTTACTTTATTTTCCCGTCAGTACTATTTGCATCTGCAAAACTAACAAACAAGAAAAACTATTTTCTTCACTACATTAAAGTAAATGCTTTTCCATGTTAAAAGACATGATATAATTCAGTGAACATCGTTGAACCTTCCCAGAAGGAGCGCATACAATCCTCATTTTCTTTTTACCTTCATTATCTTCGAAAAACAAAAGGAAGTTTCTTTATTGAAAGTTATAGTTCTTCATTGTGTTTAATGAATGCAGTTTTGTATTTTTATTCATGAGTTTGACTGCAATGAAATAAATTTATCTTTATGAAGACACTTATATTTTGAAATACTTAAGTTAATCTATTTAATTGTAGAGACAATATTAAAATGTGAATCAAGAAGCTTTGTTTTTGCAGCATAGCTTAAAATTTGTTTCAATTAAAGTTTTATAACAACATTTAAAAGAATGCATTAAACTCATAAAGCTTTAAACTCTTTTCACTTTATCATATATGCAGAGCATACTAAAATAAAAGTTTTAAGTAATACATAAACATAATCCTATCCATAGCGTTTTTGATTGTTAAAAAGATTTTTTCTTTTGTTACTTCTTGCAGTTCAAGTATGAGATATCAAGGCACTTAATGGAAAATGATTTCCTTTTTCAACTTTTCCTTGATACAGAACTATGCAGCTAAGCTGCGAAAAAAAGTTTTGTAAGTTGTCTTAAGTAAGTTGTCGATGATTTATCTCACAAAAGTCTAATTCAAATACAGTGGTTGTGAATGTAAAATGTACAGTTCGGTACAATAATCGTTGTGATACTCCAAAAAAATGTTGAAATTTTTAATGCAAAAATTATGTTAACGTATTAATGACATCTCCTATGTAGTTTAATTTTTTGTACAAAAAAAATATTGTACAAGCATTAAAGCTTGTGAAGCAGAAAATTTATTTTAAAGTCATTATCTCTGTTATGGCTTTGTTTATAATTCAGCATACTTATGTTGAAAATATTACAGATAATTTTTGCAATTTGCTTATAAATTTTTGTGAGCCAGATGAAAACTTTCATCAATCCATAAATATCAAAAATTTATTTTGACATGACTGATGACTCAAAGAATACCTCATCCGTATTCATATCCAAGTTTTATCGACTTTTTTTCTATCCATTCCATATGATGAAATTTCATACTATGTATATCACAAATTCATCTTTAAAAATTTCATTTGGCTGTTGTAGATGTTACGTATTTGATAGATTTTTATACTTATACAACATTTTTTTTTAAAGCCACCGATCCATCAAACCTAATACAATTTATCCTAGATGATGTATAATAAATTTTATAAAATAAAAATTTAACATTGTGCCCTTGGATTAACATTACAGAATAGAAAGATTTAAGCTTTTAAACCCAAAGGTTTTACATTTCAATCTTTCATAATTAATTTTACATCTAAGACATATGTTGAAAGAAAGCATGAAAATTTTTAAATACCTAATGAAATATTTTCTCAGAAATTTTAATGCTTAAAATTGTTAATAATACGATAAGGAATTTTGATTATATGATGTGTACGCACAGTTTAATTTTCTTAAAAAAATACAAAATTCTGCTTTTTGTCTTTCGTAGAAGATTTTGAAATTTAGAACATTAATGTTGGTAAATTCGAATTTTTATACACTTCACTCTAAAAAAAGAAGTTTTTTTGAGGTTTTTTTGAGAAAAGAGCAAATTATCCCCTTTTGTTATAAAATTCCAGAATAAGTTAAACATTAAATGCTATACATATTATTAATGATCAATATTTAATAATAAAAAGTAAAAATAATTTGCAATATTTTTTGCATACTTCAATTATATGTTGCATTATTTCAACTTTCATACTTTGATTTTTATTATTTTTTTAATGAATTTTCGTATCTTCAAAATTTACGTTTGAGTTAATTTTGATTTTTTTCTCATGACATCAGCAGTAATTTTTGACCATAACATTCAACATTTAACCTTTCTTTATTCCTTCTATTCAACAGAAATACGTTACTGGATTATCAACAGTGAGAGATTGTGTAGCACATTGTGTTGAAAAAGGTAAGAGTAATAATTTTTTTTATAATTTGTTTTCATCACGTTGAAGCTCCGGAAATTTTTCTAACAAAAAAATCAAACGAACGTTTTTTATTATTTGGGTGGTAAAATGAAACTCAATTTTATTCTAACGCGACAATTCATACATATTAATTTATAACCAATTTTCAATTTTTTTTATTTCCACTTTGCATACATAAACTCTTTCATTACCTCAACCATGATGATGTTATTTTATTCAAAAGCTTTTACGAACACATGTAGAGGTATAAAGTTGAAAACCATTTCGAGAAATACTATATTAGAGATGGGATTAGAGGTTATATAAGATCATGTTATGTGTCCATTTTTTTAATATCCATTAAACATCAGATATGCTATAAAGCTATACAGCAAAGCTTTTATGGTTCAAAAAAGAGAACAAAAAATTTTTAAGGTTTAATTATTCACTTCCATATCACATTTCAAAAAAGGCTCTCTTGAGAATTTCGATCTGTAACCTCTAAACATTTTCATTCTAACATGAAATGAGAAGAGAAGTTAGTGCCAGAAGGAAGATATTTTTATGTCATTTGAAAAACATTTTCTCTTCTCACCTCAACTCTTAATACTCTCACGAGCATCTCATATTCATGTTTTAAATATCACATTATAACATACAACTACTGTATATGTTCGTACAATGAATATCTGACTCACGAAGCATTGTGGAAATCTCTACAATTTTCAATTTTCATAATACGTGATAAAGATACATCTCCATGGCAAAAGCTTGATGTTTTCTGTTTACATTGTTGTTTGAATATTAAATAAACACTAGCAGATAAACGTGTTCATATTGAATGAGATTCGAAATATACCAATGTACGCACATATATCCTTATTTCTTTTACTTTTTTTCTCATTCACTTTATAAGATAACTTTAATAATATTCGTGAGAAATGAGAAAAAAAATGGGAAGCATAACGTTTTTAGAAATATATTATCATGCATAAAACGTGTTCTAAGATTGGAAAAGGAAGAAATTTTCTCTCACTTTTTATTATACTTTTCTCTTTACAATTAAGATTATCGAGAAGCGTACAAAATATTTAATTTTTGATTAAGTGATTTTTACAATATTTTTTTTTCTTTACAGATGTTTGGGACACAAGTACTTATTGTTGTACAATGGATGGTTGTAATGATTCAACTATCGCAACAATTTCCAGATTTCTCCTCATTGCTACAGTTTTTATTTCAGTTTTGTACCAATTATAAGATGAATAAAAAAATTTAGTCGAATGAGATTTTAAATAACAGTTAAGGGCAATTGGATAAATTTTTCAATCTAGTAAGTTCCTATAAAAACCAGTTATAATTTTAACTTGTAAACTAAAAAGTTTAAAAATATGCCCTTGGAATATAAATACAACGAAATAAAAGAAGCATTAAAATATGAAAGTAGAATGTTAAAATAGTGCAAATTGGATTCCAATTATCTACTTAAATACTCTTCTAAATTTAAATAAAACCTTATAAAATTAAAACTTTTCACTATAGAGTCTAAAGAAATGATACACATCACTTGATATATTCTAAAAATTATAAAAAAATAATGATTATCATTACAAAAAAAGAATGCTTAAAAGTAATTGAATGTATATGATCATTAAGTAGAAATGGAACAAAAGTTTTCTAAATATTAAAATTTCTTAAATGCGACTCAAATTATTTTCGGATTTTTAGAAAATTGCTCCAAAAAGGAGAGAATTAAAATTATTTTCCATATGTATTTTGTTTTAAAAATTTATAAAATTTAGTTTATACAAAAATTAAAATAACTTGAGTACCAAATATATTTTTTAAATAATAAAAAAATCATCTTTTCTTGAACGATGCTTTATAAAACAATTTATATCTTACCTAACTTAAAACTATTTGGAATATTTGAGTGAAATGAGTTCAAAAAAGTTGATAAAGAATTTCTACACATGATATGTCTTTGTTCTTTTGTATCATCTTCTCAAGCAAGCTATGAAAATTTTCATAATAAATTACTACATAGCAAAAATTTATTGTTTCTAAATTATTAGCTACGAATCAAAGAAAAAAAATTGCTGCTAAACTAAATAATATTTGTACTCGGTAAATAGAGAAATTCTTTTTTCAAGTTAAAATTTTCTTTCCATTATCACAAACTTCAATTTTTAAACAGAAAAAATGAAACACAAATTGCTTGTGTGCTCATGGAAAAAACCATTCTTTAATGGAATGCGGGTATCTTTGTCATATGCTTATGTTTTTGTAATAAAAATTTAATTTATTTCAATCTTCATTTAAATAAATTGTGGCTTTTACGAGTGCTACCAACTGCATGAGAAAATTTATATTTAACACAAAAAATAAACAATTGTCTGTTTATTCATATTATTTTTATGGGAGCTTTCAGCATCCATGTAGGTTTCACCAAAATGTTGGTAAATTCAAGTTAATATAAATTTATATGTTTTCCGAGATTCCTAAACATTTTGCTCAAAAAATATCGTCGAGTTGAAAAATTTCATATAAAAAAATTTATAAACATAAAAATTTCAAAGTAAAGAACCATGAAACATTTAATAATATAAAATAGAAAAGATACAAATATAAATAGTTAATTAGTTTAATAAGAAAAAAATTCGCTCTGTCTTCCTCGTGAAAATAAAAATTTTTAATATGAAAACTATGCAGCTCACATATTAGCTTATATAAAAGTGGAAATAATTATGATTTTTTAAATTAAAAAATTGTCAAAAACTTTTGTCTATGAAAAATAAAGTTACAGCGATAAATTTCAACCTTTTAAAAATCTTGTAAAGCCAACAAAAACTTAATTAACAAGATCAATCATTCATTATTCATTCCTCAATTTAAGATATTCATTTTGATTTTTATTAATTATTAAGATCGTTGTGCAATAGACGTTTTATGGTAAAATTCGATTTCAGTGGAACAATTGAGTATGAAAGAAATTTATATATTCAATCATAAAATTTGAATTGCATTTTTTGAAACCAACTTGAAAAAGATTTCAATTCAATTGAATGAACGAAGAATGATGATAGAAAAGAGAAAATAAGAGATAGAGGGGTTGAAAGGAAGAAATCGATTTTTTTTCGTATAATGCTCTATTGAAAATACAACAACGAGAGTCATCAAAATATTGTGAATCTGAGATTTAAGATTAAAAAAGAATAATAAAAATAAAGAATAAAAACAAATTAAGAAATTTTCTTATATTTAAAATAAATATTTACTGTATCTATACTTGGGAAGTATGAAAAACTAACAAAACCATAACTATAATTATTTAAAATATAAATAAATTCAATTTTAATTTGTGACGATTCTTGAATATTTATCATTTTTAGATTAATATTTTCTCTATCATTAGTTTTATTGAAAATTACACTCGTCACCAGTTTGATTAAATAGCCTCACAATAGATTAATTAAAAATAGCAATTCCAAAAGTATATAGTGATTCACACATTAATATGTAAATTTTCATCAACTAATTACAAATGTTTATATTTACATAGTAACAATGGATAATTGAAAGCAGTAAATGAAGAGTAAACTTTAAGTTATTTATTAATGAATCTGAATTAAATTTTTAAAAAATATAAAAAAGTTTTATTGAAAATCTTTTAAATGCATTAATAAAATAAAAAGTTTTAGGAAAATTATTGTTTTTTTATTAAATTTTTTTACTACCTATATTTCAATTTTCAGATAAAATCATTTCTTATTTTTAACAAAAATCTGATAACAGCTAAATAAAATATTATTACATTTTTTTTCAGATTATCCACGAGTGTTACAAAATTAAAGATC
Organism: Chironomus striatipennis; assembly: GCA_026123125.1. Lineage (NCBI taxonomy): Eukaryota > Metazoa > Arthropoda > Insecta > Diptera > Chironomidae > Chironomus > Chironomus striatipennis. The sequence continues at coordinate 44,323,802 of CM047393.1, read as the reverse complement.
CTCAAAAAGAACAGCAACACATTACATTGTTGCTTTTAAAATTTATCTAGAGACTTTCAGTTTATCTTTAATGTTCCACTGTAAATCGTAACTGCTTTTATTTTATCTCATACTTCTGAATTTAATATTTATTTATCTTCTACACTCATAAACATTTAAGAGATGTAAAAAGCATCGTTCATAAACGGAGAGAAGGAATAAAAGACCATTGACATAATTCATATAACCCAGAATATTAAACTTTAATGAAACAGAAGCGACTGAATGTTTATATTCTGCGTAAAGTTTAGGAGATAAAAAACGTAAAGAAAGAAAATTTATCATGGTATTTTTTCCCACTTATATTTTATATGAGTACTTTAGTATTTCAATGAATTGTTCACGATGACATCATTAATTTTCGATAACATAGAAGGCGTTATTAATATGGGAAATAATATTAATGGTCTTTTTTGGATTCTAACGTTGACAATTTTTTATGTATTAAATCTTTTTCCTTTTCTTACAAAAATATAAAAAAATATATATATTGACGAACAATATTTCTCTCGTGTTTTTTTTTATTAAGAATATTTTCGATCATAATGTGCTTTTTATGAACTACTTAATATTATTAAGCATGCTTTTATCATGAATTATTATTTTGAATATTCTTTATAAAGGGGGTCCACGATTTGAAAAGATTCGTTTTGAATAATTTAAATTTTCCTATACAAAAATTAAAATTTTGTATATAATGGATTTCATGCATTTTGATTTGAATGAATTCAATTTGAATAAGATTTTTCTGGAACAAAACAATTTTACAAATAGAAGACCTTATAAAGCATAGAATAGACAAATGTTCAAAGGAGCACAGTCATAATATAAATGACAACTCAATATTATCCCTAAAAGTATGTCAAAATACGGATAAAAAAGAGACAGGATTCTTTCTTCCAAAGATGAAAGAACATTCATATCACACTGCCATCAACATTTCAGCAAAGATTATGAGAAATACACTATGAATGATTTATGTGATAGGCGATTATCATCTAAAATGATGCTGATTTTGATGGTAGTGATGATAATGGTTATAAAATACAAAGCGATGGGATGAGAAGAACGAAAGAGCAACAAAAAAAAGTTTTTATCAAAAGGATTAAATGGAAAGACTAGAGAGATTTATATTTGATTCAATGAGTATTTTTAGATTAAATTATCAATAAATTTAATGTGAAAATTTTCATTACATTCTAAACTCCTTCAACTTTTTTATATTTTCTTAAAATTTTCACTTATCATGATTGATGGGACTCTCTCATTGTAAATAATATTAAAAATGGATATTATTATACAATTGTTTGCTATTAAAATCTCATTTATCATTCAACACAATGACTTTTGAAAATAATTGTCGCTTATAATCCATCCTCATTGCGTCATATCATTGAGTAGCAAAATATTATTTAAATTAAAATTTTATTTCATTCTGTCGTCGCTATATTTGCACACACTTATGTCCAATGACAACAAAACTCAACCATGTATTGTTTAAAATATTCTATATGTACCCTTTTATATAAATAAAATATGCACAAACATAAAAATTGTAAATTCTTTTTCTCTTTTTATGAATGTAATTAAAAAGTTTGAAGACATTGAAAAGCTCTTATGATGACATAGAGAACTTTTGACTTGTTTTTGCTTTTAATACTATTTTTTTTTAATACGTAAATATAGAACCATTCATTTTTAGTAAGGCAAAAAAAAAAGTGAATTAGCTTGAAAAGAATTTTTTTCTAATTGAATTTTGTCCCTTTTAACTGAATATTGAAAATGAATGAAATCCCACCAATAAAGAAATTATCAATTTTCTATTCCCAAATTGAATTTTTACAAATGGTAACAAAAGAAAAATTTGCATTAGGAATTTATTAAATTACATTTTATTTCAAACTCATAATAATTTTCAAATTAGATTACTTCATTTTTAAATCTTCTTGATAACAAATAAAAGATAAGATTCATAAAAGTTTATTTATATCAAATAACAAGCAAAACCTATACTTTTTATTTTCAAGATCGTAAGCAAGTGACACTTATTTATCTTATAAACGAAAATATCTTTGAATTAAAAATCAAAGAAAGTATCAAAGAAGATATACGACACAACTTAGATTCAAATATCACAAACAAATCTATTGAGATTTAGCTCTAAAACGTGTGCATTACTTTGAAGATTTTCTCGCGTTTCTGTTCTGACAATAAACTTATTTATCGCATGAACTTAAGAAGGTTAAATATGAAAACTGGTTGGAATTTATTGAGCAAAAATGTTTTATGGTTGCTGAGCGTCAACTGTGCATGCTTACAATTCTTAAATTTTGTATGAATATTATTCGATTCCATAAGCACGATTCAGTACATAAAATGTGATAAATCTCACAGAGTTAGATACAAATTTGATTGTAGATTTAATTTATTAGTTTTGTATATCCATTTATAAGTGCAAATCACTGCAATGATCAATTAAATACAAAATAAAGGGACTGTTCACTTAGTGCGACTTTTAGACGCTGCCTCTCCTCCTCGTGCATGAAAATTTTTTCTTTTGTTTAAAAAGCGAACGTACAAAGTGAACGTCCCCTAAAAGCAAATTTCGACAGTAATTTCGTTCGTCATTTATGATGGTATGACCAAACACAACTCAGTTCAAATCTAAATACCAAAAGCCATCGATTATAATTGCTTTTAAAAAGCATTACATGCATAGTTTTTTATTTATGTACATACAAAAGTAATTGCTATCGCATTTATTATATATAATGTAGAGTATGTAGACTGATAATCATTTTTGGTCAAAAATATTTCTGCTTTCAGGCGATTAAACTTAAACATCACAAATTCAACAGAATAATGATAAATTGATAAAAAAAAGACTTGAAGATAAATTTTAATTAAAACTTTCGAATTCTATTTTTAATGCTTTAATCGATCAATGATACATTTTGTTAGGAAGAAAGTATGAATCATTTTTTCATATTGAACGATGTTTATCTTCGCACAAAAAAGCTAATGTCTGCTCCTGTTCACAAATTCAATTAAAATCAAATCAATTCCTAATCAATACTCTTGCGCAAATGTTCACAAATGTACTGACTGCATGCTTTCATTCATGTTTTCTCTTCATGTCTAAGAATGGTTTTTATTACATCCTAAACAAAGTCACCTGAAGAGCTATAATTACTCCCATTAACTAGATAAATCAACACTACATATCAAATTGAGAAATATTTAAGAGACATATAGAGAAAACGAGTGGCACAAATGTATTGATTTTATGTTACAAGTATCAAATGAAAAAAGTGCCTGTTACCTATAGCTGAATGACTATGACTAGCATGTACATTGAATGAAAACGTAAAAAGAGAAAAAAAGCATGGAAGATAGAAAGAATAAAAAATATTTACATCGCTTCAAGCATAATGATGACACATAAATAAAAAGTTCTCATTTCATTCTTACTTGTACTTTATTATTGCAGGAGTTAAAAAAGAAAATGACAAACCAGATAATTTTTTTTAACAAAATAAATTGTGATGTTTTTAATGCTTGTCGAATGAATGAAAGTTTTGGCTTAATCCCATATAAAGAAGCTATAGTTAACGAGTTCGAAGCTTGAAATATGTTCAAAACTCTCTTCACAAAAAAATGTTTATGTAAAGCAGTGATATCCAAACTATGCTTCGTGACACTTCAGTATTCCACAAAAAATTGCCAGATGTTCCTCAAATTTTGAAAACTTTGAAAGTGGCCAAAAAAAGAATGTTTTTTGTATAAAATAGAATTTTAGCTTAAAAAGGTCATCAAACCTGGAATTCTGCCAATTTTGTCATTTCCTGGAAGAATTTAAATTTAAAAGTTTGTCGTGTTACAAAAAAGTTTGGACATCACTACTGTAAAATAAACATGCTAATCATGGTAGGTTAAAGTTCTATATAATTATTAAACAGTCAATACTCATTACATTTTAATTGATAATTTATGAGGAAAATCCACACGTACATTACCTTCAATTAAGTATGCAAGGCACATGCTTTATTAATGATATTTTTTACTGTGCACTCAACGCCATCAATTATTTTAGGACAATAATGTATATCGTAGATATTATGAGCAGAATAATTGAATCTATGGGTTGGTTTGGCAAAATTTTGTTAAATGTCTGTTTTTTTTGATACTTTGACATGGAATTTTTCATTTTTTAAAAAAAAAAAAATGCTTAGAAATTGAAGGACTTTTATGAATGGTCATAAAATTCAATCAATCATTTTTAATGAACATATTCCACTTGCCAAGCTATTCAATTTTATGTTCATTAATTAGGTTTATATTAATTACCATTTAATGATCTTTATTCAATGAATATTAAGATTATATCTAAGGCCAAATTTTCGAATATCATAATAGTTGACAATTTAGCCACAGGTGCTGAGTCATTGTTGTTATGAAAGTAAATTGATGGATATAATTTAATTATTGTCTATAGAAATTTGAATGGATTGTTTAGGTTACAATGTTGTTTATTTGCTTACAAAAGCTAATTAATCAAATGTTTATCAAAATTTATGTTTAAGTTAGAGACGGTTAAAATATTTTACAACGCTTTATTCTTTGTGTTTGCCATTTTTACCAACTTGTAATACATTACGATTTTCGAGGAAAATAAAGAAATAATTAATGTTAAAAGCACAGCACGCATTTTGATATTCACAATAAGTAAATTTTTCGAACGTGCAAATAATTAAATGTGAGGGAAGATTTATTACGAAAGTTTGCTTCACAGGTTCTTTTGTCAAATTAATGCTAAAAGTTCTGTCGACAAATACCGTGAATTGGATTAAAAATGATTGGGCTTTTGAAACAACATGAATTTTAACAACGTTGCTGTTAACTTAGTTTGCTGTGCAAAAAAAAGTAATTCCTCCAAGGAAATAAAATCAAAAAACTTCTTAGCATGTCAACCGATATAAAATGAGAATTTGATCTCACGAGACCAAGCACATTAACAATTGTAGCTGCATTCTTCATTTAATTTGACTTGTTCCTAAATTCTATTTCAAAAAGTTTTATCGGTCTATGTTTTTTATTGGTCTTCAGAGAATGTTACCATCATTTCATTCTCCTTTACATCCTACACTTGCATGAAAAAATTCACAAAAAGCCATTAAATATAAAGAAGTAGGTAATTTTTAAATAATTCAATTAAGATTACATTGGAAGAATAATTTATTATCATCAGAATGTCATGTATCTTCAGTAAACCAAAATTAAATCATCTATAATTCATGCCGAAGAAAAAAACTCCAACATAGAAATATAAAAAGTTTGATTGCTTCATTTTGTTACATAATATTTTGTGTCCTTGATGAATGCGCTTCATTCTAACATTTTAATTAGATTCAGATCGATTTTTTTCATCTTTTTCTATCCATTCCTCTTCATTCAGTCAAATTTTAGGTAGGTAATAGAAAAGAAGTCTGTAACTGAAAAAAGGCAAGTACAGAAAAAAGTTTTTAGCAAACAGCATAAAAAATTCAAAAGTATCAGGGTTTGCTTGTTTATTCAATTAAACATTTTTTTTCGTTTTGGAATTGCCTTAATTAGCAAAAGGAGAAGGGTTAAAAATTACAACCCGTCGATCTAACTGTACTGTGATTAAATAGAAAAAAAATGTAAAATGTTGACAAGGAAAAAAAAAAATCCAATTTGAACCTTCGGATCATTTACAGAGTGAAAAAGTTGCTTGTTCGCAAAAGTTTAATAGGATTGAAAATAAATAATTCATCAAGAGGAGATAATATGGGTCAACTACTTTCAGTGGACAAAAGTGCAATCGATTGGAAACATTTAGATATAGTGTTTCTATTTGATCGTTCTCTTATATTGTACATATATGGGAAAAGTAATAAAAATTTACGAAATTATTTCTGAAATCACAGAGAAAACATGTAACCTCTACCTAAATAGAATTAATATAGCATTAACATTTGTGTCATTTCACCAAATGAGTATCGTCTAAATGTCATAAATATATAGGATTTTGTGGAATAATATTTGATAGGTATCGATAGATTTTCACATTAATGCAGTTGTTACGAACTTTTAGGCTGCTCTGAGCTTTAAATGAGCTTATTAAATATCCAGCACGTCAGCATCTTTTCATTGAATTTTAGTTCATTTAGCAGATCATGATATGGATCTATGATAATAGATTCAATTAGTAAACAAAGCCATTGCAAAACTTTCATCATATTCACACCGTTTCACGTTGTGAATATATTGTTTTCGATAGATTTAAAAAATCGTTTTTTTAGTTTTTTGGCGCCAAAACTCAAAATTTTCATAAACAGTTCGGTGTGAAAAGTTCGGCCTCAAAATTATCTACAAAATACAAAAAACCGCATTGAAAAAGGTTTTGATGCCACCGGACACGACCCCAAATAGTGGTGGTGTATGCTTACAAGCAAGTTTGTCGGATGGAGAACTCAAATACGAAAAAACCATTTTATGTCAAAAATGTCTCAAAATGTGCGCATTATCACTCAAAAGTGCTGTGAATCTTTTGGTGCCGATCCATGCAGACTATTCCGAGAAATTAACGAAATAGTGTGTTTTTTAAGCATATTTTAGCCGATTATTGCAAAATACATTTAAAAAATTTCACACAAATTGTTAATTGAACTTTTTTGATCAAAATCAATAAAAAATGAAGTTTTGTTGAGAAAAAATGCAAAAAAAAAAATACCAAAAATATTTTTAATCCAAGTTTAGTTGGTCAAAAAGTCGAAAAAGTTAAAAAAATCGGCATTTTTGGGACGTTTCACCCTCCTGTACTTACAGTTCAGTCTTAAAAATTACAGAAACTTGTGATTATTGTAGCTTATAAATAGACCTAAAAGACGTACACACATTGTCATATCCAAAAACATCAATTAGTGCTTCAAAATTGAGTCCAAATGTGAAAATTTTCGATATTCTTAGGAACTTTTGTTTTCAATCTTATGCAAAGCGAAGCTTTGCTGACCCGATCGAGACTTAATCTACAATCTTATGCAAAGCGAAGCTTTGCTGACCCGATGGAATCCTAATCTTCAAACTTATGCAAAGCGAAGCTTTGCTGACCCGATCGAATCCTAATCTTCAAACTTATGCGAAGCGAAGCTTTGCTGACCCGATCGAATCCTAATCTTCAAACTTATGCAAAGCGAAGCTTTGCTGACCCGATCGAATCCTAATCTTCAAACTTATGCAAAGCGAAGCTTTGCTGACCCGATCGAATCCTAATCTTCAATTTTATGCAAAGCGAAGCTTTGCTGACCCGATCGAGTCTTAATCTTCAATCTTATGCAAAGCGAAGCTTTGCTGACCCGATTGAGCCTTAATCTTCAAACTTATGCAAAGCGAAGCTTTGCTGACCCGATCGAATCCTAATCTTCAAACTTATGCAAAGCGAAGCTTTGCTGACCCGATCGAATCCTAATCTTCAAACTTATGCAAAGCGAAGCTTTGCTGACCCGATATAGAGTTTTGGAACGGTGTGAATATGCACATGAAGCGTGATCCGCTTCATTACTAGTTCCTTTTTCCGTTCAATGCTGCATGCTGCGAAACTATGTATAAGGCTATGGGGAGATTTAATTGTCACGGTCGAATGGAAGTTGAGAATTAATTGTATGATACAGTAAGAGCTTAATGAATGAGAGAATTGGCAGATTTACTATAAATTTTATTTGTCCCACCAGCCAATTGAATTCCTTTAATCACAATCTTCGTAGGATAAAATGGCAAATTGAAAGCAAATAATTCTTTACTTAAATACAATAAGATTATTAAGTAAAGAAAGCATAATACTACTAGAGAGTCGTTCGTAAAATTTGAAATGCGACTGGTAAAAAATTTTGTATGGAATTTTGAACAACGCGTAACAAAATCTCAGACCCGTTCCTCTTCCTAAGCGTTACGATTTTTACAAACGACCCAATTGATGGAGTAAGATAACAATTCAACGTGGTTCTCAATTTAAGATTAAATTTCATTTATTTCCAATATTTCATCCATTATATACCGACAGTTGATTTAATAAAATGATATCGAAGCTAATTTTAAGGAAGAAATAAAAGCTTGTAATGTGATGTGCTTGGTGGAAAAACGTGAAGTATTAGCAGCAAATTTAATTTCCTCTCGTCATACATTTATTTTTCATTTATGATTCAATTCGCTTCTGAGTTACGAGAGAAAGGCGAAAAATATTTTTTTTTTTTATTAATTTCCTTTGAAATGCGAGCAGCAGCAGAAAATGTGAGATGCCAAAAGCAATTTCAAGCCGCTTTCTATTCCACATAAAATCCAATGATTGATTGTTTTTTATTGCACCATAAATGGAATTTACTTAAATTCGTCTAAAATTTCCTGCATTTCCAACATCACCGCACAAATGCTTTTACATAAAAACCTCACGTTACCATACAACCTGGCAATCATGCTATAAATAAGATTCAATGCCAGAAGCCATCCATTTGACATAAATTGTTGCAGTTAATGCAGCATGTCCAAAATTTTCTCTCTGCTTTTCTCAATCCTTCCTGTTTCATTAGTTTACGACTCAAATAAATTATTTTAACGCATGCAAATAAAAGTACAGGAGTCTATTACAACTAATAGCGACGTTGAAATTAATTAAGCATCCATTAACACAATATTAAGATATTCAAGATTTCAGCAGCATTTTCCTAAAAGTCTAAAACGCGCCAGAATGAAATATTAAATAACCTCAGGATATATAATTGTGAGAGCTAATGGTGCATGAATTTCATTGTGAAACTTTTCTGAAAATAAATTCAAAAACTTGTGGAACTTTAATTAGCCAATAAATTTAATTTCAACCATAAGAAATTCTTTCAATAAATTGTGGGTTGAAACTATTTAAAAGAAAATATTTCAGCACTACTGGGATTTGATAAGAAATTTATTTAAATGCAAGCATGAAAAATTTGGCTCCGATCTTTTTTTTCTCATGCTTGCTTGCCAAAATAATTTTTTTCTGACATTTTCCTTTGAACCTTGCAACTAGTTGAACTAGACTTTTTTGATTATACGGTCATCATTTTAATATAAAACCCCTTTTTACATCTTTTTATCTTCATGGATTATAGGCAGACAAATTAAGCGTAAATTATTACATTATTCTGTTAAGCGCATAAAATGTCCTAATAATAGCCTCCTACTCTAAAGAAGAAAAGAACGTAAAAAATCCCAGAGCATACATACACGATGGTGAAGGAAAGCGAAATAAAGTATTGTTGATAAATTGTTGGAATTATTGTTAGACCGATATTGCTGAAATGATTCAACCATTATGCTGGATATTTCTATTGTTTCGGAGCAGAACAAAAATGAGGAAAAATTTATTCTTTGTTATTTATTTCAAAGGTTTCATTCTTCTTCCATCTTGTGCCTCTTGATAATAAAAAGATTAAGATCTTAAGAAGTAAATCTTTGGATCAGACAATAAAGAATCAGATTACAAATTTTTAAAATCTTATGTCTTGAATTCAGATGAGAAAATTTCCGAATTTTATTTTAAAAAAAATTATATTTTTGTAGAAAATATTAAAATATTTGTCATGAATTTGTGCACATTCCTATTTCGAATAATATCACTTTTATTAACATAATATAAATTTATTATTTTCTAATAATAACAATAGGGAATATAAGTTAATTTGATTCGACAGTATTTGAATAAATTATTAATGCACTACATAATATGCATAATTCAATATATATTCACATCCTCTTAATTGAAATGAATAAATTCAAATATAAATTACTAATGTGTTCATTTACCCTTAATGCAAGATTATTTCTAATTCAGTATGACATGAGTCTCTCACTGCATTTAAATTTTAAATTTTCTGATAAAAAAGTCTGTTTTCGATTTTCCACACATTTCAATATTCAAATGGGAAACATAGTTTTTGTGCATATGGAGAAAAAAAAATATATAAAAAAAATGCAACAATAAGCAGATGCTGGAATCTTTCTATGCATTTGTCACAAGAATTCAAAAATCACATTTTAAATTAATTTCTACATTTTTTTGCAGACAATTTAGTTTTTTAAAGTGACTGAATGGTGCATTTTTTTAAAATTTGTCCTTTTAAAAATGCAAATTTATTCTTTTTTCGGTCCACAACAGAATATGGCAATCTTTAGACTACAAACATTCGTGATGTGTCTATCGTTATTATAAACTCAAGAGTTTATTTTGTTATTTTTTAAGATGTATGGGGGAGTTAAAGGGTTAATAAGTTCAGCATGACACTAAATAAATTAAGCTAATACTTTATTAAAGAGGCTTATGTGTGCATTTCAAACGACATTGTATTCTGATACAAGAAACTATGTCACAATTATGTTAGGACGAAAAAGCACAATTTGATTTTATGTGCTGGAAAATCATAACGTTTGCTCGTTGTCGCTACATAAAACACAACAGAACAATTTGTAATTAAGATGTTTAAAGTAATTATAGAGCATGTGTGCCTTCTATTCAATAATTTTCTTTTCAGATAATATCTATTGTTGTATACTTTCAACTACTGCAACAAAATCTACTAATTGTTTAATAAAGTACGTTACCAACCGATTAGAATTTTTTTTATTTTTGCAATAACTCTCTGTAGATATCACAAAACCTAGTGATGTTATATATTTTTGGAAAGGTATTGAAATTTCCAATCAAATGGTATGAAAATATTTGGAAAATTTCGAGTAATAAAGTCACACTGGGTTAAAAACGCATTTTAAGCAAACTATTCAGCAATGTTTTGCTTTTTTCTCAGCATGAGATGCACAAAACTTCGTGTAACTTTGCACACTTATTCTTTATTAAAAAATGAATGAATTGTAAAAGTTTCAGATTTTTCCAAGAAGCTTTTCACGAGTTTTCCTTACCTGAAATTTTCCACATAAAAGTGAATTTTTTTCAATAACTAGACAGTTTTAAATATTGTTATGAATCATGTTTGATTCCATTTTTTATTACCTTTCCATTGATATATAATAATATAAGATTATTCATAGGATTACAGAGAAATCAATAAAAAAGTGCTGCAAATGTATGAAAATTTCCATGAAATTTCGCCATCTTGAATTTTGTTTTGCTTTTTCTGATTAAACTAACTAACTTTATTTTATGTTTTATACCTCTTTTGAAAGGTTTTTGGAAGTACTTTGAATCAACATAAATGTCATAGCTCACATATGAACACAACTAAAGTTACAGGAGCTGGAAGTTGACAATGACAAAAAAACTAATACTTTCAAAAAAATTTTTTTATAAATTTCTTTTTTAAAGCTTTTAGTTGTTAATTCCTGATTGATAAACATCATTTATGGTATTTTACAACATAATGAAGTGATTAAACTAAAAATAATGTGTTAAATAACTCATAATTTGAAAAATACAAAAAAATTTTTTTGAAAGTAGAAGTTTTTTTGTCATTGTCAACTTCCAGCTCCTGTAACTTTAGTTGTGTTCATATGTGAGCTACAACGTTTATGTTGATTCAAAGTACTTCCAAAAACCTTTCAAAAGAGGTATAAAACATAAAATAAAGTTAGTTAGTTTAATCAGAAAAAGCAAAACAAAATTCAAGATGGCGAAATTACATGGAAATTTTCATACATTTGCAGCACTTTTTTATTGATTTCTCTGTAATCCTATGATTAATCTTATATTATTATATATCAATGGAAAGGTAATAAAAAATGGAATCAAACATGATTCATAACAATATTTAAAACTGTCTAGTTATTGAAAAAAATTCACTTTTATGTGGAAAATTTCAGGTAAGGAAAACTCGTGAAAAGCTTCTTGGAAAAATCTGAAACTTTTACAATTCATTCATTTTTTAATAAAGAATAAGTGTGCAAAGTTACAAGAAGTTTTGTGCATCTCATGCTGAGAAAAAAGCAAAACATTGCTGAATAGTTTGCTTAAAATGCGTTTTTAACCCAGTGTGACTTTATTACTCGAAATTTTCCAAATATTTTCATACCATTTGATTGGAAATTTCAATACCTTTCCAAAAATATATAACATCACTAGGTTTTGTGATATCTACAGAGAGTTATTGCAAAAATAAAAAAATTTCTAATCGGTTGGTAACGTACTTTAATTCAATATTTCAAACAAAGGAAATTTTATTTATAGGCAAGCACATCGTGTTTTAGCTGCTATACGTTGAAATAAAGAACAAATTAACTGAGATAGTAGCTTTTGTATTAATTCATTTTCTTAACAATTAGGTCTTTTGTAATTAAAGCTTAAAACCTTTTCTTATACATTTTCTTCAAAAAATTCACGAAATAAAGATTTCTATTAAAATTTAATACAATCAAAAAAAAATAAAATTCATATTATGTCAGATTCTTTTTGCTTTTGGGTTTGATTGAGTTTAATGCAGGGTTTAATGTTGAAATATTTGATAGACAAGGAAATTTTAATATTTCCCAAAATTCTCGTCTATGTTTCCTCAATATTTAATTTAATTTAACAAATTCACTGGATATGAACAGCTTCAGCTTTTGAAAATCATATGATGTAACTAAAGAATCAGGCATCCGACCCATCATAACGACTATATCTTTATACAAGAATAGTTTTTCATCTTAGCATAAAATATTCATAAGCAAACTTTCTTACATCTCAAATTATATTCCTAGTCTTTCTTGTAACTTACATTCAAAGTATTCTTCTTTTTCCTTATAAATGTCTCCTTTCCTTTACGAGTACCAAATAACCTTATTATGCATTCCACTTCATCGAATCAAAAATTTCCATTTGAAATGATATGAACATAAAAAAGACCTCCAAAACGAGCAGTTTTTTTCTGTTTGAGATAAAAAAGGAACAGAAGTATGATTTTTATGTATCTGAGAGTGAAAATGAGATACAACAATAAAATCAAATTGTATTTTATATACCATACTATATGGCAGCAGGAAAATTTGCATTTAGATGTTTAATAAGGAGGAGGTTATTTAATTTACATCGGTGAGTGTTTTATTGCTTAAGGCCTCACATAACGCAAAAATTATGTGCTATATCCTCCATTTTATAGACTCTCGCAACTAAAAGATGGATCCTTGAATTAATGTAAAGGGGGTCCTCGATTTGAACACTTTGTTCCAAAATGCTTCTATTTAAATCGTAACGTATAGACAATGACCGTTAAAAATGAAAATTTGAATTTTTGGAAGGGAAATTTTATTGTTATTCAAATTGAGTCTGTCCAAATTGAGGACACCTTGTAGTAAGTTGTACTGTTCGTCCTTAGGGATCACTTTTCAAAAATGTTTACGCTTAATATAAGACTTCACAAATAAAAAAAAATCCTATTAAAAATTATGTTGAAATTTATGTCTTTGACTATCAACTCATACTCAAAGTCAAAAAGCTTCTTCTGACATTCACGTCACTAGCTATTCTTGCTTATCTTCATTTTCATATTTCGATCTTCGTGAAGCTGCTCATTCTCATTTCATATTGACACAAGCTGAACGATATAAATTTTTAAAAAGTACTCTTTCGAAATAATAATGTGAAAGTTCTTTCAACAAAACCAAGCGAACAGTGACAAGGAGAAACAAAAAAGAGAGGAAAAATTGAATCGAATGGGGAAATTTTGTTCGATACATATGGCATGCAATGAGCAACAACAGTTTTTAAGGGGTTAAAAATGTATATGTATAAAAATGATAAAAAATTCATTGAGGTGAATGCGGGAAGGGAGCAGAAAGGGAAAAAGTTAAAAATTCCTTTGGTGGCGACCATAAAAGAGTCTCTTTTTTCATGAAGCACTCTAAACATCAACAAACATATTTTATGCATACAATGACTGCTGAAAGTGTTAAATATGACCTCTGTGAAAAAGTCAGCTTTAATCCCAAATGCTTGAGGAGTCATAAATTCACACCTACTGCTATCTATTTTTGAAGGTATCATTGAACAGAAACGTGAAAAAATTATAAATACACAGTAACCTTTCTCATTAATTTCAAGACAAAAGAGGGCCCTTCAAGACATAATAAGGATATTAATTTATCACATCTGCAGTAACGAAAAAAAAATATGAAGAATTCTACTGGCGGTTGAGTGGTTATAAATAAGCGATGAAACACAGCTGAATAAATTGTGCAGAATAAATTACAGTCGAGTGCATCATGCTGAATAAATATCCAATCTCACCCTCAACATTATCTATTTATATTTTTATAAAAAAAAAAAAAAAAAAAAAATACGAGAAAATAAGTTAATGCAATTTTTCCAGTTGTGATTTTCACATTTTGAATATGCTCAATTATTTCAAGTTTTGTCACTTCAGTTTTGTGAAACTCAACATTTTTATATCTGCTTTAATTTCTTGTTTAATTTATTAGACGTCAGGGATGAAGTTAGAAATTTTTTCTGAGGGGTCCTAAAACTTTTTTACAAAAAAAATATTTGGGGGTCAAAATGCGTTTTACCTTTTAAAACCCTTAAATTACTTATTACTAACACTAGAATTCGAGATTTTACTTTTTAACCTCCAAATGCTTTGAATAGAAAAAATAGATCGTAACAAACTCTCGACCACCCCTCTTCCCCCCATTCTTTTGCTCTCGAAAAGTTACGTAATAAGTGAATTCTAAAAGAAAACCAATGCTAAATTAGAAAAGTACTTAAGAATTTCCAGCATTACTTGAGCGCACATAATCGAGAGAATTAAATATGTAATCGCAGCAGTAAGAAGAAATTATTACTTTCCATGTGTTAACTAACTTTTTATACCAAACCTTCTGTAAGAATTTGCTGTAAAAGATGTTTTTAAAGGCTTCAAACGATGTGTACTTTATTGCTTCTCAATATTAAATAAATCATTAAATTGAAAGAGGCAAAATTCGAAATGAATGCCACCAAATAAATTTTGATATTTGGTGAATTTTTCGATCTTTCATTTTCCGTCACTGCCACAAAAATGTAAGCAGATTTTGAATGTCAGAATGAAAGTGAGATGGAAACAAAGTATAACAGCCATCAGCAAAAAGAACAGAAGTTTTCAAGGAGCATAATTTTTGATTTTTAAAGTTATGCACGAGTTATGTCAGACATAAAAGTTTTTTTTAAGAAAATAGAATCAATTTTTAAAGTATCTCTCTTTTTCAGAAATTTTTCGTAAGGTTATTCTCTGACGGAACAAGCCCCGCATAAAATATCTTCTCATTTGAACCAAATTTCGTGTTTACGATAGGTAGTAAATTAGGATGACTATATGCTGTATTTTTTAAGCAATTCCGAATAGCTAAGTGTGTTGGAATGTTGTGCCATGTTCATACATAAAACATCTAGTTAGCCTTAAGGATAAAGAGGAAAAGGAAGTTCAGAAAATTTATTTGTAATACGAAAGTGCACAAAAAAGCTTTTACAAGCTTTCCTTTATACGCAATTTTCCAGCTAGTGGTACTTTTATATTTTGATGATATGGCAGCATCTGTTGGAATTCAATAGGATGAATGAAAACAAAAAAACGTAGTGACAATGACAATTCAGGCGTAAATATTTGATGAGTATTGTTTTGTTTCCTTTGAAACCTTATATCCGTGAAACTAAAATTTATTTTGACAATTTTTTTTCTTCTCATTTCATATATTTTGTTATGTCCAAAAATTTAATTGAAACTTCTCTTTTTGATAAATTCAAGTAGGATTTTCATGTTAGTGAGCTTGAAAAAAAAAAACATTTTGTGTCAGTAAAATCGATTTCAGACATTTATTAACGGCTTTCTGCAGAACTGACGTCATCTAAACACATTTTTCTTTCTAAATCTATCCTCATATCTCTTGGAATATTTTAAAAGCCTTTAGAGCATTGAAATTGATTTGTTGCAAAAGGACTTGATTCTTTTTTCCATTTCCACATGACCAAATATCGCAGATGACTGTAGCATATATGAATTCTTTTTCTCATCTAACATTAATATGGATTTCGGAATGAAACAAAAAAAAAAACAACAATCTTATGGGAATATGGATGTCAAGTTGTGGAAGAAAAAAATCTATTCTTATTCTCAATGGATATGACAGAAATTATATCAATCGTAATAATAGGTATATGTCATGATTTAAAAAAGGATGACTTTTGTATCGCAAGAAATATTTATTTTTTTTTTTTTTTTTGTAAGATGAAACAACTCATGTATGTAGATGAAGAAAATCTACGCATGTGATTATTCAAATGGTAGAAAATGAATTAAATAATAAACTTCAAATTATTCATCTTATGATGAGAATAATTTAAACAATCTAGACTTTTTGAAAGCATATTCATTGAAAATTACTTAATTTATTAAAACGTGCAAGCTCAACTAATATGAATATTCAAATTAGCAAGTGATTGAGATTTTAATTAAAACGATGATAGATCTTTCGAGTATTCACACCAGACTCCCCCAACGACTAAGGATATAAACTAGAAACTGACACCAGTTCTAGTCATGTGATCTGAAGTGATTCTGATTCCATCAAAGATACAAAAACGTCAAAGTAATTTAAATAAATTTACTTTGATCATCTGCCAACTGAGATAAATCTTTTAAACTAAAGCGTATAAAGCTTTGAAGCTTGATGAATTAATTTCTAAAGATCTTGTTTATGTTGCAAATGTGAAAATTAATTGAAATATAGAGATTAAAAATCACGGTAAAACACTTCTAATAATCCTTTTTTGCATCAAGCTCACACACGAGAGGATTCTGGTTGGAAACTTTTCACAACAAACACAAAAGCTCATATTTTTTTTTCTTCATTTTATCATCAACTCCTGAAATAGCATTGTACTATAAACATAAAATTGATATTTTCCTAACATGCCAACCTCACTCACTCAAGCAAGCAGCAGATTATTTATGTCAAACTATGGCTGAAGGGCAACTTTCATATTCTCATTTGAGGCTTTTTTGTGTGAAAACATACAGATATGAATGTAGTTCATTGCCGAAAGGTTAGTGCAAGATGAAGAAAAAGGAATAAGAAAGAGTCTCAGAAGCAGCTGTTTTAATAGGCATCTCAAGTGTTTAAATGAAAAGCACTTTCAAATAAGATGATTAATTAAAATTTTGTATCCACAATATGCCTAACAAAATAAGTTTCAAAATTTATTGTTCTAGACATCACCTCAATGTGACTTCTTATTTTAAAATAAATTGTTTAAGTTTAAAATTTTCTTTCTTTTTCACAGGTCATGGATATGGTTAGACTATAAATCTGCAATTTATATGCATGAACCTTTAGTCATATTCTGACTATGTATGAATCTATGAAAAAGAAAGCATAAGCTTAGCATGACACATACAGCCTTAAAATATTAGCTGACAGATTTGAGAATCTATTGATAAGAGCAGAAGACCAAGTAATGCACTAAATCACTGTGATAAAAGGAGAAATGATGTGGAAGCATAAAAAAAATTGAATACGTTTGCTGCTTACTCTTATTTTTAGCATATGTCATGTGCTGTGTAAGACATGAAAGATTGTGATGATAAATTGCTCGACATTTTTATTTGATAGCTTATTATGTATTTTCAAATTAAATTAACATAGGTATTTGTTTCCAAAAATTTCGATAGACTATTAAAAACCGTTAGAATTCAAATTTTTTTTTTTATTTACGAAATTGAATTTCACAAAATTTAAATTTGAATTGTTCGTTATTTATGAAGAAGAAATATCTGAAAGCAAGAATGGAGAAACTAAGCATAAGCATGTTGATGATGTTTTGAAGTTTAGGAATATTTATTCAATTTATTATTTATTCTAATTCATATATCAAGAGCACAAAATTTAATGATTTGAATTTTGAATCAATTTTGCTGTCTTCTCTATTTACAATGAAGAAAAAAGAAGATCCATTTTACTGGTTGGATGTTGCAACAAATTTTATTTTTCATTTTTTTAAAACGAGGTTGTATTGTTGATTTATAAATATCGATTAGAGTTAGCGGATGCATGTCCCATAAGTAAATTAACTGCTTGTTGTGTTTCTAAAAGTAATTTTACTTCCTCCATCCACTGACTTGAAACTTTACGTGATGCACCTTGAAGCAAATTCATGTATCTAAGTGCTTGTACGAAATTGCCTCTATCCATCCAATATCTAAACAAGATAAATAAAGAAATAAAAGGATGTGAATCATTTTATATTGAAAAATAAATGTCAATGACTTACTTTGCTCTATTTGTAATATCATATGTATCCAATTTACTAAAATCAAATTCCTTATCCAATAATTCATCTTGTGTAATGGGATCGGATGGAGTAGCAATTAAAATTCCTTGGATAAATGACAATAAATAGACTGGAAGAGAAGCACCTTCTGATGGAACTAAAGCAAGCTTTCTGGCTACATTAAAGACATTAACAAATCGCTCACGAAGAGCAGCTTCTGGAAAAACGCCACGATTTTGTGCCTTTTCTGGCAGTGAATTGATGACAACAGCAACAAGCTCATCTCCTTCTGCAGCTAATTTTACAGCACTAATTTCACTTTTTAATGGACGAAGTTGATCACGCCATGATTTTCCTGGTTCCCCTTCACGCATACTGGACCAAAGAGCCTGACAAGATGCCCAAAGTGATTGTGCTTGATATGCACTCTTCTCATTATCAGCTCGTTCTTTAAACAAAAAAAAAAAAAAAGAGATGAAAGAATTAAAAATTAATTTGCTGTGAAAATCACTTTAAGTATAAATAAGTCTGTGCGTCATAATGATGTGAGTTCTAAATATGTAGTTTATACCTTTTAATTCCTCGTCAATTTCTTAATTGTAGCGTGTAAATATAAACAGTTTATGTTTGATTTTCTTGATGTCTAATTATTTGCCACTAAATGAGTTTTAATCATGATTTAAATAATTACCTTTTAATGCTGCATCCATTCCTTTAATTTTTCCAAGCATTATTGCTAATTGTGTATTATATGATGCACGTTCATTTGCCAATCTTTCGTCCATTTCTCTGTTGAAAAGACGTTTCATTTCCACTTCTTTTTGTGACAATGCGTCATTTAAATGATCAGTATGAGCTTCGATTTGTTTCTTCAATTGATCTTTTAAGTTTCTTTCTGTCTCTGCCTTGATTTTCATAATCTACAAAATTTTAAAAATTAAAAAAGATTAAATTATTAAGCATACTAAAGATTTAAAGTTGGTATTTACCTTTGCTTGATTTTGAATATTAAGTTCTCTTCGTTCCTTCTCAAGTTCGTAAGCAAGTTGT
This sequence comes from Chironomus striatipennis, assembly GCA_026123125.1. Taxonomy (NCBI): domain Eukaryota; kingdom Metazoa; phylum Arthropoda; class Insecta; order Diptera; family Chironomidae; genus Chironomus; species Chironomus striatipennis. The sequence goes on along the minus strand of CM047393.1, from coordinate 44,304,436 downwards.
GCCTTAACTGCCTCAGAATGATCTGATCCACGAACGGCATCAATTGCACGTTTCAATTTTAATTCACCCTCAGTTTGAAGCTTTTGAAGTTCTTTCTGATAAGCCATTACGTGTGAATATGCATTAACAAGGAATAAGTCGATATCTTCTTTCGATAAGTTTAAATTTTTCTCGTTTAAGTTAACACCAAAAAGTGATTCAATTTCTTTAACGAAATAACCACGAGCCGCTTCTACTTTTCTCCAATAATTCTCACTTGTTCCAGCAAGTTGTTTTGCCTTCATTACTTCTAATTTTGCTGCATTCAAATGCTCATTAAATCCCTCAATATGATTTTTAAGGACACTCTTTGCTTCATTACTTATATTAACAACATTATTTTCAATTTGTTGTTCAAGTTCTTGAAGTTTTTTACGTGCGTTTAAAGCAGCTTGTTCAGCTACTTCAACGGCTGCATCACGTGTTAATGTCTTATTTTTTAATGCTGTCCATGCATTAACATCGATATTTTCAACAGCTGAATCGACAATTTTCTTGACCTCATCATTGTATGTCTTGAGAACATTGACTGCCTTACTATATTCCTTTAATGCAACTTTTGCAGCTGCTTCTACACTTTTCTCAAAATCTGTAAGTGATTTTGGAATTTCCACCTTTTCTTCTTTTGGCTTCTCAACTTCCTTCGGTTTTTCTACTACTTTTGGCTTCTCTGCTGCCTTTTTAGCAACTACAGGTGATTCCTTTGGAGCTGTTGACTCTGGTGGTTTTGAAATTGGAGGCGATGGAACCGGAATTGAAGATGTTTGTTGTGAAATTGGAACAGTCGATGTCTTATGTTCGGATGGAATTTTTGAGCTACTTGTTGGCTCATATTTGAATGGTTTTTCCGGTTCTAAAATGAAGATATAATACACATTATTAAAATTAAGTGAATAAAGAATGAAAATCAAAATTGGCATACTTTTCTCTTCACTACCAAACAAATTTGTGACTGATGACGTTATGTTGTTAACTGAGGATGTTATGCTGCTTACAGACGATGTCACGGTTGTCTTATATTCCTCAAACTTCTTTGACACATCATTAAATGGATTTTTATCGTCAATAAATACCTCTAATACTGGTTCAAAAGCCGGGACATTTTTGACGAGTAATTTACGGAATTCATTATCATATTTTGCATAAGCAACAACACCGCCAGTTACAGCAAAAGGTGACAAAATCAGGAGAAATTTTCCGAATCCAGCTTCCTGTAAATTTGGCATACGCGAACTATTGTAATGACGTCGGAAAACTCCTGACTGTTTACTCTAAAAATAAGCAGAGATAACAAGTTTGGTAGACAGTGTCAAATAAATCGATTCTGATTGCATAATTTTTTAAACAAAAACAAAATCAATTTACCGATTATTTACTTAATTATTAATAAATTCATGTATTTACTTACATATTTCACGCCATTACACGTTCGTTGAAGCAGGATTCGATTCATTATTTAACTTAATTACTTAGAAATACAGATTTTAAATAATTTTCACCTTTAATTTTCTCTCTCCCGAATAATCATCAACTTCCGTGCTGAAAAATTTGATGTGTAAAAATGTCACATAACCTTTTAATAACTTCCAGTCTGTGAAAAAATATTGTAAATAAAAAAATTGTGAATTAAAAAAATATGTTTAGAGCATTAATACCAGGTAATTTTACATTAATAATACTTTAATTCGATTTCTAACAATGTATTTTACCACAGCAATATCAAATGTCGCTGCAATAGCAAGGAATCAAGTTAAAATCAATAATTTCAATGTTGCTAGAAATTTTTCACAATTTTCAATAAAACCTGCAAATATTCAATTTCCTGCGATTAATACAGCTTGTAATACACAAATATTAGCTCAGAAGTCATTAATACAGCCATGTCAATCAACAATCATCAGAAATTTAACAAAATTTTCATTAAGAAAGGCAAAAAGGAAAAGTGTTAAGGCAGTTGTAAGTTACAGCTATGAAAATAGTCGAAAACAGACATTAATTCATTACTGGATCTTTTTCAGATTAAGCGATTCTTACGTCTTGATTGGGGAATTTGGATTAGAACTCGTGCAGGACGTAACAAGAGAATTTGGAGAAAGTCACCAGCACAAAAATATAGAGCTAGACAACATGTCTTTTGTAATGCCACACAATCGCATTTGCTGGATAAAATGGCAGGAGAATATTATAAGAAGCCAAAATATTTTGTAAACGATTTGTATCGTCCATTTCATAGTAGAGAGAGTTTCTGGAAAACAGCAAAAAAGCCAAAAGAATGGGATTTATAAAGAAATTATCATGAATTTAGTGGATTAATAAATTTCGCTTTAGAAACAATAAAATTTCAAGTAAGTTTACAATAGTATTTAGATGCAGATACTTTATTCATCGCTCACAACAGTATTAATGAGCTTCCCAATTCCTTCAACTTCACTCTCAATAACGTCACCAACTTTTAAAAACTCTCGTGGATTACGAAAAACCCCAACTCCTCCAGTTGTTCCTGTCAAAATGACATCTCCCGGCAATAAAGTAATGCATTTTGTTAATCGATGGATTATATCATTAATCGGAAATATTAAATCATTTGTGTTGCCACATTGCTTAAGAATGTTATTGACACTACATCTAATTGAGAGATTTGAGCCATCAAGTTCACTTTTATGAACAATTGAAGGACCTAATGGACAAAATGTGTCCATACTTTTAGCAATTAGCCATTGCCCACCATTCTTTTTCTGCCATTCTCTTGCAGTTATATCTTGTGCCACAGTATATCCAAATACATAATCCATAGCATTCTCTCGACTAACTTGATATGCTGACGATCCAATAATAACAGCTAATTCAACTTCCCAATCCATTTTTGTTGTAATTTTATGTGCAATAATGTCATCAGTTGGACCAATAATTGAAGATGGAAATTTACTAAAGAAAATTGGTTCCTTTGGTATTTCTATTTTCTGTTCTTCACAATGACTTCTATAGTTTAGGCCTAGACAAATGATTTTCTGTGGATTTAATATTGGAGCTACAAGCTTCACATCTGATGTTTTAACTTTCTCAAAGCACTGAAATCGGTCTTTAATCTCATTTAAATCTATTTTCTTCTCTAAAAATTGTCTCATATTGTTTGGAAATCCAGCATATTTTGATAATTCCATAATTTCTTCACCATCATGCTGCAATAAAAAGTCTCATATGATTTGCTTTAAAATTACAGATGTGTTAATTGTCACTTACAGAACTCATTCCTAAATGAAGTTTATCATCCTTCACATACTGAATAAATCTTAATTTTGGTAATGTGCTAATGAGAAATATATTAAAAATCAATAAAACAAACTTGTTAATTTTGATAATTTAAAAGTACGCACCATAAATTTCTAATCATAGAATAATTTTTAATTTGAAGAAGTCTTCGCATCTTTGGTAAGTTTTAGCAATTTTAATAACTGGAATTTTGTTGAAAATATTAAAATATTAATAAATCATCGAATAATTCGCCTACTTTAATCAAAATAATTTTTAATTTTATCAAAACATACATGTAGTCAAACAAAACATCACTGGAAGTATTCAAAAACTTAAAAACCGTTAAAAAACCTTGCTGCATTTCAATATAGGTAGTGAGTAAGCACATCAGTTTCACATTCTAAAAATTTATTGCAATGATTGATGAAAATGTAGCATATCAGAAAATCTCGTACAGCTGAAAAATATTCCAAAAATGTTTCAGTGTCACTTAGAATTGAAACTTTTAAAAGCGATAATTGAATTCATTACTAAAGGTAGATCATATTTTAGTCGTATACAATTCATTAGTTAACGTGCGTTCAATCTATAAAGATGATTTTTAAGTGCTTATTCTGTCAAGAATCTCTATTGGATGGTGATCTTATCTGTGCATCAAATTGTGAACATTTTATTCATGATTACTGCATTGATCAAATGAAATTGTAAATATTCATTAATTCCAATAAGATTCTTATTATGGATGTGCTTATATAGTGACATATTTTGTTTATAGACAAGGAGACCACATGTGTAAAAATTGCAATAAAGTAACGATAGTGATTCCAGTTTTTAAAGAATTTGACAAAGGAAAATCAACCATAATTGATGGAATGACAATTATTGTGGACAAACTTAATGAATTGATTGATTTAATGTGAGAACTTCTAATTTTATTATCACCTTTTATGATGCTGATTTGTTTCATATTTTTTTTTAAAACATAGAAAATCACGTGAGAATCTAATCGAAGACTTAACAAAGAAACATGACAATCTCTCTGATCGAGTGTATGAACCTTTAAATTATACTTGATACGAATTTTTCAAAAAACGAATCATTTATCATTTATTTTTCAGTGAAAATTTAGCTATTGAACATCGAGCCGTGAAATTTTTACAACACGAAATGAGCAAGCACATCACAAATCTTGAACACAAATCACCATCACAATAACAGCTCTTAACTCATATCCAAAACTGAATTTATTTACTTTATTTTTCAACTTAAATAAGCTAGAATTAACAAATATCAAATAACAATAATTTCATTACAATACTTTTTTTAAACCACTAGAAGCTGATGAGATTTTCATCATCTTTTTTGATTCATTTGATTCAAATTTTGAAACTTTCTGTTTAATACATTCAGAAGAATTTTCATCATTTTCAGTTCCTTGATTAAACTTATTACATTTCTTAATCCATGTTGGCTGAATGGATTCAATTTGAGAATCAGCTATACATTTTAGAGAATTCGCATAAATCCATAAACAACGTGTTCGAGATCTTCTTTGGATGTTGTTTTGCAACTCATAATCATCACGCAATATCATTTTACCATCAACGTTCTGCATCAATAATAAATTTGAATTTGATTCACGCAAATAAGGTCCAAACAGAAGGAAGTTGCCTGTCATATTTTGACCTTCTTCCTTTTTGAATTTCAACGGAGCATTTGGGAGAGCAAAAATTCTTGGAGTATCTTTGGCGCTATTTAATGGACCCAAAATTCTGATTGTTCGTTGCTTAAAACGTGCTTGACTGATGGCATTCATAATTACTCTGTATGGTAGATAATTCTTCCATTGCTTGATGTAGATGTCAGAAAAATCATTTGAAACATTGAAAAGGAACCATTTGTATTTTGATGGTTGCTGTAATAAGATTTGTGTGATTAATTTAAATTTTATCTGATTTACAGTGAACTTACTTTAATGCTATCTCTAGACTTCTCATCATTATTAATTTCTTCTTTTGAATTGTTTGGTTGATCAATTTCACTGACTGTTTCTTCATTATTCAATGACATTTGCTGAATTGAAGCATTTTTAAGTGCGCTAGCCTTTTTCAGTCCATACCAAATATTATAAACTTTTTGTATTTTAGCAGTTAATCGAGGATGCGTTTGTTTTGTGGGCTTTGCGGAAACTCCATCAAAATAATTTTCCTTACTATTTAGCAATCCACAAATTCTAAAATAATCCTTACATCCAAATAATAAGACTGTCATGTTTATAGTTTTAGAATTTTCAATTCTCAATGAAATCATTTTAATCAGTGCTGAAATATTATTTAGAGGTAAATTTTTAATATTTGTGATGTTTTCAGTGTCTGCATTTTCAACATTAGGTGGGGTTGAAGTGCTTGTGATAATGTATATGAAATAATTGTTTTCAAACTCATCATATAATTTGACCTGCCAAATATTAATCAAGTCTTCTTCAAATGATTTTAAAAGTAAATTCCATTTATAAATATAAAATTTGTTGATATATCCATCCAATGGATGAAGTCCTAATGAATTTGACCTAATAATGGCACAAAGTTTTTGCATTCTCATTGAGAATATTCTATTAAAATCCTTCATCATTTCTGTTTCGAATCCTGGCGGTGGAGCCTTTTCAAGCTGTTTGCCATTAAAATGTAAAGGTGATGTGTCAGCAGAAGAAACAGATGAATTTGAATTTGAACGATCTCTTGTTATTAGAGAAAGTTGTTCTTTAACAAAATCAGTTGGCTCATCTCCTATCTGTGCTGCAATTTTCTTTCGAACACTTTGAAGAATAATTTCTATAATCCTTGAAATTTCTCTTAACATTCCTTTATCCACAATTTGCTTTAATATTTCCGAGTCATCTTTAAACAAGAGACTTACAAAATCACTACAAATTTCAAAAGATTTTGTATGTGCTTCATAATTTTTCGGACGAATAATGAACACAGGATGTTCAAGTTCATCTCTGATTTCATCAAATTTTAATTTCATTACGTCAATTTTTTTCATATCTAAGTAGTATCCTAGTCCATCGAGATAAACCAGAGCAACTTTATTATTTAAAATTGAACGAAATATTAGATTTAATCTATTGACTTTGGTATCATAAATGTTGATGTAAATTGGACCGATTCCTCCATTTACAAGCTCAGAAATATTCAATATTTCCATTTTAGGTGCATTTTCTTTATTTTCTTCTTCTATATCAATATCTTCTTGTACCTCACACACACTTTTTCTTGGTTTCTCAGATTCTATCGGTAATACTCTTCTTGACTGTTCATCGTTTTCCTGATTTTCAATTTCATCGATTTCAATAATATCGTCATCAACAAGAAATTCTTTGCTCGGTGAATTATTTAAGTCATCAGTCTTGCTCAAGTTATCTTCCTCTGAGCCATTCTTAATTTTTTCCAAAATATTATCGTGGAAATCATTAACGTCATTTTTATCCTTTAACTCATCTTCTGTGGGTATATCATTTGGAATGATAGTTTTGCATGAACATTTATAAAGATTATGAAGCATACACCAAGGCTGAATATCTTCTAAGTTTTCTAATCTTCGAATATCTACATTTACATGAATCCATTTTCTTATAGCTTCTTTCAATTGCTTCGTTTCTTCATGAGTAATTGAAGTATCTACAGAATGAGTTTTTGCTTTAAATGGCTCATCAATCAATTCTTTAGGTTTAATTTTTTTCGGAGGTTCGAATTCTACTTCCTTTTCATTTCCATCAATGATTACCGATTGCATATAATCGGAGTATCTTTTTGGAGCTCTTTTTTGACGGCGTGTTTCTGTCTTCTTATTACTTAAAAGAACTGTATCAGAGTCTGTTACAATGACAGTTGGTCTAAGTTCTCGTTCATCCTTTGCTAAGTGTGCTAAAGCGTGCCGTCTAATGTCTTCCTCCTGTTTAAACGAAAAGAAAATTAATTATTTTAATAAAGCGGAATGCTTTATTAATTAACAAACTTACATCATTTACTCGAGATGAATCTGACTTTACAACATTTGCATTGAGTCGGCGTAGTTCAAGAAGCATTTTCTTCGATTGATCGATTTTCTTAGAAGTTGATGCTATTTCTTGTATAGCTTCCTTTGGTTTGATAGGAGCTACAAATGGCGATGATCGTTCAAATGGGTCTACTTTTGTAAATATGTCGTCATTAAGATTAATACAAACACTATTTGTAAGATCTTTTATGATGTCAACAATTTCCATTTCAAGAATGTCATTTTTATCACAGTTTTGCTCAAATGTCCATTCATATTTATCATAGTCTTCAGCTATATTAGTTTGCATATCTACTGAATCTCTTTGCTTTATTATTTCACGGACAAGAATGTTATTTTTATTGTCATTATAAGGAATTGTGAATTCAAAAATTAGATTTTCAGTTTTTAATTCTTCCTTTGTTGACAAAGCAGAAAGGGAAAAATTTATCCAATTCTCATTTAAATCACGGTATGGAATAATTTCATTCAGATATTGTTTTGCTTTTGCATCTAAAGGAATTTTGTGTTGAGGACGAACTTCAAGTTTTATATCTGGCATTTGAAACTTCATAAAGTCGCCTAAAAATGCATTATCTTCATCATCTTCTGTTAGCTTTCGATTTCTGTTGATCTGTTCGATCTTTTTAACTAATGGTCTTGGTTTTATAGAGCTTAATTGATTGCAAAGTGTTTTTGCTTCTAGTTTCTTGAATTGACTTAAATTTCCTTCAAGGATGAATTTCTTAATACTTTCAACATTTACTAAATTATCGATTATTCGCTTTTTGACTTTTCCTCCTTCACAACATCTTACAGATCTTAATGATGTTGTTTGATGCTTATGGAATGGCTTGTTAGAATGTGATGACAAAAATTTATTCTTATGATTTCCTTTAGAACCGATTAATTTATAGTTTTGCCCATCAACATTTATGTATTGCTGAATATAATTTCCCTCTTCTGTTTTCAACCATGATAATGCCTTCCACGGTCCATGTTTTAATGGAATTTCATCTTCAGATAAATCATCAATAAAATGATAGTCAACTTCCTTTCCATTCATTTTTCTTTGAATTTGTTTGAATATTTTTGATTCTTGTTCAATCATTAAGAAATTTAAATTACTAGCAAGTAGCAAACGTTTTTGTGCGAGTGTTCGTGGATGCTTAATATTAGATGGGAATTTAGGTGGTTTCATTTGTGGTGGTTGAGATTTAGATGACATTTTACATTTATCATCATATTTGTTATGTGATACTTTTTTATTCCTTTCAATCGCTTCCTCATATTCTTTCGCTGAATTAACAAATACTGATGAAATTGATTGATTTTCTACAATTGGTGTTGGTAACATATTTGGATTTTCTGATTTGGTATAGGATACTGTTGTTCCTATTTCAACAAGTAAATCATCATCACTAGTTTTAGATTCACTTGAAATTTTCTTTGGCGAGATATCTGATGCTGAACTTTCGGAATAGTTTCTACGAAGTTTATCCAAAAGTGAGTCAATAAATGAAGAAGTTGATGAACGACGAGATTCATTATTCGTGTCTTTAGTTGAATTTTCATCTGATAATGAACTTTTTCTTTCATCCATAATCATGACTGGAATAGGTTGAAGTTCTGGTAATGTATGTTCATTTGATGTGTTGATTGTAGAATTTATTGAAGGATTAATATTAGTGGATTTTTCATTTGGAGAATGAGTAATATTTGATAAAGGTATGAGTTCTGGCAATTTACTCTCTTTTCTAAAGTTTGCATTACTAATTTCGCTATTTAATTCATCGTTAATGTGAGTTTCAACATTATCTTTAAACATTTCCATAGATTCACTTATTCCTAAGCCCGAATCATCTTTATTTGATTCACAAAATGAAATTATATCACTATTACAAAATGACGTGCGTCGCTCTGGCAACTCATCAAGCAAATCTTCTTCTTCGACATTTACAAAACTTTGATATGCGTCCATATTTGATTGCTTTAAATATGCACTGTGAAAATAAGAAAAGACTATTTTTAAATTCTTATAATTTCTTTGACAACTTTATTTTTCAAAAAAAAAAAAAAATTGAGGTTAAGTTCAAAATTTTTGAAAACTTTTTATGCAAATAATATGTATGTTAATGATTAATTTGGTATTAAAAAATTTTAATCAACTTCAAAAGTTCTCAAAAATTTAAAATTAAAACAAAAACATTCTTAATACAATGAAAATAAAATAAGAACAAAAAAATTACTTGTAGAGCACAAGATACCAAAACAAAAATGGCGACCAATATTAAAAATTTTATTATATAATTATTACCACTTTGTGTGTTTAAAACATGAATGTGTACAAAGAGCTAATAACCAGAGTTGTTAGGTTACTTCTTTTAGATTATTCATTAAAAATTTTAGCTAATTGCAACATTTTTCAACAAGCGAAAATGGTCACTTTAAATTATTATTCCACGCTTTTTACAAAGTCTCTTACGTAGGCTTCCGAGGGGTTTTAAGAAATATTCTAATCGCTAGAGGATGTTTACTTATCGACCATTCATATGATAAGAAAATCGTCTATTTTAACTGAACAATCTCACTGTTTACAACTAATGTGATGTCTTTAATTTATTAATTAAGTTTCTTAATAATTTTACTAATTTGTACTTAATTTATAAAACTTTAAAATTTGATTACTTTTTTCACTGCGTTTATTTACATGAAAAGTTTTTAAACGAGGGGTAGACTTTTTAGAAGAAAATTAGTTTCTGTATAAACTCATGCTCTCTTATATTTCTTTCATACTTTCCTTCAACTCACATTGTGTTGTACACAACTCAAATCAAGTATGAATATTCTAGACTACAAAAAATCATGTGTAGAGAAATTGTTTAAAAATTGATAGGTAATTTTAAAATTTGAACACTCATAAATTTTTTTAAGGCTGTTGTAAGGAATTGAAAAAATGCTTCATCATAGTAAACTCATTTATTTACATTTTCTTCATCATTCAAAGATTTTTTTTTTTTTTTTTGAAATTTTCAAGTTCCGTACCCCTTTGCTTTGAAAAAGTATTTTTTCCCAACTTCATCGCTCTTCTGTTTATACTCAAATTAAAAATCTTTAGATAGTTGAGGACTTAAAAGCTATATAGCAGCATGTCACTATTAACAAGAAGTTTTGTTAGATGTCTGGTTCAGGTGAGTTAAGCAGTGACAATCATTGAAAAAGTAGAATTTAAACTTATTATTATGCAACATCATACAATGAAAAAAAAATTCCTTGAAAAAACATTGATTTTAAATATTGGCTGATTTTAAAGGCTTCGTCACGCAATATTCACTCAACTGCTGCATTAGCTAGTCCTACAAAGCCAGAGGGACGAACAACATGCACACTGATTCCTGGAGATGGTGTTGGTCCAGAATTGATATATTCGGTACAAGAAGTTTTTAAAGCTGCTGATGTTCCGGTCGATTTTGAGCCATTCTTTCTATCCGAAGTTAATCCTGCATTGAGTTCTCCTCTGGAAAATGTTGTTGCATCTATCAAAAAGAACAGAATTTGCTTGAAGGGTATTTTAGCAACACCTGATTATAGCAATACTGGAGAGCTTCAAACACTCAATATGAAACTTCGCAATGAACTTGACTTGTATGCGAATGTCGTTCATGTAGTGAGTTTACCTGGCGTAAAAACTCGTCATCAAGGTATTGACGCTGTTGTTATTCGTGAGCAAACGGAAGGAGAATATTCAGCACAGGAACATGAATCAGTTCCAGGTAAAATATAAAAAATTTGTATACTGCGTTTTAAAAATGAAAAATGTCATTATTTTAAGGCGTGATTGAGTGCTTGAAAATTGTAACTGAAGCCAAATCAATGCGCATTGCCAAGTTCGCTTTTGATTATGCCGTCAAACATAATCGTAAGAAGGTTACTGCCATTCACAAAGCAAACATTATGAAGTTGGGAGATGGATTGTTCCTTAAAAGCTGTGAAGCAATGGCTAAACTATATCCTAGAATAAAGTTTGAAAAAATGATTGTAGATAATGCTACAATGCAACTTGTGTCAAATCCACATCAAGTATGAAGTTTTTATTAATGTGATTTTAATGATGCAGATCATCACATGACTTTTTGCTCTCGTTTTTAGTTCGATGTCATGGTTGCGCCGAATCTCTATGGCAATATTATTGACAATATTTCTTCTGGACTTGTTGGAGGTGCTGGAGTTGTTGCAGGTGCAAGTTATTCAGCTGAGCATGTTGTCTATGAACCTGTAAGATTATTTATTTTTCTGGATTTGCCTACTTTACTGATCCTGTAAACATTTTAGGGTGCACGTCATACATTTGCTGAAGCTGTTGGCAAAAATATTGCTAATCCAACAGCAATGTTGTTATGCGCTTCAAAAATGCTTCGACACATTAACTTACTCCACTATAGTCAGCAAATTTATGGTGCCATCAATAATGTCTTGAAGGCTGGGAAAGTACGCACAAAGGATCTTGGCGGAAATGCTACAACAAATGAATTTACAAGAGCTGTAATCTTAAACCTAAAGTAAATTTTTTAGGATCAGCATTAACATAATTAAAACCGTCAATAATTAAACTCAAAATATGAATCATCGACGATACAATAATGTAGATTGTTAAACAATTGGATTGTTATATTATTTTTACCGTTCTTGATCTCCTTCACATTATCATTTCAATTCCCACCAAATTGTATAAAAGACCCAAACTATTATCTTGCTTTATACCAATTTACCGTTCTTTAGTCCGTAACTGTCTAAATTTATTTATTAAAATTATGTTAAAAACATGATAACTTCAAGCAAATTGTTGCCTGAGTGAAAAGTCAATAAATCTTAATGAATTGAATTCAGTTAGAAACTTAGTAAGCATTGAGTTTTTAAAAAAATCATTTTGCATTTTTTTCTACGATTTATACATTTTTTTTAAACGATGAATTGTGAACAAAATATTAATTTCAAGGTGGATAAAGCTATGGAAAATGAAACAGTGGATGCAAAATTTGAAGCATTTGATTGTTCTCTTAAGACTGGAAAAAGGCCATTTAATTGCAAAAAATATTTTGGGTCAGATCATCTCAAGTATAAAAGGCAAAAGAGATTTAAATGCAAAAATAAAAGGATCAGGATATTGGCACAGCCTAAATACTTTACACCAAAATATGTTACAAATGAAGGTAGAAATTTGAATCAAAACATTGAAATCTCAAGGGAAATAAATCTTTCAAGCCGAATAAAAATGCTTTCAGTTCCAAAAGTCAGAAAGTTGGTTGCATCGCTCGAAGAATATAGAAAAACGGTGGATAGTGTAAAATTAGGAAATATCAGCAATCTCATAAACCATTCAATGATGACAATGTACAGTAGACTTGCAAACGTACACTTAACTGAATCCAGAGTTCCTCGACGCAAATGGGATGCTGCAGATTGGAAAAGACACTGTGAATGGCTTCAAAAACGAGCATGTCCAAAAAAGAGAAAAGAGATCAAAAAACCTCCTCAAAAATTCGTACCTTTATGTGAACTAGAACCTTCAATTAATAATTTATCGCAGCCACGTTTTCCAAGAGAGAAATATCGACCAACTTATGGCTATCAATCTGCTGTTAGAAACGCTTCAAAATTATATATACCAACAAAACGAATGATACAACTTTCAGAACCTAAACAAATTAAGGGATTAGAGGATGAAGTTGAAGTAACAGACAAAGGACAAAAGGAAACGTTTTATGTTAATCCAAATGCATTGAAGTATAATGCAAGTAAGTAATCATGAGAGTAATTGGGAAAAAAATAATTTTGCAATTTTCAATTTCAGCTGATCGAATTAAAAAACTTGCTTCTCCTAAAGTTGTTCATAAAGAAAAGATTAAAGTCCTTCCACCAGAAATAACAGAATATGGAGTCGTCAAAAGAGCACTTAAAGCGTCATTAAGTGAAAGAACCTTAAAACTATCGAAGCCAAAATTTAAGGATGATGATGACGAAGAAAAGCCAGCAATTAGTCCAAAGGCATTAAAAGCAAAAGCTACTCCGAGAATTTTGGTGCTTGCGACACCAAAAAAGATATTCACAGAGTAATCATTGAAATATCAAATTATTTTCGAAGTTTAGATTATTTTTAGATTTTCATTTAAATTCACTGTTATTAAATCTTCCGTAATAAAAATGGATATTTTTGAGAGTCAAAACTATTTTGCGATAAAAAACTCTAATTATCCACAACATGAGTGCAAAATTATTTGTTCGGAGAAATTTTCATTGCGAGACAGAAACAGGTGAAAATAAAAATAAAAAACCAGATAAAGTTCATTGTGATGAATTATAAATTTTAGTGTAAGGAAGCAAAAGCAAGTAGAAGCATGGAAGAGACATCAAGTACGTTTACAATCCTTAGCAGCACCTAAGACGAGAGCTTCCAAATTATTCAATACTAGAGAAATAAATAAAATTTCTATTTCAAAATTATTGCCAAGATTAAAAGTTCTCTCTCAGCCTAAGAGTATAACTCAAAAATATGTTAAACGACCAGAAACCCCATTTGAACTTCCTGGAAAGATAAAAGACTGGGATAGGTAATATTATTTTCAAACTTTGGTAAAATTAGGTCTTTATATAATTTTATTAGTCATAGGAATTGGCTGAATTTACGAGCAAACCCAAGACGTCTGAAAAAGGTTGCACTGAATGCCATATACGAATGTGATGAAGAATACATTGAACAATAAACTAAATTCTGATAGTTTTGATGCCTTTATTTATTTTATTATTTCTTTTTTTTTTTTTAAAAAAAAAAAAAAAAAGATTTGTATTCTTAGTGCATTACGCAAAAAGTACATTTTTTAGCTCCTGCCCTCACGCTACGCTTTTTATATTAAAATATTTTTTCTTTGATATATTACAAAATCTTAGATCCCCTCATACCTAAAAAGCAAACATAATAAGTGAACAGTCGCTTAGTGGTAAATCTCTTGATTTATATAAAAGGATCATTATCCTTTAACTTGACAATTTGTCTTGAAGCATTCCATAATGCCTTTTGCCAATCAGAATTGTTTACATCACTTCTTGGAATTCCATACTTTAAATCAAAAGTTTTAATTAGCTTCTTAAATTAGAAATTATTATTTAAAAAATATTTACCGCACAATTCCTAAAATATCGACCTGAAATACCAGCAATATCATCAGACAATGCAACGTAAAGAATTGTTTGTATTCCTTCCTCAATTGTTCTTAAAAACACACGTAAGATATTAAACAAATAGTTTAATGGAATTGGCATATTGCGCCAAATTCCTGTATCTACGACACCTATTAATTTTAAAAATTACTGTAAAGTTAAATGTTATCTAAAAATTTAAAAGTTCTACCTGGATGAAGAGCATTGGCGGTAATATTAGAACCATTAAGACGTCGTGCCAATTCAAATGTGAACAAAATGTTGGCAAACTTGGAATTTCCATATAAATCAGAAGGGGGAAAATGTCCTACTGGATTCAAATGGAAAGCATTATTTGGGTCCATATATGAAAGAGTATGGGTTTTTGAAGCTACAACCACAATTCGACATGGATTCTTCATTGCAGTTTTTCTCATTAAATCAATTAGCAAATGTGTCAATAAAAATGGTCCGTAATGATTTGTTGCCATAGTCATTTCAATTCCATCTTTACTAACAGCTCTGGTTAAGTAATTTGAATAGCCGGCATTATGTATGAGTATATCCAGTCTCTCTTCATTCTCATTTACTTTTGCCGCAAACTCACGAATCGACTTAAATGAGCTCAAATCCAAATGATAAACGATACAATTCTCATTTTTTGTCTCTTCATTAATCTCATCTGGAAAAAAATTTCTTTTTTTTGTATTGGTGATATGTGTAAATTAACAGTAATAATAATTTGAAGTCTGCTAATTAGACGCTTATTGTTCATTAACAAACTATCCCGAATAGACAAAGAGTACACTCAGAGTACGTTCAACTTTTGGCTGAGTATACTCACTTGAACATGCTCATTCATACAAAATTTGATCGCACTACTTTACGCATTTGAGCACGTTATTTGAGCATACTCTGAGCATACTCATTGAGTGTACTCAGAGCATACTAATTGCATAAAATTGAGCATGCTCATAAGTACACTCTGAGTATACTCAAATAATCGTTCAAAATTTTAAAAAATAAATATTTTTTTATACTTTTTCACATTTTTGGAATATTTTTTATTAATTTGTAGCATTTGTACTGTTTTAGGATAAATTTTATTTATTAGTAAATCTGAAATGAAACTTAGAAAATTTTTGATTTTACCTGGATTCGAACCCATGACCGCTTTGTTGCTGTTGAGACCTTCACCTTAACCGTTGCGCCACTGCTACTTTTTACCTATATAATAATTTTTGGCAAAAGGCACATATAAATTATTATATATGTAAAATACTCTAAAACGGGTCTCATATTGTCTTATTAGACTTTTAACATGCTTAAAAGTCATAATTCCCAAAAAAAAATATTTATATTAATTGAATCTTTCACTTGTGAAGTATATAAAAATATCACAAAATTTTTGAGCATACTCATGAGCATACTCAAAAACTTAGAGAAAATTTTAAAAATCAAAGATTTTTTAAGGATTCTAGTGAGCATGCTCAGAGTATACTCAAAAACTTAGAGAAAATTTTAAAAATCAAAGATTTTTTAAGGATTCTAGTGAGCATGCTCAGAGTATACTCAAAATGAGCACGTAATAGTCTAATGAGAGATTTTTTTTGAGCATGCTCAGAGTATACTCAAGAGTATACTCAAGATGAGTATACTCGATTTTCTAAAATTTAGCATGCTCATGAGCATACTCAAAAACTTAGAGAAAATTTTAAAAATCAAAGAATTTTTAAGAATTCTACTGAGCATGCTCAGAGTATACTCAAGAGTATACTCAAAATGAGCACGTAATAGTCTAATGAGAGAATTTTTTTTGAGTGTACTCAGCACGTACTCAAGAGTATACTCAAGATGAGCATACTCGATTTTCTAAAATTTAGCATGCTCATGAGTATACTCAATCGAACGTGCTCATTTAATTTTTGAAACAATTTATTGAGCACATTCAGAGTATACTCATGAGTATGCTCAAGTGAGTGTACTCAGCTGAGCACGTAAAACAGTGTTTTTGAGCATACTCAGTAGCATGCTCAAAAAACTGAGCATGCTCAATGTTTATTCGGGTATAGACTAGTAATTTTTTTAGATGATGGATATTTAATTGTATATAAATTAACAATTTGAGCAAAATTTTGTGAATATTTATAAGATATTTTACACAAGTAAAATAAGCGGTCGTTCTCCTATAAATGAACGGCGCCTTAGTAAGTTTAAAATTATTTACAAACTTTCAAATTTTTTGGAATCAAAAATTGAGCTCATTTTCTATTAGAAATCAAATTAAAAAAAAAAAGATATTCAAAGGTATTTAATAAATTATTATAGAAAATTTTATCAATCGCATAAATGCAATTGAATTGATTCAATAAATGAGGAACATCGATCACATTGATATACTTATAATAATATTAATACTGGTTTGATCACCCATAAAATTTCACAGAATATTTTTTAAAATAAAACTACAATACCAATTTGGAAATTATTAGTCTTACTTTTTGTTAGTTACATATAGAGTTCTAAATTTGAGGATCATTTCTTGTTAGTTTAACAATCTTTTTTGATTCTTCCCACAAAATTGATTGCCAATGCTTGTTAAATACTCGAGCATTCGTACGAGACTCGTGGCAATTTCTAAAATATTTTCCCGTCACATTTTCAAGCCTTTCTGATAGTGTGACGTAGAGGACATTTTTTGCTCCTTGCATTGGACTCTTAATAAAAAATCTAAAAATTGCTAATGGAATTTGTAATGGCAATGGATAATTTCTGTAGATGTTTGAATCAACCATTCCTGGATGCAAACAGTTAGAAGTTATTCCATGTCTTCTCAATCTTTTTGCAAGTTCAAATGTGAAAAGAATGTTGGCGAATTTTGAATTGTGATAAATTTGTCCAGGAAACCAACTTTGTGGACCCTGAATAGGATTTAAATCTTCTGATCTAGTCACTTTCATAGTTGAAACATGATGTAGTTTCGATGAGACTACAACGATTCGAGCAGGTACAGATTTCTTCATAAGATTTATCAATAAATGTGTTAGCAGAAATGGCCCGTAATGATTCGTTGCCATCGTCAACTCAATTCCATCAACACTTTTTCTCTGCTTAAATATTCCAGCATATGCAGCATTATGAATCAGTACATCTAGTCTTTTTTCTGTCAATAAAATTTCAGCTGCAAATTCTCGTACTGATTGCTGTGAACTTAAGTCAAGTTTCCTCACGATGACATTATTATTGCCGGATTCGTTTATAATTTCATCTGGAAATATGGGAGAGGCGCGAAATCAGCAAATGCATTTTCATTTCATTTATCGATGGTGCTAGTTATTAATGAAACTAATAAATCTATATTGAAATTTGAAAGCATAAGCAAATTAAGAAATGATCAATTGAGATTGTGGTGAATAATTTAAGCGCATCTATCATCTATCAAATTTAAAGTGATAAAGCATGCAAATTTCTAACTCACAAAATCATTTGACAGCATTTCAAGATCTATGAATAAATGTTCTTTTTTTTATTAGAAGCTTAAAGTTTTATATTGAAAGCTTTTCACAGTTTATTTTTGAAATAAATTTCACGAAAAATCCCAAAAGTAATTAATAACAAAATAATTATCATTATTATCAGAGCCCAAAAGCCTTATTAAGTCTTTCATTAAATAATTAATTATATTCTTTTAGAAATTACATGAGGTTCCGAGTTCTATCCAAGTAATACAAAATTTATGAATACCTAATGAATTATTGATTAATCTAAAAAAAATTTTGTGTTACTAACAAACTTACAATAAATTTCCTATCGATTGTGTCAATTTTATAAATATTAAATATTTGAATTGACAGCAATCTATCTTTAAGAAAATTAAAAATCTCCCAGAGTGCCCATATTAACTTTATAAAATTATTCTAATGATGTTTAAATTTTTGGATCTTTTTCAGTCAATTTGACAATCTTTGCGCTTTCTTCCCATAAAATTTTGTGCTTGTCTTCTCCAGTTATATAAGATTGAAGATCCCATTCTTTACAGTCCAAATAATATTTTCCTGAAACGTTCTTTACGTCTTCTGAGCATGCAAGATAAAGTGAAGTTTGAGCTCCTTCTTGTGTTGTTTTAAAGAATCCTTTTATGAATGCCATTGGAATATTTAATGGGAATGGAACATTTCTCCAAATTCCTGAATCAATCATTCCTGGATGTAACATGTTAACTGTAACATTTGTACCCTTTAATCTTCTTGCAAGTTCCAATCCAAACATAATATTTGCAAATTTGCTAACGTAATACAAATAACCAGGCATTGTATCAATTGGGTTTAAATTCTTCAAATTAAGACGTGCAAACCGATAGCATTCAGATGCGACAATTACAATACGGCATGGAGCTGATTTTTTGAGTAAATCAATCAGTAAATGTGTCAGAAGAAACGGTCCATAATGATTTGTTGCCATAGTCATTTCAATTCCATCAACACTTTTCTGCTTATCAAATGTATTGGCATATCCGGCATTGTGAATCAACACATCAATTTTACTTTCTGATTTGAGAATATCATCAGCAAACTCACGAACCGATTTTTGTGAACTCAAATCGAGCTTTTTAATGAAAATATTCTCATTACCAGATTCCTTAATTATTTGATCTGCAACAAGGTTTGAATGTGTGGATGTTATGTTAATTATACATTGTATGCAGCCAAAGAAGAATATAATGAGTAATCCCTAACAATTCAACTAATGAACTAACTATAAACTACATGATTACATGAAAATTTGACTATTAAAATTATTTACACAACCCAATTTAAAAAAATATCTAAACTTTTCATGATTAATGAATGCAAAATAATTTTAACTATCTTGGTGCAACTAATTAAAATAAACCGAAAGAATAATCTTTAAATTGACAGATTTTAAGTTTGCAAAATTTAAAAAACCGGTTTAGACTTTTTTCTCTAAACTTTGTCAAATATGAAGATTTATCCTTGATTTAATAAATAATTTTAAGACACTCACCTCTAGCTTTATTAGCAGTTTCCATTGTTCGACATGCCATGATAACTCGAGCACCTCGTTTTGCCAAATCTCTTGCTGTTTCTTTGCCTATTCCACTGTTTGCACCAGTAATAAGTACAGTTTTACCATCCATTCGTACCTAAAGATATTGTCTATGAATTTTTTGCTGATATATTCATATTTTTTTTTTTTGCTTACCTTTGATTCGAATTTGCCACATGTTGCTTTTAGCCATAAACGAAAAACGAAGACAACTGTAAGTACGCCAAAAAGCAACGCACTGTAAATTGATACTGCATTTGTGTTGGGTATTTCGTACCAAGCCATTTTGACTGTAATTATAATCCAATACAAAATGTTAAGAAATAATTAAGATTAATTTTTTATAACGAATTAAATAAACTTCAACACAACCTGACGTCTTGGAAGCTATAGTATTTTTATTATTAATTGGTGTGGACACATTGTTTGTAGCAATAGCTTTAACTAATGTCATCAAAATGATTTTGAGTATGAAAAAATTACGTGATACCGCTTCAGATCTGATTTAAAACTGACCAACACGTGTATCATCTCAGTATAAAAATTTGATAAACCTTCATGCCTAACATAATCACAAACAAGTTTAGCGGCTTTTCTTCCGAGATCATCAACTTCAGTTTTCGTTAAAAAATCATCAATATTCATTTATGCATAATTTTAATGTATAGAAGAGTATATCTTTACAGACATCTCTTACACATTTTTTAGATTTTCAAGTTTACTTCCATAATGAGTTTTTTTCTTCAAAAATTTTTAAACCTCATTCGTTAATAATATGATTTCATGGTCAAGAAGTGAATTACGAAAAAGCTTTTCGAGACCATCAATTGCTTAGTACTTGTTTCATTGAATTGTAAACCATACATAAAGGCCTCAGATTATATTACGAAAATAATTATTACGTAAGTTACACGTCATAAGTTTACTTAACATTTCATCGGACAAAGATTGAACTTTAAACTTCTGCAATAAATCTCATTTTTATAAATTTTCTTACAAATTTGTTCAAAGATTTTTTTTTGCGAATATTGCCTTATCTTATTTAATTTGTATATTCTAATATTGTTTCTGATAACTAACAAACGTAAACTTCATAAACTTATAAAATTCATAAAAAAAATTTTAAATTAGGCTTAAGAATTTTTTACACTTACTGGTGCCACGCAATCAAAATTCAGACAAACAGGTTAATACCGATTACCTTAAAAATTATGCTACAAAAGAACTCTTCTTATTTGAAGAACCACAGAAAAAATAACATAAAAAAATCTTCTTTCTCTTTTTTTAAGTCCACAATTTATAAAAATTTATTTAAAAGTAGGTAAATCAGATTTTGCATTGAAGCTTCAAGGCTATTTATTAATCACTTAAAATTACCAAAAAAATTACCAGTTATAGTGCTTGCTTTCTGAAAAAAATTAAATTTCACTTATTGCACAACAAAAAAAATAAATAAGCAAAATTTAATACTTCAGTTCACAAAAAATAAGACTGAACGATTGCAATGCTCGATCAAGACTGAAAACTGAGAAGAAAATTTTCTTGTGTTTCTTCCCTCGAATATTCTCTTTATAACTCTCAATGTAAGTGTTTGATTGTGCTTGTAAATTAAGAAAGAGAGACTGGAATGATCAGATGGAAATTAATGTTTTGGACCTGTATAGCAGTGATTATTATGCAACAGAAGATAAACACCACGCTGTCTGATTTATTAATTCAATTGATACTTTATTTAAACAACTAAAAGCTTTTCATTGTTTATTGATTCTGTTTCGATAAAAAAATTTGTTCAAAATTAATTTTAATTATTAATGACAATAATTTGATGAGAAAATTTTGTTAAACATTTTGCACATAGTTCATTTGTTTTAACGCGAATGATGACCTTTCAGTTTTGAACAGATTTTTTCTATTACTAAATATCATACTATATCGTAGGATCAGAGTGGCGCAATCTACACATTTTCACTGATTCTTCCCAAAAAATTTTATTTCGAGTTTCATTTTTTACGAAACTCATAAGTTCTTCCTGTCTACAATCGGAGAAATATTTTCCTGTAACACCATCTAATTTCTTAGAAACCGCAGTCATAATTTGCGTTTGTGCACCTTCCCATGAATTTTTGAAAGAATGTTTAACTACTAAATTTAATGGAAATGGAACTTTCTTAAAAATATCAGTATTTGTCATTCCTGGATTAACAATTAATACCGAAATTTTTGTATCAATCAATCTTTTAGCTAATTCTAATCCAAACATTACATTTGCAGTCTTTGTCACATAATACAAATAAAATGGAAAAGTTTCAAGTGGATTTAGATTTGACAGATCAACATTTGCAATTTTATAGTAGGCTGATGAAATTATAATGATTCGGCATGGTGCAGATTTTTTTAGCAAATCAATCAACAAATGTGTAAGAAGGAATGGTCCATAATGATTAGTTGCATATGTCATTTCAATTCCATCAACACTTTTCTTCTTATTTGAAGTACTTGCACAGCCAGCATTGTGGATTAAAACGTCTATTTTTCTCTCTGTTCTTAAAATCTCATCGGCAAATTCACGAACTGACTTTTGCGAACTTAAATCAAGTTTTTTTACGATAATATTCCCATTGCCAGTCTCCTTCACAATAGTGTCTGAAAGTCATGAGCATTTCCATTAGAAACAATTTTTTTTTTTTTCTTATATTCTGTTTGACTACCTCGAACTTCATTTCCAATATCAATTTTTCTACTGGCCATTATTATTCGAGCACCTCTTCGTGCCAGGTCACGAACTGTTTCCAAACCAATTCCATTATTTCCGCCAGTTATAAGGACTGTCTTTCCATCCATTCGTTCCTGTGTAATAAATTTTTCTATTGTTAAACTTTTAAAAAATTCCTGAGATGTGTTTCTAGGGAATACTCTAGAACCGGCACCTGATTTATACTTACATTTGAATAGAATTTTCCTACAGTACTTCTGAGCCATATATGAATGCAAATAAATCCCGTAACAATTATACTAAGAATGGATGTAAACAATAGCTGAAAAATGCTGATAGGAAAGAACTCCATTTGTTTGTATTATACAACTTGCTGCTTCTGTTTAATTTATTTAATAATAATTGCAATGCAAATATTATCTAATTAGTAAAAAAAAAATAATCAACAATGAAAATTACGCAATTTAACTTTCGTTTTTTTCTTTAAATTAAAAATTGGTTTTAAAATACAAAAAAAAAAAATATATATCAATAAAAGCGATTTAAAAATCTGTGTGTGAGTACTTGGAGTTCAAAAACACAACTGAATGTTAAAAAATTTGAGAGCACTGAGAGATGTTACATCTAATTGAAGAAGTAATGGACACATGAAAAAATAATGATTTCACTATTACAGACAAAAACTCATTTATACTAACTGGAAATTTTGATATCTATTCTCAGTTTTGATATGTGTGTTAAATTTACTATGAAATTTTGTATATGCGATTCTGTTATTCTTTATTATTCTTTTTCTCTTATACCATCTCCGATTGACAATAAAATGAAATTTAGAAAATCTGAAAAAGAATATTTGAACTGATTTGAACTCAGATATTTTGATGTTTATATTTCATTCATTTACTATTTGCTTGATGATTCTCAACTTAAATGGTTCATTCTAAAAATTCAAATGGTAAAAAATTGAAGTTTTTAACACGCTTTTAAAATCTCATAAATTTTTATTGAGTATAATAAGGGGAATATGAAAAAATGATAATGTTATAAACAAAATATTCTCTTTAGATTTCAAGAAAATGAAATTAAAAAAAATTAAATTTTTGGGTCACTTGGCTCCAATTTAACAAATTCCAAAGATTTTTCCCAACACTTTTTTGCCTTTTCTGGGTCTGTTACGTAAGGTTTCAATGAGCTAGTTGCATCACGGCAATCCATAAAATATTTTCCAGATGTAGTTTTAACTTCATCCGATGTAGCGAGATAAACTGAAGTTTTAGCACCTTCAGCTGGAGTTTTAAAAAAGAATCTTACGAGTGAAAATGGAATTCTTACTGGTAATGGCATATGTCTCCAAATTGCACTATCGACAATACCTTGAAACAATTAAAATATTTCAATTAACAATCAATTGCTAATTAGGTTAATGATTTTAAAATATTACCTGGATGAAGACAATTAACAGAAACATTTGTTCCTTCTAATCGTCTGGCTAATTCGATTGTAAACAAAATATTTGCTCCCTTTGAACTGTAATACAAATATGTTGGCCACGTATCGACTGGATTCATATTGTCAAGATTTACATTAGCAAGTTTATAAAGATCAGAAGCGACAACTATAATTCTTGATGGAGCTGATTTCTTCAGAATATCAATAAGTAAATGAGTTAAAAGGAATGGCCCATAATGATTAATTGCATATGTAATTTCAATTCCATCAGCACTTTTATGTTTTTGAAATGCACCACCATATCCAGCATTGTGAATCAAGACATCCAATCGTTCTTCATTCGAAAGAAATTCTTTTGCAAAATCTCGAATTGATTGAAAAGAGCTCAAGTCGATCTTCATGACGACAATATCTTCATTTTTTGTTTCTTGTACAATCTCGTCTGAAAATTAAATTTTTTAACATTATAATTTGAAATTAAAATGAATTGTGGACTGTGAAATAATTTACCCTTGACTTGGTTCGCTGATTCGAGATTACGACAAGCTAATATAATTCTAGAGCCATCTCTTGCTAATTCTTTTGCTGTCTCTTTGCCGATGCCACTGTTTGCTCCAGTTATTAAAATTGTCTTTTTCATTTTTTAATTATTGAAAAATTTGGTTTCAAAGTTTTGAATGCAACCTGTTATAGTATTTGATTATTTTGAGAAAAATTGTCTCACGTTAAAATACGTCTTAAGCATACAAAAATATTTAACAAACTGATTTCAAATTGCTTTGTTACTGCCACTCATTCACAATAATGTAATTTCTTTAAATCAAGTTTTGTACACCAACACAAGTCATGTGGAACAGTTTTAACACAACTGAAAATTTTGTATTTTGCCGGCTAATGATTCTCAATTCGATGTGTTTTGAAAGAGAGCAAAGATTTACAAGAATGTTAAAGCTCATTAAATGACAGAGAAATTTTTCCTATGTATCTTATGTATTTTTGTGTGTTAGGATTTTTGTTAAAAGATTGATCAAGTTTAGGGCTTTGAATATAATTAATGAACTCATATTACGAAAACGTGATGTTTAAAATATAGAAATATTTTTGATAAAAAAAACTAGTTTTCTATTTAGTCATAAGCACGTGGAAATTTTTACCTCATTTTTCATAAATTTGGTGTTGCAATATGCAAAACTAAAAATGTTTTATGTCCAAAATTCATAAACCAAACATGGTGTAGAAAGTCAACTTTACTCTCTACTTAGCAAACTCTATTATCATAACTAAATAAAAGTTTCCCTAAATTAAATGCAAATGCTAAAAACTAAAGCAGTATTTCATAAAATGATAATGTGACACAAAAAAAGCATTTAAAATTTCGATTAACACACAATTGAAAGAAGACTTTTTTATAATTTTCTTAAAATCTCAGGTGAAATCTACTTTTTAACAAATTAGAAAATTTTTTTGAAAAATTAAAATTTCAAAATTTTTATTTTTAAATTTTGAAGTTTTAATTTTGAAGAAGTAAAGTTTCAAAGTTTTAAATTTTGAAAAAATTTTCGTTTTTAAAATAAAATAATATCAAAAACTTAGTTTTGAAAAAAAAAACAAAATCTCAAAATTTTAATTAAATATGAATAGTTTCTAAAACAATTTTTGAAGGAATAATAGGTAAGATTTGATTAAGGAAAAACAATATTTTATTAAATTTTTTTTCTTCTTCAATTTACACATGTACGATCAATTAAAACTATTAATGATAATATGATTTATTCATCCTTTGTATGATTGCTGATTTTCTCTCTGTTAAGTTCTCGCAACTGATTCTATGCAAAAAAAAAAAATATATATATCAAAAATTAACAAATAAAATTACAAATTATTTTAATTTTAAATTTCTACCTCTTCTCGTCTATTTTTGTCACCCATAACTTTCATATAAAGTGCTGTGGTTCCAATAAAAAGAAAAATGCCAAAAACAAAAGTGACCAAAAGGGAGAACGCCTCCGAGTTGTCATCAATTCCAAGGATTTTAACCATTTTTTGTGCTGCAAATTTTAAAAAAACAATAAGATGAAATATTTAAAAAATATTCAACATCAATTTCTCTTTTCTTTCATTACACAATAAACCTTATTTTTCAATTTTAAAATGATGCATTTTAAAGTATCAAAAATTATGTAATTCTTGCATCTTGCATTTTTGTGGTCGATAAAAGAAACATGCTGCAACGTTCATTTCCGTCAGTTTGCATTTTTATATTCGTTAAGTCACAATTTTATCTGATTGCTTGAATGGCTCAACCTTTTAACGTTTTATCGTTCGAATATGTTAATTGTTTAAATTCATCAAGACGCTTAAACTTCAACCATTATGACGCTTATCCCTGTTTATCCTTAATTTAAGTTTAAGTTTTGCAAGATTTTGTTATTGTTTGACAATTTAATTTCATCATATTATTGGAAATGACGGAAATCATCAAAACGAAATTTAATTGTTTGAAGCTTTTATTCAGTTTTTTTAACACTTCTTAAACAACAAATTAAAAATAATATGCAAGAAACAATTCATATGACAATATTTCAATTTTAAAAGCAAAGTATTTATAGACCCGAGTCCGAACACAAAATTTGTCAATGGTGCATTCAAACACTGCATAAAAATAATTAATATTCAAATTTTATTCAAGTTTTTATCTAGTTCAAAAAGTTCAATTTCTATTGTAATCTTCATATTTTTAAGTTAGGTTCCATTTAATCAGAATTATTTTGAAACTTTATATTCTCGCATTTAATAAATTAAATCATTATTTAAACTTCAAATTCATTGCTTAATTATTTTCCCAAAATTTATGAGCCCTTTTTATTGTAATTTTTATTGTAGTTAAATTCACCTTAATTTTATATTAACAATATTTTTCACTTCTTTTCACTGTGAAGTCTCAAAGTAGACTAAAGAGGAGTGTCACCAGAAACAAAACAAAACTGCCAAAAATTCGCTTTCAGTCAAGTTTTTCTTTTACACCAAAATGATTTTATATAAAAATTTATGATCAACCAGTTTACTATATCTCATCTTTGATGTAATATATAACGCAGACTGTAAAACACTACCTATTGTCTCTATTGTAAAAATAGTAAATAATGTAACCTTATAAAGAGTTTTTTATTGATTAAAAATTATTTTATGTTGAAATTTAATTTCATATATAACGAAGAATCCTTTCATTTTTTTATTTGCAATTACATCAAAAGTACATGCAAATCTCATGAATAAATCGTTGTAATATCATAACGGTTATGGAAAATTCAAACAAAGAATTCATTTCCAATGAAAGAAAAAACAATAAAATTTATATCAAAATTCATTTTAAATTTTAGAAAAGCAATTAAAATCGAAGAAAATTTAAAAATTTATGCTTTAAATGAATAAAAATTTTTATAACAGAATGAATTAAAAATTCATAAAACAGTTACAAAACATTTCAAACTTCCAATACACTTTAAGC
This sequence comes from Chironomus striatipennis, assembly GCA_026123125.1. NCBI lineage: Eukaryota > Metazoa > Arthropoda > Insecta > Diptera > Chironomidae > Chironomus > Chironomus striatipennis. Next base: position 44,277,176 of record CM047393.1, on the reverse strand, counting down.
GAATCGCATCCAATAAAATTCAGTTTAAAAATTGCTTCCGAAGAGTCTACACGTGAAAATATTTTTTAACGTATTTGGCCAGTTTTAATATTCAAAAGTTATATTATTTGATAAATCTTCAATTTGCATCAATTAATTGTCATTAATATGATGAAATAAATTGCAAAAAGGTAAAAGACATGACAAAATTAAAGAAAAGTCACTAAAAACAGAAATTAATGAATCAGTTTGGCAAAAAGTAATTCCATATCTTATCTTATCGGCGCGGGAATTATAAATTTGTGAGCTTCTCTTCTACTATTGTCATAGGTCGATATTACTCAATTTGTTGTTTACTTTGAGGCTTTTTTGGTATTTACAGGTATTTCACTTATCTCACGCGATAAATATGACTCCACAAGTTCTCGGTCGCTTACTAAAAATAGAAAAACGTTTTACCGATTTGAAAAATCATCCATCAAAACCTTTAACAAATTATTCGATAGAAAACAGTAACATTTCAATCAAATATCTCAAAAATATTTTTCTTATTTTCTACGAAATTGGAATATTTGGTGAAAGTGAGGCTGCAAAAAATCCACCTGAAAATATTCGTGCAAAAGTGCTGCAATCAAGAAGTAATATTATTGAATTTATTACAAAACAGATCAATTGGTTTGCAAATTTTATTCCTGCTTACGCAAGAAAAGAAATTGATTTTACTGATTTGTCATCAAAGGAGGCTGTCTATAAAGTACGATCAGGTATTGCATTTCTTATAAACGATTTTCAAGAAATTGATTCAGCATTTGATATAATTTTGGAAGAATTGCGAGATTTGAGTTCAGTTGAAGACGAGTTTGATGCTATTTTAAATCATTGGATTGAATCTGGTCTTCATTATCCTTTAAAAGAAGTGGACATTCCAAAAAATTTGCCAAAAACGCATTGGTGGTGGAACAAAGCCTTATTTAACTAATTATAACTTTTTATACTATTAAATATCAATATGGAAATTGACAAGGATAAATGGATTACTGTTGCTCATGAAAATATTGCACGATATATGGACAGAGGTGGAGACAATCAAGGTGATATACCTGAACTTCTTGAAGGAACTCAACTTCTTAATACAATTGGAATTGCTTTAAATGTAAACTTTAGTGATCCATCAAGTTGGACTGAAGAAGAGTTGGAGGAAGCAGAAGATGGTCATTTGTGTTTTTTCAAAGATGATTCACGTAAAGCAATTGACATAGTTGTCAATAAAATTGTTGAGGAATGTAAAGGAAATGAACGAAATTATATAACTGTTTTACCAATCCAACTTTATTCTGAAGGCAAGCTTTATTCGCTTGCTCTTTTTCGATTTAAAGCTCGTATTGAAAAGCGATGGAAATTCGTTGATAATGTCGGCAGAGTTTATAGAACTTTTGATGATTGGAAGGAAAATAATGTATTGCCACCAGGAAAAGTTCTTTATCCTCTTGATGGACATCTTCAAAAGAACAGTAACGGTTATGTACAAACCAGATGTAAAAGTACACCTTTTGGATCAAACACATCAAAATTTATGAAGACAGCTGACATAGGAACGGGAATCATTGGAATTGCTGGTGCAGTTGGAACTTTATTCTTGTCAGGTGGGTTGGCACTTCCATTTGTTGTTGCTGGTGTAGGAAGTGCTGTTTACACAACAGCAAGATCAGGGTATCATCTTGTTGATAGAGCATTACACGGACAATCATTAAGTCCTCTTGAAAGCCACGAGACATTTAGTTTATGGCTTGGGATTTCAGCAAATGTGATATCATTTGGTTCCATGGGTGCAACCGTCCGTCTTTCGTCCTTAGCATTTCAAGGAAAAAATATTTCACAAGGTTTTAAGCTGCTAGTCAACTTGATTAATGGTACGAGCTTAACAGTAAATTCTGTTGCTGTCGCAAATTCTCTCGCTTACATGGCAATTCATTTTGATGAAATGACGCCAGTTGATGTGTTAATGCAAGTAGCTAGTGTTGCATTTTGGGCTAAATCAGTTTTTTCTTACAAGCCAGCAGCAAAGATGGTGAAAGAAATTCACAATCAAGTCTTAAATGGATATTCAACTGCACTTGGCAAAACTGGGGCAGATGATTTTAATAAATTTCGACAAAAATTCAATAATGATAAGCAGCTTGTGAAATTCTATTTTCGTTATTTGAAGCAAGGTAAGCATGACAAGATACTTTTGTTATAATGAAAAAAAAATATATTTTTTCATCATGTCAGGACTCGATCCAGCACAAGTGTCTGATGTTTTGGTAGAAATCTATCAAATGGGTGCAGGTGCAAAATTTTTCTCCGTAGATCCAGGACAAATGAGTATATGCATTAATGGTAAGTAAAATTCTAAATTTATTATTTTCATTATGTTGACATTTTTAAATGACTAGGACATACATTTACTATGGAATTTCTAATGTGTATAAAGTCATGGCATCGTCAAATCGTTTTCACAATCCTAGCATCATTAAAGGAAGAAGAAACTGAAATTTTTAATAAACTTAGAAGTCAGATACAAGACGATGTTGCTCTTTTTTATTTAATTTGTGATGTAAGTAAGGAATACAATTTAAAAGCAGAGGATGCGACTCGTGGCTTAGTGAAATTTTGGTCATCAATCGAAGAACGAAATGTAAAGAATAAAAATCTTCTTACGATTAAAATAAATAAAGATGGTAATATAACACTTGGTAACGGGCATACCTTCAATCTTGACGAGATTGTGAAATTTTCCAATAACGATGACATACTTGATGTCATTAACAAACTTTTAGTACTAAATCGTGAAGATGCCATAAGATTCAATCATATTCGATTAGTCTTTGATGATGATTATGACTTATTCAAATGGATTGCTGATGGAGAAAAAATGAATGTCGGAAATGTTATTGAAGCATTATTAGAATTGAAGTCTAATGAGTTGGAAGATCTTGATGTCTTTAATCTTGCTACATTAGAGAAAAATTCAAGCGATAAATGTGGACTCTTGATAATCAATAATATAAAAATGAGCATTTTCTTCCTTGCTCAAATGGAACCAAAATTACTCAACGAGACCATTTTAATGGCTCGATATGTCGAAGAAGATGAAGAAATTTTGAAGGGATTCCATGAGAGAGTTGGACATTACAGAATTACAAGTGAATTTGATCGCAAAAAGTCGAGAGAATGGTTTGAGATGTTAACAAAAAATGCTTCTCGAATAACAGCAAGATACGGTCAATATCGGCCACATGAATTATCACATCTTCATCGCATGAAATCAATTTTGTACCGTTATGGAAATGATATGCAACAAGCTATCATCGATTTTGTATTTACTCTTAATCCCAAGAATGTTCTTGAATTTTTAAATTGCTGTCATTTCATATTCACATGGACGAGTAATACGATGGAAAAATATACTGTTGAACAATACAGAAAGGAACGGACAGGAAAACAAATAAGTATTCGAGCATGGAGAGGTAAAGTTTCGGAAAATTTCCAGCATATAGGGGGGTCTTCGATTTGAACAGACATGATTTTAATGACCAAAAATTTCTTATACAAAAATTCAAATTTTAAGTTTTTTATGGTCATTCACGTTTTCATTTAAATAGCAAAATTTCAAAACAAAGCAACAAATCGAGGACCCCCTGAGTTTACTTACTTTCTAAGAAATATTTTAATCCAAATAAGATTCTCTATATTTTTTCTGCAGAGCAAAAAACTTTGAATGAGTTCAAATCTAACATCAGATCCATTAGACTAGATTTTGCAAAACTCAAAATGATTGCCACTCGAAACAGAATGTTTGATGAAAAGCCATTAGTTGTTGAAAAAAATCTCTTGGATAAAGACTTGGTAAATGCAATCATATCAAAACTAAAGAGCAATGAGTCGATAAAATTCAGATCAGATACAAGAGCAATTGCACAAATGTACAAGCGATCAAAGTTTGAGATGAGGAAATTTGTTGAACGAGCTAATGCTGTTATAAAATATGAAATGCCAAGAGCAAAGGCGACTGTGTGGAGAGGACAAGAAGGAGTTTCACGATTTATTGAGTTTGTAGATAGTACTGGGAAAGTGGAGCTTATTGAAAAATTTGGAGAAATTTATTTGAATTATTTTATAGAATATGACAATAGATGAAAAATTAGTAACAAAATAAAATTGCATGATATGTATTCTAAAGCAATCACATTATATTTGTAGATAAAATCAAACATGAAAAAAAAAATAAATAAAATCTATATAAACCTTAATTGTTAATACTTTCACTTTAGTCTGACAATTGAATTCCTTCAAAATGTTGAAAATCATAAAGCTACTTCTAAGTCTTAATTTCCTAAAGTTCTCTTTAGCTCAAACATATTTTACTTCATCAAAATATCTCAACACAATAAATGATTGCAGTATGCATATAAATCTAATTCTAAATATCAACACATATTTCTTCGAGGACCAATTTTCACTAACTGTAATTGATTCATCGGAAGATCCAACTATCAGTGCACTCAAATGCATTGGAGGAAATGACTTTCGACCGTTGAGTATATTCGATGACGTTCTTCAAATTGATTTAGGTGATGAAACTGACACAAGCAGTGTTTCATCATATCCGACAACAAGTGGAATGTTTGTGAAATCAGGATATGATGATGCACTTGGAATCTTGAGAATAATTGGAGGACATAATCCTAGATCAAAAGTGTTATTGTATGTGACTGACGGAAATGAAACTGATTCAATGGAACTCTTAAGAATTGCATACGAAGATTTGAAAATGTTGAATTTAGCAGCGTTGATGGTTAATGTAGAAACTGATGAAGAAGGATTAGCGACTAATAGAAGAGTAAGAATTATATTTTTTAATCCATATAGCGGAGATAAGGAAATAAGAGAGCCTGAATATTTAAGACTTACACTTACTCCTTTTAATTTGAATGGAAAATTTAAGATGATAAAAGAATTCATTAAGGAGCGAGTTTCAAATTTACATCAATTTCCATTGCGTGTTAATATTTTTGATTTTCCAATGATATCAAAACGTGAAGCAGACGAAAATGATGAAACAATGTATTATTCATATTCTGATGGGGAAACCATTAGAATAATTGGAGAAAAATTGAATTTCACGATAATTTATGAGGACTCTCAGGATGGCATACAATATGGATTTCAAAATGATGAGGGAAATTTTACGGGAAGTTTAGGAGCACTTGAATACGATCAAGTTGATTTATTAGGAAACCCAAGATTGATTGCTGATTATAATACTACAAAGTCTTTATTTCTACAACCTATTACAATGATGAGATTATCGTTCATCATTAAGAAACGTCCTACCTATAAGCTTCTCAGTGTTTATATTTATAGTGGATATGACAAAATTTCAATGATTCTTGGTCTAAGTGTCTCAGTTTCTTTGCCATTCATCTATGTTTTCATAAATAAAAATGAAGTGAGAATCATTAACAGGAATGTGTCAAAGAAAAATCGATTGAAGTCATCATCCTTAATGAAGTCTACACTGTATATCATTGCATTAGTTCATGGAATTTCCATGAGTCATTCATCAGGAAATGCATCTCGAATAGTTGTTGGAATAACTTTGCTTTATGCACTCATAGTGTCTGCTTTATACTCATCGGCTCAAACTAAAAATCTTAATACCAACAAGGTAATAATTAAATGTGCAGCATGTTTGTAATTTACACATAAAATAATTTAATTTGTTAGGTTTATGGTAAAATTACGACTATCGATGGATTAATTGCTGAGCATTTCGAAATTGGAATGCCACCAGACATAACAACAATTTTTCGCAATAGAAACAGCAAAAACAAAGTAACCACATTGATTGAAAATTCCGGATTGTCATTTGAGGATATAAAACTATCTCATGAATATTTTGCTGAACAGCTAATGAATAACGCAAAATTTGCATATTTGTGGTCAGATTTGTATGTAGATAATTATTTAAATCAATTCTATGATCCAAACACGGGCGAGAATCTATTGGAAAACATTCCTGAAATTGCATACGAATTCTACATTTCTCTAATGGCACCAAAAAATTCACCGTTCATTGAAAAATTTAATGAAATTCTATTACAATATGTGGAAACTGGTATCGTTGATTATCACACAAATCGTGCGATGGCTGATAATGATATGATTTGGACACAGAGAGTATTGAAGGGTGAAATACCCGAAACTGCTGCAAAAGCTATAAAAATGAGTGAACTAATGCCACTCTTTGAAATTTACATATATTTAGTTATTGCAAGTTTTATTATTTTTGTGCTGGAAATATTTTACCAACCAAGAAAGTTTTGGAAAATATTAAGGAAGAGACCAAAGAGTGTTAAGTATTTTGAGTTTGTAAATTAAATTTTCAAGTTTTAAACTAGATGTTTAACTGTGTAGCTGTTATTTCACTACAACAATAAGTTTTTGATCTCAAAAGAGGTCATTCGCAAAAGAAACACCAGGTCGAGGATCCAGATCCCCCTGGTGTTATTTTTGATCCAGATCCCCCTGAAATTTCGTTATTTTTCTAAAATTTTTCGAGGCAAAAGTAGTATAAGATTTTGAAAAATGCATATGAAACATTACAAAATCTTAAACAACTCCCCTCACCCAAGCATTATAAACTTTACGGACGACTTCAAAGTAAATTAAATTTTCCTTCAATTCAGTTATTGTCTCTATGAAACTTCTATTATTGCAACAATTTAGGTTGTAAACCCTTCATGACATTTATTTTGATCAAAGCAATTCCATTTCTTATTTCAACCTTAATCACAGTCTAGAAATGTCAGCAATAACTGACAATATCGCAAGAAATTTCATATAAACTTTTGAATAAATCAGAAGTCAAGAGGGAACGAAGCTGTATGTGAGTAGAATGTCATTGTTAATTTACACACCTTTCAACATTCACCAAGAAAAAGGAAATGAAAAATGGTAAAAATGCGCAGCAAAAAGGTAGTGAATTTCAAATCCTTCCATCATACTACATTACAACATACGGAAAAGGGTCCGGAAATACTTCATTTAAATTTGTTTTCTAGGATGAAACTTGATTGTAATGTAGACATATTTTATGCTTATTAAATATTAAAAGACTTTTTTTCCTCTGTCCCATACATAAAATTTAATTCAACTGAAATATTTAAGTTAGAAAAGTGTCACAAAGAATTTTAAGATTTGTCAAGTTAGAAGCTTTAATCTTAAAGTTGAAATTGCAAAATTTTATTTAGAAGATACTAAAAAATATAATTCATCAATCAAAAATGCTCCTATATTTGAATAAATGTAGCTTAGGGAAATTAATAGTAAAGCTGATTTTTTCGAATTAAACAACTTGCAATATCAGTTATGAAAATTGTCTGGGGAACAATTCATCTTTCTGTTGAAATCCTATGTACTAATGCAAGGTGAACTGATTTTCACAGTTTTTTTTTGTTATTCTCCTTATGATTTATATTCATGTTTTCCTTCCACTCTCACTAAGGTGCACATTCTTGAAATAAGATTTATGATATCTTATTTTGCCTATTGTTGCTCTCTTAACAATATTTTTCTTGTTTGAGGATGACATCTTCTGTAACGCCTTAACAAAAAACGATTCAGTATAGTGACAATTTTTATTAGGTTGAAATATATTTTTGTATATTTTTATTTATTTACACCAAATGTTACAAGCCCATCTGGTGAAGCTTCTTTTTCGTTTTTCATTTCCATTCAAAATCTATTTTTATCATAATCACAATTTATTTCATTTTCCATACCCTTATCTCTCTAAGGGCAGCGCGCAATCCACATCCTGTCATGACGACAAAAATGACATATAAAGTAGAAAAAGAGAGACAATAGACGAAACATGATGAATAATCTCAACTAATGCGAGTCCCAAATGGCCTTAGTTGCTGTCAGATTTGCAATTTTTCGTTTTATTTTCTATTTTAATTTTCGTCTCCATGACAGTAAATACACTGAAGCTATATGACTAGGTACCTCGATGCCTCTTCGTGCATATAATTTAATAATTTTAATGCTCTTCTTAAGAATCTCCAAGGATACAGCTCAGCTTCATCAAGTCACATTTATTATATGAAACTTTCTACCCTCGTCGACAATTTTTTTTTCTCTCTTAGAGTTGTCAGTCAGTTTGTCTGCATGATGAGACATTTCTTATGTCTAATAACTTTTGTTATTCTTTTGATATAAAAATATTTATAAATATTTTTTTTTATTTTTTGATAAAATTAAGAATGTGGTAGTAGGTAGATTTGATTCTTGATCACACTTCTTGACATATTTCAAAAATGATAAATGTTTTTCGAAAAAGACTTTGTTTGAAAATTTTGAAAAAAAAAAATTGTGTGTGGTTGTAGATATTTTTAATTTTTTTTTTTTCTTTTGAATTCTTCAAAATTCTGTAATAACTTTTTTTTAGAAAATTGGGAAATACCTAGAATGTCATAAAACAATTTATGATTTAAAAAATGTTCAAAGTCCTCGTGTTGTTAATCGAGGGACTTAAGCTTTTTTTTGCAAAAATGCGCTAAAAATTTAATTCTTTAAGTTTTTTTATACGGTAAATTTCGTAACTTTTATAGGTCAGAGTTTTTGTTAAGCTCATACAAGGTGGGTCAAAAATGGTCATTTTGATTTGATAAAAAAATTTAATCATAAATACTTTAATATTTGCAACATCGGTTCGAAGAAAAATAAAAAATAATAAAAAAAAATAATAAATTTAAATCATCCTTTAACATGATTGACATTTTTTGTTCTATTTCAAAGAAAAATCTTCTTCTCAATAAATAAGACAGTAAAATTTTTGAAATTTTTTTGCAGATGGAAAAATTCCTAATCTCTTCTTATTTTGCTGCTCGTGTTTTTACTCAATAAGTAGTTAGAAAATATTTTCAAAGATATTTCCGGCACTGAACTTTATGGAGAAAAAAAGTCTTATCACATCGAATGTCCTTTTTATCATCTTGACAATTTATTTTCTCCCCTCATTTCACCATGATTTTATGTTATAACCCAATAAAGAAACACTTTTGATGACTGGTCCACATTTTAATATGCCGTAATTTAATATTCTTATCATTTTTTGATGAATAATTGAGCAAATTATTGAGAGTTTTATCTTAAATATGATGAACGAAGCGCTATTGACATTCAACGGTTCCCTATCTAAGAGTCATTTTCAAGCAAGAAACCAAGAAGAAAGGAAAAAAATTCTCAACACACATTAATGACATTCTTTCCTTCCTTCCAACTCATCTTCCTGTCTATTTTGAATTTTGTTGCCTTCAATTTTCCCTTTCATTCGTTAAATTCCTTTTCGCTTCTCCACACATAAAAGTTTAAGCGAAAATGTATGAGAACGTTGGGAAATTTATGGATGGAATTTTTTTATACAGTGTGATGCTTATCAACATAAAGACTTTTAAAGATTCTCATTTTAGATTCACAGGGCAATTCATAGGTCTATGATCGTGATGACGATGCAATAAAAAATTCCTTGCTTGTGGTTTTTGGAAAGAAAACTTGAAGGAGGAAAGGAAAATTTCATCCTAAAATGGTCGTTTATGAAGCTTAAACATTGTCATTGTATGAGAATAGAATTATGATTAAAGCTCGATGAAGGTTTACACAGCATAAATGCCGCCTCGTTAAATTTACATTTTCACCAGCTTTTATGGGAGTTTGCTATGTAGGGGGAACTAACCTTCAGCAAAATTTTTATTATATCCCATCTCAATTATGTTTTAGTTTCAGTTTTTATAATTCATGCATGTTAATATTTTTACGTAACTAAATTTTCAAAAGTATATTTCTAAGGTATTTTCCCCTATTTCTGTGCTAATGGGCTGTATGAGTAAGCATGAAAGGATAGCTTACCTTTTTATGCTTTTTAGGGAAAATAGATGAGGAAATATTTTCTTTGATGTATATTCATCTTGATAATTAAATTATTTTCAACCCTAATATGTATATAAATATATTCATAGAAAGAGGCGTGAAATAAATGAAATTGGTTTCTATAAGCGTGCATTTAGTTTTAAGTGTTATGCACAAATAAAACATAATTTGAAAGTTTTAATTGAATTAAAAATTGAAAATTGCTTGTATAAAAAATCTCAAAACATTTTCTAATGCAGATAGTTCACATAAGTTTCATGATCACCAGCAAAATACACAAATGCTATTTCATTCGAAAATTGCAGCAGTTTAATTTAAAAGTCAAATACGAACATGTCTGGAAAGTTCTAATATTAAATGTATTATGTTTAAAGGAATAACAATATGATCCTGGTGATAGAGAGCTTACGTAAAAACTTACATAAATACTTAATGTATATGACACATTTAAATTTTAATTAAATTGGCTATTCTGTATTTTTAAGGTATAATAATTTTTTAATATCCATAGCTAATAACAGTTATCATAATCTAGTAATAAATATTATGGTAAAAGTCAAATTTTCTCTTTCAAATAATGCTTCTAAGCAGAATGATATATATTAATGTTGTAGTAAGAAGAATCTTTTTTTAGGCAGAAATCAATAAAGAAAAGTTAAAACCCAATCAATTATATTCGGTGACTCTATCAATCTGTTCACACTTGTTCTGGACTCCCTTCTCCCATTCTTCCATCCATGGTCACAACAATTTTTTATTTAATTTAGAAAATTTTAGAATAGAGATTAACTAAACTCTAGACCCCTTCCGTTTCCTATGCGTTATTAAAAAAAGTTTACTAAATCTTTATCAATACCTTAATATGCATTATATTCACTTTTGTACTATAGCACAAAATTAGGATTGAAAATGCGCCATAAAGTAGCTAATTTCCACATACTAATTTACCATACTTGCAAAAATTGTTCGTAACACATACACATAAATGAGTGAAAGGGGAAGAGGAAACGGAGGCAGAGAAGGACTCTTTATGACTTTTAATTTTACACTGTTTCAAACAAATGCTTGTATCTGCTTGGTTTCAAGGGAAACAGATAAAATGAAATTTTTTTACGATCTTCTGTTGATGTTGTTGTAATCCCGTGTTTCTCCTGGTGAAAAGTTTTTATGAATAATTTTCATTTTTTATGTGAATGTGTGTGGAATGAATTTTTCATCCTGAAAAGATTTTCCTCTTTTAGTTGCAAAAAAGCTATAAAAACAGTTGTTGAGATGAAATCTTTTTTGAAACGCTTTTGGAATTTCTGTCATGTTCATTTTCTTGCTTTTACTCTTCCTTTATCGTTTATTAATGAGAGAGGTACAAAAGTTTTCAACCTTAAATCATTATTGCAATCTTAATTTACATTATAAAAGTTTTCGAGTAAGAAATGATACTTCATTTATTAAGAAATTATTTTAAAAGTTTTTAATATAGTTGAAATTAATTTTTTTTTTTTTCAAAGATTCGAATTGGATATGATTTTGAGAAATATTTAGTTCATTAGTGATACAAAAACTAAAAAAATGTGTACAAAAAGGTTTTTCTTTATTTTGTCTTTGACTTCCTTTTCAAATACATTCTTTTTTATAACCATAAAGAATATTAATGATGATTTATACCCTTAAAAACTAGAAACTCACATCATATAGATAGCAAAAATGAAGAAATAAGTAAAAGAAATACCACAAGACAAAGTTTTTATTCAGAAATAATAATAAAAAGAACCACAAAACCTCTTTCAAATGATAAAATAACATCGTGAAAATGTTTTATAAAAGAAAGAAATGATAATTTGTAATACATGAGTCTGCCAAAAGATTGCTCTTCTTATTGTTCCTAAGCTATTTGCTACCTTGTTCTTTAAAAAGGTTTCTTATCTTTTTTTGTTATGTAAGGGTTGAAATTTATATCTTCTTCTAATTCGTAAAATAAAAAAAAAATATTAAAATTTTAATCACAAAACATACATTTCAGATTCGATTTATACCTTATTATAGTTTTCCATTTTGAAGATAATATTGAAAAACTGAGTCCCAATGTCTGAAAAGATGATCTTATTTTTCGAAATTCCACCATTTTGAATCTTATTTATTCCATAAAAAAATTTAGCATCAAACTGACGTTAATTAATTAATTTTTCAATAACAAATTATATTATTCAATAGAAATATGAGTCCACAGGGAGGTCTGAGGTTATGTGATAGTTTTTTTATGGTACAATAAGACCCGTCTTCGATAGGGATCGCAGTGCCTCCAGCTAGTCATGGCAGCTCACACTTTTCGTTGGACATTGGACTACGTTTTCGTGCTGAAAGATGCATTATTGGCTAAATTGGAACCCTATTTGTCATTATTATTATTATGTGATAGTTTTAAACAATAGGATTTTTTAATGAAGATTTTGTGACAGTGGGTGTAGGTATTTTTGACTTCCATCCATATTTTTGATGGACTTCATAAGTAAACGGTCTCAAAATGGTTCTATTCCATTAAAGTAAATTTATTCTAATAGCTTCAACTGGCACAATTAATTAAACATTTCCATATGTTTTTGTCTGCTTTTCTAGCTATCGCCACAAAGATTCGCAAACTAAAAGTCGACGTGAATTGAATAAAGTTAAAGATCGTCATCAAAACCAATGAGGCATATATGCAATACGGCAATCAAATTACAAGACTAGAAAGAAATAGTTAAAGATGCATTTTGTTTTTCGGTACATTTCTCTTTCATTTTATTTTTTCTACATCATTTGATAGTAATGAAACTAATTAAAAGCTCTAGAGATAAACGATATTCAATTTTTGCTTCATAGTTTTCTAACAATGAAACTGATGGAGACTGAAGCAAAAGAGAAGATGAATAAAAGTTTTTCTTTTTGTTAAAAAAAGCTGAGATAAATAATGAAATAAGATTGAAAGATTTATGTCAAGAGACGGAAAAAAGATGATAGAAAGATAGAGAATTGGCTAAATCAACACAATTCATTGGAGAAGTATATTTAATCAAGAACTGGATTTTTATGACACTTCCTTAAACAAGATTAAAAATATTCAGGATGCTAAAAACTTTATGTTCAAAAACAGATTCTCATTGAATTAAAATAATTTAAGGATTTTTCGTTTTGATTCTGTTTCATGTACGATAAAGATAGTGTCAAACACATTTGTTGGAAGTTCACATAAATTTTAGTTCAACATGGAAATATAATTTTATTTAATTTAATAATATTTATTCTGATTATCTTGAATCATGATCATTTGTGTATTCATTGTCCTTTAATCAAAAATGCTGAATTTTACTATAAACTAAAAAAAAGAAGTATTAACAATTATGTAGAATCACAGTTCATATCATCATTTTTGAGACATCATAAAAATAAATTTCCAGATGAGTTATGACATGACATTGTGATTCTACGTATTTAAATACATTTTATGTGTGTATGTTTTTATTCATTGAATCATCCATACACAAAGATTTTTTCTTCCTTTTTTTGTGTGTGAATATTTGTGCGAATATATGCATGTATACATTCGTATAAAACATGCAATGAGGAGAAATGAACAATGAATGGATGTGTGGAGCATTTAAAACCATAATTTATGTTTATACGTTTGCCTGTTGGTGCTTAACTGTATGAACATAATTTCAAAACTATGTAACGGTACGTAATCTGTCCAATCTTCTATAAAAACTTTTTTCATGTACCGTACAATCACTGAAAAAGTTGGAAATGTCTCGGGAGATCTCAAATATGCAGCATTTCATGTTTACATATTAAAAGTGAATTTTGACCAATGGAACAACTTTAGACTTATACTTAGTAAGTGTAGAACATTACAACTTTCCTGGTATCTGTTTTTAGGATAAACTCCATACACTTGGAGTTATTAAAGGGTAAAAAAATTTACGATTAAAGTTATTCAAAATTTTCATGGATTTGATACCTAGCATCATTTCCTGACTCTTAGTATAACTTAGATCAGACATATTTTTGATAATTGACAGCTCAGCTTCCAAGGAACATGCTACTTTTTAACAATATGAATTCCATACGTTATTGTTCATTTTTTTCACAAATGGACTATGATGAAGGAAATACAGCAAGAAACGGGCATTCACAATGGCAGTTTCAATCTTCACTCTTGCTTTCTTTCCTTTACTCGCTCTATATCAATTCCGTTCTGCATGCGTTTTATTTTCCATCTCATTAATTTTCACTCAGCACCTCATCGTGCTCGTTTCTCTCTCCCAAATGCTTTTACAACATACCATTCAAAGTGACATCACCGACGACATGGTGCACGTCCAAAAAAAGAGGGGATTATTTTTATGACAAACGATGTGATGTAGTTAAAAAAGAAATTGTGAATGTTTTTAGATCTATCATCATTATAATGTGTTCATGATAATGTGAATGTTGAGCGCACATGATGAAAATTTTAATTTATAGCAAAATTTTCTTAAAAGCAAACGATATGTTTTTGTTGACAAGATGTCTGTAAACTATGGATCTTTATTGATTGAATTGGAAACTTGAAATTGATAATAAAATCATAACTTACATAAATCACATAAATTCAGTATGAAATTTATCATATAGATGCGCTCAATTATGCTTTTTCCAGTACCTGAAAACTTTATTTTCAAAGTTTTTATGAAGGAAAACTAAGAAAAACTTCAAGAAGAAAATCAATTGTGTAAGTGAGATGGTAGAACTCGAAGAGGAAAAATGTGCTTAATAAAGTATAAAATATAGTTATTTTCCATCCCACATGTCAACATAGCAGTAAAGTTAAGTATCCTTTCAGCAGCATTAAACTAACTACATTGAGTACTTTTATTATGCATTCGCATGTAGGAGATAAAAAGAATGAAGAAGTATGTAATGAACAAAGGTGAGAAACTGCTTTCAATGCTCCATTAAGTGTTTTACATTCATTTTGTATTTTTTCTGACACATTTGATTTGAAAATATAAAATATATGCAAAGCATGATTTCTTTAGTGATTTTTACAGTTGGTGTCTTTGAATATCAAAACTCAGGTTCTTTTTGAGTTTTAAATGCAGCTTTTATTCTCATTTACAATCATAAAAACGTTCCCGCATTTTCTTTAATAAAGTTCTGTATTAAAATTGAGCTTTTACATTTTACTGCTTCCCCAATTCTTCTAACTTCCGCTTTTTCTCGTTTAGCATTCAACGTGAAACTCTCATTAAATGTGAGAGAAGAATAAAAATGTCAACTTTGCATCAAGAAACAAACAGACTTACAATTCTTCTTTTACTGCTATTCGTCTTTAATTGAACTTAATGACTGCACTTTATGATGATGAGTACGATGATGGCATAAAAGATTGAAATAAATGATATTGAATACTTTAATTCCTGCCTCGTTTTAAAAATGCTTTAAAAATGTGTTTTTTTTTTCGTTGAAAACTTGTGTTGATTGATTTTGTAATATTAAATATCTGAATATACCTCAACCTAAAACGCCCTAAAATGCAGATGGACTAAAATGCAGATGGTGCTGCCAAAGTGCAGATATACTGATAAAATGCAGATGAAAAATTTCATCCCTAAAATGCAGATAGAATGCTGTTGGTATAAAAAATTCAATATCTAGCGCTCAAAGTGAAATTTATACGCAAACATTTCAGAAAATTTTTACAAATTTAAGTTAAAAATAATTTTAAATACTTGTTAGCGATAAAGAATCGTCAAAAACTAAAAATCTTTGAAAATTTGAATATTTAAAAAATTATCTCCCAGTGAGAGATCAATCAATTTCAATCAGTTTTGTAATTATTTCCCTCTAGGAGATTTTCAAAAATGTTTGTTTTTTTGTCCGTTTTTATTTCCTAAAAGTATTTAAAATAATTTCCACCAAAAATTTGCATAAATTTTTGAAAATTTTGAAAATTTTATATGCAGCGCACTATGTGTGTAAAATATTAAAAAATTTAAAATTTTGTCAATTTTTTTTCAAATTTTTTCAAACTTTCTCAATTTTTTGATTATATTAATTATTTAAAATAATTTCTAACAAAAATTTGCATACATTTTTGAAAATTTTGAAAATTTTATATGCAGCGCACTATGTGTATAAAATATTAAATTTTTTCAAATTTTTTCAAACTTTTTCAATTTTTTGATTATTTTAATTATTTAAAAAAAATAATTTCTACTAAAAATTTGCACAAATTTTTGAAAATTTTGAAAATTTTATATGCAGCGCACTATGTGTATAAAATATTAAAAAATTTAAAATTTTGTCAACTTTTTCAAACTTTTTCAATTTTTTGATTATTTTAATTATTTAAAATAATTTCTAACAAAAATTTGCATAAATTTTTGAAAATTTTGAAAAAAAATATTAAAAAATTTAAAATTTTGTCAATTTTTTTCAAATTTTTTCAAACTTTCTCAATTTTTTGATTATTTTAATTATTTAAAATAATTTCTACTAAAAATTTGCATAAATTTTTGAAAATTTTGAAAAATTTATATGCAGCGCACTATGTGTGTTAAATATTAAAAACTTTAAAATTTTGTCAATTTTTTCAAACTTTTTCAATTTTCAACTTTCTCAATTTATGAAAATTTTTGGTGGAAATTATTTTAAATACTTTTAGGAAATAAAAACGGACAAAAAAACAAACATTTTTGAAAATCTCCTAGAGGGAAATAGTTACAAAACTGATTGAAATTGATTGATCTCTCACTGGGAGATAATTTTTTAAATATTCAAATTTTCAAAGATTTTTAGTTTTTGACCATTCTTTATCGCTAACAAGTATTTAAAATTATTTTTAACTTAAATTTGTAAAAATTTTCTGAAATGTTTGCGTATAAATTTCACTTTGGGCGCTAGATATTGAATTTTTTATACCAACAGCATTCTATCTGCATTTTAGGGATGAAATTTTCCATCTGCATTTTATTAGTTGTAGCGTAAGCTAACTGACATTTGAGATTCAAACAGAATCTTCTTTCTTGGTTATCTTTCATTCAAACAGTACAGTTCTATTAAAATTGAAAAATGTGATTAAAAGTGTTTTTAGATAAAGTTGAGTGGCGTTTCATAATTAAATACATTTATTAACAATGCAGGCGTATATTATTATTGAAGTTTGGCGTTTAAAATACATATTTAATTAATTTTTGGCGTTTTTAAAATTAAAATATTTAAGGTTCATAATCTAAGGAGTTTTTTACAATCCCTTATGACCTTAATTATTTAACTGGCGTTTTTATTATTAACTGGTGTATTATTTTATTATGGCGTATAAATTTCATCATTAAAATGCTTAAAAACATAATAATTAAGCATTAAAATATTCTACACCTGGATTTCATACATCGTGTTCCACAAGATCCAGTGATCAATAACAAAACATCCAGGATCGTCATTGTCGTCATATTTATTTTTCATCTGGTGTTCGGACGTGAGTGGAGGTTCTTCATCATTTATTCAATTTGAATTTTCTGCTACATATTGGCACTCTTGCAACGGACGAACACCCAGCTGATTAACAGAAGTAAACAACCAAGCAGCATCAACATCATCAGTCAATAACAGAAGCATCGACAAAATTTCAAAATCATAATTCAACGGATTTTGAAAATTCAAACAAATTTGGAAGTTGACTTTGAAAATTCGTAAACAGAAGACATTTGGCTTTAATATTTTATTAAATTTTTGACGATAATCAAGCAAAATTAATGGCGATTAGCAGTGGAATTACTTATTGGATCATCCAGGCGTATTATAAGCATCAAGTTTGACAATATCAACATATATTCAAATTTTTGGTGTATAATTTTAAATTATTTTAAGATTCAACAATAAGGTGTACATTTTAACTATGCCTAATGAACTTAAAATATCAATTTGGCGTTAATTATTAAGGATGGACAATATTCAACGACATTATAGTGCAAATAGGCATCAATAACAAGTTTTTCAACAATTTCATCAACATCCAGTGAATCAAAGTAAATCATCCAGGATGAAAATTCGGAAACTGTTTATCTCATCAAATTCGTATTATACATTGGCGAACTTGGCAAAGGACGATCAAACAGCAGACAGTTCAACAACATTAGCATCTCAAATGTTTCTCAATTCTATTTTTATACATATTAATGTATCAAAATATAATTGATATTCAACATGGGGAAATGTAGCGTAAGCTAACTGACATTTGAGATTCAAACAGAATCTTTCTTTCTTGGTTTTCTATCTTTCAAACAGTAAAGTTTTATTAAAATTAAAAAATGTGATTTTAAGTGATTTAAAATAAAATTAAATGGCGTAACATATTTAAATATAGTTATTAATCATGCAGGCGTATATTATTATTGAAGTTCGGCGTTTAAAATACATATTTATATAAGTTTTGGCGTTTTTTTATTAAAATAAATATTTAAGGTTCATCATCTTAGGTGTGAATTTCATCATCCCTAATGTCCTTATTTATTTATTATGGCGTATTATTATTTTATTATGGCGTATAAATTTCATCATTAAAATGCTTAAAAAGAATAATAATTAAGCATAAAGTTTACTACGACTGGATTTCACACATCAGGATTCAAAAGATCCAGTGAACAACAACAAAAGATCCAGAATCGTCATTTTTCATCGTCAATTTTATATTGTTTTGAATTTTCTGCTACATAGTATATCTGCACTTTGGCAGCACCATCTGCATTTTAGGGTGTTTTAGGTTTAGGTCTGAATATACTAATTGCTCATTATCAGATTGGGTTTAATCCTCAAATAAGAAATTGATTAAGAAAATAATTATTCAATTCAAATACCTATTTTTAAAGTAAGTAAAGGGAAACAAACAAAAATATTAATTTTCAAGCTGAAAAAAAGAAGTAAACAAATCGTTGCTAGGCAACCATAAATCCATCAAAACAAAAAAGATAAACATAAAGAATGACAAAAAAATTTCGTCGAAGGTAAAAATTAATAATTTAATTTAAATCAAAAGTTAATTGAAATTTAATCAAAGTGAAAAAAATCAGTACCTAATTAAAAAGTCAGAAAATGTCGTTATTTAAAATTATTAAACAATTCACATATCAGTGTCCGGACAACAATGAAAATTACGATTCATATTCACTTACTTGTTCACGCTTGAATGCAAATAATGAACAGCAGAAGGATTGTGTTATTATTACATCACATTCGGGTTACATTTCAATTTTACAGCCTTCAATTAGTGATGATAGGGAAGCGAGTAATCAGCAGGCAATTGTCGACGAGCATCATCCACATATCGTGTATGAAGCGAAACTTAATGAACCAATTCTTGGTGTATTATGTGGGAATTTTATTCAATAGTGAGTTGAATTTTCATTTTTGAAATGAATGAAAATTGTTTAAATGGAAAATTTTTGTTTAATTTTGTACAGTACACAAAAGCAGGATCGACAAAATATGGTTGCTATATTACATCCGAATAAGCTTGCAATATATTCGCTTGTGACATCAGAGGGATTTGTTGAGCAAGGTAAATAAATAAAATATCATTGTCTTTCTAGCGGCGCAAAGCTCACCTCAAATATTTACAATTGTCTCGAGTGGATATTAATAAAAAGGAGATGGACAAAAAGTAATGAATGAGGGTGGATGATTGAAGTGCTCTTTGAAAATTTACAAAAACACTCAAAATTTACGAGAACGTTTTTGTACCCGAAATTGCTTCTTGTTTGCTTTTGAAGAATATTACAATTTTTTAAAAAAATAAATCTCTGACATTTTAGGTGAACAATCAAAATTGCAGCTGATACATCAGCATGAACTCAATAAGCCAACATTTACATTCTGTAAGGGAAATTTTGGAGGCGTAAAAGGGAAAGAGTTCATTTGTGTTATGTTTCTCGATGGATCATTAAAATTTTTCGAGCAGGATGGGATAAGTCAAAATTGCATATTGCAAGGCAGTAGAACAATTCCTACGTCCTTTGTTTATGTACCAAGAATTGATTGCTTTATGATTCTTGCTCCTAATTGGGATTTAGAATGTTATAGGTTTGTATTTGTGCTTTAATTTTTTAATAATATATACACAATTTATTTTGTTCATGAACATAAAACATGAGTTAAGCAGTACACAATTATTGTGCGAAAAGTATAAATAAACATGACTACACTTCATTTTCTACCTTTTTCACAGATATCTTACACTATCGGAAGCATTTGAACGTCGACTGAGTCCAATATGGTCTATGAATGTTGGTGAATATATTCTCGATATGAAAACACATCAAATCAGCAAGTACTGAGTATTTGATTTATTTAAAAATTTCAATTAATTTTCACATTCTTTGCCTTTTTAGTACGGAAGCTGTTGTCGTTTTACTTGGTGAAAACAACTTGATTTGCCTATCTGACTCTGGAAAGCTGAAATTTATCAAAAAATTGGACTACACACCAATTTCATTTTGTTAGTTTTCACATTTAAATTAATTAATTCAATTTAATTTAAGTTTTATATTTATTTGCAGGCACATTTACGGTTGGATGGTACTTTGGTATGGAAACTTTCCGCATACAGAAACTCAATTTTCTATTCAATTAAATTTGAAAAACCAATATTCCTGTTTAATTGACCTTTAATCTAATCGTTTTTAGAACCAGACTGTAAGTTGATGATTGCTGTCGCAACCGACAACGGATCTCTTTTAATCTATCAACATTCAACATTGGTTTGGTGTGCAGAATTACTAGATGAAACGATTGCAATAGAGCGTGGTAATTTTAATTGCTTTTCGGGTGCAATTGTCACATTGAATTCTACTGGAAAATTGACAATTGGCTATTTGGGATCAGAACCGCATATCTTCAAGGTTCCAGCATTGAACCTTTCAAAATTAGATTACGAAAAATCTAAATTGGAATTGGAAGAAATGGAAAAGGAAATAAATTCGAGCGTTGATAATTCTGGTAAGCGGTGTCACAAAGAAAAAATAATAAAGCTCACACTTTTCATTTTGTTTGGCTTGCAGATATTCCATACATTAACGCAACAGCGGAAAAGGATCTGGAAATTAAATCACGACTTGAATTTTCAGATCCAAATGATGGAACATTCATGCGACTTTGTGTAAAATTCATACCGCACATAAATCTTGAACAAACTCAACTTAATATAATGCACAATTCAGCATTTGCAATACCCAAAAGCAATTTCTTTTATAATGACTTGCAAGCTCATGAAAAACAATCATTTGAGACGGAAATTTATTTAAGCGAATCAGAAGTTAGTGAAATCTTTTCAAATGAAATTGCTATTGTCGTGACATTTATTAACAAACAAAGTATCGCTCGTATCCTAAAGCATACCATAGAAGTTCCATTAAGAAATATTGTGAAAGTTGTACAGCCGCAAAAAGATGGAATCTTTAAAGTGACATTGACATCCTCACCCATCGTTGATATTGCTCTGCTCTTTTCAGGTATGGAAAAAAACGAGGAAGCAATTAAAATTTTTTAATATAGAATACTTTATTTCAGACTTGACATTAGCGGAAGTTGGACAAGCAGTTGGTTTGAAAATTTTAAATTCTGAGAATCCTGTTACTGTTATATTAGCAAAATCATCAAATCGATACAGGTGAATGGTATTTTGGCTACTTATATTGATTTGGCAAACAACTAAGAACTCAATAGCTTCAAACGTCACTAATTAATTAATTTAATCATTAATAAACTCTTTCTATAAATCCTTTAATCAGATTACAATCAAACAGTCTAGTTAGTGTTGCATACATGCTAAATATAATGATAAATCGATTGACACAGGTAGTAGAGGAAACAGCCACAACATCAGTTGACCAAAAAAGCATCAAATCTATAACGGTGAAATCGATCCCATCATCAACTATAGAATACATGTTGTCATGTATTGAGAAGCATCACAATATGAGGAATGAAATGAAGGACGTTGTTGTAAGTTGGAATTAGGAACATAATCTTCTGAAAAATTGATAAGGCTTACTCAATTCTAATGCTTTTTATGTCCGACCCGCATTGTCCCTTTTTGTTGCGGCTTTTGTTAATTTTTTTGTCATGTTCCATTTTCTTTCTTTTCTTGTTCCCGTATCTATTATTGTTGCCATGTAGAACCCATAAAAGTGTCGAATCCTTTTTTCCATTGTCTCATTTTCTTGTGGGTCCGCAGACATTTTACGACCCGTCGTTATAATAATAGACTACAAAAAAAATAAAATCAAAGTTTTTTTTCTATAATAATAATAGGAAATGCTATCATCAAAGACCGTTGAGATGCGACTTTTCGAAAGGTGCTTTTTAATAAAAATGCAGGGTAAAACTTCTGCGAATACAATAGATGGAATTGAAATGCTTATGCGTGACACATATAATGAAATTTTGGCATTAAGTGGGAGATATAAAGCGATTAAAGGAAATCTATGCAGGTGAGATTAATTGTTCAATTTTATTATGAATTAATTAATGTATGAAACCTTAATGTGAGGTATCCTAATTAAATTTTATATGTTTAGATGAAAATTTTTATTATGGAATGCTAATCTGAAATTTCCAAGAATTTTTTCTGTAAGCTAATGAATGACAATTAAGGTGGAAAACTTATAGAAAATTAAATTGAATCACTGCTTTATGACTAGATTCCAATTATTAAGCTTAAAATAACAGTGAAAATTTCTCGATAGATTTAATGGAAAATTTATTCAACAAGACTTTTCAATTTATCTACTTCTATAATGGCCATTACCTCAGCATGAGGTAATTCTCGTTTGCGGTTAAGATACTTTCCTAGTGATGGAAGCATTCCAATATCACTTCGCAAATGCCACTTTATTAAATTGTTGTGAATTAATTTTCCATTTTATCTCATTTTATATTTCAGTAAACTCATGTAGTGATGGCATGTAGAAGGTCTCATTTTGATAGAAATTTATTCACTTGAAATGAGAACGTTTATCCTGTGGCCATTTTAATTTTATGAATTTAATTTAATGAAAATGAAGTGATTATTTGCATGAATGAAGCGCTATATTTACCCAGGGGTTGACACGTTCATCCAGAACAAAAGGATTTTTCATCCGATTTCATCATTTTTCATCCGAAACAATAGAAAATTTCATCCAGAACAATAGGATTTTTCATCCGGATGAAATCGTGTCACCCCCTGGATATTTACTTTATATGAATATTGAGTCAGTCCGACAATCAATTTTTGTCTGACATATTTTCAATGAAAGTGGATATACAATAAAATATGATATAAATTTATATTCATCCCAAACTCACATCTTGTCTTTCCACACAGAGTTCAAATACAACTGACATCGACAATTTATTTTATCCGTAAAGTGATTGAATATGCAGATTTACCGCAAAAAATTACCGAAAATTTATTGTGCATCATGCGACTGAGTTTAATAGATTTTCAAGAGCAGAGCTGGATTGAAGCATTGGCACCATATGTTGATTATCTTTATAATATGTATCAAGTCAAAGGGAATCAAAATCAATTTTATGACAATATAACATTCAGGAATGACAACTTTTCCTTAACGAGATTTTCAAAACAATTGAAGCATGTATTGTCAGTGCTTACAGATAGCTCTACGGATGATAAAAAAATAATGGAAAATGCCTTCATAATGGAAGAAAATGAAGCAACAACGAATGCTGATAATGATAGTGAATGGAGTTCAAAATTAAATCCATCACATGAAATTATGGCAAATGATAATGAATAATGAAACTGAATAAAGATAAGCTTGTGAAACATGTTGATTTAGTGTCTTGAATTTTATACAATACATGGTCATACAAAGATTACATCTTCTTTGTCAAAAGTAGATAATCACGATTAATTTCCAGGGTGTGGAACAGATCAAATTGATCAAAAATGATCAAAAATGTTCAAAAAGCTCAAAAAAGATCAAAAATGATCAAAAATCAATTTGATCAGTTCCACACCCTTGACTAATTTACAAAATTATTTTTTCAATATGGGAAATGTAGTGTTCATAAGGATCTAAATAAATTCATTTTTATTTCAAATCTGATAAATTTTAAGGTCCTAACTTTCAAAATTCCACAAAATTCTCAATTATCCCTTACAAATCAAATGGGAATTTTTAAAGTTCTTCAACCTAAATAAATTCATAAATTTTAATTATTCTCTATTGATCCTTAATAAAATTTCATCAATATTATAGTAACACTGCAGAAAGATTAAAATTTCATATCAGCTGCCATGCACCAATCATTTTTAAATCCTCAACATAAACTTTCTTGTTACATAATCTCTGCAAATAGGTATGCATAATGTTATGCATTACAAAGTGATATGAACCTTCTTTATAATTATATGAATACGAATATCTTTTCATATTATACATGAGTAAAACACCTTTCTTCTTATGCCACATAGTCTTCAACTCTTGTCAAGTATTAAAGAAAAGCTCTTTAAATCCTCTGAAATAGAAAATCCTTTCACAATTTCAATATGACAAGTTCAAGTTTCCATAGAATTTCTACATTATCATTAAATTACATTTAATACATCAATTAATTTGTTGGTAGATCTGATGATGTTTTTCATAGACATGTACATCTCTTTGAATGTACACTATTGAGTGAACAGAAAAGGCTGAAATGTTCTAAACGATGATGAAATTTCTGCAAATGAAGATGAATGGATGGAGAAGCATTGATGTGTAGTTTGAAACAAGTTTATGGGATGGGTTGAAAAACCTCAATTGTTAAATGTTTGCAGAGATGATAGAAGTAAATATTAAATTAAATTTTCTACTTAAACAGACACAGACGAATGGAATCGTTTCGATGTATAAAAGTAAGTGGAACAATGCTGTAGGTTAAAACTAAAACTCTTTGAGCGCAAATTTGTATTAAATATCTTGTTGTGCAATAAATCTTCATCTGCTTTCGAAGTGGGACAATTTGCTGATTTAATCTACTAAAATTTAGTTAAAATTGTTGATGCATGTAACATAAGTGAAACGAAATAAGCCCTTTTTACCATTTGTCTGTATTAAGATGATTAAATTTCCTTCTCAGTTTGCTTACTCTACTGTCCTGATATTTACAGTAATTAGACGAAATGCTTGGAGAAGTTTAAAAACTGCTGAGTCTTTCGTTGATAGAATTAGGTTTTGAGAAAGTATCTGTGAAAGTGGTCAAATGGAAAATTGGATTTTAGAGATGAATTTCCTCTGCTCATCCTTCCTTTGACGAGGCCGCAAAAACTCTCATCTGCTGTGCAGTAATTGAGTTAAATATTTCAAGCTTACTGTAGAAACTTTCTTGAGGTTTCTGGTGCATTTTTTTTTTCATTTTACTTTTTTTCACATTTTTTCCGGAATTTAATGATTGGGGCTCTCAACTGGAGTTATTAATTGGTACCGGAAAAAAAATTATTCAAACTTAAGAATCCAAATAAAAATGTATGGAAAAAAGAAAACTTGAATTTTTGAATTAAATCGAAACATCTCAAATCAAATATATTGTCTCAAATCTAGCTTACTCAGATCAAGATTTTTCAGTATGTTAATGATGATTATACAAAATTTTTCAATTTTTCACAATTTAACCCCTGAACTTGTCATTTACTTATAAACGCTGAAAAGGCGAACGACATTAAACCATGAAAAATATGAAATGCTGCATGACGACAGATAAAATTGAAAAAAAAAATATATATATAGAAAATAAAAAATTGTTTTCTACCAAAGACAAGCTATAGTCAGTAAATGTACAATATAAAAACAAGTTTAAAATAATTTAGCCAGTATATAGGCGCATTTCTTATGCTGAAGTTTTGTCCATGATCTAATCTATTTGTATAATTAGTTTAAAAACTAGATGAAAATCGAAAAGTGTACAAAAAGCCATTTCAAAATCATTCAATCCAATCAGTTCAGGCAAATGTGGTGAAAAGTTGTAGCAACAGCAAAATGGCATTTGAAATTATTTCACACTTGATTAAATTTGATTGGAATTTTTTTCTCTCCCTTCCATTTCTCCTTACAAATCTCCATTTATTTTCAATAATGATGTTGAAAGGATTGTATGCTGCAATCATGACCATAATAATGTTCCATGTTTATACGAAAGGAAGACAATTTATGCGAATATATTCAGCCTTTCTCTAATCAAATGAAAATCGTCGAAAGCAATTTTTCTAGTCAATGGTGTTAATAAAATCAGATCATGCGACTATTCAGTTCCTCTTTGAAATTAAACACGCATCTATGAATGTTTAGCGAGGAAGTATTCATTCGAGCGATGGTGAAAAGACATTTATCGCAATTTCTACATGACTTTTATTGGACAATAAATTCAACAATTTTATTTTATAGTATGTCTGCTATTGAACAGCAATTTGAGATTGGAATTTTGTTCACACTTATACGCACATGAATTCTCGTATTAAATAACTATCAATTTGATTCCTAAATGTGCTTTATACACCTCTTGGACAGACGAGATAAATTTAATTCTATATAATGTGGCACTATGGATTTGAACGGATCCAGGAGATGAATGTGTTTATTTATCTAAATTCTTTTATTTTTCATTTTTGTCACTAAATCATAAAATGATGCATAATTTGCTAAAAATATTGTAATACCTATTTGTAATTTTTTTCTCATTACAAGATTATAACCTAATAAAAAAACATGATGATAAATTTTAAAAAATTATATTTTCATCATTATTTATCATTAATATTTTAATAAACGTTTTTATTTTTTTATAAATTAAAATCATTTTAATATTTAAAATAAATAAAAGCTATTTTACCTAGTAGAAATTAGGTATTATTATAATTGATTTTTGATGACTTTTAAAAAATACATTATTTATTATTAGACCACATTTGGTGAACATTCAAATACATCACAGTAATATTAATTGAAATACTGACTGCCTTTTAAATTACTTTTAAACCGATTCAATTGTTTTAAATGGTGTGTGGTGCTTTATTACATCAGTTTGGAAAACAAAAAAAAAATTTAAATCGATAGCAACCAATTTTATCGTTATTGCTAACATTTAAAAACTTATTTCAAAACTCTCAAAAAATTCCATACCTCCATTTCGAATGTCAAGATCAACTGAGAAAAGTCTTAAAAAATAAATCCAATCTTCTTTAAGACACAATTAAATTTATAAATCATCATTATCTTAGGTTCTGAAATTGAAGTCTTTAAAAGGCTGTCGTAAAAGTCGATATTTTAATGCTATGAAGAAGAGAAACGAACGAAAGAAAAAGTAGACATAAAAGGCTCAAATGTCAATTCCATTTTATCGTTGTTTATTTTTTTCTTTACAAAGGAACGAGCGAAAAAAGTGTCCCCTTCATAGAGGATTTTTAATTTCCTTTTACATCCATAAACTTCTTTTCCTCAATTCCATTCTCATCTTTTTTTGTTGAGTTCTGTACTTTCATTCGTTATCATTTCCCATTGTTTGTCATTCAGATTTATGCTTTTTCTCTTTCCTTTTTTGTTTCCTCTTCTTTAAGTCTATATTCCAAGAAGGTTGTGCTATTAGTTGAATTTTGACAACTTTTTCAGAAAAGATGTCAGATGGAAATTTCATTTGTGGGATTTCTTATTCAATTTAGGCTCTAATAAAAATGAATTTCTAGTTAAGTATAGTATATTAAGTTAATGCGCCTTTCAATGTAAATTTATGTTGTCATTTCTTCTAACTATGTTTCCTGCCAACTTTAAATTGACTGTCTTTCATTTCATGACAAAAATGAGAAAAAAATTTACTTGAAAAGAGATCAACTCAAGTAGAAAATGACATGAAAAAATGTTGATTTTTGATCTTATTGAAATTCTACTCTATTTTCATCTACTCGCTGTTCATTTGTGGTGAATTCGAGGCAAAAATAACGTGCTTACTCCAAAGAGCTTTACAATTATTTTTTTCCACTATTGAAATTGTTGAGGAAGTGTGAGAGAATATCAAGGAATGGTTGGAAAACATAATGAAAGAGATCACAACGCCACAAATAACTGAATAGAATGCTTGATTCTGAAAGCACTTTTGAAAGGAGATTTTCTATGTCTTATTCCGACAGTGTAGTATTAAGCAGTCTCGAACAAATAATTTTAAAAGTGTTGAAGCAAATTGCAGAAAAAAACTTTATTATAAAATCTTAAGCGATTGAAGATATTTTCATTGTTCAGGATTGAATTTTGGTCATGCACTGTTGGAATTTTTATCCATGATAAAGAACTCTATTGAATAAATTTATTGAACTCAGCGTGATAAAACCATCGTTAAAATAATAATATTTACCGCTAGATAATTCTCATCTATCTACAGATTATTGGTTTTTTCATCTCTTCTTAATACTTTCACTTCTGTTTTATTTTTCTCCCACTGAATCTTCATCTATATGTTGCTCGTTCTTTCAATTATTTTTTCCATATTATCGACAACATAGAGCGAACAACAGAAAAAAATATAAGAACAATAACTGAAAAGCCATAAATTATGGAAGTACAAGAAAAAAAGAAAATAATAGGGAATGGAAGAATTCATCATAATTAAAGATGAATAATAAAAAACTTTCTTTCCACTTCCTCATAATAGGATTTTGAAGAGGCAACAGCAGAAAGTTATTTTCTACAAGCTTTTCATAAAAAATATGAAAGCAGCACAAAAATGACATCAAACTTGAAGAGAGAAAAGAATTTCTATTAAAAAAAAGTTTCAGGAACTTCCATTGAAATGAGCAAGAATCGAGAATGTGAAAAACCTCAATGGATCTTTTTTCACACTACTTGATGGGATAAATTTTAGTATTCAAAACGATGATAAAGTAAACATTACATGAAAGAAATTGAAGGTAAAAAGCATCACATATATGAATAAAAATCGATTTTTCTTTGTGTACGGCATCAAATATTTCCTTTTTGTAAACATAAATGATTTCCTTGTTCTCATAATATTGTAGCATCTCATGAGATATTTGAACTAGATCGTAAGGAAGTTATTGATGATATTGATCAAAAATGCTTATTTTATAAAATAAGACGACGAACTTCAAGTTCCAAAAATCAATAATTATTGAATATTGTTTTACCAAATAAATCTTGAAAAAGTCATAAAACCTTTTTCTATAAGTGCTTATGAATTCAAGATGAAATAAATTCTATTATTCAGACAAATCAATTGGTCACATTTTCTAAAGTGTACCCAAAAATATGATATAGAAAAAGGAAAATGGTTTATGAGATAAAAATTTCTTTGATAGCTTTTGATATTGATACTGTCTCAAGAAGGTTCGGTAATTTCTTATTATTACATCTATTCTATAAATTCTAAACTGTTTATCCCAAAAAAATAAAAGAAATTTTGTACCATATGGTAACATATATGAGAGCTTTTTTGTCAGGAAGCAGGCGTGCGCAACGACATAACGTTTAAGTACATAAATGAGAAAGCTTTTAAGGAAAAATTCCTCGCTTCCGATTTCCAATAAATTACCACATGTTTCTATATATAGCATACATCAACGCTCTTTCACTTGACAGCTTTTCATCCCTAGAATGACATTAAGTAGACTTATTACATGACGAACAAGGATAGAATGGAATTTTTACGACATTATTTTATATTCTCCTGTTAGCTCAAATGAAAATGAAAAATTTACTATGATGAATTTTCTATTGCTTCATCTGTTTCCTGCATGTATGTGCTTAAAAATCTCTAAAAAGAACTTCTTCGATCAACATTATTGCTTGATGGAAAAAATCTTTGAGGGATCAGTTTGGTTTCATTTATTTTGTGATCAATTGGAGTAGTTTTGTATTCAAAATGGAATTTGTTTTGACACTAAAAATTATGCGAAATATCGCAACACTCTTGCTAACAAAGGATGACTCTGACATTGCCATCTATAAAAGGCTTTATAATTCATAAAAAGTCACATCGTTTTGACAGTGATACAGTCACATATTGCTACTTTCCTACTTGTTTTTCTTTACTTCCCTTTCACTTCAGTTGAGTGTCATGTTATGTCACAATTTTTATTTTATCGCTCACTTTTTATGTCTTTCTTTCTTGCTTATGCTTTTCTCGTTCTTCTCTTCCCTTCAAAAGTTCTGTTTAAACAAACTCTTTCATACCACAAGAGTACATATATGAACATTATACGGGATTTAATATTATGAGAAAAAAGAAAATTCTTTCAATGAAATGGCAAGAAAAATTACAAGAAAGTCTTTCACCAACTTGAGTTCCTTTTCATGCTACAAGAAGCACAACTTTTGCATGTGAATTTTATTTTTTTCATGTATTTAGGATTTTAAAAATATTTTTCTTCAAATACTTGCCTTAAAAATTCTTTTCAACTTTTTTCTTTGATGTCAATATTTTTTTCTTAAAGTTCAAAGATTGATCCTTTACAGCATATATGCTTAAATAATTGTGTGATTTTCAAAAATAGATACGAAGATTGAATTTAAAAATAGAAATAAGTAAATCAAGTGGTTAGAGATGTTGTAGAATGGTATTACCAAAACTTCACAAAATAATGTACTCTCTATGAAAAACTGGTTAAGTGGAAACAATTTTTTCAGTTTACTGAAAACATTTTAAAAATCCACAAATCCCTCAAAACCTGAGGGAAATCAAACACTTTTATATTCAAAATACATACCAATACATACATACAATTTAGGTCACTTAGATATTTCAGTTCAATTCTGATAATTAAACCATGTCATATCCGATATGTTTTCTTTCCGAAAAATATTCACAAATGAAAATTTGTTTATTCTTGAATACAAAAATAAAACTAACCAGAGGAATTTGTGGTATTTATTTAAGGTAGAAAAATTGCTGAAAATTCTCACTAACATGAATTGTTTATGTCGACGACGCATATGTTTTAGTTTGCATCTGCAAAAAAAAAATTACTTCTCTAGAATATTTTTTAATTTTTTTTTTTTAATTTTTCTAGTTTTTTGAAAATAATCAAGAAATAATGTAAGAAAGAGAATTTATCATTCCTGAATGTTTATGAAGATTCAAATTTTTTATGCAGAACTTTAATTAAAAATTCTGGATATATTCATTCAATAACCTAATATAGACGAAGCTGCTTAAAATTTCATTACCGTAAACAAATTTTCCGGCAAATTTTCTCGTTTAGCTGAAATGAAATATTTGACAGAAGAATAATATTCTTGCATGATAAGTCAAAAAAAATTTTTTCGCAATCCTCATGTCTGTGGAAAAGAACAGAGGGATTTACAGCAGTAGAAAAGTAGAAATACAAATATGTATATAGCGAAAAATTTACTTACTCTACATTCACCCTCCATAACAATGGAAAACATAAAAATCGAGAAAAATAAAAAAGTACAAATAAATAACTGTCGACGATGTTTAATGTTCCAACATGAGGGAATATGAAAGTGGTATTTTTGGAGGTCGAAACGGTAGATGAATAATAGTATGCAACATTGGGATGTACCATTTAATGTAGCTCCTGTCACCATATTTTTTTATGAACATCCTCCCGTGACGATTCTACACTTATTCCTCCTACAGACAGATCACAAATTTGAGATCATTATGAGTATTTTATGACAGGATAAGAAAATCCATAAAGTATCACAGAACCAGTCTTAATGATTGCTTATAATCCCAAAAGGATTTCATGTTTTATTCGTCCTGCAATTAAGAAGAAAATTGTTTTCCACTTTCTCGTATCAACCACAAAAATACCCTCATCACTGACAAAAACAATGAATGAAATTGAATCGGGCTCATGAAAATCATAGAAAGCATTTGTACATTTCCTATTGTTGTTTCATTCTATTCAGCAGATTTTCGCACGTTCAGACTTAAATACTGAAATATTGATTTTTAGTTGATAATAATTTTGGTCTTCGAATTTAATGCGAAATTTAAAGTTAGTGAGATCAAATGCGCTTTCATGTTCTGAATTCAAGCAAAATCTTAAATCTGCATTTAACTTTTTTGTAAACGTTTATAAGAAGATTACATCGACATGTAATGAAACGTGTACAATTTGCACGAAAACAAAAATAACATGACAGCATGTACTGTATGTGTGGTTTGTGATGACAAAAAATCAATTTCTGTGATGGATTTTCTTGACAATCATATGGACAAAATCTACACTATCTCAATTAAATTCTCTCATTTTATATGGCATAAACGTATTTTTAATATTGCTTTAAAAATCTAGTTATTTGTAATATTCTTTCAAATCTTTAGCTTCTTTTTCGTCCAAAATTTTTGTGCCATACTCTGGCCAATTTTTTAACATTGACTTGCTCATCTTTCCAAACACGAATTTTTGGTACTTTTTGTGTTTATCACATTTACTAGCTATA
Source organism: Chironomus striatipennis (assembly GCA_026123125.1). NCBI lineage: Eukaryota > Metazoa > Arthropoda > Insecta > Diptera > Chironomidae > Chironomus > Chironomus striatipennis. The sequence goes on along the minus strand of CM047393.1, from coordinate 44,244,750 downwards.
ACCTGGTTTGTATCGAAATCCACATCAAGACATAAATTGTTACGCTTTGGTCCCCAAAAAATCTGCATTGTTTCAATATCGTATCGGAAGTATTGATTTCCCTGCTTATAATGACAATGTGCATACGTGAATCCATTTCCACGGAGTGCATTTTGTATGCAGTCTGAACGACCACGTATTTGTATATCGCGGAAATGTCGTAGAATGAAATATTGATATTCGTGTGGATGAACTATATTGGAATCACATTCTGCTATTTCAAGTCTTGATGATTCACCATAGTCAGAGTCGCCAGATATCTCTAAGCATGTATCATTTTTCTCATAAAGCCGAATCTAAAAATAAATTATAAAATTTATATCAAATCAGTAGTAAAAAATTAAATTCTTTATAGTATAAAGCATAAAAATTGTGAAAAGACTGAGATAAACCTTAATCCATTCATTCAAAATGATATACCAAAAATACCACATATATACACACTTTGGGTAGGTAATATCCGAAAAATAAATTTCAAATTTACTTACACCGCCCATAGCAAAATGTTGATACTCATGTACTGGATATCTTTCAAGCATATCCGGTGCCAGACGTTCAAAGAAGTAGGAAATTGGCAAACAGTTTAGAGACTTTTTCAATCTCAATTGTTCGATTATGTCCTCCTCATCCACACGAATTCTATTGTAACGTTCCGGATGTCTCGAATAAAGTGCTTCTTTATAATCTTCAAGCCAAATTTCAGCCACACGTTTATTATTTGACGCCTTAAAGTCAATTTCATTGTCATGTTTTTCGTGAGGGAATCTACGATACAAATGTGCTATGCGTGAGCAGGGATGTTCAAGTGTCATTCCACCACACAGATTAATTTTAAAGCTCATTTCAAGAAAATCAGCTCCGTGTGTAATTAATTCAAAGTCAGGTTTCAATTCCCAAAAAAACTTTTGACTAATTGCATAAGTTGATCCATAAATGACTGGTGTAAAGTATGGTTCATCAGGTTTCATTTCAGTATCCCTGGCATTCAATGGAATTCTTTGAGCATGAAAATGCCAATCAAAAACTGTACGTGCTGGATCTAGAGGCAAAATCTCATAATTATTTTTATTGATAATGTCGAGGGTTGGAATTGTGACCATTCGATAATTTTTTGCTATTGGTTCGAGTAGCGGTGGTAAATAATTATAGCCAACCTCAACGTGACAATCCATGAACAATAAAACATCAGCACTAGCAAGTCGTGCACCAGCCAAACGACTCCATATAACACCGGAATGTTCTTCCATTTCAATCATTTTTACTAAACCATCCCATCTTTTAACAGCTATATGATTTTCAAGCTTTTCATAATGTTTTCGTGAAACATCATTTACTAAAATAATTTCCTTCAAAAGCTCACGAGGCGTTCTATTGATGATGCTGTGAATGGTTCTTAATAATGTTGAGATATGTTCATCATAAAATGGAATGATAATTGAAACCTTTGGTAAGTCCTTAAAGTGCTTCTTTTTCTTGCATTCATCATTACGAAAATCAGGTATTGAACGGTCAAGTGCTATCATATCACTCACTAAAACATTATGTCCATTTTCTCGAACTAACATTTCTTCCAATTTAGGATCTTGTCCATCAATGTATGTATCAGCTAAAAGAAATCATAAGATTTTAATATAAATTTTCTTCACGAAAGTGCTCATGATAAATTGAAATATCGCTAATACATCAAAATATTCACGTACTTCCATGTTCACCATACCCTGTTCGTTTCTCATCTCTCCTAATGAGCTCATAATCATTCCAATCATGTAAAATTTGCGTATGATTTTTACGCCGAAAGTATGAGCTGAATGGCTCAATATAAATGTATGTTTTATCGATTGCCATAGGATCATTGGATGTTACTACAAATTTGTAAATGCCGACGATTAACATTATCAATATTATAATGCTCCACGTGACACATTTGTAAAGCAGGCTTCTTTTTCTTTTGATCTACAAGGAAAATTGATTTGAATTTATTTCCGATCATCATATCAAGTGATTACCTGTCGACAGAAAAAATCAAAGCGAATCAAAATCAACCCAAGAACCATTTTTTAAATATTAATTTTTAATTTATTTTTTATAACCAATCGCTAAGTTCCATCTGCTTTTGAGACTCAATTCCAACTAAATGTCGAATTTTATGAAATTCAAAAATTGAGAATAATCGAAAATGAATACACACATACACATGGAAGGTCGAGGCTGTTTGATCAGGTGTATCTTGTAGCATGTGTAATTATTTTTTATTTTTATTTTTCTAGTGTGGATGCGCTTTCATTTAAATTAGGTGATTAGTATTTTTGGGATGAAAATTCATCATTATTAATCATTGACTTTTAGAAACTGATTTTTTATTCAAAAGTAACGAAGCGTATGAAAAATTTCCGTTCAATTTAAAAATTTGAATTATTGTACTTAGGTATGAGAAAATATTCATTTGAATATTGTTATAAATTTATTATGATTTAAAGAAAAATAAATTTATATATTGATTTAAATTTGACCAAAAGTTTCATTTAGATCAGTTCATTTGAACAAACAACGACTTATCCCAAAACTTTATCTATCTGCAATTTAGATAAAATAATATCGTATGTTCGTATGTCATTAATTTGTCAATTTGCTTTTATTTCAATAATTGCATAAATGCATTTCAAGTCATGGTTACATATGTCAATTACTCATACGAATGAATGTTAAAACAAGTAAAATTGCTTTCCTAACAAATGAACTTCTGTTAAATAAGTAATGCTAGCCAATAAAACATTAATGAGGTTTAAAAGCTTTTCATTGTATGCGGAATCTTCAAGTTGACTTTTGAGCATTTTTCTTACTTAAAAATTGAGCATCAATTAGAGTCAACCTCATTAATGTTTCCATTATACTTTATTCATGTTGGTAACTCCAGAAATATTAAATACAATAGGTAAATGCAGCTGAGAGAATGAAAACCTCATTAATTTAATTATAGATAGTAATGAAAAGAAAATACTTTATTCTCTCTAAATAGGACTTCTGATGCAGGCAGAATTACTTTCAGAATTGCACTTTAGTGAATTAAAATTAAATTCTTGTGAATTGTATCTGTAAACATTTAACAAGATTTTTTGGCAATATCCAGAAACGGAATAGAGCTGCTTCATAACTAATAAATTGATAAAGCATACAAGCTCAATAAACCGCACACAATTCGTTAATGACACGTCGGCACAGTTGCTCATGTACATCAATTTAATTATGGCGTCAGATCTTCAATTAAGGCTGTAATGACTATCGTTACTGAATCTCTGTTGACTTTATAAAAATATAATACTGGTTGCAGAATGGCACATTATTATTATTATTATCATTGCTTTTGTGATTGAAGTGCAAAATGTCATGCTCTTGCTGCACTTCATTTGTTCCTCCTTAATTTGCATAAAAAGAAACAGGAAGAAAACTGATAAGAGAAAAGGGAGCAGACAGCGAAAAGTGCATCAGCTGCCATCAGGAAGAAAAAATTCAATTTCCTTGCGGAAAAAATACACCCAAGCGATATATTTTTCCTTCTTCTTCTTTATTCATTGTTGACTTGACATCATCACTTTGAAAAATCTTCTTTTTTTGCAAATAAAAGGCAAAATACTTTTCATTGTTACATTGTGTGATGATGACGATGAAGATGGCAGTGATATGCTCTGCAAATTTAATTCAGTGTTGAAAAAAAATCAGATTCATTCCTCAAGAAATTTGAAATTTAATCAGTGCATCTTATTCATTACTTACGTCTACAATATCTAACAAATTTCACTTCAAAATAAGATACATAAGCCACCCCTGAAAAACTTTTGAAAACCACAAAGAAAGAAAAATGTTTTTCTTATTTTTCCTTATTCAGCGTTCATTGTTATAAATACAACATCGTTATGCATGCATGCACTTTAAATATACATATATTCTTATACTATGATATTATGTATCATGCTGAGACATACAAAAGCGTTATTCCAACAGCTATTGAAATTTCTTCATCCATGCAAAGCGAAAAAATAAAGTTGTCAATTTCTTGTTATATCCCAGCAACAGTAAATTGAACTACATTGAGCTTTCTTGCTTCACTAAATATTCATTCAGTTAATGTTACATTCAATTTTATTTTTATTTATTTACACAATTTCAATGTAATACTATAATCGAAAGAGAAGATAGATGCATGAACTCAAATAAATCCGATTTATCTCATCACGATTCTTGTTAGCTGCATTTGAAGTAAAAACATTTTATTTTGGGTCAGGTTTAGGTTTTCATCGTATTTAAATGCGTTTAATCAACTAACAACATATAACTCAATATTACTCAAAAATTCATCTTACTTTTATTTGTATCCATGCATGGCGATTGGTTTAGTTAATCCGATTGGAAAAATGAATATTCGTGTAAGTGAAAAGGATAAATGAAATATTCATGAATGAGAAAGTAAAGTAGCACTTTCTTCTTTTTATTCGCTCCTTTTCCTCTCTTTATTTAATTACTTGATGGATTTTGTTAAACCACGAACCACTTTAGGGCTCATTTAAGACTGATATACGCATGCAACAAACACACATCACACAAATTGGTTTTCGCTTTCTATGCTTAATTTTCTCTACACGAAAAATTGAGAATGAGGAAATAAAAGAAGAATGATTTAGAAGCGATCAAGGACGAAATCATGAAAGATAAATGTATTCGATTAATGATGAAGATAAATTTGATATTAAAGGCCAAATTGCTTGTCTAAATAACAAAAATACGAGGAATGATAAGTTAGAGTGACTTGAAGATTTTCTGGTATTGAATATTTTATGAAGTTTCAAACAATTAATTTTAGATTCTACAATGAACTCTGATTCATGATTGAGAATATTTGAAAACTAAAAAAATGTCTTGAATCATTAAAAATGCTTGAAAATAATATAAGAAAACCTAATCTTAAATTGTATATGGCTGTGTTTGAATTATACATATATTGACACAAGAGTATATCAATCTAAAATAGACATAATGATCTCTAGACAAACATATTTCATTGCTAAGATGCTTGATAATGAAATAAGAACATCAGCTATCAAATTAAATATTGAATCGAAATAAATTTCCTTTTTATACAAAAAGTTAAAGAAGAAAACTTCCAAAATACGAGAGAGAATAAGAATGATAATAGCCGAAAAAAAGTTTATTTTTCTCCATTTATGTCGATCTAGTGAATAATTAATTTAATCAGTGACCTGAGCAATAATAGCCTAGCTCATTCAAAGTCTAAAAGAAAAAAAAAATCAGTCGGTAAATGTTTCAGGCATTTTCTCGTTCATGCTTATAATTTCTTCAATATATTTAACTCACTGAAGAAAAGTTTGAGTTTAAGTGTGTGTGGGGGTTTCTGTTACTTTGATAAAAATATAGACAGATGATACTGATTGATTGCTTGATTGCTTCTGCTAACTCCTCTCATTTTAAAGACGTTCCATTCTTGGAAGTGAAAGTTTGTTGATTGAGACGATAAAGCTCTTTAAAAGTTTTAAAGATGTTCAAAGTCTGATGTAAAATAACCTCGAATTTGTTGGAATTGGAAATCCTCTGTGTTTACCAAAACTAAATAATACTTCTGTTTTGATTTATTCTGAACCAACAATTTCAATTTGACAAGCTTTATCGACATCACGTAACACAATTCCAATAGTTTCTGAACATGTATGCCATATTTAAACTCGAGTTTTCATTTTTGCAATAATGAGCTTAAGAATCACTTTGGTAATGTTATTTTGTAAAAGAAAATTTTAAGATTTCTTCAAAAAACAAGGAACTGTAAAGTGTCTCTTAATAAATAAACAATAACTTTATTAGTCACAGTTTTCATTGCCAACAATTCGCTTATTTTCTTTGAAACATTAAAAATATTTTACGATTGAAACGTTGAAGTTGCTACTGCTTGTAAATTTAATTCTCCAAGTTAATGTGTCTATATATGTAAAATATTCCACACGGAAGAAAGTATACATATGCAATGAGAATGAAAATCAGTTTTACTTATTCAGAAACATATTTTTCAATATAATAGAAATTTACAAGCTTACAGCATTCGTGCATAAAATGTAAATTTTTCTTCCATATGCTTTCAATTGTTTATTCACATCATGGCATTTAAGTAGATATTTCAAATAGAGCTTTTAGCTTTTAAGAAAGAAAAAATACTTTACGTTCCATTAGTTATTCTTTTTCTGCCATGTTGACATTCAAAGTTTTTCTTTTTTATAGCAACAACAAGCTAGTTTATTCTATTTCATCACTCATTCCGTTACTAAATGTAAATAATTTTTTGGCGTTGTTGAGATTCTGAAAGCTTCACGAAAATATTTTCACTTTGCAAAACGTCAAGTTTACTTTGATTTGCATTAAATTATATTTCTCAAAACTTATTAACTCGTTTTCTTTCGAGTTGATTAAATTTTTTGACAATGAATTGTTAACCTTTCTTAATTCTTCTAATCGTTTGTAAATTTTAATATGGAGTTATTTAATTACGCTGAAAAAAAATTAATGATCCTACAAACCATATACTGTTTGCGGTTTTTATCATAGCTTACTCTTTCGAATTCAAATATTTTTCCTGATATTTCTTGAAAAAAATTAGAAAAAAGCTATTCGAAAAAAAAATAAATAAAAAATAAAAAAAAATCGTATCATATCAATGGCACCATACCTTCGGGATTATTAACAAATAACTCTAACCCTTTTGAATTTCCAATCCAAACATCCTGTAAAAAATGCATTTCAAAATTCTATTTACTCACTTCTGTTTAGAAAATAATCTTTTTATAGTTCATTTGGAAATATACTGATAGTTTAAAAAGTATATTTGCATGCAAATATCCAACGATTTAAAGCGTACAATAAGCAACCAAATACTAAGCTTCTGGATTGCTTTATTCAATTGAGTTTTCATTGATTCTGGCACAAAAGAAGAGAGAAAAAATTCTATGAGCACTTTTTGTGAATAAATCTAATCACGAGGAGATTTTTTCTTCTATTTATTTACTAAAAAAGAGTTTGTACACGAAGGCATAAAATAACATTGACATAAAATACCGATAATCTTATAGAAGCTCTAAGCCATGATGATTTGCTTAATGTGAGCATTGAATGTAATTGAGAGAGGGGATGAATCTGAATGAAAATGTGTGTCTTTTACCAAAGGGAGGGTTTTTTTGTGTATCGAATGTTAAAGATATATGGCAGAATCAGCATTAGCAATAATTTGAAGGCTGCACAGTGTGCGATAATAACACACAATATAAATCGCATCACAATAAATTTTTGTTTCTTATTTCTTTCCATTTTTAGACTTTATACTCTCGGTAGATGTTAAAAGAACAAGTCGTATGTCGTATCATTTTCCATATGATTAGATTTGATTTTCCTCCCTTGATTTTCTTCACTTGTTTACAATAAAATAAATTTCAGTTTAGAACATTTTTTATTACTTTACTTTATAGATTGAATAATTTTGGTAGATTAGTTCAATTACATTTACTAAAGTGTTCGATTCAAAAATGATTTTGCAACCATTTAAATATTAGCAAATAAAAATTCTACAATTAGGTTTGGGCCGTTTGCTTTGTACGATGCGCAAAAAACAAACTTTTTTCTTTTGTTTGTTCTGTTACAAAATCCTAGACCCCTTTCTCCCTCAAAAAATCACGTACTAAGTGAACAGTCCCTTTAGAAAAACAATCAAAAAGATGAAAAATGGGTTTTGTTATGAAAATTCGACTAAAAAATGAAGAAATGAAAATATGTAAAGATTATTGTACTATGAAAAAATCATAAGCAGTAACGAAAGTACTGATGAAAAAGTAGAAATTCATATATTTTCATGACTGAAAATGAGATGAAAGAGGAAAAAGAAAATGAAGAAATTTCAATCATGAACAATGAATGAATTGCTTGTGTTCTATGAAAAAGAATTTTTATAAAAAAATATTTCATAATAAATTTTCACAAAAGTTCTCTTGTTTTATCGAAGCTTAACAGCTTCTCACAGCATCTCTTAAATTGAAAACATAATTTATTCTGACGTAAATATTCTATGAAATTCTGCAAACATTCTCATGATAATTCCATTATAAATTATGAATATTCACTTATGCATAGCATTAAGCTTTATATTAATGATTTAAACTAACTTTTTTTTGTATAAAAACTATTTAATATATAAATCATGCTTTTGTTCAACGAAGGATGAACTCACATGATACTAACGAACTGCATAAGTCTTTTTTTACTCACCATTTATTATAGGTTTGTCATCAAATTACATGAATAAATTGATATTTTTTTCAAACCAGTGATATTACTATCATGTTATAGCAGCGCATGCAGAATTTTCTCAAAACATTTACATAGCGAACCAACAATATTCGGTCTGTAAAAAAATTGATTTCAAGCTATTTAAAAAATGGGAATTGTTGAGTTCAAAAGCTATACAATTTCAAGAGTTCATAAATTATCTGATGTTTCTGATAGCTGTTACAATTTAATAATAAGCAATTTTATGATAATTTATTGCTTCATAAAATTAAATTTTATTTAGAAGACATGAAGAAATACATTAGAGATATATTGTAGCACTATCAGGAACGTAAAATTTTCAAAATCGTAAATTTATTCATATCATATGTGTATATACAACTTAGTATTCAACTGTCATGTGCCAAAAATTAGGCAACAAGAAACTATAAAAAGCAGACTGTAAACAAAATGTTACGATGCAATAAAAATGAAACTTAGTGAAAAGATTTTTTTTTCATTCTTCTGTTTCTGATGCTTGCATGTTAAGTATTGATTTTAGGAGACGATGTGAGCTCATTATGGAGGAAAATATTTTAATGAGTACCGAATTTTTTTTAATATTCTTATGTGCTTGCATAAAAAACTCTTTTCAGAACCACTAATGAATCCTTTGTAAGATTATGTCAAAGGAAGCATTCAGTTTACAGAATACATGCATTTAGAAGTGTATCAACATACAGAAAATATCGTTTCAATTATTTTACAAAGCATGACAATTAACCTTAATTAGTAAAATTCTTGGCAATATGAAATAAGATGAAGACATCATCTATAAACAATGCACTAATGAAATAAATAAAGCATACAGCATTGTATCTTAATTTAGATTAAAATGATTCAATTTGAAGAATACTTTGTGGTTCTCTTAATGGGTATCTCCTCAAGTCGAGTACTTTATGTAATCACTCAAATCAAGTGCCTCATTTCATTAAAATTTATTTGGTTAAAGTCTCAATCTCATTGCCTCAAAGGAAAAATCTTCCAAACCTCAAAACTTTATCAAAATAGATCTTGCATAATAATTTCTTCTTCATATTTTGGAAGCTTTAAAACGAGAAAGCCTTCCAATAATCAAATCCTCCGAAAAAAAAGAAGCTTTTCCTACACATTTTCATTTTGGCATAGACAAATCGATCTCAACCAGAGAAACTAAAGGAAACAAAGTTTATATGAAAATCAATAAGTTTCCGCATACATTATGTACGAATGATTTCAGTCGCTGGAATGAAGAGAACTTTTGAAATAATTTCATTTTGTACTGTCTGCGAAAGGGGAAGAACTTGAAAGCTCAAAAACATGCGCAACTATTTTTTTTCAAGTTCAATAAATGTTATTCCTCACTTCCAGTCGGTTAGCTTTTCTCCGGTCTGTCTAAGCTTTCGTAAAAATATAAAAAAAAATTCAGTTTCGCGAAAGAAGTCCACAGAGGCAGAAGCTTCAAATTTTTGTGTGATTTGTTGTTTTGTGAAGTTGCAATATATTAAAAGAAAATAAAAGTAATATTATTGTGTTATTGAATGACTGAACATCATTAGAATACAGCACGTTGCACGACAGTTTTTCTTTATATCTGAAAATTCCTTTTAAAGTTTCCTCATTAGGATTTTTTCCAATCGATTTCTCTACTCAACAAAAAAAATAGTAAAATATTCTCTTCTTATTTTCTCTTATTCCCTTTTAATCTTTCATTCTCGTGTGGAAAAGATAAAATTTTTCATAAATAGTAGAAAATTTCCCCTTCAAATGAGAGAAATGAAAATTCACATGAGAGTAATTTCATTATGAAATTGAGAGAGCGAGGAAAGTTTACATGAAAATAGGAAAAAGGCGCTTGCGTGTATTATATAACACGAGAAATTGTGGAAATCTACAATTTTGTGTCAATAGATGTACAGAAAAAGTAGAGAAAGAAGAAAGTTTTTGATCACATTTTCGCATTGACATCGTACACATTCTAGCGTGTGTTACACTTTCGTGCAGATTTATTTTATCATAGAAAAGGATTGAAGATACAAAAGAAATTAAAGAAGAAAGTTTGATATTATTTTTTTACAAACGTCTTTCTTCACTGTATTTTTATTTTAGTCATTCACATCGAGAGTTTAAAAGCAATAGAAATTGAACTTAAAGGAATTTTTAATCAAAAAAAAAAATACACAAAAAAGTTATAAAAAAAAAATTATTGAAAAGAAAGAATTTCTAGTGTTTATTTATTCAACATACCAAAAAGTTATACCTAAAGAAAGAATTTAAAAAAATTAATAAAACAAAGTTGTTTAATTGTTGTACAATATTATTCTATAAGGTAAGACATAAATAAAAGGAATTGTCTGTTGTCTTAGTTTATGTACATTATTGTATGTTTTTGGTGTGACGTTTTCTGTGTTATATTTGTTATTGATTTTTTTAACACACAATATGATATCAATTAGTCGGAAATTAATTATGAATAGAGACAAAAATAATTAGTGATGGATGGCTATTAAAATTCAATAAACAACCCCACAAAAAATATTAACATGAAATATTTTTTTTATATTTTTTAATAAACGTCATATATTATAACAATGAGCATTTTCATGATTTTAAAAAGATTTTTTGCTGCTTTATTCTGTAAAGGCAAATGTAATCATTCTAAACAGAAAAAGTTTAGAATCATAATTTTAAGTCGAATCATGTTTTCATTAATTTCTTTTTATTCTTTTCAATATCCATAAAATATGAAATTTGTCACAAATATTTTCAATCCAGTCTGTGCACAATTTGAATCCCAAACAAATTAAATTTATTATGGATATTGCAATATGCCATCAATTTATGCAAACAAAATAAAATCAAAAGAATTCGTAACGATTTTTCATAAAAGTGATTACGAATCATGAAATTCCAATTAAAAGTTTCAATGATTGATTAAAAATCGAAATCGACATCAAAATGGATTTTTTAATAAATTTTCCATTTACTCAATATCAATCGCTAAAAGCAAAATGAATAACGAGAAAAAAGAATTAAGACCAATTAAATATCACGGATTGACCTTATCGGATTTCATTAATGATTTTTATTCGTATTTTCAAACTTTTTATTGTATTAATCATGTGATCAATATTACACAATACATACAATGTGACTGATAATTTTAAAATCCTGAAGACAGCTGTCCCAAATGATTTTTGAAGATATTTGTAGTATATTTTTAGTCATCACGAACATTTTTAAATTTTCATAAAAAAAATTAGTTGAGTAATAAAAATTGCGAGGGTTTTTCCAAAAATACAAACATATAAAAACTGGATTTAAATAATAAAACGGGTTGTAATAAGTATGAAAAAACTTTTATGTGAGCAAAAATTGTCACCAAAAAGATAAACTTATCTAACCATGTAAAGTTGTTGTTGACATGAACAAAGTTTCATCTATCTAAAAAATTTAACAAAATGCAAAATTGTTTCAAATGGTCAGAGGAAATTCTATACATGTAGTATAGTTAAAATTTCGTAATTTGATTTCTTACCTGAAAAAGTTTTGGAACTTTACAATGACATTTAAATTAAATTAGATTTTTTAGACTGTCGAAAATAGTTTAGGATATGGTAAAATTTTTATTCATATTTAAATACCTCTAAACATTTTCAATCTACGTGACTTTTCCTCAACTGTCAACTAAAAAATAATCAAATTTCTCACTTCATTCTTGGCATTTAAATTTTTCTGCGCCCATAACAAAAATTGAAGGAGTAATGTAACAAAGAAGTTGCTTTATATTATCATCTACAATTTTCTAGCGAGAAATTTTATGTTATGTAATATGCTTTGTAATTGAAACATGAGGATTGTGTCCTTATTTAAAAACATCTTCATGAAGACTTCTTCTCTTGCTCTTTATGAAAAATTGTTCTTAATAGAATTCATGTGAAAAAAAAAAAATGACTGATTTTGTCAGAATTTAAAAGGCTTTTCTAAAAAAACGAAAATCAAAATAGCCTTTTAAATCCTAAAAAGCTATTTGAAATAAATTTGTTTTTCTGTAGAAAGTCGTTGAAAATTTAGTTAGTATTGAGTTTTTCTTATTAGAAATTCATTTCGATTTAAAAAAATTAAGATTATTTTTTGTTTAATTTCACAACAATTTCCAAAAAAAATATGTTCATTTATTCTTAAAAAAATAATTTAATGCTTATTATTTTGAAATAAAAATAATAATAACTTATATGATTCATTTTGTTAATTATATAATGACTGGTATATTCAATTTTCACTTACATATAACATATTCAAAAGAAAAACAAAAAAAAAAATTAACGGCAAACGAAAAACATGCGATGTTGCCAAATTTTACATTTTCTTTCTACACCCACAGAAGTATAGCTCAGAGTCATATCCAAAAAATATCTTCCGTATTGACAAAAACAAAATAAAAAAAATCACAAAAAGAAGTGAGAAGAGAAAAAATTTTTGCAACTCATGTAAATTGAAATCTAAAGCAATTAAAAAGTTGTGAAAGTGAATTAAGAAAGTTCTCAAGTGTATTAATATTCTAATTACTGAAATTCAATAAAGCAATTGTGAGTAATTTTAATGAAATTCAAATACGTGCAGAAAAATTTATCGACAAATGAGACCATATAAACAATAAAAATCAATAAATATGGGAAGATTGTTCATTCTGCGGTGAATGATGAAGTTCATGCATGAGTCATACTGAATAATTGATTATTCTAAATTGAATTATTTTTCAATGCTAAGTCGTAGTAAAAATTCACATATTTTCTAGTTTCTGCAATGTAATATCTCATTTATATGCAAAAAACATTACAACTTACATGAAAACAAAGTGTGAATTAATTAAAAGAAGGCCAAAAATCGCTGCTAATCAGTTCAATCAATTAAAAATATCATGCAATATCTCGCATAAGTTAGCTCTTTAATTCAATGTGATGCCTGAGGAAGGCTGTCATAAAAGAAAAAGTGAGAAAGGAACAGAAAAAATCATGTAAAATCCTCGCCTCGAATGTGAACGAAAAAAAAGGAAGAAAAAAGGGAAAAATCGATAACTTTGAGGTTGAAAATGCTTTCTCGTGTGCTGCTCGCCTTTCTTCACACGAGGATGGTAAAGGAGGCAATTTTTTTCCCCACAAAACAGTAAAAAATTTATTTATAAAACTAGTTCTGAAGAGAGCTTTGGGAACTTTTTTTTGTTTTCCTTCGTATTCTTTTGAAAGTTTAATAACTGCTTAATAAACCAAAAACTTTCACTACACCTTAATGCCATGTGTATATTTCTATTTACCTCTATCTATCCATTGTATCATATCTGTTTCATTCGTATGTTTATGGAAAAGGAAATTGTATACTACTTATGACAGTAAACGATGACATGGTGGTGATATTCAACTAAGTAACAGTGCATGAACATTTTTCTATGTGAAAAACGATTGATTTTTGTTTGATTCACGTGTAAATACCATTAATAATTGAAGTTATCATTCCACCACATCTTGATCTGCTTCACTAAGACTACTAAAGCAGACCAACCTAGTAAAAATTTCATACCTTATTTTTGCTTTATTTATATCCTAGACAGACAATAGAAGTTGATTGAAATATCAAGATTTACTTAATTTGATGATAATGAACTGGTCACGAAAGTGTCTAAATGTCATTTGCAAAAGTCTTCTTATTTTTAAAACTGTCACAGTCTAGACTGTAATCTGTGAATTACTTCTTTACATTGGAACTTTGCACCATATGTACAACTCAGTCAACTATTTCAATAGCTCTAAAAGAGCATAAAAGTTAATTGAATTTACAAGTTTTTTAATCTGAAACTTTTTCTTTTAGATTCTAAATTAAAAATATTCAAAGTAATGTTTATGAAGTTTTTTCAAAGTAAAAATTATTTTAATTAAAGTTCTCTTAAACAAGATATTGAAAAGCATTTACAAAGTTTTGAATTGCATCAACCTTATTTAATGTGAATTAATGCCTTACAAAATTAAAAAATCAACTTTGTCAATATTTACTGATCGAGTGTTCGACAATAAAGAACGTGCCTTCATTGATTGTGGGAAATATCCCGCAGGTGAAATGAGAACGGAGACGGAAAAATTTACTAGTTTGTTACTATATTATCAAGATTGCGTATTTTTATGAATCGTTAAGGAGCAAATTGAAAATCGATTTTGCGGAAATTCTGCTTGAGCTTTCCCTTCTATTTTGGCACTAGTTTGACTTAGTAATTAGGCAGCGAAAAAGCCGCGGTGGCCGAGTGGTTAGAGTGTCGGCCTCCTATGTCAACGACCTGGGTTCGATCCTAGGGAAATTCTAGTCGGATCTGGTGCTTTTTCGCTGCTTCTAGTCTGGCAGCTCGGTTTGTGTCGTCGCGAAACACAAATTTTGCTAGGTACATTACATTGATATACCCTAGGTCAATGTAATTGTGCAGAGCTTGCAGAAAGCATTCGCCATATCTATGGCAAAAAAAAAACACAAATCGTCATTTTATGACAAAAAAAAACAACACAAAATCCATCGATGTCAACGCATCAAAAAGGCAATAAAATCTTCGCCAAAAAAGCAACATTTAAGATGAATAAGCTGCTGCTTGAACTCTTAAAATTAATATTTATAAATTTATATATTTGTAATTATTATGAAAAGCAAAATAAAAAATAACATTTTTTAAAAAAAAAAAATGACTTAGTAATTTTAAAGATTTTGAGTGTTTTCCGAATATTTGTAGAACTAATAAAATTTTAAGAATCAAGTAAAGAAAAAATTTCACTACTGAAACACGGAAATAACGAAACTAAATTAACAATTCGTTCTGAAATCAGTCGACTTATTTGACTTTCTGATTTTATTTAAATTTTTCTCGTCCTTCTATTAAATCATCTTCTATAAACATGGGAGAAAATGATGATTACATAAAAATTTATGCTTTCGTAATGGAAATTGTAAGAATAATTGGCATTAGGGAGGGCTGATGATGATGATAGAAATAGAAGAACAAGTATGAAAATCATTCATTAAATGATGTCTATAACGGATATTGAATTTTTGATCGAAAATTTAAATAGACTTAAATTTGTTTCGATAAGAAAATTTAAGCTTGTGGAAATTGCAAAAGTGGAAAATAAATTTATGGGCGAATCATTCTCATTATCTTGCTTGCTAAAACGTTAACAAAATTGACAACGAAAGCTTTTTGTTGATTCCTAGTCAGTATTCATTGTTCGTAATAAAATATTCAAACATTTTCTATCAAATTGCTTATCCATGTTCGAATTAAATCAGGAAAATCGTAGCAAACTGTTTATTGTGCAAAATCATCGATTTTTTTTGTCAATTTTAATATTTTGTGAGCCATTCTTGTTGTTGGTTACAGAAATAATGATCCAATTGATTTGATGTTTTGTGTATTTTAAGTAATTTAATTAAATTTAAATTTTTGAAACTGTCTAAATCTTAAACTTTTTTTTTCTTCTAGATTCTATCGCTTCTTCAAAACCAAATCTCTTCTCAACGTGCTGTAAAACATAAGTTTTATATATAAAACGTGCATTTAATCACAAAAAATTCTACAAAAACAAAAAATCCAATCAGTTTTATTGTAAAGAAAGCAAAGTAAAAAAAAGCAAGTCAGCAAAATGGCAGCATTCGTGGCTAAACAAATGGTCGGAAATAAGCTCAGCGCTGTTAAAGGTAAGAATTCGATTTTCTTGCAACTTTTTGTGCTACTTGACAATTTTTGACAGAATAATTGAACGACGTGATAAGAAAATTCTATAAGCTATACAGCAGTTAGTAGAAATGAAATTTGTTTGATTTCATTTGGATTGAATATCCTTATTCATTGATTGAATTTTCATCGAATTCCTTTAGTCTATACGATTTTTATACGTACGAAATGCTTAAGCAACATATATATACGACCACTTTAATATTCCGAAAGTTTAAAAATTTAGTAAAAATCCATGAGAAATATTTACTCAGTGTTGCTATTGAAAAAAGTTACTCATGCAAAAATTTTATGATTTCTGACTTTTCGATAAAAAAAAAAATTAAAATTTTATAAATGAAAAGTGCATTAGTTGAAGATATAATAATTCTTCTTTTTATTTATTGATTTAATGTTCGAAGTACATTTGATTATTTTTAACACCAACCTTATCGGTTTTAATTTAAATACAGATTGAATATTATTTTGTTTGTTGATTTTGATTGTAATTGAAAGTATTTGGATGAAAAATTTTTAAAAAAACATCCTAAAATTTTTTAACTTATATACTAATAACTAATAAGACTACAACTAATAAGACTAACACTAGTAAGACTATTGACTGATGAGACTATCGAGATTGCTCATAGCGATCTGGGTTTTGGTAATTTATGCTTAACTCTGAATTCCAAGGAGTCATACTCATAATTACCTAGATTGGAAATTAATTCATTATTTATTGATCTATTGGAGTTATAAAATCGTGAGGTTAATTTTAATAAAAATTCTCTCACTGTTGGGAGGTTGGCACGTCGATGGAGTGAATCATTAGTTATGAAATCATCCCATTTGGTATTAAAAATTAGACGTAGCATTTTGTTTTGAAATACTTGAAGCTTATTGAGGTATTAGTTGAAGACAGAATATTTATATTGCTTTTGTTTATCTTTTTGAGTAGTTCAACATAGTTTGGATTTTATTATTTTTGACTACTAAAAAATCCATTAAAAAACTTCTCATGCAAACAATTGATTTTAAAATAATGAAAATCATCGAATTTTAATTATAACTAGTGAAATTGGCTATAAAAACAAAATGCATAAAACTTTAATTTTTTCATTTCAATAAAAAAGATAAAAATTGAAAAAATCATTCTTTAAGCGTTTTTTTTTTCTTTTGCAAGCAAAAAGCTTGTCTGTTCATTAATAATTTTTCCATTATAACAGAAATAAAAACTAGTTTATGAAAATTTAAGTTTTTAATTTATCGGATACTCACGAGAAAATTAAAATTTTCTCATCTCTTTCCTATCTTAAACCAAAGTTTATGGAGCTAGTTCTGTATGCATATTTTTTTGCCTGAGCAATTTTTTTGTATTTATAGATTTTTGCTTCTCTCATGGAAGATAAATAGTTGGAAACTGGAGAAAAAGTTTTTGTTAGAAAAAAAATCAATTAAGAGAAATAAATTTTCAATAATACAAAAGAAAAATATCTTTAGGAATGTATTTGGCAGCAATTTATAGTCGTTTTAATGCAGGATAAAAGCCATGATTTATATTTTGATGAAACTGGTTTCAGCGCAATAAAATTGCCAAAATTAAAAAAAAAATAACCTTTAAATAAATTTTAAATTCTCATGCGGATGTTCTCAAAATATCACGTCAAACCCCTTCTGACTGAAATTCCTCTCGTCAGTTCAATGACTTGTACAAACTTTCGAGAAGCACGAATTATGAAATGAAAATAACCTCTTGACATTTCTCATAAAAATAAGAACATTTGGAATATTTTCTCTCTGCTGTTTTATTGAATTTGATATTTAAACTTTTGTTGCGTGTTTCTCAATATGCCCTTGATTTCCTTCTTCTGTTCATCACCCACGATGAGGATATTCCAAGAAATATTATCATCAAATTTTTTTCCTTCGTCCGATCTTTATTTCTGTTTCGAGCAGTAGCAAGCTTTTATTCATAAAAAATACAGAGCATTCAGCGGAAGGAAGCTCAAAATAGAAATAAAATTAAGACAATAAAATATTAAATTTGATTTGACTGAAGTAAAAACGTACAAACGCACACGCATTCACAAATTATTAACATAATATTCAAATTTCCTCTTCAGTCGCATTCCGAAATCGAAAAGTATATCCTTGAAACTTTCTTTTTGAAACTTTGGTATATATCATTTTGAGAATATATTTCATGATGAAGAGCAATAAAGATTGAGAAAGGAAAAGAATAAATTCTTTTATTGCCAACTAAAAAAGATGTATGTTAATCATGACAAAGATCTATATTCCATGTTATACTTCAATGCGACATAATTTCATGAAAATTGGCAGCACAAAGCTTATATTTACAAACTATCTTGAATTAAGAAAAAATAAAAAATAATATTAAATTGAGGAAAATTATATAAATGCCTGCATGCAAAAAAGAGTTATTTATTTACCTAATAACGTCATAAATTATATCTGATTAAAGCTTCTATTAATTAACTCAACAACATAATTAGTCAATTAGATTTTCTATAGAATTTTTTATTTATTCACTTGAGATTAAGGAATTATTGATTTTGATAAATGATTTTTCCATGTTTTTGCCTTAGAAGATTTTTTTGGCACATGGTGACGACATTGAATCTGCTTACTTTCTTATCTATTACACGAGCTGTTTTGTTACGTGTGTGGAAAAGAAGAAAAATGTCAATATTATTGTATCCACACGAGTCATGAAAATTTTTATGTCCTTTATTTGTAATTCATAATCAATTTTCATATGTGGCATGCGATTTCCATTTTTCACCAAAATAAATTCTGTATTTATTGAAATTTTGCCACTTTTCATTCTTTTCTCTATTGAATACTTGCCAAAAAAATGGCTTAGCATACATCCTCAAATTTTATTATTTCCTATTAAATTTTTGAGACACACATACACTAAGTCAAGTTTGAAGAAGGAGGTGTGGTTTTTAAGCGCATTTGTCTTCAATCAATTTAGCTGAAATATAGAGCATCAATAAAATCATTCTCATGATAATTGTAAAATACTAAAAAATGAATTCATTTTAAAGAACTGCATACTTTTATATTCCATCCTTTCCCTCGTGTTTGTGTCAATTTTAATAAAGTGAAGCAACATCAACCAAACGAATGCGCATGAGTTTTTCGTACTATGTATTAGGAATAATCCATGAATTTAAAACAAAAGAAAATCATCTTTATTGGATTATAGGCTCGACTCCGTCTTTAATAAAAGTCTCTCAAGACATCAATGGAAATCTTTTGAAAATAAATAAAATTGATGATGCAAAATATATTTTATGTCACTGTACCCCACAAATAATGCCTCCTCAACATTAGCACTCATCGCATCCAATCTTGGCAATATCTTATTATTTTTTCATGTCTCGTATTCGGTTACTTACTAGATTTCCCTCCTCGTATATTTTTTGGCCTGTTAATTTAGCCAAAAAAATACTGCTCTGTCTCGCTCTCTTCTCCGTGAAGGTCTTGGATGCCATTAACAAAATGAAATTCTTTGGAAAAACTTATTACTGTGTAAATACATATCTAACAAGGAGAAAATAATACAAACAGACCCACAAAAATAATGCGAATAAGATGAAACATTGGAATGAGATCAATAGCGAAAAAAATTTTATATTATCTTACAACCAAAGAGGAAGAATCATTGGATCACATCTGATGAAATTTTCACCACACAGAATGTATTTCGATATTAAGAATTAATTTTCTAAATGTCAAATTTTGCAGATAAAGACATTATTTCGAAAACTTAAAGAACTTTTCCTCGTGTCTTCAATTTTTCATTTTTCAATCAATCAGCTATAAAAAGTTAAAATGTTATTTACATTGAGATAAATTGATTGATGAAAACTTAGCATCAAAAATAATTCTTGGATCCTTCTTTGAATTTGATTTATGTCACGAATTATTTTTCCTCGAAAAATAACTTTTTTATGTATCAAATTTCTTTGTTTATCGACGTTTATTATTAAAAGATGCTGCAAACTCAAAATATCTTAAATTGATTGATTGACTAAGTAATTAATAATATTCCAAGTTTTAAAAAAATATATATATAAAATTTGTGTCAAGACTTTTTTGTGAGTCATTTGATTCTTATTTAATGGATATTTGAAATCATTGGATTTTTTCAATTACAAAATTTTAAAAATAGATTTTTAATTTGAAAATGGATTTTCATCATCACAGCAATTAGCTTAATATGGCTTAATTTCTCATTAAGCTATTCTGGTTGACAATTTTAATCAGTTCGCCGAAAAAATCTTGTTTTTATATAAATTATAACCAACTCCCACTCTTTTTGTGTATGATTGATGATTTATTTTTAGAAATGTAGAAATATAATTCTATTAAATCATAAATACACTGCACTAATATATTTTACTAGAAACACTTACATGAAAATAAATACGCAAAATGATAGAAAGCCCATGAAAATTAAAACGTGCAAACATACAAAATTGTAATTAATCAAAGTATAAGAGTAAATAGCGCCATAATTCACACGAAAATGTCATTAAGATTATTCATACACATCAGTCATGGCAGTGTACACGTGTGTAGTAACTTCTGTCATTAATGACTGAATTTCAAGTGCAGAAGCAAGTTAAGTAGTTTCTTGACAAAAATTTGTCGACATCATTAGTATTGAATTTGATAAGAATATTATTAACATGGCTAACGAGTTTTCTATTTAATATCATAATAAATCAATTACTTTTGAAGTATTGATTTTTTAAACCATTAAACGATGTTTAAGGTTATCTAAATTTATTTTAAACACTCAATTGATTAAGACACATCCTATAAAATATGAACGAAAGTTCCGTAAAATGTGAAAGCACATTTTGTGTATATTTTTTATTTAAGGAAAAAGCTAAGTTAAAATTTTCGTGTAATGTAAACTTAGTCAAAAAATTAAATTTTCGATCACAAGTTGATTAAATAAATAAATCTTAAGAGGTTAAATCCAATCACTGATTACTAACCAAAGAATTCTTTCACCAATAACATGCAGTAGTGTGTACTTGAAAAAACAATATGGCTCTTTAATGTTTTATTGATTACCAATCTTCCAAATCATTTCCAAAAAGCTATTATTTTCAGCTTTATGCGAACAAATTTATATGAAAAGTTGCCCAAAAACTACTTGAAGCTTTAACAGATGGCTCATATATGGCAGCAACATTTTGTTCAATAGGTTCCTCTCCAATTTGTAATTATTCAATTCTTGTACATCAAAATATTCCTCATGTGTCTTCGTAAACCATGATGTGACGAGAATGTAATTTTCTGAATGATGGCTTGCTTTTGCTGTAAATAAATATTTTATAATAAAAGAAATGAAATAAAAGTAATATAAATTGAGACACAAATGCGCTACATACTTTTTTCATCCTAGAATTTCAAACTCAACCATATCATATAAGCATAAGAGTGCTGCAAATGATTGCTATTTTATTAAACTCAACTGCCATATAAATTCCAATTCCTTATGTATGTCTCTGTATTGTTGTGCTTTTTATGTGTACGGAGGGTCTAAAAGCATCATAAATTAAATGGCAACTTATGGTCGTGCTTTCATTTTTCCTTCTTCCATAATTGATGGATGTAAGGCTAATTGACTTTCTAATTTTTCCTTCCTTTTTTCTTCTACCCAATAAACTGAGAGAAATTTTCTATCTTACGGTTTTATAACTCATTGCTCTTTGCGGTTAAATCGTAAAAAACAAAAAATTCAAAAATTATTTAGGC
This sequence comes from Chironomus striatipennis, assembly GCA_026123125.1. NCBI lineage: Eukaryota > Metazoa > Arthropoda > Insecta > Diptera > Chironomidae > Chironomus > Chironomus striatipennis. Next base: position 44,222,813 of record CM047393.1, on the reverse strand, counting down.
CACAAAATTTAATGAAACATTCACATTTCCTCGTGCCGTCATGATTTCTCAAGTTTTGAAAGATTTACAACAATCTCTCTTGAAACAACATCAATTAGTATGATTTTAAGAAGAAACTAAAACAAGGGTGGAACAAACACACATCCATTTAGCAATGTTGAATGTTTACATTGACCTTCATCCACATTTATTCCTCAAACAGTTTCAAGTATCTTTCTTTTATCGCACGTAAACGTTATAATGGATTTTCTAGAATAAAAGTTTTTTACTCTACTGTTAGCTAGTCAGTAGAAAATTTTCTACTAACGTTGATGATATGATACAGAAGAATATGAAGCACAACCCCAGTAACCAAAAGTTAGTTTATGACGAAGCTACAGCTAGCTATGAATTTTCTATATCCTAACTTGAAACTAACTTTTACGTCTAGCTAGATTTCTTCTGTGTCAGACCCTAGTAGACAGTCTTTAGCAGAAAGTATATAGACAGTCTATAAACTGGCTATGAACTAGCTACTTAGAGCAAGTAATTTATACAGGCTGGATCAAATACGCTAGCTAAAAGCTAGCTTTATTTAGTACACATTAAGATAGCTATTTGCGGTTAGATTATATCAAGTTAAAATCGGGTTGCAAAAATCAATGAAATTCAGCTGAAATTTAAAATTTTTAATGAAATAATGCATTTAAAGAATATTTGATTTAATTACATTTTATTTAAAGCTATTTATTTAAAAAAATATCTAGATAAATACATTAAAAGAAAAAAAAACTTTAATAAAAACATTAACCTATGTATATCCTGAAAAAAAAAACATTAGAAAATTAGAAAACCTAAAAATATTTATTAAATAAGAAAAAAAAAACTAGCTGAAAAGAATTAATAGAATTAGATTATTTAAAAAAAAAAAATAAATGACTAAATAGGTAACGTGATTCTATAATTTCACATGAAAACTTACATTTTTTTGAAACACAATTTTTTTTTTTTTTTTGAATTTTCCATAAATCACTTAAATTTTTCTGATTTCACACTCACTAATTTACTTTATTAACTTACATTTCACATTAATTTAACTTTTATCACTTTAAAACACATTTAAATGATTTTTTTCACTTAACATTTTTTTTTTTAACTAAACACACTAAAAATTTTTTTCGACTGAAAAATTCTCATGCTTTTACTTCTTGTAGATAGCTATAAACTGTCTCTAAGAAATTAATAAAATTTTAGTGGATTTTAATAATCTTAAAGTTTGCTGAATAAATCTAATTTCTAGATAGCTTTGAATAGTTAGTTAAAATTAAAATTTTAGATATCTTTTCGTGAATAGCTTTGCACAGAAAACAAAAAGAATTTCTGAAACTCAGAACGTTCTGCGCTTGGTTACTGGGGCAAGTATTTGCGCTCGGTAAATTTTTCTTCATCCTTAAATATAAATTATTAATTAAGTTTACTCTTTTCATAAGCTTTTTTGGAGGAAAGGAAATGTTACGGCACTTGAAAATTTATTATACTCTTGAAAGGTCTTTTTTTTTGGAAATTAAAGCATTTAAAATGTTGTTTATGCCTCTCTATTTTTGGAAAATTTGCCAGAAGGAAGTTCAAGGTATTTTTAGAATTCGAGAGTTTTTTTACGTCATTAAAACAAAAAAATAAAAGTTTCCGGAAAAGAATTTAAAGCTGATAAAATCATGAAATTTCCAAAGTCAGTCATGCGACATTATCACAAAGCTTTTTCCCACATCGATAAAAAACCAACATTAGAATCATCTTCAGAAGATTGTTTTGATAAATTTATTTGCCTTCACAAAACCGACAGAATCTTGAAAAGACAAATAACAAATATTATAAATAAAGCACGTTCTATGCTATATAGACAACATTTTAAGTATCACATTCTCTGAAAAATTTTCCTTTTCACACAAAATATTTTTTTTTCGTGCACGACACGAACAAAATCCTTAAAACAACAAAGGGAAATATTTGGGATTTGGCAATGCCGCAGTAAAAAATAAAGATGTTTTCAATGAAAGTTTTTATCAGGTTTCGAATCCACTGTCATACTATAGAAAGCATTATTTTTTGTGTTGGAGGGAAACAGAAAAATAAACACACCAAAGCTACTATTACGTTTCTATTCTTGCGGATGGTTGTCATAATCACATGGTGTTTATACAATATCGTACTTTTTACAACGTTAATTTTTGAAAGTAAGAAAAAAATACATATACATGATTAACATTAGGCTTATTCATTCAATACTCAAACATTCAATATTGTATAACTTTATTTTGCTTTCAAAATTTTATACATATGAAAGTCAGGGAAAAATAATAAAATAGAAAACAAGTAGCAATAGCTCAAATGGCTTTAGGATTCAATAAAAACAATATCCAAATCAAATAACTAAATGTTAAATAGATAATTAAATAAACCAAATTTAGCATTTGAAATGATCCACTCACCGTCACCTAAAAAAGTCTTTGTGACGAAATGAGGGGATTTTAAATCTGTCTAGAAATAAATGGAATAAAACAAAGCGAGTTCTTATTTCTAATACTCCAGCATTTATTTTATTAATTCATAGACAACAGAGAGATTTTAAATAATTTGTCCTTCTTTGTGCGTCACAAAAAGTGAAGTGAAAATAAGCGTAGCTTTTTCAAGGGGTTTACAAAAATCTAGAGGGCAAAATATTTAAATCTCAAAAATATGTTAATTCTTTAAGGATTCCTTAATTCTTAAAGAATATGTGAATCAATTATTTCACAGTCTTAAAAAGTACCACAAAAAACAATTCTTACTTTACTTCCTGTTATTGCTTCATAAATATATTTTATTGATTTTAACTCTGATGCTATGTACACAAAGAAATTCCACTAATCTTTCTTTACATTCACATTTTCTGTCTCTCCATCCTTTTCTACCTTTCATGTGCCTGTCTATGTATAAAACATGAAATTAAGTAAATACAAAAGAAAATGCCAAGGAGGTGAAAAAACGACTATAATGAAAAAAATTAGGGAAGGGCAATGATGGAACTTTTCTACGTGCAGTTTATATTTATATATCGGTAATCACACAGCATTAACCCATAAATTGAGGCACCTTAAAGCCTCCTTTTGCTTTCCGCATGTATACCATGTAGATTAATGAAGTTATATATTTTATAGGCTTTAATTAAGGAAGGGAAAATTTTTTTCCATTCTCTATCCTCTTCTTAATTTTTACACAATATTCTTGTTTTCCATTTAAACAACTTGTGGTTGTAGGTGAAAATTAAAGCATGTTTAGATGAAATTTATTGAGGATTGTTAAAGAGGTTTCCTTTTTCCAAAACATTAAATTTTGATAGAAATGAGTAAAAAATTAAACGCTTTGGATAATAACAATGATTTGTAATCTCAGACGGAACGTTAAGGAACGGAAAAGCTTTCCATCATTCGTCATTCTCTTTGAAATTTTAAACTTGATGATTTGGGAAAATTTCAATAGGAAAATTAAGTAAATTTGAGAAGATCCTTTACAAAAGAAAATGAACAAATTGAGAGTTTCTGAATTGTTTTGGGACTAAATCTTTTGTACGAAAATTTCAAATTATATGATTATATGGAGAACTTTAGCATTTTCATATCTTCAACAATCATTTTTTACTTCTGAAGAAGCTCTAAATGTGAACGATTAAAATTAATCCTATAGAATTAATATGATTATTTTAGAATATTCAATTGTTTTTCCCACACAAGGAAAGATTAGACTGAAAAAATAAAAATGTAATAGATGATAAGCAAATTTTCTATAATTAAAAATATTTTAATTACGTACAATTATTTTAAAAGATAATAATTATTTTTTCAGTCATGTTAAAAATAATACAATGTCTGCTGTCTAAGTTCGCAATCTATATAATTCTATCTAATTATAATATATGCTTGAAACATAAGCCTTTCGTACATGCAGACAGAAAGTTGTTTTATAACTTTATGTTGCATGATTTCTGAGCAAGAATAGATAGTCTTGTGAATCAGCAATTATTTGGAAGGTCAATAGTTATTATATATGTTCAGTTAACAGAAAGTAAAAAAGCTATAAATCATGATTAATTTGTATTAAGAAAATTATTCACAATTCAGGCACAATTCTTCTACAAAAACAAGAAGTATTAATGCCCTTGAACTATCAAAAAGGGGTAAAATATTTCAAATAATCTATGTAAACTGATAACGTTGAATCAAAATTACACGCGCGAAGGTTTTCATTTCATGTTACATTGTAATTACTTAATAGACAATAAAAAGCCACAAGGTTTTATTAAAATATAGGTTCACATGTGGAAAATTATGTGCTTTTGAGTCATGTAATTCAATATGATCTCATGTAAAATAAAATAATTGAATTTATTGTGGAAACAAAAGAGCGATTCCATTTTCATTTTGAAGCATTTATTTTACGAGAGAATCAATTTCAAAAGGCAACTCGAGCCTTACAAAAAATTCAAATAATCACATTTTAATGCAATGAGAGCTCATAAATTTCTTTTTGTTTTTTTTTGTGTGGAGCTTGCAAAAGCTTCTCATTTGCGTTCAGTCGAGCCATCAAGAGGAAGAAAGCAATTTTCAGACAAACTCAGTTCTTCTTTGCTAAATTATTCCTTCATTTATGCTTATTTGATCTTTTCTTCATATTCTTCTCATGCTCTATGCTTTTCTACTTACCAACATAAAAGCTATGATAATGCAATATGTGTGTATTGCTGATGTATAGCTATACATTTCCCAAAAAAAAAGGAAAAGACATTCTATATTCATGGTATTCTTTCACGCTTATGTGCTTTTTTCATGTACATGTGCACATACAAAAGATTGGGAATATAAAACAAAGATGAGAATAAGCACAACAATAAAATGATATCATAAAGTGAAAATAGTTGAAGATGTGCAGGAATGAATGATTTAGATCTATAAGCGCATTTCTATGTGATGTGTTAGACAATCAGAATCTTGATCGAACTTGTTTACTAAGTTGTTGTTCCAACAAGAAAAGTCATTTTTAGAAATGATGACATGATGGAATGTGTATCACATAGTACGGACATAAATGACAATTACTTGTGACCAGAAACCAAAGAATTTCAGTTTTTTACAACAAATTATTTAATGCTGAATCTTTGTCTGTTTTATGTGCTAACATTCATTCTTCTTCGTTTTCGCCATTCCTCTTTGAGTAAATGGTCCGGGGCTTTCATCGGAATTTTTACTGCAGGCGTATTTTATTTTATGCTTTTTTTCGATCGCTCTCAAATATGCCAATGGATGTATTGATTTTGTCCCTTTTTTCCATCTCCTTTATACCGATGACGACAATTTTTCTTTTCCTCTCGAGCCTTTTTTCTTTCAATTTCAAATATCAATATACAAAGAGTCAAATAACGAGCATGGAAAGTCGCAAAAAAGTACAAATGAAGAACCACACACCAGCAAACGAAACATTTTCCTTCCTCTTTCCACCTCAAATGAATTAAAAATCATTCAACAATAGCTGCTGATTTTTTTCGTTATTCTATTTTTTTGTGTAAGATTTGCAAGAAAGGGTTTTTAGCTATGCTCAGCGTGTCCTCAAACATTAAAAACTTTTTTCCCTCGTTTTTTTTATTAGTAACAAAGGCAAAAGTTTTCTTTTTATTTCCTTTAAGTAAAAATTACTTCACTTCTTTGTCATTATTGAAATTTGATTAAATTGGAGAGAGAAAAAAAAAAGTATTTAAAAGTTTGATAAGGGTTTGGGGTGGGCAGTATGGGCAACAATAGAAAAATGTAACGTTATTCTTTTTTTTTTAAATTAATGCAATTTTCTCAAATGAAAATAGAATAAGAAAGAAATTTCCTTTGGATGAAATAAAACGAACTGATGGGGAAAATTTACATATAATAAGAGTGTGAATTGCTTCTTGTATGAAAGGGTTCGTTTGGGAAGGGAAGGCATTATTGATTCTAATTTTAGTAAAAATTGGTCCTCAAAAGAAAATTTTCTGAACAAAAAGATTTAAGTTAAAATTAAATGAAAATTTTCTGATAGTCCTATACTTCAACACATGCCCCCAATCAATTAAATTAAGCTCAGTTCAGTCAAATCATTAAACCTTTTATCATCAACTTTTTCTTCACATTACACAGTATAATTTTTTAAAAATATCAAATTATTCAAATTTACTATCTCTACTTCCATAGATTTAATGAATTTGCAATCCTTTTTTTGTGAGTTTATAATACAAGACTAATGTATAAGAGCATGTATAACCCTTTTCAACATTGATTCCTTCTTCTTTCTTTAATTCTCTATGTTTTTTTATGGAGAACCTTTTTAATACATAAAGTTTGTCGCGTAAGATATCCGATATCCACTTTTTGCTCATGAATTTCCATAATTTTACATTTTGCTGATATTTGCAACTTTTTTTTGGGGGGGATGTGAGAAAAATGACTTTTAAATGCGATACTCAAGGGCCAGTTGAACTAGAAAATAAACCTCAGATTTTATTTTATCACCATACAGCTGATACTCAAGGCTCTACGGATAAAAGAAAGGAGCTAGCATGTGTGTGTATGTTATTATACACACCTCATCTAAAAGAATTCTGAATGCATAATACAGAATAAAAAAATAGTATGTGATTTTGTATTTGTATAAGTTCTTAGTTTAACGATCCATTCATTTAGAAGCAGAAATTAGGTTGATGAAAACACATAAGTGTTATAAAAGTGAATTTTCCTCATTCTTTGTTTTATTTTTTCACGTAAAGAGGTTCCTCGATTTGAGCAGGCTCTATTTGAGTTGTTTTAATTTGCGTAACCAAATTTTGAGCAAATTTGATTTGAATAACATTTTTCCGGAACATAACAATTGTTCAAATCGAGGACCCCCTGTATATTAATTAAAATGAGATTGCTGTTGTTTTTAAAAACGTATCGATTTTTTAAAAAAAAATTGTAGCGCCTTAGTTCAAGAAATCCTTTTTAGATACAACTCAAATCCTTTATTCTTACGATATTGTTTCACATAGCACTTTTCTTTGTGAGAAAAGCAAATGAATTTATGGAGAAAATGAATTTTACTCAGAGTGAAAGCGACTGCTCTCATGTAGTACTTTGTATTCATTAGAAATATGCAAAATTCTAAAGTAATTGTTCAGTATGCTGATACGGATGAATATGTTCTTTGAAAATGTGTAGAATAATATAATCTTAATGTTGTGCATTAATGCATTTATGCAAGAAAAGTGCATAATGTGTATTGTTAATATATTATCCATTAGCATGATTATGAGTTATGCATTTCTGCAAATTACTACTTAAACGAAGGTATTGTAATGTCTCAAGCACTCAGGTTAATTTTAAAAATTTGCTGAACCAAATGAATTTAATGAATGAAAAATTAAATGAGGAGTTTACAAATAGCCTAAAAAATCATCGCGTAGGTCGAGAAAAATCATTTTAGCTGAAAAATTTAACGACCAAAATGTAAATTTAGATACAATTTAATAGTGAAAAAATTTAAAAGTGAGGAACAAAAGCAGGAAAAAGAAAGAAAGTTATGAATAATGAATGAAATGTTTCACTGTTTAACTTTTCTTCTCTTCCGATTTTTTAGCGCATTTTTGGAAACTTGTTTTCAAAAAGGAAGCTCAATCATACACTTTTTCGGCTGGCTGCAAATTTTCGAAAAACTATCTTTTAATCTAGACATCGTAGAGAGCTCCGGTTTGTTTTATTAGCTTCGTTTCATCGAGTTATTTGCGGCAAATGTATTTAAAAGTCCCAAATTTGTGTTTAAACACCTTAATTAATTAATTTTTAATTTCACAAAGAAAAATAATCAACACATGACTGCAACTTCACGTCATAGAATTTTCAAATATTTTTTAACCGTTGACATTTGAAAATTTTTTGACCGTTATTTTTTACGAAAAGTTTTTTGTTCAGTTTTGCAAGTTATTAGTTTGTGCATAATAAAAACACACTTGTGCATGAACAATGAATGTGAGGAAATTGAAACTGAAGGGTTTTTGATTGTTGTTGTAACATTTTTGTAAAATTATCGTTATTTTTATGTAGAATACTGCAAGGTCTGTCCTGAAAGTTGATATACTTTCAATTCGTAGCTCGAATACTGATCGCCGCGCCAAAAATGCGCTGAAGTCCCTCGATATGAAACACGAGGACTTTTGTAATTTTTTTTTCCTTCTTTCCAAACTAATTTTCATGATTTCTTTTTCTTACTTAAAGCTATCCAAGCAGCAAAAACAAACGAGAAAAAATAAGCAAATAAAGAAAGTTTTTTGTTCAAAAATGACCTGATTATTATTTTTATTGCCATTACTCTTGGAGATTTAAGTATGGATGAATGAATGCTCTTTTGTGGAAATAAAAATCACTTTTTTTAAAAAAAAAACGAGGGCATGAAGTTCTCTCAATGGCAAACTTTTTTTCCTGCTTCTAATCTAAAATAACAGTTTTTCCTTCCTCTAACGACATCAAATGTTTTTGCCATATTTTTGAATAAGAAAGTTTCTTTGTGTTGTAGAAAAAAAAATGTAATCATATTTCTCTGCCATAGTGTATTTCTTTTTTTTATAATCTTATTTTGCGGTCCATCGTCTTTTATGGAAATATTTTTATATTCCATTATTCTCATTCTGTGTGTTTTAAAAACTTTTTGTACAATGCACAATACTGATAGAGTGGAACTAAGGTGATTACGTGGAGAAAGGAAGAAAATCTTATCAAGACTTGATTGAATAATTTATCAGGGAATAACGTTGGAAAACAAAAAATAAATTCAATAACAGACTGAACTTGAGCACAGAGTTCTGAAAATTTTATGAATATTGATGCCAAGTGTCTATTTCAATTTTCGACATGATTCATGATTCAATGCTGACTCTTAGTATCTTGAAACGAGCATTGAATTTTTACTTACTGACTCGATTTTTTTCTTATAGTCTGCTAAATTTGATTTTGAATTAATTTAAAAGAAAATAGCTACACTTCTGCCCTGCGTCCATCTGTAACAATAATCACTATCGGAAAGTTGCTATAAATATGGCAAAATATGCAAAGAAGTAAAGATAAAGAAGCTCGAAAGAAAAACTTTTGAGTTAAAAAGGCAAACAACATAAAGATTAAATTGTATTACAACATATGGTTTTACATTTCTTACAAGAAAACAAAGAATTCAATAAAAGTGCTGAAAGCTTCTACATCGAACAACAAAACAAGCTTGTAAGACGATATTTTCCTTTTTATTTCCTTTCCTCTTCTATAATGCTGCAAAATGCATTGTTTGAATACTTTTTCTTTTGCTGTTCTTTTGTGTAAGGAAAAGAGTTGAAATTCAAGTTATTGAAACTTTTTCATCATCCAATAAAACGGATTCATTTGCATTTATATTATTTGATGGAAGAAATTGTTTAAAAGCATTGTAGCTTGACATGGAAGAAGAAAAATGTGTTGGAATCAGAAAAATGTTTAAGATTACGCAAAGTTGTGTACTAAAGCACTTTTGTCTAAAAACGACTAAAATGTTCAAAAAATAACTTCGGAAATTCTGTCCTGTTCTAATCTGAAATCAGTTCTCAAAATATGTACCAAGTCTAGCACACCAAAACTGAAACAAAGAATTCCATTAAAAGGAAACACAATAGAAGCTCTTTCGATTTATCATTTAGCACAAACAAAATAATTCATTGCCAAAAAAAATTATTGATATCACTACTCGTCGATTAATCGTCCCGCATGCGCCTGTAGCAAAATAGTTTTTTCCTCGTGCTTGATTTTGAGTAGTAGGGAAAAAATCATAGAAGAAAAAGTCTTATGTGCCATCGTGACGCCAAGTGTGACTATGCTGCATGGCAATAAGCTTGTATTTAATGAAAATACAATATTTTGTTTTTCGAGATTAGTCATTAGAAATTTGTATGCTATAAGATAGAAAAGAAATTGTCAATATGTTCGATAATGATTAAAGCCAGAAAAGGAAATACTCAAATTAGCAGTAAATTATTCACTCAATGAGGTTTTTTTTTTTAATTTTCTTGGAATTAATCAAAAACTCTTTCAAAGTTAATTTTAAAAATTTTCTGGTTTTATCGTCAACATAGGAATAAAAATCGATAAAATTTTATGTTCCATTTAAAAAGTTTATAACAATATAATTCTATTGAGAAAAAGAAAAGTTATAAAGCAATTTAAATTACTGTGAAAAGCTATGAGAAAGTAGTTAAGAATTTCCGTATGTAAATCGATATATCGACTCTCATGAGAATTCCTATCAAAAGCTTTGATAACTTCATGCAAAATTAAAAAAGAGAGAAAAATTTTTCTCGCAACAATAATTTTGAAAATTTTTACCCCTTCTCCTAATTCACAAATGCAACAATAGTACACAATTTCCCTCCAAAAGAGAAAACCAAAAAAAGCCATAAAAAATCTTGGCAACCATCCGATTCTGTGTACTCATAGCAAACTATTGCGAGAGAGAGAGGAAAAGTTCATAATGGATTTTCTGGAAAGGAAAGAAACAGTCGTGTTCGTGTTGTGAATGTTCGCAGTAGTGCTTTAGTGGAGTGAAAAATTACACTATAAGCTTAAAAGTTTAATTTTGAAATGAATGAGAAAATAAAAAAATAGTTTCAATAATACCTAATAAAAAAATAATAAGTGCTTTTGGATATTTATAAGTGAGCTTACTGCCGAAAACGTGTACAATTTTACAAAAGTTTTATTGTTTTAGAATTCCAGAAAAAAATTCGCCAATATAAAAAAAACTTTTAATAATTGAAGCAAAAACAAAAAGTCATAAAAAAGTTTTTGTCGCAACAAAGAAAAAGGAACTCTTGCCTTGTTTACTTTATTTAAAGTTCCGCAAATAATTTATAATATTATCGAGTGCTGCACGAAATAGGAAACCAATAAAATTATGAATTTCATGGGTACGAATAAGAACATAAAGTTGAAGAAAAATAAATAAATAAATTATTCAATCCACAGCCAATTCAAATAAGCATGTTTCTTGGGAAAGAAATAAATAAATTTTATTGGTGCTGTACAGGGAAAATATTTTTTGTTCATTAATTTGTTTCTTCGGTATGATTATATTAATTGGAGTAAATTCGACTTTTACTGGTTTTATTAATTTATGCCTTATCGTTTTATTAATTCTCTTTTATGAAGGCCGTTGATATTGTGGTGTGAATTTTTACTGTTGGAAAAGTGACATATGGCAAACTACTAATCGTGAATTGATTAAATAGCTCCAAATGAAAAGCTCAACAAATTAATTGAAATTTAAATCTCAGCTCCATAAAAATCAGTTTATTATCCTCAATTATTTATTTTCAACCAGTTTGAAACTATAACAGCTTGGCTAGTGATACATCGTAAACATTTGACTTTTTAAAAACTTATATTGTTTTTTCTAGAAAATAAATTTGTACACGTTTTTATGAGAAAATAAATTTTTCACGTAATTTAAAAGTAAACTTTGAAAGCTTTTTTAGGGTTTTTAGTGAAAAGAAAAGTTTCAACAACATGAACACTATAAATTTTCATTTTTTTGTGGATGCGCTGTTTGCTTGTAGCGTAGAAATTTATACTGCATTATTTACTCTGCTGCATCAAAAACACTACATAAAAATTAATGCGAAACATTGATCAAAGAATTTTTGTGCTATTTGGTTTTAAGAGTTTTAAAGGGTGAAAATTTTGGGAAAGTTTAGTAGGATTTGAAAATTTTGATTATTATTCATCAAGACTAATTTCTATTGAAAATGGTGCTTTAAAAAATGAGGACTTAAAATTTGAATTATTTCATATAAATTCCATCATTTAATTTTTGATCCCTCAATTTTTTCTCAAATATCATCGAAATATTAAATAACATTAAGTGACTTAAATTTCCTTCATTTTTTCTTCAAATTTTATGGTTAATTGGATTACATTTTAATGGTTGAAATTTTTGATTCAAAATTGTATACATGAATCGACAATAGCTACGGATGAAATGTGAAGAACGTTTCCATAACTAAATCATATTACTGAAAAATGAAAAGAAACAGAAGAAATATGACGTCGACGAAAATAAAAAATTTGTGACTGTATAACATTTTGTATTAAAACGAAGGGGATGGCGGAAAATCGATGGAATATTAAATTTATTTTTCATATCCACAAAGAATTGTTAAAAGGAGGAAAATAATACTAGTAAACGGCAGAATGAGCGTAGCTATTAAGTTGTAATCCGATTCATTGAGAGAAGAAAAATTGGAAATTCCTCTTGGCATTTAAAACCGAAAGGAAATGGTAGGGTGAGAAATGGATTATTCTTTAGAATATAGATACTTTTTTACAAAATATAAATTTATATTGGATTTATTTCTTCATTTGCGTTGCTAGCTTATTGTTGAAATTTAAAAAAATTTCAAGATCCTTAAACGAGATTGACTTAAAAAGATTAACAATCAATGTTAAAATGGTATTTTTAATTAAATTTATCGTGTTGAGATGATGAGTGAGTAAGATGATAATTAATGTGGATGGATTATGCAAAAAGTAATTAAATCTGATGACTTCAATCAGTTCTAATTCTGTTTAACGCTATAACACAAACTTTAAAGATTCTTATAATTTTTTTTTATTTTATTTAATTTTTAAATTAAATTTAGGAAATCTTCAAACAGGATTGAATGCATATCCAAACAAGAAAGTTTATTTATTTATTTAAATCCTAAGTTTAAACAACATATTGCATATCCTAGAGCTTTTTTATGTCTTCATTGCATTTTGTGACTTAATAATAAAAAACTTTTATTTCCTTTTTCCGAAAAATGTTCATAAGAAATTCTTTCCTCTTGGCATCATAAATGCATTAAAATATATAGATTCTAAAAGCTTCTTGCATTCCTCGCTCACTCTGGTTATCTTTCTCATCACAATCAATAAACGAAGCTTTTACGGTGCCATTAAATTTCTCATCTCTACATTTTCTATTTTTCTCGTGTTTTTGTGAAATCAAATATGTATAAAAAAATTTAGCTTTTTTTGATACTTTTATATTTGATAAAAAATACTTTTTCATAGATATGTAGTCACAGTATATAAGGAAAGGAAATGGCATTAATTTATCGTTCTGAAATAGAAAAAAAACACGATTTTTTTTTCTATATGCATGCTTTGCTTGCTTTTGAGAATGCATGTAAGTATGAGGGGATTTCTTTAAAATACATAAGTGATAGAAACATCAGCAGCAACACGGTTAATAGTAGTAGAATATGTATATACATACATACAAACACATTTTTTGCATCAAAATGAATGGATTTTGTTTCCCCAAATCGTATATATATGACGTCAGAGAGCAATAAGCAGTTCTTTTTAACAGAAATGAGATAAACATGAACTAAAATGTTACAAAAAAAGCTTTAAAATTCCTTTTTTCATTTCTAAGAAGTCTATTGATAAAAATTTAAGCTCCATAAAAGAAATCAGAAACCTTTGAATGGAGATTATAAAGATTGAGTTTCATGAATTAATGTGTTAAATAAATCTTTGTGGAATTTGAGGAACACCATCGGGAGCAAATAAAAGCAATTTATAAAGTCATAAAATTTGATATTATCTTCTTTTCTTGTTCTTTTAATATTAAAATAAAGAGAAAATTATTTTATTCAGAAATAACGATCATGCAAAATTCCTTGACTGAAATTTTTTTTAAATCCAAAAGCTTTCATATATTTATTCAAAAATTTACATTTAAATCAATTCAATTGCATTGGTTTATAGCTTTTGCTGGAAAAGATTGCCACAGCCAGTTTCCATTTCATATTTATTTTCATGAATGGAAAATAAATCCGAATATATTCAAATTCACAATCCTATCCAATTATATTATTTTCAATGATCCAATCTCGTAGAAGCATTGAAATGTCAAATTGAAAGAAGAAAAATAGTAAGAAGAAAATTTTCATTCATGAAAAATGAACTTTTAGCAAATTGAAGGCAAACATGAAAGAAAAAGCCTCGAATGAAATTATACAAATGCAATTGATTAGATGTGAATTGTAAATTCAGGTTGGCAACATTTTGATTTCTCCGTATTCATATGAAAATAAATTTAATTACAATATCTCAATTCCAATAAAGTTTGCAACTAAGATGAACTTTTTAACTCATTTAAATTCAATTGGATTTATTTATTTTAAGGTATTCATATAAGAATATGATCTCAATTAAATCTGAATAAAAAATATTTAAATCAAAGAAATGCAATTGTCAGCACAAAACTTAGCACCGCATACGATAAAGTTTTATCATGAAAAAAAAAGAAATGTGATAAGTGGAAAATATTTTACCATCTGTTGTTGCTGTTTAAATTACATTCGTATGTAAAATTCAGTTAGCAACCATGCAAGAATAATCGTGTTAAATAGAAGTTAATGAGCCACAAGAGGTGACTTATAAAATTTTAAATTATCTTTTCAAAATTTATAAATCATTTTCTTAAAAAATATATAATTTTTTAAAAGAATTGAAAACGGGTCATTTGTACATTTTGTTACGCTTAGGGAGAGGAGGGAGGTCTACGATTTTTTTTACGTACCTCATGAAATTTTCAAAATTTCTTAAAAAAGTTTTTGGGGGAAGGGGAGTTGAAATGGCTAATTTTGGGGACACGAATTTTACAAACGAGCTAGAGAAAAAAAATAATTTGAAACTTCCCTTTGGACGTATGTTCAACATGTTTTTCATAAGAATAGCTACGAAAATACAAAAGTTGAAGAAAGTGTAAAATAGCGATTAAGAGATTTTTTCTTTAAGCCATTTTTTATTTTCTTCTGTCTCTTTTGGACAAACAATAATCACACATAAAAAAGTATGAAGTGCTTTTTTAAGGCTATGTAAAAAATTTTTTCATCTTTATTTATTTACCTTCGAGGTAGAAAGCTTAACTGTAATATAAAAAAAATCCCCCACGAAGGCACATTAAGGAAAAAAAGAAGAGAAATGAAGTTTAGACCTTCCTTTCTTAAAGCTTTCTTTGCTTTATTTTTTTCTTTTTTTTTATTTTTTTCATCATAATGTACACAACTTTGTACATATGTACTGAATTCAACAAACGCAAAAGACAGAATTACTGTCAGCCATTACCTTCTTACAAGATGGATATGAATCCTTTCCTGCACAAAACTACACAATGTAAAAAATGGAAGCAGTAAGAAGATAAGTTAATATTATTGTATATCATACTTATTTTCTCATCTGAATAAAATGAATGAATAGAACACAATGGAAGAGCATGACATGCACTACATTATAGTGATAGTTGTACAACTACAACATAAATTATTACTGCTCCTTCACAAGAGGAAATTTTTTTTATGAAACCTAGGTAAATTTTCTTCATCATATTCTGTGCGTTTCATAAATTTGTGCACCTTTGTGTTTAGTCTTGAAGATTTGATAGATCACAAAGTTCTTCAGGGTTAGAAATTTTTACCGTACCGCAAGAGTTTACAATTCATTCTTTCCCATTAGTTTCCACTCTACCTTCTCAAATGTTTTTGAAACATTTTTTTTTTCTTTGAAATATTTTTTAATACCTTTACTAACTTTTAAGATTCTTCTACATATTTCCATTTCTTTCAAGCTTCAATTACAAGTACATAAAACAAGAATTTAATTATAACCGAAAGGAATACTTTGAAGTTTTTTTAAGATATTGAAAGGTATCTTTTTGTTTTCGTATACAACTTAAAGAGGATTTGTGCTTTAATGTTTTTTTTTTTTCATTCTTTTGTTTTCGTTTACTTATTTATTTTTTAAAAAACGGACACTGCTATTTGCATTAAAGTCAACAGATTGTTCATTAAGATTATTTTTTTAGAATTTAAAATGATTAATATTCAGGTTGTTTTGTCGAAATTTTAATTAAGTCATGATGTTAGTTGCTGATTAAAAATTCAACAATTTAAAACCAAAAAGATAGATGCCTAAAACTCTATGAACTAAATTTAATTAAACATTGCTTACGAAAAATTCTCATTCGCTTTAATGTTAATGAACGGTTATCAACATTAATCATTTTGCACATTAATTACAGTTTCATATATAAGATAAATCAGATGATTAATAAGTATCAGGCATAATAATAAATATTTACTATCTCTTGCCACCCATTAATTTATTTCATAAGATTTATGATAAATATTTCATGAAAATCGTAAAAATTTTCGAATTAATAAATCGACTAGTAGTGCAAATGACATGAACTGAAAAAAATTAATATCGCTTACATCATTGCTGGTGAATACAAAAAACATTGAACTGAAGAGCTATATAACTTGTATAAAAGCTTTTAAGCGCTATAAATTAAAAAAATATACAAACAATGGATGTGAATAAGAAAACAGGAAAGGAGATGATAGGATAGAAAATTTACTACAAACTGAGTCTCGCAATTGAATTTATTTTTCCTACCGCACCACAATATCTAACTTGAAATAGATGATTTCGTGATACAGTCGATGGTACTCTTATTGCTACTCGGGTTGAACTAATTTATGGCTATTTTTTACATACTTTTTTTTACTAACAATCTTCTTTGTTCTGCCAAATTAAAGGCATTTAGTGTATGCAATTAGTTATGAATGATAAATTTTTCATGATCTCTAACAGCTGCTGATATCACAAACAGAAATATATGATTTTTAATCTAGTTTGCAACAGTAAAACGATTTTCTATTGGAACAATAAAAGCTAATCCTTTAATCTGCTTCTGAATTTGTTCCACTGGATGAAGGGCACATTGAATAACGTAACAGAAATAAAATAGAAAAGTCTTAAAAGGATGGAAATGTAATAAAATTGAGATGAATAAAGCTAAGTTAATGCTGAAATAAAAAAGTTCAAAGATTGAACATAAATCCATCATTTTCATAAAGATTTTTATTGCATGTAGTAAAGATACCTTACCTAATGTATGAAAAATCTTTAATGAAATTTTTGAAAAACTTTTAATAAAACCAATTTTTATATTCTAATTTTTACATTTTTTGATTTAAACTGTTTTTTAAAAAAATGCCTAATTGATGCTATATTTTTACCAGATAACTCTTAATTAATTCCAATTTTAATCAAACAAAAATATTGCAGATAGAAAATTCAATTCATATCCCCGAAAATATACCGATACATACTAAAAAGTTGAAAAATTTATACGTGACACATAAAAAAAAATAAAATAAAAAAACACACGAAGTATCGTCATTTGATTAATCGTGTGTTGAATTTTGTTGCCAAGTGCGTCATAAAAGAATTTTTTATTGGTGTCCGCATGCATTCATATTCCCTCTTATCTCATCAACAGCTACTATTGGTGATGCCATTTCTGGCTATTTTTACGATGCAATGATGAATGTCAACAATGTGAAAAATGCTTGTCCGCTCCCCTATATGAGTGTGTTTTTGTATCTGTTTAAATGAATAAAATAAAAAATTTATTTTACATGGACAATGAAAATTCGATCATAAAAAAATGTAAATTGAAATGGACATAAAAAAGTGCTTTTCATTCCAGTATTGTTTAAGCGCGTCTCTCCTATAATACTATAATGCATAAAACGTCCATCAAATGGAATTGAACTGAATTATTCAAACTTTCTATCTATGTTGAATATTTGGTATGTCTTACATAACGAAAAAGCATTGAAATATTCAATATTCTTGTAATAGCTGCAAAACAAAGTATTTTTATTCAATTATCAATCCAGTTCAAAATCCTTGTATTATTTTTTCACATTGTGCCAATTTAAATGGAATTTCAACAGATAAAATGTGGATATTTTATGTTTTTTTGATTGCTGAAAAAGTTTTGTAGAAAAATTGCATAAAACAAAAACTTTTCTCATTTTGAGAGGAAATAAAATTGCGGGATGCTATATGTATTTTTTCACGAGAAAATGAATAAAAGTTGAGCACAAAGCACGAAAAATTATTATTCAAAAATTGTTTTCATACGCATCGAAATGGTTAAAAATTGGAAGGAAACAGAAATGCATTTTTTTAAAATTGTCTGTGAGTTGTTTTTTAAAAACGATTTGAGTTTAGCTATTCTGAATTTCCTTTTTCTATCCAAAACGAATTTTTCAATTTAAAAAAAAAATGTCGCATGCTGCATTTTTAACAAATTATTCAACTGCTCTTCAATAATATGCAGACACGTAATAACTAGACTTCCAACTTATAAAAAAGCGTGTAAAAATATTGAATAAATTGAATAAAATGTTTAAAGACAACATCAGCTTGCTATAAAAATTCTATTTGTTGATGTGATTGAATCTCAAGGGGGGATGCGAATTATGAACGAACAAGCAATAAGAAAAATACAATTCAATTTTGCATGTGAGGCATAAGCAATGAGCTTTTATGAATAATACAACATTGAAATAAGCAATTCAGTGTAAAATAGTAATTGAATTTCTAGACATAAATCGATGGGTTGATAAGTGAAATTATATTGAATTATTGCACCAGACATAGTCAAGTGAAAATGACTGGGGTATTCAATTACATTTCCATGTCTATATGTATTGATTTTTATAGTTCACAGACTAGAAATTTTTCATAAAATACCACTGAGCTTACAAAATGTACAACATTTCCGATTCAATTTCAATTTTTCATGCAACTTTACTTAATTGAAAATCAATTAAACTGTCGTTTATATAATGATGTGCTATTAAGTATGAATTCAATTTAAACATTCTCAAAACATTTAAATAACCCCAATAGTAATGTGCTTTTATTGATTCTTTCATCTGCCATTCAATGTCTACAAATGATGCTCATTATGAGCTATATTTTTTCCATCAACTCCAACTTTTATGATGCATTCGATGATGAACTGAGAAAAATAAGAGCCATGATGGGATTTCAATTACATCGTCAATATTATCATCCATCCTACTTCACTCAATATGAATTTTATGATGCACAGAAATGGGGTTCAATGACAGAAATTCTATTTACTGAATCCAATTATTGAGTGATAAAATTTCCATTAAAAATTGTCCATCTATAAATGATGCTGATGACGATAAGATTCTTATTTAGGCATTAACTTACATTTAGAACTGCCATTCTTTCTATAATGTCAATCACTGCATGATGTTTATAGCATATACATATGTGGTGTTGTACATTGTAATAAATTGAAAACGTTATTTAGCTATCTACGGATTATTACTCATAAGGATACTAATATTGTCCGTACTGTATTGAAAATTCTCTGTAAATAAATAATAATCTAATCATTTTATAATGACATTTTCTGAAATTCATTCGCTCAATTTTAGAATAAATTTTGCAATCAAAAAGAGATTCAAAGCCTTAACCAACATAATAAAATGACTATATCATGATTTTAGATCCAATATGCAATAATTAAATTTCTTTTACGAAAGATAAATATTAAATTTTATATCCCATTAAATCCATTAAAATCTCATACCTTTTTTCATGAGAATACATTATTATCCCATCAAGCTAATATAAGTTTTATATGTAAATGCTTGAAATATTTTTACTTTACATTAAATTAAATTTTCATATATTACATGGATATCTCATCGTCACCAACATCATTATCATCTCATATGGAGAATGAAATTGAAAGAAGAGAAAAAAAAAATACCAAATGAAATTCTATATTCTCCATATCTCGGTTAAGGAGTGTTGGGGGGCTTCAAGCTATTGCACTTACTTACAGCTCAGCTGAATGTTAACAAGATCGAAAAATGAGATTACCGTTGGGAAAATGGCAATATATTTCAATAAACTCATCCTATATGACTGCATAACCACCACCATCGTCATCATCATCAGCAGTAAACTATATCACAGAATGTGATATAAAGATGAAAGGAAGAACAAAAAAAAATTCAATTTGCTTTTGTCCATTACAGTTTGCATCCATAGCAATGCATTGTTAGTGGAATGTAATCGAAAATTTTTTCTTTTAGACATCTTGATTAAACCGCATTGTAATAAATTTTGAGGCTGCATTTCAAGCATACCATATGCTGCCATTTTTGTGACTCATACTCTCAACTATTTTTCATACTAAGAGCTACTTGAGAGCATCATATGACAGACAGTTTTATGTAAATGCATGATAAATTACATTATTCTTGTGGAGCAATGTAATATTTTATAATTTATAGAGACACTAAGTAATTTACTTATAATATTATCATAATTACACAGCCGAGAAAAAGAAAACTTTAGGATGGATATTTTGTCATAAAACTTTAGATTATGCTTTAAAAATTGTAGAACGATTTTCACGAATTTCACATTCAAGTAATTTTTACATGGGTTAAATATTTCAGAAACATAAATATCCCGAGGCTTAATTCTCTCATATCTTGATACTCAAAACTTTATTTTTTATCACATAATCTCATTTCATAAAAAATTAATAAATGCAAATATTATCATGTGGATATGATTAATATTCTTCTCTGAAGTTTTAAATAATTCTTTCATGCTTTTTCCTCACAACTTTCCTACGCTACAGAATCTAGAAAATGTTTATTATATCTCACATTTGCATACAAGCATTCACGAATTAAATTCCTACTCCTCGTACTTGAACGATGATGAAAATTTTTTCATCATTTAATTCTGAAAACAGGAATATATAGAAGAAGTTTTTATGTTGCTATTTTTGTAACATTTTGTATGCAAATGTTGTAACTTGATAAAAGTAAGATCCAGCACTTATGAGGGGGATGTTTTAAATTTTCATTTCCCTGTAGATTTTGCGTTTTGCAATGATAATTTAAAACTATTTGGGAAAATGTTATGAACATCATGCATATGAATAATAATAAGGATTATCATAGAATTTGAGTTTCAGGACATGGATTTAAAAATTCTTTATTATGAAAGGTTAAACTAATGAAATTCAATATCACAAAAGTTTCAACAAAATAATATCTACTTACATCCATTTTCAATTCAGCTTTTCATAGAGTAATGACATTTACTAATGAAGCAATACGAAATTCATGAATAAAGTATCCTACAGGCAATAAAAGAAAAGAAAAAAAAATGTGGAATATGCTGTTCCATCAACTCATCATTTTGTGATGAGTTTTTCCTTTTATGTCTCCATTTACTCATACGATACTTTTATGTCTTTAGCTTTGTGCCTTTATATTTCTTTCCTTTGATTTAAACTTAAGAGAAATTTTCTTCTTGCTCACTTTCTTTTCCTTATATGAAAATTTTATAAACTCTAATGATGGTAAAATGACTTTTTCAACTCAATTTTTTACATACCGTCATTTTATGAGGCGCTTTTTGATCATCTTAAAATATTCATTTACGCTCTTTTTTGGTGTAAATTTTGCAAAGAAAGAATTATTTATTCTCTTTGTAAATGCAGAAAGGGAAATTTAAATAAAGGACTCAAGGTCATTTACAAATAGATCCTTTACTCAACATCATTTTGCATTAAATTAACTAATTAATTAATTACCTTTTTCATTATGTTCCGCGATGTTTAATTTAAAACCTTAATTTTTAAGTTAAAGATGAGAACTTTTGAGCTTTAATAAAGGTTAAAATAGGAACCACTGAAATAAAAGCTAAAGTTGAAAGTCTAAAAATAAACATCCGATAAATGAGTTTTTATGATCAAGATAATGAAGCACGGAATTATAAGAAAAAAAAGTTTGTGGATTTAAATAAGGCTACACGTGTTCCGTCTACATTTGTACATAAGCTTCCAATTTGGCATGAATTAATAATAATTTTCTTTTTCTTTTTTTATCGATCCTTAACAATAGAATAAAAGGATGGAAACAACAATTTCTTAGACATAATTATTTTTCAAAGTAACCGTGATTGCAGTCAATCATTAAATACTTTATTAACTTTACGTTCCTATTAGCAACGTTAGATGTAACAGTTTTATAAGAATTTTCTACATGACAAATGAGTGGAATGAGTTGACGAGCAATTTTATTGCCGAACGAACGTCTTATATATAGAGAATATAGAATACGTGAACATGACATTTATGTGAAAATTCTATTAAATTCAATTATTATTCCCTCATTTAATGAAACTTTTACAACCTTATGGTTCACAATCGTAGATATGGAGAACATTTACTTCTTCTTATAAAGAATGTTTCGTTTCGCTTACTTACCTCTCACTTCTCTTGTTTGTATCTATTGAACTGTATTTGAGTTAAAAATAAATTCCATTGGAATGAAAGAACACATCCTTCGACATTTAACCAAATAAGATGAAATGAGAAGAAGAAAAATCAGAAATAAGAAGAAGCAGAGAATTTGAATTTTCCAATTCGCATGCATAATTTTTTCCGCAACTCTCTCTTTCTCTCGTCTTTCTTCTTGAACTGTATTCATGTTTGCAGAGCTTATTTCCTTGAATTGTCTCTCAACATTTTCTGATACTAACCGTAATCTGAATAATCCCTTCAATGATTGGATTTCGTGATGCACATTTGCTTGCTTTCATCCTTTATAGCTTCGATATTTGCTTGTTTGTTCGTTCGTTGGTAATTTTTTTGATTCCAATTTTGAGATTTCTTTTTATTTATTTTGAACTTATGACTTCTTTATCGTTCGAAAGTAAAATTGTCCAATCAAGGATTATTGGTATTTACAGTATAAGTGTTATCATGTAGAATTGCAAGCAATTCAATTTCAAATGACTTTAAAATAATCTCATTTCAAATGTGTACTCTGTCAAGTTGAATTGAAAGGTCATTTGTAGACCTTTTGCAGTATTTTTAACAAATAAACTGACTTGAGGTCAGTCTCTTGAAATGGATTGTATTATGTCATTCAAATGTTTAAAAAAATTTTGTTGAAAAATTCCTTTTCTTTCATCCCATTGAACCGTAACAAAATCACATTAAGTTACTCACTCATTTCATCCAAATACACAAAAAAAGCTTGTTCTTTCCCTTTATTCTTTTTATATCTTTTTCTCTCATATGAGAATATTGAATTCGAAGGACAAAGAAAAAAAGCGAAGAAGATGAAAATCCACAATTGAATAGACAAACAATATCAAATGTGAGTGTACACAATCATGTCGTTGTACTTCTTCCATGCATGCTCACAATAGTATGAAAAAAAATTACACAAATCATTGTTGACAAATTTAATGGAATAGATGATTGGAATGAATTTTCTCTTCATCTCAAGATTATTTATCAGTAAAAAAGGGAAAGGAATTGGATAACTTGAGAATTATTGATTCGAACGTGTTCACAATAACAGTGATGATCGGGTCAGTTGATGATGAAAAAACTATTTTGTAAAATCAATATTTGAAAATTATATTAAATTATTTTGCAAACGTAGATGAAATTTATTTATTTGCTGCTATTGGCAAACTATAGATTTATAAATTTAATTGAATTTTAATTTTAATGTTTATATTGCAACATAAATTAGAATAAATTGAATACTTTTTGCTGCATACTCAATAATGAATTTATTTGTTTCAATTTATATGTAATCATAGATAATCAGATAAATCTAGCTTGTTGAAACTAATGATCATGATTGGGATATTGATGGTCAGCAAAATACATAATCTGTTTATTACAATGTTTATGGAACTTAAAATGTATTAAAATTTATCTCAAAAATTATAAAATCTTTTAAGACACAAAAAATCTTTTATTCTTCATATTCATGTGTCCTTTTTGCACCATTTGTGCTATTTCTGTTCTGTAATAAGAAATATCAAAAACGTTCGATTTCTGTTACACATACTTAAGTTTATATCCATTTATGTCTTTAAAGATCTTGATGTATCCTTTCCTTCTTTCTTAGAATTTCTCTCATATATGCACAACAGTATGAGCACAAAAATATAAAAAATATGAAATCTAATAAAAACCGACTAAAGGATTGAAAGCTTCCGAGCGTTTGTAAACAAAATAAGTATAAAAAAATCTGATGTGTGCAATTCAAACATTGTGTCCGTTACAGTTTCCAAATAAAAGTGCAAAAATGACATTTTTGTCTGTCTGCCATGCAAAATTCGAAATTAAATACCCCCGAAAATTCGAAAATTCGAAAATTCGAAAAAATTTAAATTCAAATTAAAGCATTATCGTGTAGAATTTATCAAAGTAAATAATTGAATCCATTATTAAGGACTAAGATGTTGTCAAAGAAGTGTTAAAAATTTAAAATAGATATTAAATTCAAGAAATAGCGTAACGTATTTTTTTGAATTTTTAATTTCCGAATAAACTTAATTGAATACCCCTAGACTTTCGATAAGTCTGTCGAACATGAATTGCGCACATCAGAAAAAAATAATATAAAGAAAAAGCATAGGCATTCTGGGTAGTGAAGGCATCAACAAAAAAAAAAACGAAAAGCATTCTATCATACCGAACTCAATTTGTGTACTGTGATCATCTCATGAGAGATGTGGAAAGAAATGGAAAGGAAAGTTTATTATGCCTGTTTATCAAAATAAGAAATAAGAGAGAAACAAACGAGTAACAATAGACATAGTAACTTTCTGTCACAAACAGACGCTCTTAAATTTGATGAAAAGGTTGTTGACATAGAAATAGAAACATGAATGGAAAAATTGCTCAATAAACTGACTTGTTAAAAAATTATTTAAAAATATTTCTTGCATTAATAATGCAGCATAAATTTGCACAAAGCATAAATCACGCAAAAGTGACATTAAAGTCTTGCTTTAAATTATACTCAACTAGCTTCCTATTTCATATTATTAAATAGAACACAACATACGTCAAAAACACCAGACAGGCAAAATGAAAATAAAACGTAAAGAAATTTTTTCCAATTTCACCAAAAATTTATTTATTTCTTTCGAGGATATATGTTGAGCATTATTGTATGCAAATCTTCATCGTATGTGATTTCCCTATGAGAGATAAGTCTACATAAAAGGAAATGGAAAAGAAACAATTGATTTTAAGTGACTAATGCGCATTTCTGTTGTCGATTTGAGTTGATCGATGCCTTTAAATAATCGAAGCATTTTAATGCTAATTTTAAAAAATTATTTATGTCTCTTTTAATAGTTTTTATGTATGTAAGAGCATGCTGATAAATTAAAAAACTTTAAAACAGAAAATTCTGATTCGAAAAAATTCCGGTTAGGTTCCTTCATTCAGATATGCTTGATTTCCGCATCAAATGCTTAAAATTTTCGTTAATCATCAAAATCGTATCTTAAGACAGGAATAACATTAACATAACATGCTCCATAAGAACACAATCAGATACATTACATTTTTTTTTTTGATTGACTAAACACACAAAGCAGAAAAAAGTTTGATATTTAAAGCTGACATTAATCTTAACTCATTCGAACCCTCACTTCAGAAATGAAACTTTCACCAAAGCTGCTAATTCACTTGAATGATTAATGCTTATTTCATAAGCTCTTTTCCATTCTCATTCAGTTCTTTTTATTCCTTATTGAAAGCAGAATCGATGAAGAAAATTGGAAAAATTTCCATATTCATGCGATACATGAATCTTCACATAATGTATACGCACACAATATTCGATTCGAGATGGGATAGGAAATACTGTAAAGAAGGCAAAAAATGTTCAAAGTCCTCGTGTTGTTAATCGAGGGACTTAAGCGCATTTTTGTCGCAGCGATCAGTAATCGATTAAATAGAAACTGCTTTTAATTACAAAATCCCTTAATTCTTCTTTTATCATCGAAAAACCCTGCAAGAAAATACAATTTTTATAAAAAAAAACTATATAACAATAACAAAATCCATTAAACTCCGTCTTTCTAGCATGCACTATGCATGAAAAGTCTGTTTTCTTGATGATAAATACAAAACCTTTCAAAAAGAAAGAAAAAAATTTTGATCAAAAATAACGGTCAAAAAAATTTTAAATTCCAACGGTCAAAAAAAATTCAAATTTTTATCGAGGGGTTTTCAACAATTTTTTTCCTTATTTAATGTTAAATCGTTGATTACAGGAATTGTAGATCATTTAACGATTTTTTAATAAGCGAGGCCGGAATAACTCGATAGTAGAAAGATAATTCATTATACCTGATCTCTTAACTATTTCTGGTTTCTGAGATCTCAGAGCTCATCCAGCCTTGAACCAGCCAGCCGAACAAAGTGAAACTATAAGCGTCATTTTTTGCAAAAATGCGCTAAAAAACAAGAAAAAATTTGTATGCGGGTAATGTATTCGATTTATGCATGAGATGCCGTGTGACACAATATTCGAATTGCCTCTGCGCCATTGCTCTTCCGCAATGATAGTTCATTAGATTCACATTTGTATATTCGGTTGTTTCCTGTTTCATTTGAAATTACTTATTTTGTGCGTGTGGATGTTTACTCATAAATTGCCTTACTTATTATTGATGTCATAAATTTTTTCCTACATTGTGGTTTTACATTCAGACAGGATATATCGATATGTTACTTACGCATTTCAATTGGTAAAGTACAGAATAAAAATTGATGGTTCTGATGAAAAATTGAAACGCAATTTTCAAAATTAGATTTCTAAAGCAACACAAAAATTGAGGGAACTAAAAATTTTCTCGTAGATATAATAAAGAAACTAGAGCAAAGACAATATGGGAAAATTTATCATAAAATTTTCACAAAAGAAGTAAAATTTGATGAGAATGATGATGACTTTTATGTTATACTGACAATATGTAGAATGATCAATGAATGTGTATATATACATTTCAGAATAAATTGTACAGGATGTTAACAGAATGAATGAGGTTTTATAAACACTGATAAATATCATATTATTACTATTGTGGTTTTATTGAGGCATTATGTCAAATGCAAATGATATTTTATGACTCTATATACATCCCAAGAGACATGCTGTATAGCTTACTAATGATAAATTAATTCAAAAACATGGGAAATTTTAATTGCTTAATTTTCCTTTTCTTGTTCATTGTTTTATTTAATAGGAGCTGTTGGTGGTGATGATGCAAATGATGACGATAAGGAGAAAGCAGAAGAAGAGGAGAGAGAACGACAAGAAGCAATTCGGGAAGCTGAAGAGCGCCGAAAAGAGAAGCATCGTAAGATGGAAGAAGAACGCGAAAAAATGCGTCAGGAGATAAGAGACAAAGTAAGTTTGGCCAAAAATGTATATTGATGTACATGGGAACAACATTTATGTACAAACGTGGGTTTGCGTTAATGAACCATTTATTTTCATCTTCATATATTCTCTTTTTTTATTTTATTTTATGACTCACATTTTTTTCCATCTCATAACTCATTGCCAAAAAATGAATCTCTCATTCTTCACTAGAGGAATAATGTAATAAAAAAGTCTTTTTTATCATCAGTATATGGCTCATTTTACTTTCTTATAATGAAACGAAATTTTCCTGCATCAACTATATTATTTTGGGGGTTTAATATTAGGCACACTATCCTTTATAATTTACTGCAGAATTTTATCATGAACCATTATTTCTCATTATTCTATCAAGAGCCTCATGAGAGTTTCTTTCTCAGACAGTAGTATGAAGTTAGTATGAAGAGACCAAAATTTTAGAACCGCTAAACTAAAGTAAAGAAAGGAAAATTATTAAACTGCGAGAAATTATCATAAAGAAATCTTTTTACTGTCTCTTAGTTAATGCTGTGGTAGGAGGGACGGAGATTTCAATTTAGTTCCTTACTCATTTTATTGCCGCTTGAGCAATATGAAGTTTGTTGTGCAAAATTTCCCTAAATTTAATGACTCAATTTTTATCGCTTGAGATAAGCTAACCAGGATTTTTTTGCATACAAATGAAGCCAGATGTGGTCATGCAATTTTATAAAGAAAAAAAATCTCCTTTCTCTTTCTCGTTCTTTGTGTTCGCTATGGTTTATTAAAATGGGGAAGGTTTAAAAAAAAAATCCATTTTGTGTTGCCCTTTTTCTGGCATATATTTTTAATTCATAGCACAAAGCAAAACAATTTTCTAAAAATGACAAGCACAGAGATCGTTTAAAATTTATTCACGAACAATTTTCCATTTTAAATGAATGTAAAGAATCTTTCTAAGTTGAGGAATGAAAAATTGTAAATCAAGAAAAAAATCATGAAGCAAAAGCAAAAAAAAAAAAATGATGATAAAAAATGAAATTTTATTTTGAAACAGCTTCCATCGATCAAGAACAGACATGCCTCTTTTTCCCCATCATTTTCTTGTGTCCCATTTACTCTTTCTCATTCCACACACTCAACGTTATTTTGAATTATTTTTGTTCATTCATGAGGAGACATGTCACATAGAAATATTATAAAGCTGCGTAAAAGATGATTCATTATAATTCAACGCTTTAACTCTTCACTTCTTTATTCAAGTCACTTCTCGCCTCCTTCAACCATTTGTTTCAGTTTAAAGATTTTAATAGTGAAAACTAGTTGAGAACGCGCATTTCCATTATAAGTTTTGAAAGACATTCATAACGTTCAAATGGATATGCAGACACAACTGTATAGAGAAGCTGGCTAAGTTTTCATCTCAAACAACGCCTGAAACCTTTTAATATTTCACACCATACTGGCACCATCTGAACATATAAGTGACAATATACAGAATAATTTTTCATATGTACACATATATAAACGGATGTGTGTATTGTGTATCAGTGATAAATGAAAATTGACGTGCCAAATACATTTTTTCTAGATAATCATTATTGTTGGGAAGTTTGCCTCCATTCATATGAAAATAGGAATCAATATTGAAACATAGTTACATGATAGACATACAAACGCATTAAATATTCATTGCGAAATTGACAAGCTTCGAAATGGAAATTTCAATGATACCTAAAGTCAGCTATAAAACCCATTCAATATTATGCTATACTTCCGTCCGCATACACATGACAAAAAAATTATATATATATTTTTTATATAAAAATGGATTAAAACTTCAATTTCATATGTCAAATGGTCTATATGTGTGTGGCTTGATATTCATCTCTGATATATTTGTGTATAAAAATAAATTGAAGAGGAAGAGGATGAAAATGTTCCATAGACATTGTCTTTCTCTACCATTATGTGCCATTTTGTGCGTTCTGAGCTTTCTTCCTCACTCTCCTGACAGCTTTTCATTGTCACGTAGTGATTATTGATCGCCATTTTGCATTGTCATACTTGCTTCGTACGATGCTTTTATCATTCGAAATTTCTTTTTTTACTTCCTCATTTTTATGTTTGACTTTACATCTACAATAAAACGTGAAAGAATTTTCATTCATGTATAAGTGAATCATAGAAAGTATATATAAAGCAGGCATAAGAGTAGGAAGCAGAGTTAATTTTATTAAGCACAAAAATTTTTATTCAATTATCGTACTTTATTGTATTAGTGTCATTATGTATCATCATGTAACATATGGATATGAATATTTTAAAAAGGAGTGCTAGAAATGCCTTGTAGAGTTCCTTCAATCAAGATTTTTCTTTTCTTCAAGAAGAATTATAAGAAAAATAAATTTTATTAAATTCCATCATTAACCAAATTTACCACAAAATAACTTTTATAGCCTTTTTAGCCAAATATTTTTAATCCCCACAGTTGGTATAAGTGGGATGAGTGTAAATTCTATTTGCGATTTGAGCATACTATGGCGCCTGTCGTGTGTTCAAATCCTTATAGAATTTGCATCTCAGAATAACTATGGTTGGTGAAGAAATCATTTTTAAAAATAATATGAATTTGTTAAACTAGAGACGTCTAGAGTTAGCAGTATGAAATAAAAGTTTGCATTCACGTTCCTGCATTCTAATTCTGATGATCATTCGTTATTCTTTTTATTTAATTTATTTCTTATTAATAATTCTTTTACTTTTAAAAAATTAAATTTTAGTTCTTTAAGCAATTTTTCTTCTGTCAAAAAATTTTAACGTATTTTATGCTTTTGCCGAATCAAAAATTGATTATCAATATACTATAATAATATGTAATTAGCATGAACAGTTTTTTAAAATTTTTTTAAAAAATGTAAACTGTGGAAACAAACTCTTGCAAAGTATATAATTCTATATAAAATTTAATTTAAATTCATGGGTTCAAATCCCAAATAGTTAAAATAAATCTCAGCATTTTTTTTTAATTGTTTTAATTTAGTTCTAAGCACCCATCACCAAAAAGAATTAATATTATTTCCGTTAGAATTTAATAAAATCTTAAGTCTTATTTTTACATTTCCTCAAGCACATAAAAAGCTTCGAAAATAAAAAGACAGAAAAATAAGTAAAATACGAGTGAATGAAAAAACATTTCCTGTGCTCGAAAATAAAAATAAAATAAAATAGAAAATAAAAACAATAAGAAAACTTTTTTAATGAAAAAAGTCTCGCGATTTCGCAATTTCTTGTTGAAAAATATGAATATACAAAAATATGTCAGAAGTTATTTGTTAGAAAGAAATATGAAATTCAAATGATATGATACATAAAAAAAAGGAAATTAAATTTCATTTTCTTTGAATTATTTTGAGCCATCAAAAGTTGTGAAGTACATAAATATGTCGTTTAATATTATTCAGCGTTTCTTCATATTATTTTTTAATTCCAAATATTAATTTTCAAGACATAAATTATTACAAAGTATCATCACCAATAAGACTTTTTACTTTAGATTTAAGTCCATACTCTAACTTAATTATTGTCATCACTAAAAGAAATAAGATCTAAATGTTAACAACATTAAGTTAAAAATAAAATTGTGAAATGTTTGTGAAATGTTACAAAAGCAGTTGCCACAGGCTTGAGTAAATTTGACTTCTTACCCCTCAGCATTGACACTGTAATAATAAGTTTCACTTTTTTGTCATTAATTGTGTAAAAAGACTCAAATGTAATAAATTTTTATAACGTCTGGTTGATTTCAAGTTTGATGTAATGATAAAAAGTGAAACAATATTTACAATAAATTAGGAGAGTTAAATACATGCTTATCATGAAAACATCAGAGCTTTTACTAGGTCAAAATCTTCAGATATAGTACAAACTTTGGATTTATTGTTCATATGAACACACAAAAATAAAAACGCGACAGACAGTCTCCAAAAGTAAATACAGAAGCAATGTAACGATAAAATATGGAAGTAAATAAGAACGAATAAGGCTCCACAAGTCTTCAAGGACAATTTTTTAGTAAAAACATTTGATTCAGCACTGATATTATTCTTTCTTCAGAATTTTGACTTCCTGGTTTTGTTTTGATTTGAATTTTTCATGCATACAACGAAAACATCCAGAACAAAATTTTTTTTAGTGTCATTTAAGTTAATTTACTTTGTACAATGCTTAGTTTTGTCAAAATAGAATCTCTAAGCAAGCACACGTTAATTCTTTTAATAAAAATTTCTACTCGCTGTTGAAAAGCATATCATTTTCAATTTTTATTTCCTTTATGGCGTGACGCATAAAAACAATGGCACACATCTACACAAAGCTTATATAATTGCGTAGTTTTTCCATAGTACATGATAGAATCTTATTTAGGTATAGACGCTAATTCAATGTTGTCGTTCCTTGTCCTATATTCAGGAAGAAAATAAATTGAATTGATAACAATATATATAAGCATGCAAAGTGTCTGTAAAGGAAACCACATGTAAAAATTTGTCTGCCTTATATTACTTTCTTATCTTGTGAATTTGGATATAAAGAAGAAGCAACGAACAATGACACTTGTAAGGCTTTCTTTTTAGCGCATTTTTGAAAACTTGTTTTCAAAAAGGAAGCTCAATCATGCACTTTGATCGGTCGTTCGGTCGTTCGGTCGTTCGGTCGTTCGGTCGTTCGGTCATTCGGTCGTTCGGTCGTTCGGTCGTTCGGTCGTTCGGTCGTTCGGGTCCCAATTATCTCTTGATCTAGACTTCGTAGCAAGCTCGGAATTGTTTTAATAGCTTCATTGAATGTTTTTATTCCCGCCGTTTATATTGAAAAGTCAAAAAACACTCATTAAATAGCTTAATTCATCGATTTTATATTTCAAAAAAAATATGTAAACAATGCAGGGCAAAGCTATGCTGATGAGAAATTTGAATTTTTTCTAACCATTAAAAAATTTGAAATTTTTTTGACCGTTATTTCGGATTGATTTTTTTCTCAGAATTTTATTCTAAGGCGATTCCATGAGTTTTATTAGCTTCGTTTCATCGAGTTATTGGCGGCAAATGTATTTAAAAGTCCTTAAATTTGTGTTTAAACATCTTAATTAATTAACATTTAATTTTTTCATACAAAGCAAATATAAGTGCGTTTAGAAATTTGAAAAATAATGGATGTGTTCAGAAATTTAAATTTTTCGCTGATGGAAAATTTTGAATTTCAAAAAACCGGTAAATCGTAAAGCTATTATTTGCATTGAACATTATAAAAATCAATTTTAAAGGAATTTTGATCTTTAGTTTAAAACTTATTATTGAAATGCATTATGATTAAAGAAACAGCAATAGAGTTTTAAAACTTGACATTCTTTTCTATTTAATCAATTGCTAATCGCTGCGTCAAAAATGCGCTGAAGTCCCTCGATATAAACGAGGACTTTTGTAATTTTTTCTATTACATACCAAAGTGATTTCAATTTGTATACCGTTGCACCAATTCTTTTCCCCTCTCACTTCTTCTTTTTCTCTATATTTATGTATATATACACCATTTATACTCATTACACAACGATTTCATGCCACAGCCCCGTTTCGTCATTCGTTTTTATGGTTTTATATATACATAGATGAATATAAAGATATAGAATATGGAATAGGAAAAAAATGCCCGCAATCTTACTTTTTTCCTGAATAAAGGATCTGTGGTTGATAAAGCACAGTAGAATGTTGTTAAATGAATATTAATAGAACTCATTTTTGAAAATTTCTGTTTTGTGCTTACGAGCACAATATTTTGAGATCATACACACGCTTTCCTAATTTTTTTCTGTTCGTGCGTTTTTTTTTTCTCATATCGGAAAATTGTGGCTTTCATGCTGAATACATAATCAAGGAGACGGTACATAGTGGGTTTGAAATGAAAAGTCAGAGCTTTAAAGAATTTAAAAATGTAAAAAAAAAGTTTGTTGGTCATTATTGAGAGTGACAAATATGAAAAAATATCAAACATCAAACCTTTGGTCACTGCATGTATAAAAATGAAATTCACATGCACTCCAAAATTTATATCCAAAACGCTAACACAAAAAGTGTAAAAAGAATGCGGAAACGAGTGACTCCCAGAAGTAAAATAAATTTTAAGAATTCATGCTGTTACATTTTGTCATGTAAGTCATGTGAAATCCTCTGCTGATAAAGATTGACAGATAAACTTTTATACTCACGTTTCTTATATTTGATTGATGGTGGTGCATACTCAGCAGGTTTTTTTACTCAAGCCTTCCTTCAAGAAATCTTTAAGATTTTTCTAATTAATTATTTCTCAAAATAAATTTTATGAAAATATTTTTATTGTTAACTTTTTCAATAAAAAAATTTCAAACAAAGCAAAATGTTGAATAAAGTAAAGAAAAAAATTTCTTATCGTAAAAATTTTCTCATTACACACATATTTAAGATTATACACATATTTGCATGAATTTAAAGAAATTATTTTTTATACTAGACTTCAGTACTCGTTAACATTATCATTATTGACTACACTTATTTGTCTATGCAAAAAGTAAAACTTTTTCATATCAGTATTATCTCAGGAAAATCAGCTTAAGGCTTTTTCTCATTAAGAAAACAATTGAAGATAATTTTCTAAACAATGCATCTGAATACATTAAGCTACACACAAACGTGTAAAATGTGTTCAAACAATACCTCCTACACTCGTTCCTTTTATTGTTTCACTCGTATGCTTTCTCTCATGTATAAGATATCCATATTCATAAATTAAGAACGCAAAAATTACTTTTTAAAAGGGGAAAAACTGAAAAAGACAGATAATATTAAAGCTATGGAATTAGCATAAGTAAACAGACTGAGATAAGAGGGTTGCTGTGGTGGTGTTTGGAATTAACATGAGAAGATAAGTAGAAACTTTACAAAATAATTAAAAGGAAGAAATTTTTTCAGCCTTAAAAA
The DNA here is from genome assembly GCA_026123125.1 of Chironomus striatipennis. Taxonomy (NCBI): domain Eukaryota; kingdom Metazoa; phylum Arthropoda; class Insecta; order Diptera; family Chironomidae; genus Chironomus; species Chironomus striatipennis. The sequence goes on along the minus strand of CM047393.1, from coordinate 44,188,589 downwards.
AGATTAAAACACGATTTAATTGCCGGAAGATTTCTTTTAGATTTTTGCGTCTTCTATCTTTTCGCTTGTGCCAAATTTTTATTTTATTTTAAATTTTTATCATATACACAGCTGAATGGTTTCATGCTCATAATGATCATTTTTTATGGTTCTCGCCAGTGGAAATGAACTCAATCCTTGCTACATCCTATTTTAGTAAAATTTGTGCTTTCGATTTTTATACACCCGCAGGGTAAAAGTAATCTTTTTAAAAAGAAATTTACTGTTCTTTTTTCATGGAGCACAAATTTGTAGGAGCACAAAGAAGAACAACATAAGCACCATTTTCATCGTATTGCAGAGATAATTTGCCTTTTTTAATTAGATTTTTCATTACGATGTAATATTTACTCTGTCTTTATTGCAAATTTCCCTTTTTTGGTTCATTATTTTGTGTGCATCATTTGTCGTTCCTTCAAGTCCCTTAAAGTGAATTCTACATCTAAAAGCATTAATAAGTTTCAATTTATAAACACTTCAAAAGTATTTCAACACATTTAAGTCAATTAACTTCCATAAGTTGGATACTAATAAGCAGTTACTGCAACTAATTTTCTTACAAAATATATTGCGTTCGTGGCTAAAAGCCATAAAATCTATTCACCCTATATTTTCTCAAAACTTCCGCTACATAAAGTGGACTTAGCACTTGTTTATGTATATTAGCCAGTAGCCATTTTTATTTTTGGATGTCAAAATAATTTAATTTAGTTTGTTTCTTCTTCTTCATTAGCTTTATGTTCATACAACGCAAAAATTTTGTGAAATTTCATATTCAGCAAGAAGTGGACTGTTTATTAATGAAGTATAAATTGTGACTTGATTAAAAAGATTCAATTCAATTTATAAAAAGAAAATTTTGTTTCAATTAATTTTCAATCAAGCTTGATTTTTTTAGAAAAACCTAAAGATTAACAGCAATTTGAAAAATATTCCAATGGAAGCTCATGTCCATCAGAATTAAAATAAAATTTGGTGAATTCGATTTTTATTATCATAGAGCTTTGTGCTTTGGGTTTTGGGTGAAAACAAACAGTCCGTGTAGGTTGAAATTAATTATCAGTGATTAAGAATTCTTTGTTCCACACAAAATTTGGTGGTGGTAAATTTATATTTATCTATGGGAATTCATTGGTAAATATTCGTAAATCACTATTACTGATTGATGTATTATTCACCGTGATTAAGTTCCTAACAGCCATTACATTCAATTTTTTATTTGATTTTTAACATAGTTCATTACTAATTAACGAAGAGCTGAATATTACAAAAATATATATTAAAATGTCAGCATAATGTGCTTGAACTTTAATTCCTTAAATACTTTTTTGGGGTCAAATATTTATTCTTTAAATGTTAAACTTTCAAATCGAATCCACTTCTCGTCAGGTAAACAATTATGATTATTAAGGGATAGAAATGATATGATAAAAATTTCCCAAATAAAAGTACATTAAAATGATCAAATGTCATTCAAAACAAAAATCCTTCCAAGAACCATTCATATTACTTTCTTAAATGCCCCACATGTTAGACAAGTTAAACAAGATCCCAAAATAATGTCCAAGAACACTCCGCAAGATTGTGGAAATTTATCGTCCCACACAATATACATACATCTGAGGAAGAAAATTAAGAGAAATAAAAAGAAGATGCACACAGAGCTTGTGGAGAAAAAAGGAAGGAAAGTGAATGAAGCAAAGCGTCATGTTTACTGAAGTGTTAAAATCTACATGTATGTGAACTAAGTCTGTGAAGCCCATTAAAAGCCTTTAAAAAAAGAGAAACCTGGAAAAAAATTTACATTTAGAACTTGATATGTTCATTGAGCTGTGAATTTGAGCACAAAATATGTATCATAAAAACTTCTATTTTAGCATAAATTTTATGATCAAAAGATGTGAAAATTGGTATCTAAAAATAGGAACCAATCGATATTTTCAACATTTTATGTGATGGAAGCTCAAACAAATGAATGCTGTCATCAAATGAAAAACATATCCGATTGGAGGTCAAATTGACTCTAGTAGGGAGTCTATTTACACATTGTAGTGACTCCCTAACGGAGTCAGATTGATTTCTGATGTCCGGACAATCAGCTGTAACCATCAACAAATGAGATGAAGGATCGAGTTCATAGTCACAAGGATAAATTAATATCTTCAATCTCTTCAACTTTTTATTTAAAGAAACTCATTCAACACTTTCTGAATAAAATGAAATGAAACATTTTTTGTTTGTTTAAGTTCTCAAGTGAAATTCTAAAGCTCTATGCTACATCTATATTTGTTTCCTTTCATTTTTATAACACTGTGATATATACTTTTTTCAAGTTTATGCTTTTTGACATCGTAAACAGTACGGTAAAGAAAAATGAGAAATGAAAAACTACAGTCATCTCGCTTGCAATATGACGTGAAAAGTGCTCAAAGCCAATATCACTGAGAAAGCTCTGAAAAGCAATACTGAATGAATAGAAGTGTTTCATTTTTAATGATACAAGTCCTTTTTTTCATCGCTATGCGTACTGAGTGAATGGCTTTTCATACACTCATGTACTGTTTCGCTTTGATGGAGAGCTTCAATTATTGAAAAAAGGCTTCATGTTGACTCTAGAAATTGTAATTTACAGAAGTCTATTTATCGTACTATTTTTATATGGGAAATGAAAATACGTATGGAATCGTTCACTTATTACGTCCGATTTTTAAGGGGGAGGGTGCTCTGAGGCTTTATGACAGTTTTGCACAAAAGATTTTTTTGTTTGAAGATTTTGAGACAGAAGGAGGAAGGGGGTCTAAAAATTCAAGTTTTTGATCGACATCATGAGTGAACGGTCCATGGATTTTTTATCAAATTTTTCGAGTTCCCTTGGCATTCAGTATGATCACAATTTTTAATGATGGAGATATAAACTTTTGAAATGCACAATCTAAAATTGTTGGGAATGTGAACAAAATAAATTTCAATTCTATTGAAATGTCTATAAAATATTTTCATATTTCCTTCACATTCATATTAAAAAGTTAAAAAGCCATACTGACTATTGAACATTCCTGAATACCTTGCAGCAATGTTAATATTCAAAATAATATTTTCATGATAAATCTGTTATTGAAATAAACTAATTTTACCGCAAAGTACAAAAATTTTAACAATCATATATTCAAATGGAATAATTTCATGTGGTGAATTAATATTTGTGACAAATATTTTTGCATTTGCATTCCATTTCGAGTTTGGAAAATTTTAATTAATTTTCGATTTAATTTTTTGTATATATTTTCAGTACAACATCAAAAAGAAGGAGGAGGTTGTGGAACAACTACCCCAAGAAGAGCCGAATCCTCTGATGCGAAAGAAGAAGACTCCAGAAGAGCTGGCAGCTGAAGCTGAAGCTGAGGATCTGGACGACTTTACCAGTAAGTTTTTGTCACTAGAATTGTATTTTTTGCTTTCTTTTCAGCTATATTCTTTCCTATCTATCTAATCTATTCTTAAAACTTACACAATTTTTTTTTGGTTATCTATTTAATTACCTTGGAGTGGGAAAAATTGGGAAAAGTTAACTATTCGCTTAACTATGAAAAAAAATCGATTGTAAATTACAGTTTTCAGTGACAATCATTCATAAAATGTCAATTATTCAAACATAAAACTTATATATTTATTATCCTGAAACGTACTTAAATTATAATCGAATCCACTTATTATTTAAATGCTCACCTTTATTGCCATCCTACCCACTTATTAATTCAGACATATGTAAATGTTCACGCACACATGTGCTTCCATTAAATTGGTCTATTAATTTCATATTGATGTCAAAATGTCAATTGACTAGTATAAGTGGTCATGAAAATTTTCATTCGATGAATTAAGGTACTTTATTTCACATTATGACAAGTACTTAATGATGATCAACCCTACACATAATGTAAGGCTTTACTATTCATTTACTGAATTAAAGTATGAGATTTCCTTACAATAAATATTACTGAATGTTTTTAATGATTATCCTCTTCATAGAAAAGTATTTACGATAATTCTAAGGTAGATTGAATTGAACAAACAGATAAAATCTCAATTTTATTTGTCAATGATTGCAGAAGTTTTCAATGAATTATTCCAAGAACTTGTTGTTCAATATTGATATTTACCAGAAAATTTGTACAAATTGCCATCTTTGTTTTGTTTGTGGCTTCTATGCATAGACAAATAATTCCACAAAATTACCTGTTATTTGATCATTTAGCCAAACTCATCACAAATCCTGCAAATGTCATCAAAACTTTTTCACTTAAGCCCTATACCTAATAATTTTGATGAATCGATATTACATGAAAGAAATTAAAGTTAATTGATAAGATGTGACATCAATATAAAGTCATAGTCCATAGAAGTGTGTTTCATATAACAAATAATATATGGATAGGATACAATAATAGGATTCGGATTTAATCCACAAAGACTTTTTTCAAACATATAACATGAATGACATTTTTCATTCTCAAATTTTCATAGAAAGCTTTATCATTTTTCATTCTGAATATCTTTATTTAGTTGAGCTCATAATAAGCTTACAGTGCATAATATGCATATCCTTTTCAATGCATAAGATTATTTTAAAGTTTTATCCATAATATTTTGACTTTTCTCAGTTTATTTTCTCATTTTATGAGTTTTTTCGTATTTAACTAAATTCAAAATTTTATGAGCAAAATATTTTGAAAATGTGGTAAAGAAAAATTGAGATATCAAAAATATTATTTCTTTTTCTTTTATTTTGGTTTAAAACTTTTATTTTTCTGTAATAATAAAGAAAGTTCTTTGACTTTTGAAATTTATTTTCTGTAAACAATAACATTTAGTATGAAAGAACTTTCGTTTATTATTTTTTATAATTTTTCTTTACAAATGTTTTTATTTCTAAATGTCACTTTCTAAGTGGATGAATGACCGTTTCAAGCAGATGTGACAAAAGTTATAAGCATTGTCATGAAGAAAAATATTTATGAAATTTGATGCCACAAAGAAGTATTTTTATTAAGTGGATCAGATGTAATTGTTACTGTGAATCTGTCGCTGTGAACGGTCACAAACTGTGATAATTAAAATGAAAGAAACAGTCATTCATCTACCAAATGGTCGTTCACTTTATACAACGAGTGGACAGTACCATAAGAAAAAAAAAATAAAATGCTCAATATTTTCTATCCTTTTTTCATCTTTATCTGCTAACTTACTAACTGTTCTACTCTATCCTACTTAGCTAACCAAACTCACTTTACAAATATAACTGCCATAAAAAAATCCTTATTTTAATTTACACTTTATTTTTATCAAACACATAACGAATCAAAAAATCCATTTTCTCTCTTCATATTTTACAGAATTGAAAAATTCAATAGAATCACAAGTGAACGAATTAAAAACACAAATCGAAAGCAAATGTGTTATGCAGTGATATGTTAATTGTTATTCATTCATATTATAATGTTTTTAACAATGATGATGAAAAAAAATGTTCATTAAAAAAATACAAAAAAAAATGATTGATAATGAGTTTAATTCACATGAAAAATATGCAAAAAAATTCACATAAAAAAATAAAGAAAAAAAAGTTGATTGAATTATATAATGAAAAAAATATATAAAAAAATTCATTAGCAATTAAATTAATTGATTGAGTAGAGTTGATTATTATATACACATACATGAGAAGAAATAATATTATTAAAAAAATTATATTTTCCAATAATTGGTTGAGGAAATTTACATTTACATTAATTCATAAGAGTGCATCTGTAGTTGAACTAACAAGAATAAAAAGTTAAATAAAATGAATTAAAAAAACCAAAAAAAAAAAAAAAAAATGCTGAAAAATTATCTAAAATGTAGGAAATTACATAAAAGTTGGATTGGTATATCGACTTTTCGTTGGAAGTGATATTGCGGTGAAATACTGAAATCAAATGTTATTCAAAAATTTATTCTTAAGCGAATCCACAAAAGTTTTAATTTCTAGATTTTTGAAATTCGCTGAAAGATTTTAATCTTTATAAGTATGTAGATTTGAGAAGTTTTAAGTTGAGTCATTCAAATATTTCTCTAACTTAAAGCTTTCAAAAGTAAGTTCGTCGTAAAATTGTTAATTATAAACATGAGAAAAAATTTGCGGAATCACACTCACCAACAATTGACCTAAGAAAGGAGGAATCACGTTATTCATTAAAAACTGTCGTCGTTAAATTTTATGATGCCTTTTTTCACTCGATAAGGTTGGTAACGCAAAATAAAAATCTACGCCAAATGGAAAAAGGACACCAAAATCATGCGGCATGCCTTTGGTGAGTGCAAAAAATTATCAACTTTGGAACAATCCATGATGCAAGCATAACAAGTTAATTAATTGAGTTGCCCTACGGCATAAAATTTCCAACACAAAAAGTCATTTCAACGTGATGTCATAAGAAGAAGTCGGTACGGTTCGATTGGTAGCCTAAGGTTCTTCATATATCTCATCAAAAATGCGAGAAAAAATTGTTAATTTTTATCCTCTTTAAATATTTATCATTTGAGAATATACGTAGTGTAAAATTTAGAGCAGAAATCCTTAAAAAAATATATATAGAAAAAAATCTCGTACATATAAAAACACACATGACATAAAAATACATTTGCCATAAATCCGACAATTAACATTGCATTGGTAATACAATGATCAATTCGATTGCAACATTTTGTGTAATTGATGGAATTTAATTCAATATGTTGTCAACTTTCCTCATTCATCCTTGAAAGTTGACCTAAATTTTCAAAATCGAATTTAATCAATTGCACATTTTCAGATCACTCAGACTCTAAAAAAATTGAATACGACTGCTGAAAAAGATGATAAAATACACAAATAAGAACTACATGGTAAGTACATCAACATAAATACACACACATATAAGACATACCTATATGAATTCATAGGCCTGTGTACAAGCCTTAAAATGAAAGATTCATCCACTGTTGAGAATTTTATATAGAAAATTTCATTAAAAACAATATTTGATGATCGCGATTATTAAAAATTAATGAAAATGCAAAAAAAAAATAATAATTCGTAGGTACGATAATAAGAGTATTTATTGTTATCAGACTTAAAAAATAATATTTATGAAAACTGAACAAACGCAATAAGATTATTAATATCATTAAAATAATGTGTGTGATCAAAATGGACAGAATAGAATATGAGATTACAGCTATTTCAACTTGAACTTACACTAAATGCTAATCGAAATTCCATCAAACTTTCATTCCAAGTCGAATATCGATGATGTTTTAAAATTGCGTAATATGTCCCATAATTGTGAAAAATTCAATTTTTCCAAGTCTTTGTGGAACTAACTGATTAATTGCTTTATGGAAGTTTTTTTTTTAATTTTCAAAAAATTAATCAAGCCGTTTGTATGATGCTCGATGTATGATTCAATCAGAAAAATGACACATTCCAAATAGTATATTGGAAAAAAATGTCTAATGAATTTTCAGCTCATCTTTAGCTATAATACGAATATAATTTTCGACTTATTTCAACGTGCTTAAATCTCAATAGCTTTGACTTGCATTCTAAAATCACGAATAAAACTTTTCCTCACTGTCTCTCGTAAAATCCATTGAAAATTGTGCTTAAATTAAAGTCATTCAATTTTCTATAAAGCAATGTGTAGAGCATGGGAAATTCAATTTATGATAAAATGTTTCTGTTTCTGTACAGCTAGAAAGTGAGAGCTATAGAAGGCAAGGTAAATCAATAAATAATCTCACATTTTCTTGGCTCCATAGAGAATTTTAGGAAGTAGCCGTGAATGATAATATATTTCTCTAATGGCTTTAATAACCTGAATCTTGATATATACAATATGCTATGCTGTGAATGTAGATATCATAAATAGCATGAATACTTGATTTAATGCTTAAATCGCAACAGGGATCTTCACGTTTGTACGAGTTTAAATTTCATTTTCAAGTGGATTAACCCAAAAATACTTTGCGAGAGAAAAGAGGTTTAAATTTTCTGTCCTGTCCGCCCACAAAACCATCCGACTTTTCTCTCTTTAAATTTTAATATTTTTTTTTTTATTTATGGATCCCACATAAAGTTTTCTTGTCATCTCCAGATGTCGTCGTCGGAAAATTTCGATGTAAAATATTGACAAGAAAAAAATACAGAAATTTTCTCGTGACCTCTTACAATAATAATGAAAATTCCATGGCTTCATACTGTAGCGAAAAAATAAAATCCAATTCAAATAAAAAGAGTGTTATTCAAGAAAAAAAATTGATTTCCAAAAGTGTCCTTGGTTTGAAATAGAAAAAGGCAGATGTTGGCAGAGAAAGGAGAAAAAAATGACAATGAAAGCGTAAAAATCCTAACGAAGTATCACTTGAATTCCACAACATCATCCTTGGGTCGTTTAAAAGTCATTTTTTAAATTAAGAGCTATCTCCATCTTTGTCGTTCCTACATTTATGTTTCTCATGTATATACATGTATATGGCCATGTCTATGCTAAGTTATGTAAGCATTGTGATGATTGCGTAAAAGAAGGAACGAATAGATAGATGATGATGAGAGAGAATTAGAGTAGATACAAAGTTTTTAGGCCACACACTTATACAGAGAAATAGAGGCAAAGGAAAAAGAAGAAAAAAATCATAAAGATTTTAGAGAGATAAATGGAGGACATGGCAAGAAAAGGAAGGAAAAATTGGAATTTATGGATAGAGATTCTTCAGATATGACCAACTACAAGCATTTTGAAGAGGAACGTGCGGTTAGAGCTTAAAGTGATAGAAATAGAATCCAAAAGGGTTTTACTCTAATCTTTAGATTACAGCAAGAAACTTTGATGAAGAAAGTGGGAATTAAATTGCAGTCGAAAACTGATTTGTTGATGAGCAATATTATCCATAACTTTGGGGCATCTAACTTATTCAAATGTACTTTATTTAATAACTTTTCCACTTTTATTTCATGCTAAAAGGGAAGTTAGATTTCATGTGCAAATCTGGAGATTAAAATTTACAAATTTTCCGGAATTTCAAAACTTTTCTTATTTCCTCTGCTTTTGGAATGGAAATTGTCTTCTTTCACGTAAAAACTTTAATCCAATAAAATTCCCAACAATTTTTCTTCTCTTCAGTTCTTGATCCTATAGAAGAATAAAGGCAAAATATAAAAAAATGCTTGAGATTTTTCTACAAAAAGGAATCAGAAACGAGAATGAGAAACGATTAATCTCTCATGGCTTTTCTTTTTGCTTTAAGCCTCATATTGTGTTGAGAGTATATGCTTGATTTGATTTATGAATTTCATCAAATAGAAAAAAATTAATAGCAAATCTTCTATCTCAAAATGTCCTTGTTTCTACATCAATTCACTGACATTCTGACATTTAATCCTCTTTCAAACACAATGATGATCCAATTAAGCCTAAAAGCATGAGTAAATTCCTTTCAATAGATAAATAAATATAGCAAATACACAACAATTCTCGGACGAAAGAGCAGCTTAAAAGAAGACAAGGGAAAAGGTTTAATTGCGATGATTATAAAATTATTTGCAAAAATCATGATCTTTTTTTTTGAAGATGAAACTGTCCCCTTGAGAAGAATCTCAGTAGATAAAAATAAATTGAGCAATCGTGAGCTTTTAGGGGTTTTTAATCTTATACTCAGATCTTTAGAAAAAAAAGTCAAAAAGTTGCTTATAAAATGACGAAATCATCAAAGCGCTATCAAAAAAAGGGGAAAATTTGAAGATACAAATATTGACGTTTATTATTTACCTTATAAGAAAGAAGAGAAAAAGCGAATCAACTTTCAGTCATTTCTTATCGATGTTTCACTTTTATGTACTTTTCTGTTTATGTACAATTGTTTATTGTAACATCACTGCAGGCTACATTTTCCTACTTACTCTGACTCAATCATTCAGTTTCCGCATTATCGGAATATAAATCGAAATTGAGTATATCCTCGGTAAGAGAAGTGAAATAATAACAAAAATAACATTAATATTACATCAGTGGCTGTATAGCTTTCTGGCAATAATCATCCATTCACTTATTGAAAGCAGAAAGAAAACTTTTCTGTTTATTTGTGCCTTTGAGGAATTTTCCACTTCTTCTTTTCCTCCTCTTTTTTTCCTTTATATTGTGACTATAAATACTCGACTGTTTATTTACGTTAGATTACAGTTGATCAAACTAAACACAAAAGAAAGGCTTTCAACTTTTGTAGTATAATTACGACGTGCCTTTACTACTTCCCTTTCTAATCTGTTTAATTTTACCTCTAATTAACTTTCATTAAATACTCATGCTAGGATTATAAATCTAATGAAATTTATTGTCCTTCCAATACACATTTATCTTCATATCTTGAACATTGCAAGAGTGTTAATGCCATTTATCAATTCATATCCATTCTGTTTTCCTTCAGGATGTTATCTGTGTATGCTATTGTAGTTCCATTTTAAGATTGTTATCAAGTTGATTATTCAATTGTGAAACGATTTTAAATGATTTGAAAGGTATAAGCGGGTAAGCAATATTCCGTAGAGATTGAAAACTTACGGTTCATCTAAGTTTAAAATTTTTCTTCAAAATCCCTTAAGTAGTCGATGAAACGAAATCAAACAGCGTGATGGATACAATGTTCGACCTTCAATCATGTTTCCTTATTAAATATAGAAAACTGATTTCAACAGGACAAAAAAAAGGAAAAAGTCCATTCGATTGATAGAATTCATGATTGATTAATTCGTATACCTATGTCAAACATATGTAACAACCCAAAATATGAGATGAGAGGATCGTAAAAGCCATTGAACATTTTTAATCGAATGAATTGATTTTAGTGAATTGAATTTGAGCTGAAGGCTTAAAAGTTTCAATTAAGCTTGAAGCGTTTTGAGAAATTAGATCAGCCAGCAGAACAAATTTATTGAAGTGGCAAGTTTGTTTGTCTTAAAAGGAAATTGACTTCGTTTCAATTATTGAAAAAAGGCCCTTAAATTAAAAGAAATTTAATGCATTGCATTCTACTTGAATATGGCACCATTCACGGTACATGCATTTTAAACAATTTTTTCGCATGCATAATTAATTAAAACTAAAGTGATTTGCAATTAAAATGAACGGCAATTAGGACGACAATTTTTCTCTCTCGTTTTTGCATTGATCTAATTGAAATTAATATGTAGAATACTGCACACACATACACAACTTGCACTCAATATTCACAAAATTCTCTTTGTAGCTGCAATTTTTTTCCTCTTCTTTTTCAGCAGCTTTCTATAAACTCGAATTTTTCTGAATGACAGGATATTCAGATTTTAGTCAAGTATCTCAAGAATGAACAGGAACTTCAATTACACCGCAATTAGAGCAAAATATTTAAATGAATGCAATTCACTTCTTCCTTTACAGCACTTCTAAAGCTTTTCAAGTGATGAATTTTCATAGTTGATGGATTGTTATGCAGTAATTATTAAAACTTTCTAAAGGAAATGAAAGAACTCCTTCAATAAATTTCAATAAACTTCCAAATAAGAACTTCTTTTAAACTTTGAGTGTTGCTTGTTACAAGCTTAAAGATTTTTCCTTCTGAGAAAAAATCTTATTTAAATTTAAAATTCATCAACACGTACGACTTATGCAGCCCCATTTGCCTAAACGAAAGTAAGAGGAATCAATCAATTATTCAGCAATGTCGTAATTTTCCACATGAAAACGTTTAAATTTTAAAGTCAATACGTCAATATATGCCTCACATACGAAAACTTGTGATACATTTTCAAAATGGAGCATCAATATCCCCAAAGAAATGATGAGGTAAACAACATTCAAAATCTCACGTCGATGAAATTGTGAATGTTTTTGCTTTCTCCTTAAAAAATATCATACAAAATAAATTTGCCAAATGTAAGCATAAAATGGCATGAACAAAGATATTTTTTATTATTGAATAGCTGTGTGTTTGGAAGCTTGGCAATAAACTTTCCATTTTGCTTAACAAAGAATTCAATAAAAAGAGAAGAAAAAAAATCCTTTGACAAAGCATTATGCTCTAGGCGACATCCATTACTTTAGACAAGGCATACATACTAAGCATAAATGATTCCAAAATAAATTTTTAAAACTAAAATCATTACTGAAGATCTATTTAAAGCTCAATATACGATAAAAAGAAGAAAAAGAAAAATTTGATGAGATGAGAAAGCGAGAGCATGTGTGCAGGAAAGGAACAAAGGAAAAACTTGAGAAATACAAAAATAAAAGAAAGAAAATACGAAAAACTTTTTCAATAAAAACAAAGAGAAATTTCTCAATTTGAAATGTTTTCCTCAATTCTTATATTATGGCACAGCACAGAAGGAAGAAAAGAAAAATTGGAATGCAATAGCGATGAAACCATAACAGAAAAATACCAGAACATGCGTAAGAAAAAGTTTTGCTTATTCTTATGTATGCTTTGTGTATATTTTTTATGGTGTATCTCTGATGAATTTATACAGGTTGAAAATCTTTACTTGATTGTCTGCATACGCAGCTGCTGTATGCTGAAAATTTTCAAAAAATTTTGTTTTTAAAAGAGTCCAAAAGTGTCTTAAATTTTTCAAAAGATTTTGTATTTTTTGCAAGCAAAAATGCGCTTATATTCTAATTCATGATGATCTTCCAACTTAGTATTGTCTAACATTATCCAGATAAAATGAAGATATACATAGACACCCAAGAGAAGAAAATTCATTTCTATTTCATTGCCAAATGATGATGTGTTTCGGGAAAATAAAATTTTTTTCCTATCATGCTAGGGTCGGTGGATTATTGGCTTTACTACACCAACAAGATATTTCCGATACCATGCTATAAAAACTGATGATGATTATATTAAAAAAAAAAAAGAATGTAAACGGCAGTGGCACCATGTTACGCTGTAAGCCTTGAAGTTACGCAGATGTTTCAATCTTTTGTGAGGAAGCTTCAAAATTTATACAAACAGTAACATATACGCTGTGGGAGAGCATAAAGAAAATAATAATGCCAAACACAATGTCGACATCAGGACAAAATTTTCAATATTTCATCCTTCAATCTAGGAATCATTACTCAGTGTGAATAAAAAGAAATCAAAGGATTTGTATACACACTCCTAGTGAGCATTGCGAATAAAGCATTTTTCTGGACTGAAAAAAATTGAGAAATTATTGCCAAATATGGCTTTCAAATACTCAAGAAGCATTTTCAGTAACATCATAACATTTTCTTTCTTGTGAACAATAGAAGCACACAATCAGCACGATTTTAAGTAAACGTTTCAGAATTTCATGTTATGCTTTCAAAAGTCCCAAATTCTCGACTCAAAAGGAAGAGAAATTCCCTCTGTCATTTTCAATTTGAACATACCCTAGTAACCAAAATCGACCTAATGTATTCCATTCATGTTCCTAAGGAAGGTCAATGTAATACATATGGAATACTTTGGTTATATGGGTAGTTGATTGAAAAAATTGCACCATGAAAGCTATAAAATGAAAAATGTTTATTGCAGTACGTGAGGGCTTCAAAATAGTACAAATTGATTTCAAATCATCACTTTTGAAGCAATAGAAGAAGAAGAAAAAAATTTTCTTGTAAATTTGAAAGCTACAAAAAATCATGAAGAAACATTCTCGTATGTCGATTTCAGTCAGAAATTTTCTTCTGATTTAAAATTGTTTACGTAAAATTCGGTCAATTTTTAATGCTTGAATGAATTTTTTGAGAATATAAGAATTGAAAAATGCCAAATTTATGATTGGAGTAACAATGAGATCTTCTGAATTGAATATTCTATCAAGGGAGCATTACATCAAATCATTCAAAACCGTAGCATGAATAATAAATGTAACTCAAAATGCTTTATTATTCATTCGATATTGGAAAAATTCTAAATGTGTAAAGCACAAATAAGTTTTGGATTCATAGGGCATAGCAAATTATCTTTCGGTCAATATAAAAAGCAAATAAAATTTGATCAATTGATGGATTGAAGATGCTTGCTCAAACATCTCTATGAGAATAGCAACAAATAAATTTTACAAAATTTGATTGAATTTGTTAGCAGCTGAACTATAGTCGGCTATCTAAAAGCCAGTTTGATGAGAAGAAAAGCAAATTCATTGGCTCTTGGAGATTTAAAAAATGCATGATTCAATGACGGAAATAGAAACAGACAACAAGCAAAAAAATCAATTTGTTCATCGCTTCTATCTTTCATTCTATCATATTTGCATTTTTATGATGATGTTTGAAAAATCCCTCACATTCAAAACTTTGAAGAAGCATGAAAAATTCCTACAATTTCTCATCTATTCAATCAATGAGCTTGAATCTTTCAAGCTTCATTCAATAAATATGAAAGGAATTTTTTTTCTATGCTAAAAGTCGAAAAGCGGTAATGGAATGCAAGTCTGAATACATATTTGATGATTTTTTTCCACATGCAAAAGATTTGCCTTCAAGCATGCATGACATCGATGATAAAAGATTAAGGGTAGAATAAGAAATTTTCTGCCTTTTTCATTTCATTTCTTATTGTAAAATGCGAATTCTTCTTCCCGTAATTTCATGCTTCATTTAAATTGTTCATTAAAATTATAAGATTCTTACTGTCTCATTCCCGTAATGCTTTTTACGGAGGAATTTACATGATGAGGAAATTTTCTCTTATTCTAATGTAAAATGTGAATATGCGAAATTGCAGAATTTACGTATTCATGTTTCAATTGTAAATTACTGTAAATTTACGCATTGCTGAAAACAAGCTTTAAAATTTACCAACAACCAGAAAAGACTTGAATTTCACAGCAAAATCCACCGATTAAAATGTTCACGTTTATCATAAGAATCGACGACTCCTAACTCGTTTCCTCCTCGATCTCGTGATTACAACTTTGTAAAACAAATTCTGTTGTTAAAACTTTTTCCACCTTTCCTTCCTCCTGACAAAAGGCAACGACTGTTCATCCATAGAACCGAAAATTATCGTCATTATCGTAAAGTTTAAGAATTTTTCCCTTTCTATCTACATCTTCCTCTCCTTTCTCATACATTCTATTCTAATGCCATCTTTAGCCTCTGTTGAAAAGTTTTATCTTCTTTCTGGTGTTTCACGGCAATAAAAGCGAATTAGGCTCTACCTTACCGCTTTCAATTGCATCTTTAAAGTCTCTTGTAATATACAATAATTTCCTTAAAAGAGGTATAAAGAAATTTTCGCAATGGAAAATTGAAAGAGAGAGGAACTGAAAGAGCCGAAAGGTAGACTTTTATAGAAATTTATATTTCTTCTATTTATTCGCAAAAGATAATGCAAATGTTTAACATCCAATGAAAATAAAATTTCGAAACAAACAATTTGAAATTAAAATCGAAGGAAGAAGGCAGCATAAAGAGAAGACAAGAGATAAGCGATCAATTAAAATGACATCAACATGAAGAAACAATTAATTAAAGCTGTAATTGAAATGCAAATCAAATTGTCTATTGTTGTGAGAGGAACGAGAAATCATGATATTCAAATTAGTGCACGCGACACGAGGAGCTGTATAGAATATCGCTTAAAATTATGTATACCAAGATAATGTAAATTGAGGCTTTTGTTTAATTTACAATGTCAAACTAAAAATAGTGGCAGGAATTAATGAATCTATGTAATTGAAGGCTCATGAGCATGTACGATGAAAATTGTGTATAATTGAATCATGAAATGCACATTTTAATACGAAAATCATAGTAAATTTATGAAATTCTTCATATTTTTTAACTTGAACATAAAAATATAACTACATTGGACATGCCATTGAGGATTATGCTATGCATGTAAATAACGCAGTATAATTTATGCGTTCTACTTGTATTTCCTGAATTCCATTAATTAATTTGAAAAAATTCTCTACATGCCTTAAAGAGAAAAATAACTTTAAGGATACGTAAGAAGGAACAAAAGAAATTTCCAACATGACTCGCTACATAATTTTTCATACATAAAGCCATTATAACAGCTACACAACATTTTAATTATAGTTGAAAAGTCACATGAAATATGAGAAAAGTTTCTTATACATACACACAAGTCTATATTCGCTTATATGAGGATATTAATTGCAAGACTTGGTGCTGCTGCTGATAATTATTTCAATTTCTTCCACGCCCACAATTCTTTTACTTGATCCACTTCGGGGTTCTCGGTTTGCAACGACGACCTCATAGTGTGATACTTATGGCAATTGTGAAAGGAGGTTGCTCATAAAAAACCATTTATAATGCTGGATAATGAGAAATGCTCAGCAGTTTCTTTAAATTAAACATAATGCAGCGAAGACATCTAATAACTTTGAGCATTTAATTATGATGAGAAAGGGAACTTCTTTAACATCTAAAATCAATTAAATTCTCATAAAAGGGTTAGCAAAGCTATAAAAAATAAGGATTTAGATCTATTACAAAAGTTTCCTATTTTAAGAAAAGCATATAACATCTTACAAATTTCTTATATCTTCTATAGCATAAAGAACCGAGGACTGAAATTTCATCTCTTTAAATTCTGTGGAAAATTTTTCTATCAAGTTAATGTATATCTAATAGAAAATACAAGAAAAGTAATTCGTTTTCCATTCCAATTCATTTCTTATTTTCACAACGTCTATAAAACTTTTCGTTTCGCGATGTATAAAAAAAGAAAAATCGAAAAAGGAAAAACTTTGAGCATGAAAATTGAAATTGAAATATGAAAAAAAAAGAGCGAGAAAAATGGGAAAATTTTTATCACGTCTAGAATTAAAAGCAGAGAAAAAAATGAACAAACTTTTTCATTCCACCAGTTTGTGAAATAATAAATAAATAATTAAAATTGAGATTCATGATTGAGGATAAAATGGAAGAGAAAAATAAATAATATAAGAAAGTTAATTGAGATAATGACTGTTTAACGAACAGCAATGAGTCATGATGATGAGAAAGTTTGAACATCAGAAAGGTGAAAGACACGTGCACGTAGCTAATTTAAGATTTAAATGAATTTATTCATAGAAACTTTGCAAATATTCAATTTCTGAGAGTATTCAAAAATAAAGCATGGGCAATAACTGAGCCTTAATGCGATTTATAAATCATATTTACAATCTCCTTTCCATTTATCTCTGTAATTCCTTTTGTATGGAAATTATCATCATACAAATATAAAATCTTTTTCGCTAATTGATAAAAATAAATTCCAGTATACAGGTAAACAGTAAAGTAAAGTCATTACGCAATTTTAATGCCAGCATCGTCAAATAAAAGCCATAATTCAATTTTGAGGTAAACGCAAATGTTGGAACGAGAATGAGAAAATGCGAAAAAGTTTCATGTTATGATAAAATTATGTAAATTAATCTTATCACTTAGAATGTTTTATCTCGCAAATGTGTGTACGAATACGCATAATTAAGATGCGCTAAAAGTACTTAGCATATTTATGAATTTTCATACATGAATGTATGTTGAACGTTTAGCTTATGCCACTCATGTAAGCTACCACAAACCACACCTGGTGGAGATGAGATAAAACTTTTTGAAAATATTTGATGAGTTAGAAATGTTAAAAGCTTCAAAATCCATGAGTTGAGGTTAGTTAGCATTTTCATCTATAAGTGTTCTCAAATTTCAATTTACAAGAGATTAAAGATACTGTCTAGACATTGTCTTGGCATTTAAAGCTAACAAAATAATTCAAATATTATTGAATCTGAATTAAATTAGCCTCTGAGGCATAAAGCCATATATTTTGATTAAATAACTATGGAATTAGCATCTGTGAGTTCAAGTTGAACAACAAATATGGAAACAACGATAAAACGTAGATATCTTGTAAAGAAACATCAGAAACTTTAGGAAAATTAATTTCTATAATTTTGTAGGTAATTAGATTGCGTTTTATGTTACAAAAAATGATGATTATAATTTATAAAGTGAATGCTTAAAGTGCCTCGGTAGTTCATCGAACTTCCGATGCTAGCTCTCCCAATATTAGATCCTAGAAGACTCAAACTTCTAGATTGAGCAGAATGTAGCGATAATGATGGTTAAAATTAATTTTATCGTAGTGAGTAAGAGACAGAAACAAAAAAAAAATCTGGTAGACTAAAAATTATATTCACGAAGGACATAAGAAGATGAAGAAATATGTTAAAAAAATTAATTTATTAAGTCAAAAAAGGTGAATTTTAATGATGAGACAAAAAAAAATGTTGTTAAATTTCTAAATTAAACCCATTAAAAAGTTGTTAATCTTTGTATAATTAATAAAAAAAGGAAAAAATACACACACAAATAAAAAAAAAGAAAATATTCATAAGATGATGGAAACGTAGAAATAAGATAAAAATTAATAACGAGGAGGAAGATAGAACTTGATAGCGTAAGGAGGCTAGAAAAAAAACATGAAATATTAATTAAAAGTGTATGGAGAAAAATTTTTAAGAATCAACTCACGAAAAATTTCCAGTTGATGATGATGATGATGCTGATGGAATGGAGAAGAAAGTTTTGAGTGCTTTAGGATACCAATGAATGGATTATAAAATTTCCAAGAAGGAAAATTAAGCTATGAAGAAAGTTTACATGAGTTTATCTCATAGCTAGAGAAAATTGAGGCAATAAAGGTTTTCAAATTGGCTGCGAAATGGTTTCAACTTTCCCGACCATCAAAGGTTTCATTTAAGTAGCAGAATGCAGATTGTTGTAAGCAATTTTAGATGATTAGATGGGCTAATAAGCTTTGATATGAAATATAGATCGTTCATCAACTATGCAAGGACAAAGCAGTAAACTACTAGCTAAATATAGATTTATAAATAAATAAACAGATACTCATAATTGTAATGACATTGCTTCATAATTAACGAAAGAATAAATGAGTGCTATTAATTCTTCTAGCTTCAGGGTAAAAAGAAATCTATGAAAGCAATAATACTAAGGAAAAAGTTTAGATTATTATTGAGACAAACAACATAGAAACACAAACTTAATGTATATAATTAATAGAGATATTGCTAGAAGAAGAAAGACTACAATGAAGCATAAAAATAGATTTGAAATAATTGAAAAAGGGGGAAAAAGAGACAGAAAATTCCATCTGTTAATTAAATTACAATGTATCATTTCATCTCCCCTCTTCTCATTCCAATCAGCATCATCTTCATCTATATAGATGTATGTCTCCTTTCGTATTTCTTCCTAATTGAACACTTTCTGTTAATTGTTTTTCATCTTCCTTACTAACTTAATACCCTTGACGAATTCTTATCAGATTTTTTTATTATAGCAGAGTGGGTTTCTAGGATATACACCATACGCTTAGGGTTTTATCCTAAGGTATTTTTTTTTTTTTTAACTGTAAAACATTTCCTGATAAAAAATACCCTTGCGAGTAGCCTTTGAAGCCCACACCTGATTGAATCTTACATTTTGAATAAAATTTAAGAACTAGTTTGAAATCGAGAAGCTATTCAAAAACTATTTATTAAAAAAATCTGAAAAAATCAATCAAGGATATTAATCTCTCCTTCAGTAATTTCAGCACCGCTAGCTATTTTTTCCTTCTATTGCAATAATAAAAAAGTAGAACTCTACAACTTACATGTGGAAGAAGCATATGATGATTGCTTTTCTCATAATAAGTAAAGAAGAATAGAATATGAAACTTAATATGAAATTCTAAAATTAGAACATGAATACCGCAATACTTCCTAATAATGTTACTTGAATCCAATTTATTCTTCTTACAAAAAAAAAATAATAATTGTAGAACAAGAATCGAAAATATATAGCAAAAAAAAAAATAGAGCAACAAAAACTTTATAATTAAGCTTTTGTTATAAAACTTTTCCTACTTCCTTCATTTTCCTTTCTCTCATTCACCTTATCAGATCAACTTTATACTTGAAAGTGTTTGTAGAAAGTATAAAGGAGTGATTTGTACAAACATCATTGAATAATTGTGAGGTGAAAATGGAAGTAAAAGTTGGAAAAGTATAAATGGAAAGAGATAAGAAAATTAATAATAAAAAGTAACAACACACACATTTGCTATCTTGAGAAGACGATAAGGATGATTATAATGATAAAAAAATAATAAGAAGAAAAAGTTATGAATAAAGTGTTAATTGAATTTTGTGTTTTTTGCTATCGCTATCTATTCACGAATGTAGAGTGTCTCCCATTGTTCTTATGTGTGGGAGCATGATGGAATTTTATAATTGGACCTTAATCAAATTCCGAAATGGATGTAATCTTTCAAAATTTTATAATTGGATAGATTATGGAGCGAGTTAATTGAAAATTGCTGCTTACTTTGAGGCAATAGCTTATTTCCTGAATAGATTGTGATAAAACTTCCTTAAAATGTCAAATTTTAGTAATTATTTGAATAATCAAATAAAACAAAACAGAATTTAGCTCATTTATTAAAGTTTAAAAACATAATGCAATCGAAGGACTATCACAAACCTTTGATGTAGGATTACATATTTGAAATATGATGAGAGAAGTTTTATGTCTGCATTACCAGAGATATAATTGAATGAATCTCTATCTAAAAACTCATTAAACCATCTGATTCTAATTTTTAACGCACATAAAACTTCTCTGACATAAAAATTAAACATTTAAATGAGCATAAATGATTCATCTGTTTACCATGCTATTCAAACATTCAGTAATTAATGTTGACATGAAAAAGTTTATTCAGTAATTATTGAAAATTGAAATTTTATTGGGAAATTAAAAATATTCCAACATGCTTTCTACACAATATGGTAATGATAATATATTTTAAATCTGTTGACACTTTACATTTCACTGTGTATTACTACGCTATCTAATCTATCTCTATCTATCTATCTATATCTATCCTTTCCAATTGCAAGTTTGTTGAACAAAAAAAATTCTATATATCTGTGTGTTTGCTAGTTTACTTGTGCTATTTTATTAATTTGTTCAGTCGTAATACCACCAAGCAAGAAAATGAACATAGAGTTGACTTATTCACTTATTCACATACTCAAAAGTTTTTATCTAAAAAAATGCACTATGTATGTGTACAGCACATTGACATCACGCATCAAGTATGTGGATAAATGAATAAATTGAAATCATATTATTACTAACAGTAATAATGATAATGGCAGCAACAAGAATAATTCATCTTCATGCCAGCCGCTCCATCCACAATATCATCGTACAAATGTGCGATGATCGATGACATATACATTAAGAGCATCACATCATAACACATTTTCCTTCTTTTGTTGTTGTTGGAATTTCCACTTTCTTATTTCACTTGCTAGCTCGCTGAGCTCAACATTCTCGCCATCCGTACGTATGCAGTTGATGTGAGGAAGGGATAATATTTCTCGTAAAAGTGTCACGAAAAAAAGGTGAAATGTGAGCAAGTCTATTTTATGTATGTATACTCAGCACCTCTCAAATTTCCCTACTTCTATCCACACAAACACTTTACATCATTCAAGCACTTTACAATTTTACAACTATGTGTAATGATTAATTCCCTTAAAAAAATTTTTATCTATAATTTAATGATATAAAAAGATGCAAATTTATTTGGAAAGAACAAGTTGTAAAAGTTAAAAAGGACTTAAATCGCTACTTTAAAGATATAAATTCCGCCCAAAATTTATTTACATCAAATTTAATTCAATCAATGGAAAGCGCAATCCACTTATATAACAAAAAAAAAAAAAAAGAACTTGTTCCTTTCACAAAACAAAGTATTTCTTTTCTCTTACTTTTGTTGAACGATTGCATCATCAATCAATGAGATGGAGAAAAATAACAAGCAAAAAAATGAAAAAGGGCCTCTCTGTTCATAAGGAAAGAGATAAGAGCAAACATGGTAAGATGAATATTTATGGATAAATGTGAATGTAAAAAGGATGATAGTCATTGCTACTACAATTCATCAAGTTTTTGAAGATAACTTACAGCATATATGACTTTGTATGTATATGTAAATAAGTGGCTTTCCTTGTGACAAGTAAGGGATGGAATATTGGTAGAAAAAATGTGAAGCATGTCAGGATTTGTTTAGAATTCCATAACAAAATTAATGAAAACAAGAATAACACACAAATTTTATTACACCATTTCGTATGCTGTCGTAAAGTACAGCATAATAAATTTTATGCTTTAATTAAGCATAAGTCCATTATGAATGAACGTACATGAGTTTTACGGTACATTTACGTGTGACATAATATGAAAACAAATTGACATACTGTTTCTTTCTTTTTATTTCGTAAAATATTCCATCCCAGACAAAGCCTTAAATTATTTCTGTTCATGCCAACAATGAATATTATAGACAAAAGTATATAATCTATAAATGTTTATCATTTTTGCGACACTTTCAACAGCTGTGTCATTAAAGTAGGTGATAATATTAAATGATGATGGCGATTGAAAACTATATTAACTTATCTATGAGTCACAATCAACAAAACACAGCGCGGAATGAAAATCGATACAATTATTTTATTTCGTGTATAGGGTGGTCCTCGATTTTAATAAATAGTTGTTTTGTTGCAGGAAAATCTTATTTATATTGAATTTATTCAAATCAAAACGAATGAAAAATTTCCCTTAAATTCGAGGAAAATTTCGACTATTCAAATCGAGGACCCCCTGTATTATATATGTATGTATGTCTTTTGTTTTATTTTATATCTTTTTTGATGTATATTGTCATTGTTTGTGTCAAGAACACCTTTTTCTATACTGCAAATCTTCTATAAATGAATGTTTATGGCTTTTCATGTGTTGTTTCTATTTTCAATCAACGCTGAGTCTTTCTGTGATTCTATATTTTCTCTATTATCTATCGCTGTTTATATCAGCAGGGATTGAAAGATTAAAATTTATATAACTTATGTGTCAATCATGAAAAAAGTAAAAATTTTAATATTCCACCCTGTCTGAACTTATTCAAGTATTTCCTCTATCTATCAATCTAAAATGTTAAGTATACTTTAATTTTCTGTCTAGTTCTATTTCCCTTTCCTCTCCACTATTTTTGTTCTGCATTTTATTTATGATGAATGGAAAGTAATAACAATGATGACATGATACACCACAAAAGTCTATATGTATACAGTATAAAATTTATATTGCTTTTCTTCTGTTCCAAACTTATATATGTTGTGTATAATGTGGCATGGAAATGAAAAAAAATTATATTATAAATTCAATAAGTTCAATGGAGTTCATATGACATAAAATTTTATTTCAATAATACAAAAATTGTGATATTGTTATTCTGATTATTGAGAAATAAAAGAAGTAAAATTGAGTCCTGACCTAAAAAATGAAAAAAAAAATTTAACAAAGGAATCTGAAAAGATCAAAGGTTTTGTTTGGGATAATAAATCAGAGAACAATGAAAGCCAAAGGTGAAATTGAAATGTGACATGAAAATTCACATGAAACCGTACAGCTTACTGTGTTCATGGGAGCACATTTCATTTGTAAATGTCATTTTCATTCTTCTGGCAAAATAATTGAACTTAATTCGAACAAAATGAAATTTTTCAGAGCTTTTGAATTTGAATTGAATTTCTCAGATTTTTCTGTCAGGATCTAAAAAAATGTAGTTGCTATGTAATTGAAATGAGAATATATTGAAAAACGATAGTAAAAGTTTCACAAAAAAAGTAGTATAAAAATTTTGAATTGTGATGTAAATTTCATTGAACTTTTTGGAATTGCCAAAAAAGATGAAAATGATGAATAAAAAAAAAACTAAACATATTAACTGATGAAATAAAGACAAATGCAACAGAGATTAGGGAATTTTACATTTTTGGTCAATGTCAATTCATATTATTGATATTGAAGTGCTTTTTAAGTTTAGAAGAGAATTAAAGTGATTAGAATTAATGAAAAAGATGATGAAAATATAAGAGTTAATGCTATTTTAATCTCCTCTATTTACATTTAGTCGCTATATACTTGATGCTATTAATTATATTAACTTAATTATTAAATCGCTTTCAATCTTTCATAATACTCATTAAAAATGAGAGTAACAAGTAGAGGAAGTAACATGGAAAAACATAGAGATTACAAGACAGAGATTCAAGAACGCTAGAAGAGAAAATTTAATTTCAACACTTAGTAACTCAAATGACCGTCTAATTAATGGAAGCATTAAGTTAGATGACATTAAAATCTTTACTCGTTGCTCTTTCAATGATGAAGATTAAGTGCCATTTATTGCTTACTGCTATACACATTAGATTCATTTTATTGTTACAAGTTTAAGCAACATACATTTGCACCACTTCCTTCTCATCTTCACCATATACATACCTACCTACCTAACAACTTAATCTATTTATCTCAATATCTATCTTTCTGTCTGTCACTCTATCATTCTATCTATACATAACGAAAAACTTCAATAACCTTTATTATTAATTATTAAGATAGTAAAAAGAAGAAAATGATGAAATTTTATCGGACTGTTTTGGACAATTGTCCCTTGAGTGACAATCGACACATGACAATTATTTTTTGCCTATTTGTTGTCGAAAAGTATGAGAAAGTTAATTGACAGAACATTACTTGTCAAATGAGTTCAACAAATGAAATAATATTTCGATTATCTTGTGGCTAATATTCAGAAATAGCATTACCATTACATCGATAGTGGCTACTTCTGATAATTTCAAAATGTCAGCAAACTTTTTAGTAAAAAATTGAAGCCTACACAAAAACTACAGGGACACATTTTCCTTAATGGGAAAATTTTGTACTGAATTTCCATCGAGGAAGTTTTTCATGATTTTCAACATGCCCACACAGAATTGACTTTGATGAAAGCAAATATGGCGTCACTAAAAATCTAGCCATGTCACTCAAGCTGTTATAACAATAAAATTTTCAAGACATACGTCTAGACATGTCCATTAAGGCAATAATAATCAGAAAATTTAAGTTGATATGGTTCGAAAGCGGAGGAAGTAAGAGAGAATGTGAATATGGTATGAAGTTTAAATAGGAAGAAGTATTTAAAAATCATATATGAAAAAAAAAATTATTGTACTAAATGTCGTTTTTCTCTATATTTAATCTCTCCCTTAATGAAAATTGAAGGCATCATTATATATTCAAAAGAAAAGTAAATCCAATAATAATAAAAAAAAATCATGTTAAAAAACATAAAAGAAATGGGAAACTAATAAAAAATAAAGTAAGAAAAAAAATGATAATGAAACAATAATTATGTAACAACATCCTTAACTTGTGAAATAAAAACAGAAAAAAGTATATAAACATAAATGAAATGAGAAGAAAAAAATCAAAAAGAAAAACATTAATAAAGATGATCATGATGATGATGGTAAGAAGTTTTTGTTGAAGTTTTTCTTTTTATTTTGTTTTGCTGTTTTAATGTTTGTTCTTTCAATCATAATATTGTCTTTATCCTTATCACCATGCTAATCTACCAACTTCCTCACACTCTTATTCACTTCTTATCAAAAAACACGCAGAGTCTTCAAATTCCAACTTCTTCTTCTGCTTCTTTTGGTATCTCCAACCAGCAGCATTCACATTTTGTGGAGAAAATATCAATTAATTTTCGTTTAGATGAAGATTTGAGTAATAGGAATTAGAAATACATTAAAGAAGCTTTTTTTATTGTCATTCAATGACTTTTTGTAAGATTTAATCTTATTTTGATGAAAAATTCAATTAAGTTCGAAAAATTCCTAATCTGATTTTCTTTACAAAGCTTTATCAAAGTCAACGATCCTTAAAAGTTTCAATTTAACATAAAAATCGTGTGAAATTTAATGCCTTCCTGTTAATCTAAACCTACGTAGATTCTTTGAGTGCCAAAGAATTTTAAATAAACTGAAATTACCGAGGGTTGAAATATCAAAATTTCGCCTGCTGTGATCAAAATTTCACTGGCAACTTTTTTAAAATTTAACATTGCGACCCCTTTGAAAACTACTTAAAAATTAACATTTTGGAGTTAGGATTTTCAGTTTACAGTTTTAAAGTAGAAAATTAGTTCATTCAAATAGTCAGAACTCAATGTACCCCAATAACCAAAAATTTTAAAAGTTAGTGTTCAGATAGTTTATCTCACGGCTATCTACAGATATTCTAGCTTAAATCTAGTTTTTAACTAACTTTTATGGCACACGGCCGTGGTTATTAGGGGTATAATAATCTATCATTCAGTTTAGAGCTATTGACTCATCATCAACTACCAAACAAACAAATATAAATCCAATTCAAATATTCAACATCCAAAGCACACATTGAATCAATTTCAACTTTTAATTCCATTGAAAATCTTCCATCAACACTTGCATTGGCAATTAAATAAATGGATGAACACAACACGCAATTCTTCTACATTCAATACAATTTTTTTTACATAAAATCAACATTAACGAATTAACATAGAAATATCATTGTTGTTGATTTTTTTTTGTGCTGTACTGTTCTGTGTCGATGTTCTTTATATTATCATGTCATGTTGACTGAATTAAATCTCGTTGTTTAAATATTTGATTTTAATTAATGTCAGAGGAAAAAATTGTTCAGTGCCTTGGAATAATGGGATAGGATTGGAGAGCGAAAAAAAAGCAATTCAGATCGATTAGCACAAAAAGTGCAAAATGTAGCAAATTCTGTTTTCGAATGAAAAAGCGCTCGAAGCGATAAGGGTGATGAAAAAGGTTATCGGTAGAGCTGAAAAATCGAAATGAAAGGAAGCTCTTACTCAGGTAATTTTTTTTTTTCAATACTATTTGTTTTTTTTTTGAGATTTACTTTTCAGCTTCCGCTGTACTTTTTGGCAACATTTTGGTTTGTTATGACTGCAAAGAATTAAAAATCCTTTTCTCCAATCTTCTAAAACTCAAAATCTTCCAAGAACATCATGTAATTTTCTAAGAAATCATATTCAGGAAAAGCCTTGAAAATCACTTCCGTTGAATGCATCACAAATTGAATCGTAAGTAATTCAATTAATTTACAGACAATTTTTCTTTTCCCCTTTGTGCTGTCTCCAAAGAAAATTTGATTATAATACATCAAGCAATACATTTACTGTGCTCACACTCCATGTCATTTTCTTATCATGTTACTTTCTATTTTCCACTTCGCTTTATTAAATGTTTATGGCTGTATATCGGTATTATACTCATAGTGATGAATTGAAATGGAAAGAAAGGAAAAGTTTTTTTCTTATTCTTCTTTTCACTTCACGTCCTCAAAACTCTCACTGTCATGACAGGAAGAAAAGATGTAACGGAGAAAGTGAGAAAGAGAAATTGATGCAATTTATTTTGCGGTTATCGATGAGACCAATATTTTTTTATGGTTCTTCTTCTTTTCATGACAAAATGCCATCATTTATTTGCAATACATCCACATAAAATCACTTTTACGCTTACGCAACGGAAGGAGAAAAAAAAATTATTGTATGTCTCTGAAGATATCAAGTTAGCAGTCGTTTGTATATTAAGGTAATTGAAAAAATATTTTTTAAATTTTTCAAATGAATTTCAATTACATTTTCCTGCATAAAAAGTTCCTTTTGGAACCTAATTCCAAAACCGATTCTTTATATGCATAAGAACATCATAAACGAATAAATCCCAAAGACATGATCGAACTCTACAGTCTTTGCGTAAAGTTGTAATGACATAAAAGTTTTATAAAACCTTAGCAGACACACTCGCATCGTACTCTCGAAGAATATTTTTAAACGATAATGAGAGCTGTTTCGATGAAATGTGAAGTGACCTAAAAGTAAATCATCCTCGTTTTCAAGCTTCATTGAATAGAAAAAAGTCATTAAAGAGGATTTTCTTGTATACTTTGCCAATACTTTCTCGCATCAATGATCTGAACTCTTTTATCCTTCTTTTTGTTTTAAATTTTTTTTATCATTTTTATGGGTCATGGTTCAATACTGTTTGCCAAGATAAATACATCAAATGAATCTTTTGAGAATTGTGTTTTTTTTTTTGAGAAATTCGTTTTAGTGGAAAATTAATGAAAGAGTTCTTGAGAATACTTCAAAAATTCATTGATAGTCCAAGATGAATGAGTATCTCAAGGAAGAAAGAAATTGACGATCAAAAGCTCTTCATCGAATAAAAGAATTGTATTTTTTGATGTTCTTGCTTTCAGTTTGATATCATGATTTAATTTAATGATTATCTCTTAAACATTTTCATCAAGATCCTAAAAATTCAGTCAGAAAACACAGATTAGGTCACCAAATCTAGTTCACTCACTCAAAAATTTTGTTCACCTAATTAAGACAAAGATTCATGACATTAATTTATCTTTATCACAACTCTATTATCTTGCAAGAATGAAAGAAGAAAATAAATCATAAAAGCAGACGTGATTAAACCTCACAGTGTTTTATTTTTGTATTATATAATAATACGTCTCGTAAAGCGTTGACTTTTTACATCTCGCTGCCTCTTTTCATGAATTACTTCTTATGTGCTTTTTCTTCAATTTTCTTGGAGCGTTCTTTTGATTTAATTTTTCGCAAGATTTACTTGTGATTGTGAATTGAAATTCTTTTTTTTTTGTGTTAAGAAATGTGCACACAAATATTTACTTGAAAGCAAGTACTGTTGTGAAAAATTGTGTACATTCTATTAAACTACAGCAACTTCATGGAGTAAACAGTCTGTGTTATTATAGCAAGTCATTTGCTGAAATTGTCAATGACTTTTCATAGAGACCGACCTCTAGTTCACAATTAAGTATCTCTATTTGTGTCAACACTTGTTTACAGTTACTCACAGATTGCTTGAAGCCAGAAAAGAGCTTTAATGTCAACTCATTAAAATATATAATAGATATAGCCATTTTATGCTTTAAAGAGTCATAATTGATATAGAAACTGCAAAACATGTTCTAATTCTTCCTGAAACTCTTAAAAAGCATTCGACCAGAAAATTAAGTGAATTAAAAAATATTTTTCAAGATTTTTAGCAGCAAAATAAAAATTTAATCGAATTAAAATGTATAAATTTTTTATATGATTCTCAACAGCCACAAACAAATAAAAAAGCATAAAAATGTTTTAAATTACTTGAAAAAATTCTACCATATTTAGCATTGCTCATTGAACAGTAAATTAATTGAAATTCCGTTTCCTTTTCAGATGGAGAGATTTTTTCATTTCGTGAGAGGGAAAGTGCTAACAAGACTGTTAAGCGATTGTAAATTTATGATGAAAAATGTGCATGTTTAGAAAGTTTATAGGAAGTTTTTCGATGTTGGAATTTCTAAAACTTATAAATAAAAGATTTTTTTGAAAATTTTTAAATCTTTTTTTTTTTTTAATTCAAACAAATAGTTTAAAAGCTAGAATAAATCTCAGAAAAAGTTGTGATAAAAATTCTAGTTCAATTATTCAAGCCGCTTCCCCAACTCCATATTAACATCTCCCCAGCAGCTCTTTGAATAAATTAGAAAAAAAAGTTTATGGAATTTGTTACAAAAGAAGCTTAAAGAAATTAGCATACACACAGACACCAGACAGCAATGAAACTGTCATATCAGGAAGAATTTATGGATTTCAAAATGAAGCAATATACTCCCCGAATAAACATTGAGCATGCTCAGTTTTTTGAGCACGTTACTGAGTATGCTCAAAAACACTGTTTTACGTGCTCAGCTGAGTACACTCACTTGAGCATACTCATAAGTATACTCTGAATATACTCATAAAAAAATAAAAATTTATTGATGAGCATGTTCAACTGAGTATACTTATGAACATACTCAAAAATATGACTTCACGTACTCAGCTGAGTACACTCACTTGAGTATACTCATGAGTATACTCTGAATGTGCTCAATAAATTGTTTCAAAAATTAAATGAGCACGTTCGATTGAGTATACTCATGAGCATGCTAAATTGTAGAAAATCGAGTATGCTCATCTTGAGTATACTCTTGAGTACGTGCTGAGTACACTCAAAAAAATTCTCTCATTAGACTATTACGTGCTCATTTTGAGTATACTCTTGAGTATACTCTGAGCATGCTCACTAGAATCCTTAAAAAATCTTTGATTTTTAAAATTTTCTCTAAGTTTTTGAGTATGCTCATGAGTATGCTCAAAAATTTTGTGATATTTTTATATACTTCACAAGTGAAAGATTCAATTAATATAAATATTTTTTTGGGAATTATGACTTTTAAACATGTTAAAAGTCTTATAAGACATAATGAGACCTGTTTTAGAGTATTTTACATATATAATAATTTATATGTGCCTTTTGCCAAAAATTATTATATAGGTAAAAAGTAGCAATGGCGCAACGGTTAAGGTGAAGGTCTCAACAGCAACAGAGCGGTCATGGGTTCGAATCCAGGTAAAATCAAAAATTTTCTAAGTTTCATTTCAGATTTACTAATAAATAAAATTTATCCTAAAACAGTACAAATGCTACAGATTAATAAAAAATATTCCAAAAATGTGAAAAAGTATAAAAAAATATTTATTTTTTAAAATTTTGAACGATTATTTGAGTATACTCAGAGTGTACTTATGAGCATGCTTAATGAGTACACTCATGAGTATACTTATGAGCATGCTCAATTGTATGCAATTAGTATGCTCTGAGTACACTCAATGAGTATGCTCAGAGTATGCTCAAATGACGTGCTCAAATGCGTAAAGTAGTGCGATCAAATTTTGTATGAATGAGCATGCTCAAGTGAGTATACTCAGCCAAAAGTTGAGCGTACTCTGAGCGTACTCTTTGTCTATTCGAGCTCGAGAGCAATCGAATAAATTGATGCCGAACAAGTCGTCAAGTTGATAAGTCATGTAACTCAAAATGTCTTCTTTAAATTTTCTGAAAAGAAACGATTTACGATTAATATGAAGAAGTCTTGAACGGAGCAATATTGAGAAAACATTTTGTAGCAATTTATGTTTACAGCAGAAATTTATGAGCAAGATTTTTTTCTTTTTTTTTTGGAAAATTTACATTTTTCTTGTAAGAAAATTTTTAATCAATTCTGTATTAAATAACATTGTAAGCATAACAGCAAGAAGACAAAAAAATTTCCTCATTTTAAATGAAAAAGGTCGCAATGAGTTCAAAATAAGCGTGAACATTTCAATTAGAATCAAAAAAAATATCCTTTTTTATTAAATTTACGAGAAATTTTTACCCCACATCCACACAATTTTTCACATTTGTTATGTAAGTTGAGAAGGAATTAAAATTAATTTTACTTGCCCTTGGTATCTGTCTCTTGTTTAAAAATAGAAGCGTGTAATTAAATTTCAATGCATGCGTTAATTTTTTATGCCTTCAAGGCTTGAATTATTTGGAAACCTAAGATTACGTTTGACATTTTAGACATTCTTCTTAATTTACTAAGTATACATTCTTTCATCCAGTTAAGCTTTATTATCTTAAAATTCATTATTTATTGGTTATTCTAACTAACTTCTGGATTAGATTTCTAGAATATACTTAGTGTTCATCCTAGGGTATGTTTATCGGGACAGTTATATAAGAATTATGTTCCTGAATCCATCAAGATCCGAAACCACACCATAATTGACTGTGTCGAAACTCAATTTTCTAATTTAATATTTGCAAAATGTAAATTGATGTGTCTGAGTTCATAAAGCAAGACATAAGATGAAATGAAAATTGATGAGCATTCAGACAAAGAAAGATGGGAAATTTGGAGCTTCAACATCTTCACTGATTAAATAGAACAACAGATATATATTAGGGTGACTTTATATTCATTTAAAAAGCATATCGTTTCCCTCTATATCTAATTTTTACAGCAATTTCCTCGTGTTTGTTCAGGATGCTTTTACTAACTTCCTCCGAGTACGCTTTCATGTTCAGTTTCCGCATGTTTTTAATTAAAATGGATTTTTTGAAAAGTTTTGTTAACATCACCGTCAATGACGTCCTATTGAGCCTCTTAGCGAAAATGAAAAAAAAAAATAAAATTAAGATAGTCAGCTACAGACCGAAAAGTTAAGAAACTTTTTTACAGCAGTTCTCTATTACAAAAGACAATTGATGGGTTTTTGATGAGCACAAACTTTCAAAATCAATTCATCCAACTTTCCCGTACTTGTCATATAGACTTTTCTTTCAAGTCATGCATATTTAACGTGACAAAGGAACTTTTCTGGGGGGAAATATGGTAATTTTTTGTTGAATTCATTTAAAAACATGTAAATTGGAAAAAGGAGGGCTCTCTTTTACAAAGAGAATGTTAATTTCCTCAACCAAAAACCTCACTAAAATGGGAAATCATTGTTGAATATTAAATATTCAATGTTTTATAGCTTTTATACAACCTTGAAACGTGAGTATTAGTGGTATATGGGGAGGTATTTGACGGCTATGTTTGTTGAAGGAAATGTCTAATTACTAAGGAAGGCTTTCCATACTTTTACTGTCATGTCCTTGTTTTTAGCGCATTTTTGCAAAAAATGACGCTTATAGTTTCACTTTGTTCGGCTGGCTGGCTGGTTCAAGGCTGTATGAGCTCTGAGATCTCAGAAACCAGACATAGTTAAGAGTTCTGTTATGATGAATTATCTTTCTACTATCGAGTTATTCCGGCATCGCTTATTAAAAAATCGTTAAACGATCTACAATTCCTGTAATAAACGATTTAACATTATATAAGGAAAAAAATCGTTGAAAACCCCTCGATAAAAATTTGAATTTTTTTTTGACCGTTGGAATTTAAAAATTTTTTGACCGTTATTTTTGGTCAAAATTTTTTTCTTTCTTTTTGAAAGGTTTTGTATTTATCATCAAGAAAACAGACTTTTCATGCATAGAGCATGCTAGAAAGACGGAATTTAATGGATTCTGTTATTATTATACAGTTTTTTTTTTTTTTTTTTTTATAAAAATTGTATTTTCTTGCAGGATTTTTTGATGAATAAAGAAGAATTAAGGGACTTTGTAATTTAAAGCAATTTCTATTTAATCGATTTCTGATCGCTACGACAAAAATGCGCTTAAGTCCCTCGATTAACAACACGAGGACTTTGAACATTTTTTAAAGTTTTATTCTACAGTCTACAGAAATTGCTGTTGAAGACCTTCAACTGATCGTAAATCAAAAGTTAAATCAGAAATAAATTCTGCTGAGCTGGACTCCAAAGTAAATAGAATTGTGGACAGTTTGATATCTAAGTTGCAAAGACTACCTAAAATAGCGAAAACCCCAACTCAAAAAAATTCCTGGCTACGCCCCTTCTTTGGTAATAAAACCAGCATCATGTGATCCGCATGTAATGCAAATATTTGATCATTTTTAAGGTTTAAAGTTTGATACAAATTAAATTAAATCCCAACAAATTACAACTTGTATATAATCTCACGT
Organism: Chironomus striatipennis; assembly: GCA_026123125.1. Classification (NCBI taxonomy): domain Eukaryota; kingdom Metazoa; phylum Arthropoda; class Insecta; order Diptera; family Chironomidae; genus Chironomus; species Chironomus striatipennis. The sequence continues at coordinate 44,155,002 of CM047393.1, read as the reverse complement.
TTTAAAACTACAGATACCATTCTTTTTAATACTGTCTACATCATTTAATAATAAAACAAGCAATAACCTTTAAAATAAATAAATTGTTACTGAAAATGATAATAATGAATAAAAAGTTGCAGTTCATAATAATTGAAATCATTATTATGTATAATGCTGGGAATGAAAATAAATTTAAATTGTATGTGTCAACATCTAATAATATTGTTGAAAATAAATTAATGAAAAATAAATGGAAAATTTCGATGACATTTTTTTTCTCTAATGATTTATGAAAATTGGAAACTGTGTATCACAAATAGCACAAAACAGCACGATATTCGTCAATTTAGAGCATCCTATTAAATTAATTTTCATAGCTTATATCGATTTTTTCACTCTTATCAGATGGCTGCATTTTTGGATGTTTTCGTTTCCATCGCTGCTTCAATTAATCATTTTGAATTTTTATTTAGCAAACCTCGCAAGAAAAAGCAATCATCAGGAGAAATTGCATTTATTCAATCAGATAAACGTAATCAATACAGTATCATCCTTTAGGGCATCAAATTTCATATTTCTAATAATATTCATCTATGCAATATTAAAATTTTTTAAGCTATATCCTGAGCTATATATGCAAAGCTTAATTACAAAATGTAAAACAGCATATTCAAGTTTTTAATACTTTTTTTTCTTTATTTTTTAAGCACAAAAAACAATGTTTTTAATTTTTCAATTAATCACTTTCTTGACATCATCATCATAAAAATAAATATATAGAATCTTAAGTTCTATGCTCTCAATAGTTTCATGTTTGCTGGATTTATAAATTATTGGATTAAAGGGATAATAATTTGTTAATTATTCATGTCATATCATCTATGTATGTATGTAAGATGAATAAAAAGGATAGTATTAATAAAATATAAATTCATTTTTTAGACGTTTTAATATTTCATAAAGTACATAATGTGTGTATGTACGGCTGAGTCCATGAATATTGAATGTATATATCAAAACTTTCAAGCCACTTAAAGAAATTTTTTATGAGTTTTAAGAAAATAATTCTTGCTCGTTAGGCAACAAGGTCAATTTTTTATGTAAAATGAAGCACAGTTTCCGTACAATGCATTTCCTTACAATTCACACACGACAGGTGAGTTTGATTTCATTCCAAAAACGTGACGCAATAAAAAAATCTATTAGACAGTTGGATAATTTTATGTATTATATAGTTATATGAACATATAAGTTAATGACTCATTTATGATCTTAAGGCTTCAAGCCTAGTTTTCATGTCCTCCAAATCTTCTTCTTCATCCTCCTCGTCCGCAACTCTACTTGTTGATGCTTCTGCAGGTGTTGTCGATGGAACAGATGGTGCTTCTCCTAATTTACCATCTGTAAGTTCCCATAGGACTTTGTCAACTTCTCCTTGTGCTTCCTCCTCAATTTCTTCGGAATCTTCAAGTGATTCCATTGTTTCTTCAATCATTTCCTCAAGTATACCAGCTTTTGTCATTTCTCTTGACATATCTCGCATTGTATCAGCAATTTCAGGTAATCGAACGAGTTTTTGCATTGCAGCCATTACTTCTGTTGACTTTTGAAGTGATCCAGAAACTTTGATTGTAGCTGATTATGGATGCATTAAAATATTTAAGTATCGAATCATGATTTAATCATAATGATTAACATACCTAACTGTTGTGCCATTTGTAACTGAACAGAGCTGAGTGTTGCTTTACTAGCATAAATTCTGTTTACAGCTTTTCTGGATCTCACAACTTCCTTTGCTAGAATTGTACAAACTTGCTTGTCGTTCTTCTTTGCAGCCTCTTTAAGTGATTTCTTAATTTTATCTTCTTCACGTTTTATCGACCGTATCTGACGATCCAATGCGTACCCTTCCTTGCGTAATTTCGCGTTCCACTCTTTTACCTATTCATATTTTGTAAATTACATGTATTAAGTAATACATTTTCAAGCATTTTAATGATTATCGTGTAATATCTTACCATTTCTGTTGGATTTTTCTGTTTACTTTGTCCAAACAAGCCCATTTTGTATCACAATCAATTCTTAATTTAGAGCACTTAATATGTTTAGATAATATTGCAAAACTTCTAGTTCTTCTAATTTTTGTGTTTTTCTTTTCTCTCAATTAAGATTATGAGTCATCCAGCTATTTTGAGTTTTGGTTGATTAAGTCACTTATTCAAAGTGATTAAACTTGATTTTACTTCCACTTTTCACAGAAAAACTTTTTCACTTCCTTTTTGATGCAACTAATTGTTAAAATTATTAAATAATTAAGAAAATTTAAAATTACGAAAATTTCCGACAAACTTTTATAATTTTCTTTTATGCTGCAATAATAAATTGAATTCGTTTTATTGCACTAGCACGTTCAACAGATTTTACGTTGTTCTTCAAGTTTGCACTATTAACACTTTAATTAATAAGCAAGAAATGGTTAAAAATTAATTAATTTGTATTATTATAAAAAATATTTTTTAAAGATAAACAAAGTTTTTTGAAAAGTTGCATTACCCTCTTAATTCGACAAAAATGTATGAAATGTGGCAACGTAGCAATTTTCCATTAAATGCGATTTTTACATGCTGTAAGCATGCTTTATAGCATGAAAATATTGTTTTATACATGAAACCTACCTTCGCATACTTTTTATAAACTTTGAATGATTGATTTGATTTTTCTTTTTACTAAAAAAAATTATATTTCAACGGTTTTGTAAAATTTAAAAATAATCAAAAAAATACAAAAATTTAAAAAATGACCGTTAAAACTATAGACACGTGTCGTAAGAATTATGAAATGTCAAAGATAATTTTTAATTTTTGTACAATTTTATTGCAATTTTTTTTTAAGATTTTTCTCCTTTTTCAAAAAATACATGATTTCAAAAAAATGAATGAATAAACAAAGGTAAAAACACAATAAAATGTATTGATAATTAATTAAAATTAATTAAAGAAAATAGAATTGAATACATTATATGTTCGCTTTAATCATATGGCATAAAATTTTTATATAATAAAAGTGGAGAATGGGATAAAACTCAATGACGCATAATTTTTTATGTTTAAAACCTTTTTTTTTGCTTATTTAATATACTAATAATGATAATAATGAAGAGATAAAATACAATGCAACTGATAACGAAATTCTTTAAAAATTAATAAAATGTTTTCTCATGCAAATTTATAGAACACCATGGATGGATGAGGATAAACAATGTCTCTCACATCAGATCTGTTCTTCATTTTTTAATTCAATAAATTTTAAAAATTTGTCTTAATAACTGATGACTAATCCGCTAACATATAATCCATCTTCATCGCTTAACATTCAACTCTGTATGGGCTTCCGGGTACATGTTCATCGCCCCATTTTACCATCAAAACGTATTCGCCTTTTTCACGTACTACATAGTTGATGCTGTAATTGTTACGGCCTGTATGCTTGATATAACATTCTTCGCAAGGTCCTTTTGGTCCGTACATTCCTACATAAAGTATGTTGTTTCCTGTACACAAAAAAATTTTTTTAAAAATAATATATGAGCCAATCCAAAATAAGAAACATACCCGCATTACTACAATTTACAGTAAAATTGTTTTGTTTTCCTATGTAGGCCTTTTTAAGTGCTAAGCCTTTAGCTTGAACCTTAGAAGCATCTGAATTGAAAACAGGCACAAATGGTCCAGTACTCTTTCCAGTTTTTGCAAATTTAACAACTGTATCAACATTAACAGTCGTTGTTTCTTGTCCACCACCATCAGCAAGTTTTTCACCGCCAACAACAATTTTAAATGGCGATCCAACAATATGACAATGATTATATTTGATAGTGCAATAATAATCTCCTGGAAGTAATGGCGTATAGCGAACCTTGTAACCTTCCTCGACTTCTGTACAATCCATTGAGACCTTTGATGGACCATCCATTGTAACTGACAATAATCCACATCCAGCATTGCAAGTATCAATGATAAATACTCCTTTTTGACCAGTTTTTCCCTCATGTAATCCGTCACCACTTGCATGAACAGCTGCTGGATCTGCATCATCTTTTCCTACCTTTATACGGAACGGTGAGCCAGAAATGTGAACTCCATTAAACTTTGTATGGATTGCATGGATACCTGTGGCATAATTTATGAAATATAAAATTTAAATCCATAAGAATAGTCAGTTACGTACCATTTTCGCGTGGATAGAATCGAACTGAATAATTGTCAGGATCCATAAGCTGAATAAAGCAGTCATCTTCTGTATTTGATGGTGCTACAACTTTTGCATCCAAAGCACCTTGTGCACCATTCTTACGAACGATAAATTGAGCTGGTTTGTCAGGTTGAACAGGACCATCAGGAAATTGTGCAACTTCTAATTTATGTGCTTCAATCATTGAGGGTTGAATGTAGACTTTGAACGGTGAGTCGGGTATATGACGATCATTAAATTTAATTCCAACACGATAATCACCTAACTCAGAGACAACATAAGATACATCACATGATCCATCTTTACGGTCTCTAAAGTCAATTTCAGCTTTACTTGGCCCCTCAACTGAAATAGCCAAAGTACCACCGCCAGCTTCTCGTGTCCAAACATTGAATTCATTTTTCTCGCCAACTTCACCATGATCTAAACCAGGACCTCCAGCCTTGACCAAATGAGAACCAGTATCACGCAATGGGCCGACAGTAAATTGGAAAGGTGAACCTATACAATCAAAATTAATCTCAAAGTTGTACTCGAAAAAAAAATCTTACCTGGAATATGCATTTCCTTGTAGCGAACAGATACTGTATGAATACCCAATTCTTTTGGAACGAAAAAGACTGAATAAAGCCCATCTTCAATTTCCTGCATTTCAGCATCTTCTGTTACATTGCCTGGAGAAGTGACTTGAGCTGACAAATCGAATGATGTAATTCCAGGCAATTTGAATGACAATTTGCATTGACTTCCAACTTCTGTCACTGGAACTGCTTCACGTTGACGTTGAATCTTTTCACGTTTTCTATTAGTTCCATCTCCAACAACCTTAACAGTAAATGGGGAGCCTTCAACATGATGATCAGCGAATTTCAAATTTACAACATAATATCCAGGTTCAGTTGGCTTATAGGATATATTTAAAGTTCCATCTTCCTTATCCTGACATACAATTTCAGCTTTACTTGGACCTTCAATTGATAATGATAATCCACCATAACCAGCATTGCGCGTATCAACAGTAAAGAAATTTTCTTCATGCGTTACACCCTCTTCTAAAGCCGCGCCTGATACTTTAACTTTTTTTGCATCACCAACTTCTCGTTCAGCAACATTAACTTTAAATGGCGAATTATTAATGTGTTTTCCCAAACGCTTAACAGACACAACATGTTCGCCAGCTTCACGTGGTGTGAATGAGATGCCAATGTTGCCTGATGGCATGCGTTTCAAAAAGCAAGGTTCTTCCAAGCCCGACGGCGACTTTATAGAGAAGAATTTTTAAAAATAAATAAATTTATGATAATCTCTTCCTTTAATGGTTATTAACCGCTCATTATTTACCTGAATGGAAGCATTAAGTGAACGAAGATCATTATCTGAAATTTTGCCAGGGAAAGTAACTTCTGAGCATGAACCAACCGAAATTTGATTGCGTTTACGTCCTTCACCAGTGATCTATTGGAAATAAATTTATTGTATTATATAAAATTTCAAGCTTTGTAACTTACCTTTGCAAAGAAGGGAGAACCTTTGATGTTCTTATCGCCAAAACGAACAGAAATTTTATATTCTCCAGGAGCGGTTGGCAAGTAGCTGACTGATACAGTTCCATCCTTGTTGTCCTTGTAGCTTATCTATGTATCAATTAATTATTAGAATATTTAAAAAAAATCAAAATATTCAGTCAAAGAAATTTTCTTACCTCAGCTTTGCTTGGACCTTCTACAGCCATGGAAAGACCACCTGCACCAGCTCCTTTTGTTGAGATTGTAAAGAAGACAGATTCTCCAGTAACGCCATGAGTTAATCCCGGACCATATGCAGTTACATAACCCGATGAAATGGAATCAACATAGAATTTGAATGGTGAGCCTTAATAAACAAAAAATATTTTTTAGTAAGCTATGAAGCAAGCATGTTAGTAAAATTACCTTGAACATTTTCACCGTTATACTTAAGAGTTAATTCATGAGCACCTTCTTCGCGTGGATCGTAACGAATGGATACAGTTCCATCGTGATTATCTTCAATTGACGGTTTATCAATATTTCCACTAGGCATCTTAACGTCAGCTGAAAGAATAATAATTATTTAATTCAGAAGTGTAGCTACAAAGCAATAAAATGAAGGATAATGAGCAAATCTTCTCATCATAACAAGTCATCATCATTTGCCGGAATGAATATTAGATTCGAAAACGTAAAATTATTGTTGCAAGAAGAAAAATTTTAATTTGCATTTTCATTGCTCTTGCTTCCCTTTCACATAGTCACAGTTAGGAATTAATTAAGCCACGAGATTAAATTTGAATCACAAAGCGTCTTCATCTCCCAAATGTTTATTATTTCTCTCATTAAAGATATTTATTTCATTCTTTACAATAATTTTTATTTAATTGAAACACTTTTCCTCTCTCTTTTGTCGTAAGCATCCCGTAGCAGCAAGAGACGTCACCAACCACAATCTTTTTTTTCTCAAATAAGTAAAAAGAAAGTACGCGAGCAACAGAAAGACAGATCATAAACATTAATTTTACAACTTTTAATAGTCATGAAAAGAATTAATTTTCCTCTGTGGAAAAATTGCAGCGATAAAGAGACAGAGAGAAGAAAAAAAGGAAGTAATACTTGGAGGAATGTTGATTGGGTGAGCGGCGAAATGAATATTTTTTTTTATATTTCATATCCAGTATTCAGTAGGTGCGAAGAGCAAATTGTATATTTTGTAATTGAAATAATTTATTGCTTATGATGCGCCATTCATCGGAGACTTTTTGCTGAATATTTAACACATGTACAGTCGGTCAGGATGTGATTTAATAATTTTTTTTTCTCATCTCGCTTATTCACGATCAAGTCATAATAATATTTTGTAATTAGATAACTTATGATGTGTCGACAATTTAGATGCCTTAATATTTTTATATCTTTGACTCGCAAACATTTAATTCGTCCCAAAAGACTGCCTCAACTCAGATGCTTGAACATCAGCAAAAATATTTTTTACAATCGATTTACTTCAAATCATGTGAAAATAATTAATTTTTTGTGAACAAAGAGAAAAAGGAGAACAAAAATCATTAAAAAAATAGTTCATTAAATGCAGACGGATGTGGATTTTTATGATATTTAAAACAATTTCTGTTGCTATATCATTCTACATTTTCTATTAATGAATTTAATGACTTTCTAAATAATGCGTTCAGAGAAAATCTTTTAATACAAAAATTACTGTCACATTTGAGGAATGAAAAATAAATCGAAAAAAAACCTACAACCTAACATAGATCTAAAAATTTGTTATTTTTAAAGAATCTAAACCTCTGCCCTTAAAAGAAATAAATTCCTCTTTATTAATTCAATAAAATTCGTGTTTGTAACAGAAAATTGAAGCTAATGAAGCAAATTATTATCCGTTCACAATCGTTAAATTTCTCGCTTACAATAACAAAATCTACGTACTATTAATTCTTTTTCTCCGCTTTCCTTTTTCTCCCATTTCATTTAATGAGCAGATTTCTGTGGTTGTAAAATTTTCACATTATACTGTTAACAATTAAGCGAAAAAATATTTTATCATACGCAGCAATTTATTTTTATTCCTTTTAATTGTGAAAATGCTGCTCATTTTGATAAAAGTTAATGCCCATATGTTACGGATAACGTTGTGTAATTTGGGTAAATCGCGTTTATCAATTAACAAAAGAGAAATAAAGGGAGTGTGAAAATGTTAAAGTTTTTCATGCAACCTTATAAGGATGTGATAATTTATTGCTGCTATCCTTTTTTCACTTATTCATAATAGATGATAGATATATCTCAAAATATGAATGACTTCATCTATTTATGATGTTCAAAGTTTTTAAGAAAATTCATTGGAAAGTTTATGTTTTAGAGAACAATATCAAAAATTCCAATTTAGAACCGAATTTATGAACGTCCCCATATGAATTCTTACATATATTCATGTAATGATTTATTAAAGCTACGACCGATATATTCATTTTCATTTTAGTACATATTTTGTTGATACATACAACATTGTAATATTCTACTGCAATTTTTCCCATTTCAATGAACGAAATTTACAATTTATTTTATTTCTGAATTAATTTTTTTTTTGTTGGTGAAATCTATAAACTTGCTTGTTCTCAAAACTTTCTATTTTAGTTTTCTCTTGAACACCATTTTCATCGCGATAAAGAATGGTGAGAAAAACTATTTGTATCATAACCATGCATAACTTTTGCGTTGTAGGAAATTCTTGCACAATAAAAGGATGAAAAAATATTTCATGAACAATAAATCAAACTGTTACCTTTATGAGTATGTAAGAAAAGACTTGATATGAAATTTAATGGCACAAAATCGCGATCAATTGCACCATATGGTGGAACATCCTGTTCTATATAGAAGATACTAGCTTTCTCTTGCTGATCAAATTCAGAAAAAGTTAATGAACGAAATATTTCCTTATGAAATGAATTAAATTCTTCCCAGGTTGCTTCAATCGGTGGTTCTATAAAATATGAATCGTCCGAATCAAACCACATAACTTAGCAGAGGTAAATTTGTTTAATTGAAGTTATGTAAGATTTTTTTTGTTTTGTAATTTTTCACTCGTTAAAAACCAAGAAAATAAAACTTTTAGGTCAACATTAAGTTATTAAATTAAGATTTTTGTGAAACAGCTTTCGCTAATTAATTTAATTAAAAAGCTATTTGTTCTTGTGCACACACAAATCTGAATCCAAAAGCCTGCACATACAACCAGTTTAACTTTCAATGTCTTCAGTTTTCACACTTTTCATAATTTTTTTAAGGAAATGAAAATCTTTATTGCACTTGACTGTTCCACAATAAACACGCGACTGACACAACCGTTCGGTACCGTGAACGAGCTGTGAGTGACACGAAACGTTTTTAAATGAGATCAGATTCAATTGATTCTACACTTGACTCCACTAAATTTTCCCTTTATTTTCATTTCTTCTGCCTCCATTACCAACATATTCGGTTCGGTTCCTCTTATATACATTATAATCTTAACATATACATCAATTTTTAAGCAGTAAAAAAGCGAAAATAAAATATATTCTCAAACGACTAAATGTAAAAAATTCCTAAAGATCATCATAATCGAATCAAGTAATAAGCACATCTTTCTACAAATACATCACGATCCAGCAAAAAAAATGTTTTTGAGAAAAAATTCGGAAAAAATAAATGAATGTTTTGGCAGCCACAGAAAATATACAGCAATGAGAAAAATATTCGTATATGATGTTTAGAAAAAATGACAACAGCTGTACTTGCAAAAATAATGAAATTTTTCCTTCCAATCTTGCTCGTTTTTGAAATAGCAACAGCAACGAAGAAGATAAAAGAATTGAGCGGTCAACAATTTTTTTGCGATTCTAATCTGTGCTTTAAAAAGCAATTCAAAATAGTGAAAGAAAATTTTCAAACAATAAATGTCATTGGAATCAACAGGAGTATTTTAAAATTTCATTTAGCAATGAAATATTTAAAAAGCCATGATCAGAATAACAGCTAGCATGTCAGCAAGAGAGAAATTAGGAAAAAATAAAAATGGTTCTTCCATTGCTACACAAATGAATATACTGAATATTTCATTCACATTTTTTGGCCATAAATTTAATAAACTTAGTTGAAAGAATTTTCAAAAACGAAAAAAAGTCATAAAAGTCATCATGTCCATCATTTAGACAAAATCGAGATCATTCATCAGAATTAATGATAATATTTTTCATCGCAAAACTTTTGATTTATTTTAGGGGGTTAATGTCCATTTCTTGTGTTAAAAAACAGAGTGATGTTGAGTCTCAAGGATTATTCAATATCTTCGGATTATGTTGATTTGTTTCTAAATACTTGACGAAAATAATTTTTATTCAATTAATGATATTTTAAAAAATTATAGCTCAAAAAATATTAAAAAGACCAGAAATAATTTTTTCATCGTATTAAATTTCCAATGTCTCATATATATAGTAATTATTTGGAGAAAATCTTATGTATGTCTATTAAAAAATAATACATAAGCACATACACGAGAAAAATTTAAGAAGCCGTCAAATGATGATCATGAAAAAATAATTTATTGAATTCCAAACATTTCATCTTTCATGTATACACGCATTTTTCCGCTATTTATTAAGCACTCGAGCATATAGCAAAAGAAAAAAAAAATAAAGAAGAAAACAGGAATGGATAAATCTATGGATGTGTTGTAATGGATCGTCTGTAGAATAATAAATTTATGTACGATAGATGCGACAGACAGTAATATACAACATACACAACTCTGGAATGTCAAACTACACCAAAAAATTTATTTTCAATGTTTGAAAGTTTTCCAGCCAGAACGTCCAACTTTTTTTTATTTTAATACATGGGGAGAATGAAAACATTCAATTTCTTTCCTTTTTCCATATTTCACATGACATGAATTGAATTGATCTAACGAAAGAGGATGGCATGCAGCTACTGTTGGATATTCAGTCATATGATGCTTATTGCGGTTTCGAAATGAATTAGAGCATACATAATGTTATATGCGGTTATTTTTGTTGTGTGTGCGGGACAAATTAAAATTGTGTAATGTCACTGAACCGGAAGTTGCACTTTCCCATTCACTCACTCATTCCTACCATTTTTACAAACACAATTGCAAATTTTTCCCTTCTAATTCAGTTAGTAACCATGCGGCAGTATTGTAGCACGAAGCAAAAATCTAATTATAAATGAATTTTACTTGGGATATGCTGGATACTACGATATATTGCATTACAAAATTAATGACGAAAATTAATATTTTTATTTACATTCATTATGATTTTAATTAGTATATCTTCAATCTTAATTATGAAGATAGAATTATAAAATTGAGCTATTAAGCATTTTTATTTTCAACTTTCTTCACTCTTCTGTGAGAATGTGCTTCTAAGTTTTTCTGTCATTAGTAAAGTCACAAAATATTTAAAAGACTTCTAATTGAAGATAAATTAACTTATGTAAATTCTGTAACTAGGTAATATTTTTTCGTTGTAAAAATTTTTTTTTTTATTTCTCAAATAATAGTTATCAGAACCAAATGAATTATTTAAATTTTAAGCACAAAATCAGACATTAAACAATAATATCAGGAATATAATTTTCATAAAATATATCGTAGTCTAAAGCTGTTATCAAGCTTCCTTTCATAACTAAATTTGCTTTATTTTCTTCACTATATAATAATAATATCATCAACACGTGTGTTAAGTTATAAAGCATCATCGTTCAGCCATGGAGTGAAAAATTGATATAATTATAAAAATAGTTTGCTGCTAATTTTCGTGTTTATAGTACCACACACCATCAAGATTATGTTGTATGAGGACTTGACTACAAGCAACACAAAAAAATTTCCACATTTCATTTTGAGATGAGTGAGGAAGGAATAAAAATATTTTAAAAGATTGAGACAATTTATAGTTTCCAACCGTAAAAAAAACATATAAACATTTCCCAAGAGTATCCAATGTACATCATGTTAGTGGGTTAGCATTCTTTTCATACCAATCAAGTTGATTCATAGGAATGAAAACTTTTTCTTGGTTGTTAAAACAAGACAAGATGATGTAAAGAAGTCAAACAATCAACAAAAAAATTTGTTGGGAAAATTTATGAATCGTTTTAAAAGGAAATTTTTTATCAAGTCAGAGCAGATGGCGTGAGGATGAAAATGTGAAAAATTAATTTTTAAATTTTGGAAAATAAATTTCTCTTCATCACATTTATTTATTTGTTGAATATATGAGAAGATAAAAAAGTTTTATGAATGAGAAGCAGCACAAAATGAATAGCATATTGTGGCTATTTCACATAAAATATTAAATTCTAGGTCGAATGTGGCTCGTTTAGACATTTGTGAGCGTGAAATTTATTGTCTTCATGTGTGGTCTTTTAGTCCACAAAGATTCTGATTGTCAAGTTCACTGATCTTATGGATAATAAAGAAATCATCTCATATCCATTATTTTCTGGTCATATTCTCTTTTTAAATTTTCATCACTTTTCTTTTTTGAGTAATAGCACTGCTAGCATTCATGAAATGCCATTCATATGGAACGAGGAATTTTCATTTTTTATTTTTATTTTTTCTTCTTTCGTTTTTCAAATGCGACTGGATTTGACGTCATTTAATCAGTTCATGATGTTGGCAGTAGTCATAAGGCGACACTTGGTTGAATTTTTTGAGAAAAAAGAAAACCTTGGATTCTACAATTTTTTCTGTTTAATACAAAAAATAATAATAATTCAAAAAATTTAAAAAAATAATAATAATTCAAAAGGTTCACTTTGATTCTAAAGTTGAACTAGAATTTAATAAAATTTTTTAAAAAAAATTATGATAACAATTTTATCAGTTTACTAAATTTTAAAGTTTTTGTATCCTTATCTTAAGTAAGAGATTTTCAAAAACTGCAAAAACTTTTCCTAGTTTTTACTTTAAACTTTTATTTTTGAACTAGACCGCATTACTATATTCCCGTGAATTCGAATTTATTACTTTTTCATCCTATAATCTTTGCTACTCAACACTTTTTTCAACATGTGGAGGAAATGTACATGACCTTTAGAGTTGAAAGTTCCAGCAAAATTCTAATTTTAAATTTGGCTGGAATAATTTTATGACGTCGATTTACGGTTTTTTGATATTTTTCTTTTCATCAGAAAAATTAATTCCGTGAAGGTTAACTTGGTTTATTGAGTCTTATCCTTAAGTTATAATAATCTGAAATCTGAATATTTGTTAAAGTTCTCCCTTATATATTTACAGATTTTATAAGGAAGTAAAAATTGAAAGCAGCATTATCAGAAAAGGATTAATTTCATGATGTAGCATGCACAGCAAGTATTTTAATATTAATCTGATAAAGAGCAATGCTTTCAACTAAAAAGAATGTTAAAGAAAGACTTTCAATCCTCTTTGTTCCTTATCAAAATTTTTCACTCATAGAAATCCAGCCAGTTGACGCATTGCTTATGTCATCACGAGCATATGGCATATAATAGCATTTTTTATGAAAGAAAAATGTTAAGAAAAAAAATTGGAAGCAAAAGAATGAAAATCTTTTTACCATGCATTCCCTCGCAATGAAGCTGTTCCATGTCGCGATACTTTTGAACATACATATACATATTGCGTGAAAAGAAGATTATCGTAGACATTTCACGCTAGGCATTGAACAGAAGAGGGAGGAAAAAAATGACAAATTTCATAACATTTTCACACTTCCTTACATCGAATGTACATTTTTTCCTTCTTCCTCGTTTTCATGACTACAAGTTGTCGCTAACTGAAAAATGAAATATAAAAGCGTAATGATATAGGATAAAAAATGGATTTTTTTTTTCACTATGTTAATCTGACTGGAAATTTAATTTTCTCATGGAGAATTTTCATCTCTTCGTATTATTTTCATGTAGCCAAGAAGTGGTGAAAATGTGAAAATTTTCCATTTGCAAGGTAATGGAGAGGAATCAAATGGAATTAAAATATCTAAAGGGAACGATGTAAGATCTACGATAAGAACAACCTTAAGCATTTAGGACAAAAACTCGACTTTTGGTATTTAAATATTCCAACAAATTTAAACATTTCTTCATATGCAAATCATTTCTAAATTTAAATGTGTTAAGCTTCTTACAAAGTAGCTCATTAATCTTCTCACATTTTAATTCCATACATTTCTTGTCTCATCCTTTTCCCTCAAATTATTTGCACAAAAGATACGTGATAATACAAAAAAGGAGCCGCATCAACAAAAAGGCAATCAATCTCATTATAAAAGCAACATAATTAAATAGAAATGAAAAGGTTTTTACATCAGAAAAAGCACTTTAATTAGCACAAACGAAATCTAATTAAGGAATGTTTTAATTAGATTTGAAGTTTGCTGTAGGTCATCATTTTAATTGAAAAGTAACTCGCATCGAATCAATGTATCCAGAAAGGAAAATATTAACCACCATCATCCGCATTCATATTTTCATAATTTTTCATCCCTCAACTTTTTCCGGACTACAAATAACTCATAAACTACTACAAGTCATTTAGCTCATTAGTTTATTGTGTATTCTTTTTAATTCAATTAATTTCTTTTTGATTTTTAATTTTAGAAAACCAAGCATCAAGCTTTAATTTTGTTTGTGTATCTACTTTTCAGTATGAAATTTATATGAAGCTGAAAGTCTCCAATCTTTCATATTTTAAAAATGATGAAAAAGATGTAGATGGGAAATTAAAGCGACAGGTGCTGCAAGATTTTTGATGTAAAATGAACACATATTAAAGAAGTATCATTTATGTCATTCCACTGAATCTATGACTTAATACAAATTACTTTTAACTATACAAATGTACGAAAAGAAGTGTGTTTAGTTGAGCTATAAAATTTCTCCTTTAAATTCAAGCTATTTTGTGATGATTTTAGAACTTTTTTATGTTTCATAAATTAATTTTTTAATGTTTATTCGTCACTATGCTCATTATGGATTATTATTGTATTTTAGATTATCATTTCCTAAAGCACTCATTAATTGCTCATTAGAATTTTAATTTGATTCAAAAAATATTATTGAAATATTCATGAAAATTTAAACATGAGCATGAAAATTCCAAAAAAAAAAATCATTTTTTAAAGAACAATCTTTTCAATTCAAAACCACAAAAAAAACTTTTTTGGTCTGAAAAAAAATCTGTGACCAAAAAAGAAATACAGTAAGTGTTTTCAATTTACTCATCCATTAAGCAATCCACAGTAATGCAATAGCAAGTGATGAAATTAATTTCGCTAATGGATGAAAAATTGGAATTAAAATTAAATTTTCCCGGACATGAAAAAGTTTTCAATATGAATAAAAAACAGCTTTTTGATGTTTCTCTTTCCTCTCATTTCATGTGGTTTTCGTGAACGTTTCAGCAAAAAAATCAGCATTTATAGTTATTATCCGAGTGTTACTTTATATGTTATTTTTTTTAATCTCATACGTATGGACTGGAAAATATGCGAAGATTTTTTTGTAATTTTATTATTCTGACTATTCTTTATATTCAATGAACATGAATAAAAGTTCGGAACTGCTGCTATGCTTTGTAAAATGACTGATTTTAAGGAATCTGTATGAAAATATTCCGCTTTGATAATTCTATTTTTCAAAAGCATTCATCAGCATGAATAAAATTGCAAGAGAGAGAGGGTCAGAAACAGAATTTATTTTTAAATTATTTAGTTAAAAAATTCATGCTTCCATTTTTTTTATTTTCTCCTATTTCATATCAAGATGCTAACAGAATCAGGCTATATAAAAACCAGGAAGCAAAAAAAAAGTGGAGCAAAAACTTTTTTAAAGAATGTATATGAAGCTTACTCCTACATATTCTGTTTATATCTAGCAAAAATATTATAAAATCATGATAGCTGAAAGCAGGAAAAGTTTGGAAAAGAGAAATAAAAAGGCTAATGATAGTATAAAGAAGATAATTTTTTTGACAATTGTCTGCAACATGTTTGCTCCTTTTTAAGAGAAATCTTGATTATAAAGAGTATCTAGGTAAAGAAAAAGTTTTTACTCAGTAAAGGAAATTGTACATTTTAATTAAAATGTCGTTCATTTAAAAAAGGGCTCCATTTCATATATTTTTGAAATGTATTGTGAAGAATTTAAGGAAACGAATCAGTTCAGAATATATTAAATGCTAATTGATGAAAAGGATTTAAACACTTAAAAAACTACGAAGAAGAAAAATTGTTATTTAGAATATAAAATTTTCAGGTAGATATAGCTATACTTCGAAAATTATTATGCAAATTATATGAATTAATTGTTCAACATTTAAATTCTTAAGGCAAAAGTACATAAAATCATCACTGAATTTATGAAACAACAGGAGAAAACAAACAAATGAAAAATAATCATCATGATACTAGAAGCTATAAATCTACATAATCGTTAAGAGCTTTTCTTTTAACATGACAAAAGCATTTTTAATTCTCTTTTAACTCAACAATAAATTCTGACACGCGACACGAGATGAATTAAAAGAAAGTGTAAGTTCTGTCATATTCATTAAGTGACATACTGAAATGAAAAACGAGGATTAAGTTTTCTCACGATTCGCGTCACATTCATGTAAAGTTTTTTAATCATAATGTGTAAATTTCCTTGTAGTGTATAAGTGAAGTGCATTGGAGTGTCACATAAAATAACATTTTATTACAAAGAAACAAATTATGATATTTTTATGAATTTTCATCAAGTACAGTTGTGGATTAACTTATTAATTCCACAAAATCCGAACAATTCTACCCGAGAACAACATCCATTAAGAGAATCATCATTTATGATACTGTTAATTACAATTTTCTCATAATGTTTTATGTCCAATGCTGAACAATACATTACAACATTAGTTTAATGACAACTGTGATCACAAATGTTTTACTTCTTTACAATCCTCCGAAAACATTTAAAATTATTGCTCACCATCTGCTTATAATTTTGAATAATTTCACACAACAAGCCTCCAATTACTTTATAAAGACATGACAGCACTTAAGTAATGGATATTTTTTGTTTAGAAGGAAATGAAATTGAGAGAATGAAGAATTGTGGTAACAAATTAACTCAAGATAAAATTGAACTTATTTTAGCAAACGTAGAATCTTCAATTTGATTCCAAACTTAATTTGGCACTTTATAGATTTCTTTTTAATGCTTTAATAATTTAATGAGTAAAAAGCCCCATTTACTTAAAGTTTCTACAGTCATGAATTTTTCGATCAATTTAGTGCTTAATGTTATTAAGGTAGAAAGAATAAAAAACCAAATGGAATGTTCTTTAACCACAGAAATGCAATTAAATATCCCCTCAGATAATAAAAAAATGTTTCAACATATTTAATGACCGTATATTTTATCGAGATATGAAGCATCATATTTCTCCCCTTATTGTACACAAGAGACTTGAATAAAAAAATTTGGCATAAAGAAAATTAGCCAAAATGACATTAGTTAGCTTTAAAAAATATTTCAAAGTAAATAATTGTAATAAATTGTCTGACTTAGATACTTTGTAACTTTGTGAAAACATTTTTTCTTCTACACGCAACATTAATCCATTAAACGTACGGAATCGAATCAAATCAGGGACTTTCATTTGTAAATTTGTTCAAATGAGTTTAAATAATAAAATTTTAAGAACTTACCTTCAATATTATGAGTTAAAGAATTAACAGAATTCGATATTACAAGTTTATCAAGTGTGAAACTGCGATAGCTGTGCTCCTCTTCTTTATGTGAACTATGGAGGGTTTCTAAAATTTCTTGTTTAAACTCTTCTTCTTCCTCTTGTTTTCCGTTGGTATGATGATAATGTCCGTTTTTCTTTGTTTCTACACCGTTTGATGTAATGTATTGATTGGTATGATCTCTTTCTGTATTCTACAAATTTATTTTGAGTATAAATAATTTTGAATCAATTTGGCATCTCACTTATTACTCACCAGGAACTGATCTAATGAAGATTGAATTTGAGTGTATTTGTTTGTTTCTCTTACAGTTGATTCAGTGTATTCTTCTTTAGTGTAACTAACTTTTGTATGCTTTTCGATGGCAGTCACTTCTTGTAGTTCCTCGCTTGATGATAGACTTTCTACAGCCTTTAATTGAAATAAAGTAGACGGTTTTGATATGAAATAATTGTTTACTGCTAAAATTTAGTTATAAAGACTAGACGACACGTGTTGACGGTGATACATGTACCGATTTACGTATATTGCGCCAACATGAAGCTCTAAATTTCCTTATCACATTCAATCATGCTCAACTTTTCATCAATTGTACTATTAACATCTTTTTCACAATATCTATATACTATATCTCAAAACAAGATAGGTTGGCCTTGCTTTTCCTATACATGAATGTTTGAGCTTATATAAGCATATAAGAAAATTTAAGAAAAAAAAAATCTTAAAATTAAGTGTGTGATGAAAAGGATGAACAGGAGATATCTTTGATATCTAATAATTTACTCCACACATCATAAGAGTATGATTTTATTGAGATTCAAATGATTTATGAAATTTTATTAGCGTTGTGTATGAAAAAGTAGAAATGATTGTGATAGAGAGACGAGACTACCTGTAATGTTCTAGTAATAATTGTAATTTATCTTTTACATCAATCGTAAAAAAAACTTAAATCATTATAAAAATTTCATATTAATTATCTATAACAGCTGTATAAAGTAATTACAGCTAAAAGAAATTTCTTTAAATCAAGTCACTAAACGTTCAGACAGCAAAATAAAAAACACACTTGATATGTTTAATAATTTTCGAAGAAAATCACACATAAATCCCTTTAATGTAGCCAAATTAATCCACAATTCGAGTCATTAATCAACTCTAGTGATGATTTTCTCATTTCATAATTTTTTTCTCACATATAAAGATTTTTTTAAACGCGATATTAATTATCATATACGTTAGTGATAAAAAAGTTTTACGCCTCTGAAATAATATTTTGAGGCATTGTTGATCATAAATTCTAATTATTTTAATTTTTGTGGGATAATGCTTATAAATCTATTTTTAGGTGTCTATCAACAAAATCGAGATGGTCCTTGTTCATAATAATTGGCAGTAGTTATGTGGAGAAAGAAAACAAATGAGATGAAAGACGAATTTTTTGCGGAAAATTAAAGAAAATCAATCTTATTTGTGTATGCAAAATTTAAAAGCATTTAAAAATCCTAAACCATATTTTCTTCATTAAATAAACTCAGATTATGAATAATGGCTCTATAATTTTGGCATATTTTCCACAAAATATGATTTGTGTGCCTGTAATCATCAAGATTTTAATAAAAATGATTCATATGATGAAAATGTGTGTGTCATAAAATCACTCTAAATTTTTTACATCATCAAAAATATGTCGCTTCCATTCTTCGTGCTAAAAAAATCTTTCAACTTTTATTATATTTTTCACATGTTATTCGCATAGAAGAATAAAAATACTTTTGTTTATCACTCCTGTTCAATGTTTGAGCTGTCAAAGTCAATTTTAAAATTGTTTTTCTGCTAGTCTCATGGACATAGTTCATTGAGACATATCAAAAAAAAAAAAATTGGTCCCAAAGATTGAATTTTTACGATCAGAATTTTTTACAACATTTTATAATTAAATGAAGGTCTTGAGCTATAACTCTAAGAAGAAAAACTTCATCTATTTGAGTCATTTCAAAATTAAATGCTTGATGAAAAAGTTATGGAAGCATAATTCACTTCTGTCGGGCAAAAACACACATAAGAAAAGGTTCCTCTATAAACTAATTTTTCTCTTAGCAATTACTTAATTCAGGGTAGATATAATAATAAAAATAAATCAAAGGCACAAAATGCGAATGTTGCATGCAAGTTGCAAATGCAATGATGTAAACGAATGCGTGCATAAAGTGCACTTCCTCAATAACAAAAAAAAAATTTGCATTAATATTCATCATACCTTTCTGTTGAACTCTACTGAATCATTTTATAGCGAATGAAAATGTGAATTAAATATTTTTACAATATTTATAGCCTTACAACTGAAATTTCATGCTTAATGTTCCGAAATTTTATGACAAACATCATTCATCTTAAATTGTATCTGAGAGTTTTACGAATGAACGAAGGAAAAAAATTTATCAAAATGAAAAAATGAAATGAGTTGAAAAATTCTTTTCAATCTAAAATTATAAATTCCCTACCGAGAAATATGCCTCATATTTCTGTGCTACTCTATAAAGTGTGATATGTACGACATACTGAATTAATAATGAACACGTTTATGCTTTCTCATCATTCCAATTTTTCTTTTGGATCCACTTAAACACTTTGAAACTGTAGTTTTTCTTTCTATTTAATTAATATATGAATTTGCTATTTACAAAGCAAAACTCAACAAGTAGCTAGTCGCTTTTCTTTTCCTTCAACAAGATTTGTTTGAATAGAAAAAAAATTCATTAATAAAAAAAAGTAATTTTCACATTTAATAAGCTACTCAAATGACTGTAGCGTTAATTTTTTTCAATCTAAATTCTTATATCGTTGAGAATCGAGATGGAAAAAAAAATAAAGAAATTCTCATTCAACGCGATCGATGTTGAAATGAAAAAAAGGGGGGAGTGAAGAGAAAGAAGAAAAACATGACAGAAAATTTCAATAAAAATTCCAAAATGATGTAAAACAGAAAAAGTATATCTAGCGAAAAAGAGAAAAAAAAGTGTCTCATCGCAGGTTGTATAGCTTACTGCTTGAATGCAAATTCATAAATTAAAACATAATAATTTAATTAAAGTAGACTTCAAAGATATATTAAATTCTTCTGAGAAGTTTTCAACACCTTTCGGAAGCTCTATCGTCTGCTCAAATTCAGATAAATTTAAGCTATTAGGTTTTGTAAATTTGTCACGTATTCACCCGTTTTCACATTATTTAATTATGTTCAAAATATTTTTTTTATACAAGAGTCTACAAAATTTAAATTTGTGAAGTCCAATGTTTAAGGAGCATATTGAAAAAAATTCCAGCTTTCAGATCAACAAACTCTTTCAAATTATTTTCCTTGGAAACAAGACAACATTTACTTAAACCAACAAATCATCTGAATATTATCAAAATATTATAACAGGAGCTTAAGCAATATTATTTGAACACATGTTCAATTTGCTTCGAACATGTTTTTTAGGAATTTTCTACAAGTCGTCTAATTTATATCTTTCAAATGAATCCATCCAATTACTAAAATTATTGATTATTATAGTATGTTGTGTCAAACAAGCAATTATTCATAATAATAACAAGATGTTGAAAGGAATGATTTTTCTTAAGAAAAATTTCACTTTCTAAATCATTTTCGTTTATCTCTAATCCCGTGAGTATATCGAGTTTCCAAAAAAAAATACAAAATATGAAAAATGAAAAATATTAATAATAATAATAATAAAATAATAAGAAAACTCCGAAAATTTGTAACATTTAAATTTTCACTTTTTCCGGTGATGAAAATATTTCATTCATATTTTGTCATGTATATTTAAAAGACGATATTGCCGACGATTTAACCATCAACGATTAATAAATCATAATTTTCATCATGATCGTGTGTTTCTTTATATTTTTTGAATATTAAAGAAATTATATTTCATAAATTTCTTTTCGCAAAATTTATTAGGAATAAAAAACGAGGGATCTGGAGAAAATATCTACATGTTTTACATCTCAATTTAATATCTTTTAATCAAAATGTTATAACTTGAAATTGAAAATGAAATGAAATTATAGCTTTGGTGATAAATTAGCGGATATTTGTTTATAAATAATTTCAATATCGCTTTTCTATACCCAGATTATGACGTTCAATAAAAGTATTAAAATACATCGTATCCCTAAGCGAGTCAACAACAGAATTTCTGTGATATCATCAAATACCACTTCCATCACCCAAGCATTGGATCATAAATTTTCAAAAATAAACATTTTCATTCAGAGTGGCCCTGTCGAAATGTATGATTGCACTGGATGAAAGATATTTCAAATCTTTACGATATCCATGATGATGTGGTAAGTTGGAAACGAGCACGTAGAAATATAAAAAAATTTAGGGCTATACGCTTCATGCATGTTGGCATTTTGAGTTAGGTATTGTATGATTATTTAGGTATGATTAATTAAGGATTGTGATTGGTAAAGTAATTGTTGACTTATTATTAAGAAAATTTAATCTAAACAAAAACTTATTTTTAAAGCTTAAAATGAAGCTTTAAATTAAGAGAAACTGTTGCCATACTTTTATAAAAATACCTATGTAATATCATAAGATTTCGAATTTTTTAAAATTGCTGAATAATTGATAAATCTATAAATTAATTAAATTTAATAAAATTCTTAGAAAGCTTATTTTACAAACTTTGATTATCATATCAATTTCATCTTTAATTGTAAGACTATCTCATTCCACATTTAATTATGAAAATTATCATTTAATAAGCGATTTGATGGAATTTACACAAATTTAAACAGAAAGAACTCATTATTAATTATTCATGGAAATTGAAGTAAAATTATATCAGCTTTACGGAAGTTTTATTCTCCCGTCTTGCTCCTTAACTTCCTTCAAAGACTTTTCCACAAAGAGAAAATTTTCTTTTTGTGCCTCTTTTTCTTTTTACTTCAAAAACTTTGCTCTTTAATTAATTGCTCACTTCTTTCAATCATCCGTTATTAATTAAGATTTTAATTAATAATTAACAAAATACTAATTTTAAGAACAAGAAGATGGGGAAAAATTTTCATTGCAACAATATTTCAATTTCCATTTCCACTTTTTTTTTTTCAAAAAAAAAAAAAAAAAAATTTCATCGTCGCATCACTGAAAATTTCAGCATGAAAGCATAAGCTAATTTTATAAAAATTTATCTCGATGTACTCAAGGTAGATTGGCATTTTTAAGGATTTTTTTTCTGCTTACTGCTGTTGAATTTCGGAAGAAATGATATTTCATGAATAATGAAGTGTGGAATAAAGTATGACTCACGATAAATGACTTTGAGGAATTTTCTTATTAACGTATGAAAAGATTTAATTAATGTTTAGACTGTTTAAATATCCAGTAAGTCAGATTGAATTTCCTTAAAAAAAAATTTATCACAATTTTAAATGTTTCACAAATTGAATTTTCCACTTAATTTAATACTTGAAAAATTATCCAAAATTTAGCACTTTGATTGATTGATCGTATGTTTAATCCTTTTCATCACAGTATTAACACTTGTTGCTTTTTATAATAAGAAGCATATTAAGTCCCATTAAATTAATTTATTCTATAATCAGAAACATACTTAAAAGAGCACTTAAAATTTGTGAAAAAGAGTATCTTTTTCTATTTTCCAGAGGAAAATTTTCCAAATTGATTTCTTCTCGTCACAAGCAAACAACCAACTAACCGATCTTCGTGAAAATCAACAATATACTTCACTGAGTGATCACATTTTTTGCCTCGAGATCAATTTTCATTTTCACATTTTTTTTCGAGAGGGAAATCTAAACCGTGTTTGAGACTTTTCACGCAAAGATGACGCTACGTGTCGGAAAATCTAAAGGCTTTTTCCATATGAATAGTTAGAAAATTTTTATGTTTTTTCTTACGCACGAAGATGCTTTTTAAATTTGAAACTTTTCTTAGCTGAAACTTAAAATTTTTCATTTTTTCAAAGCCGTTAAAAAATTTCACAAAAAGCACTTCTGATTAAAAAGCATGAATCTTTGCAAAAAGAAAATCAATTTTTCTACAAATGACTTTAGTTTGGTGATGAATGTTAATGTCTGATTTTAATTTATTAGTAGCACAAATAAAACACAAAAAGTTTTTGTTAATTTAAATAAAATTAAAAACAGCAAATAATCACGACAAAAAACAGAAATTTACCACATCACACGCATGCAGATAAAGTTCGAACAAGATTGCCTGTTTTATTGCAATAAAATAAATTTTTAATATTTTCCTTTTCATCTTTCACCATGTAACATATCTTGTGTGTATATGAATAAATAAATAATTTTTTGTAAATATGTATGTGTGTTTGTGTATATTTTCCAAAAGAACTTTAGAACAACCATCACCAATCAGTAGAAACGTTAATTTTTTTATTACAAAGTTCATGATTTTTTTGATGAAAAACATTTTTATGACAATTTTTTTAAATAAAATAAATAAATATACCAACACCGAAAATAAATAAAGAGGTATAAAACTTCATGAGAAAATGAAGATATTAGAGACGTCGTGGGACCAAAAAAAAACAACTTGTTAAGACTCAAGAGTCGACCATATAATTGTAATAAACGTAGAACTTTTAAAAAGTTTAAAATTATTTTACCGTCATTCGCATTAAGCCGTTTGGAACTTGTTTCCCTCCAAATTTGACATCAACATCGTAGGTTCCTGGTTCTGTAAGCAAATAGAAGATATCAAAGAATCCGTCTTTCTCAACAATTTCTGTCTCGATTGCTCTGCAAAAAAAATTAAAAATGTCATAATTAACCATTTCGAACTAATTCTTTCAATTTGATGAATCTTACTTTCCGTCTGATGATTTATTGATTCTACAAGTGACATTTCCTGCACCTGCTTCTCTTGCATCAACTGTCAATCGATTCTTCTTGCCAAAAATGACTTTTTCAGCAGCATTGTTTACAAACTTGCATTTGTTGGCATCTCCAGATGAGTTTGATTCTAAAATGAACGGCGATCCTTCAATTTCCTTACCAGCATACAAAACGGAAACGCTATAAAAAAAATAACGCATAGTTTATACTCGAGAGTAATTAGATATGACAAATCCTTACTTGTATGGTCCCAATTCGTCGGGTACAAAACTAACTGAATATTTTCCATCAGCTCCACGTTCCAATTTCGGGATCAATGGCTTGCCTTGTGGATTAGCAATGACAACACGAATTTCACCGTTACCAGCTTTGCTTGTGTCAACTTGGAAGGATGCAGGAACTGAGGCAGGTAAGCTCTTCTTCGAAATATCTCCTGACATGACCAAATTTCCACTCTTAATTGCAACTGGTGGCAAAACACGCATAACAAATGGAGAGTTGGGAACATTGTGCTTAGCAAATGAGACTTTAGCTGTGATTGTTGTATTTTGCTTGGGTGGGATGAAGGTAACTAAATAATTTCCATCTCCACGTTCTTCTACTTCATAGTTTTCAACTGCACCTCCTTCGCTTGACACCATTTCAACTCCAATTAATCCAGCACCAGCATTTTCGACATTAATAAAGAAACTTGCTGGAATTCCTTCATAAACTTGAAGTGTTTCAACAGCTGGTCCATAGAGTTTAACACTGCGATAATCTCCAGTTAAAACTTGTTGTGGACCATCAATAACAACTTTGAATGGGGAGCCCGGGATGTGCTTATCGGCAAAACGAACTGAAATATCATAAACTCCGGATTCTGTTGGTAAAAATTCAACATCGCATGATCCATCACGATTATCAACACATGACATTTTTGCTTCTGATGGTCCTTCAATGGCAAATGACAAACCTCCAATGCCAGCTTCACGAGTTGATACAGTAAATTTGGCTTTTTGATTGACTTGTCCTCCTTGTAATCCAGCTCCGAATGCTTTACAACGGCTTGGATCACATCCACTTTTAACATGAATAACAAATGGTGAGCCAGGAATTGGGACATTGTCATAGCTCAATTCGATTGTATGACGACCAGCTTCAAATGGTGTATAAAGGATTTTAAATACTTCATTTTGTGATATAATTTTACTTGGGACATTTTTGCCACTTGGTGCTGTAATTGAGCATGTCAATTTGCTAGTATCGATTTTATGTCCTAATTTTGCCATATCAACTTTGAATTCAGTCTGTCCATTCATTACAACACCTACGAGAAATAAATAATATTTAAACTTTTTAAAACTTGAAAGATATGGGATTATTAATTAAAGATAAGAATGGTTATGACGAGTTACGAATCAATGAAGAAGAAAAAAGTATTTTGTTATAATAAAAACAGCAAAGTCCAATAAAAAAAAGTGAAACAACGAAGCAGAATGGAATGTTAAGAAAAAAATGAAAAATAAAAATGAGTCGTCAAAAAATGGTTCTAGTAAAAGCACGGCATTGTCTTGAATCGTATTATTGCCAGTAGTAGTTAATAGAGATAATAAATAAAAATAATATAAGGGAACAACAGTAAAAACAATCCATGCTGGAATATTACATCGCAAAAAAACGACAAACTCAAAAACTACAATACACAACTGCCGAATTGAATTTACCGTGCATTTCAATTCCCGTGCCACAGACGGTAACGCGCTCTAAATTTGGTACGGGATAAATCATAACTTGAAATGGACTTCCTGGTATATGATAATCATTAAATGTAACATTGACTGTATAATGTCCACATTCTGTAGGCCAATATGCAATATTACATGTTCCATCACCATTATCTCTACAATTTAAGTGGCATTCACTAGGTCCTTCAACAGTCACACCAAGAGCTCCTTGTCCAGCAGCTCTTGTATCGATTATAAATTCAGCAGGTTTATTTACTATTCCGGAATGAAGGCCAGATCCAGTGGCAAATACTTTTTTGGGATCACTTTCTTTTAGGCAGTGTAATAAATATGGTTCAGTCAATAATGGAATTCCTCCAAATGTAATAAATAATAAATACTGTCCCACTTGAGTCGGTGTAAAATTTACTAAAAATCCATCTTCTGTATTGATTATGTGGGCTTTTAATCTATTGCCTGAAGGACTTGTTATCGTCACTTGTAAATCTGCAGCCTTTACATCATTTGTTACAATACGAAATTGCTGTAGACTATTCACTGGTGCAGCTAATTGTATTTATAGTGAATTCATTAAAATATCATGTCAATTGAGAGACATTGTCGTTACTTGTTCATTCATTTTTTTTTAACAGAAAGCGACAGTAATTAAGATCAGAAAAAAGGAATTCTGGCAATAATAAATGAATGATGGGAAATGATGCATAATGCTTTTGAAAACAATATTTCTTTACAAGAACTTTTAGACCGATCAATTTGAAACTCATCATGATATCCCATCATGTTGCTGAATTATATTATTATATAAACAATATTAACATTAGATAATGACTAGTAAAAAGGCACCAATGCTTCAAAAGAAAATTTCGAAAATGCTCTTTTTAAAAAATGATTTGTTTTTTTCATCAGCGAATGAATGTCTCGTATATCTATGCAAAAAATTACAAAAGTCCTCGCTTATATCGAGGGACTTCAGCGCATTTTTGACGCAGCGATTAGCAATTGATTAAATAAAAAAGAATGTCGAGTTTTAAAACTCTATTGCTGTTTCTTTTGTCATAATTCATTTCAATAATAAGTTTAAAACTTAAGATCAAAATTCCTTTAAAATTGATTTTTATAATGTTCAATGCAAATAATAGCTTTATGATTTACCGGTTTTTTGAAATTCAAAATTTTCCATTAGCGAAAAATTTAAATTTCTGAACACATCCATTATTTTTCAAATTTCTAAACGCACTTATATTTGTTTTGTATCAAAAAATTAAATGTTAATTAATTAAGATATGTAAAAGAAAAAAATTTAATCCGAAATAACGGTCAAAAAAATTTCAAATTTTTTAACGGTTAGAAAAAATTCAAACTTCTCATCAGCATAGCTTTGCCCTGCATTGTTTACATATTTTTTTTGAAATATAAAATCGATGAATTAAGCTATTTAATGAGTGTTTTTTGACTTTTCAATATAAACGGCGGGAATAAAAACATTCAATGAAGCTATTAAAACAATTCCGAGCTTGCTACGAAGTCTAGATCAAGAGATATTTGGGACCCGAACGACCGAACGACCGAACGACCGAACGACCGAACGACCGAACGACCGAACGACCGAACGACCGAACGACCGATCAAAGTGCATGATTGAGCTTCCTTTTTAAAAACAAGTTTTCAAAAATGCGCTAAAAAGTTAATAAAGTAATTAAAAATTGTTACACTTACTTTGTTCCAATCCTTCAACTTGAACTTTCGAAACGTCAACAGTGCTAGTTTGAGCACTAGTAATGACTGTTTTCTTATTAAATGGCACTTTCAACCCTCCGTAGTTCAAATTAGTTGTATAAGTTCCTGGAGCTTCTGGTGTAATTTCAACAGTATAAGTATTATCTTCATTGTCGATCAAATTAATTGGCACTGCTTGCTTTGTGGCATCATTGATTACACTGACTTCCAAATCTCCATTACCAGCCTCACTAATATGTGGAATTAAATAAAATGAAAATTTAATAATTTAGAGAAACAAAAAAAGGGACTTACGAGGCATCGATGATAAAATGAGTTGCTTGATTAGGCTTGACGTCTGGATTGTCAACAAATGGTCCAAAAACTTGAACCTTTGTTGGATCTAATGGAGCATTAGCATAAACACGGAAAGGAGAATTGGGTACTGCAACTCCTCCATAATTGACCTCAACAGTCAATGGTTTTGTTGTTGTAGCTGTGTAATAAACTTGCTTGACATTTTCAGATGTTTCCATTACTTGAACTGGAACTGGTCTTCCAATGCTATCGCTTACTTTAACTTCTAAAGGTGCAACACCTGCTTGCTTATGATCAATTGTAAACTGAGTCTTTTTACCGACATCAACGCTGTTTGGTTCAATGCCTTGACCATAAACTTTAACGTTTTCGGGATGAATATCCGATGGTGAAACAATGACTTGAGACATAAATGGACTTTTTGGAATATCCTCTTCATCACACAAAATATGAACAGCATATTCACCAGGAGCTGTTGGATGATAAGTTACTAATGCACTTCCATCACCATTATCATGACATTCAATCTTTGCTTGACTTGGACCAGCAACTGAAAATCCTAAAGCACCAGTTTCTCCATTTGTTTCAACAACAAAACGTGCTGGTTTATTAACAATGCCACTATGAAGACCTGGACCGAAGGCTTTAATTGATGATTCCTTCTTTGGTCCAACAACGACATCAAATGGAGATTTTGGAATTTCTTGACCAGCAAAAGTGATCATGACACGATATCTACCTTCCTTTGTGGGCTTATAAAATCCATCAAATGTAGAATTGTTGATGGATTTAAGTTCAAATTGAGTATTTTGTCCTCCTGGTCCCAAAATTTGAACATGTGGAACTCCATCACCAGCTCCTTCAGTAGAAATTCTAAAATCAGCAATATCTCCAACTCTAACACCTGTTGGTTGTAAGCCACGTCCAAAGGCTCGAACTTTTTTAGAATCAGAAGTTGGTGCAACACGAACTCCAAATGGTGAATTTGGAATAGCTTTTCCAGCATAAAAAACGTTAACAGAGTGTAAACCAACAGCACCAGGTGTATAATCGCATCGCCATAAATTATTTTCAATTTGACGGACTTTAGCTGCTACAGATGTTTTATGACCTTGTGGATCTAAGATAATAACTTCAGGAACGCCTTTTCCTGCATCCTTAGTGTGAATATCAAAGTATGTTGGACGTTTCACCATAACTCCATCGGGTTGTAAGCCAGGTCCACTAGCTGTAACTTTTTCAGCATTTCCAGCAACTCCTTCAACTTTGACATCGAAAGGACTCTTTGGAACATCACGTCCATTAAAGTTGACAATGACTTTATGTTGACCTTCCATTTTTGGGATGTATGAGACAGAGTATGTCAATGCCTTATCATTGTTGAAACGACAATCAACTTGTTCTGGTAATCCATTTGGATTCAAAACTGTTACTTCAACATTTCCTATATAAAACAAAAGTACAATAGAAATGGTAAAGAAATTGAGAGAGATTGAAAAACTTACCCTTTCCAGCAGAGAAAGTCTCAACAGTAAAATTAGCTGGAGCTGCAACGATGGGTCCTGAAGGCTCAATTCCTGGTCCATAGCAACGTACTCTACGAAATTTTTAGCAAATAATTTTTTAATATGCAAGAACATCAACACACAACGAGCATAAATAAAATAATAACTAATGAAACTCTGACTATGATTACCACTACTAAATTAGTTAGTCCATATTCATAACATTTATTGAGAAGCAAAATTAGAAATAAAGTAATTTTGAGAGAGTTAAATTCAACAACAAGAGAATCCGAATATGAGAAATAAATAAAAAGAGTTTAATCTTCATGCGAACATCAGACAATTAGTTGCCTTCTTCTTCGTTCCTTAATATGTATGTATATATTTTTTATCATCATCAATTTAATTTTTTATTCACGGCCATTCAATATCAATAAAGGGAGAAAAAAATCAATTCATGAACCAACAAATAACGTCATTTAAGCAGACTGCATGGAATTAGTAAACGTCAATGACCCTCATACTTATTACCATAATTTTGGTATCAATATTAATTAACTGAATTTTTTACCAATAAATTAGAAATAAATATTATTAAGATGTAATAGGTAAATAATTATATATGAAATAGCAATTAAACGCAAAAAGCATTCGCATATCATTTGCCTATAAGTTGTCCACTTTGTTTCTAAAAACTTTACATACCTTGGAGGTGGAGAACTATGAGTTTAAAAATAAGGATTGAGATAAGAGAAAGATGAATAGATGGAAAGTTTATGAATGTAATGAATTTCTAATATTTTTCTAATGATTATTGTTGGTATTGAGGGATATTCAGCCTTACCTATTTGGATTAGTACGTTGTCTAATTGGAGCGCCTGGCTTCAATTTGGCACTTGGATATTGTGAAAGATATGTCATCATTGACTGTTCGTCAATGTTTGGATTTGTCATTTCGTCAGGTTTAATGAGTTGACGAACACCAAGCCAGTCATCAGCTAATCCCATTGCTTCTGTTGCATTTTGGAGGGCATCTTTTGGATCCCAAGATTCCCAATCAGGGCACAATCCAGGTGCAACATTATCAACAAGGGCACCGATGGCTTTACCGTCATTCCAGTCTGTAATTTTTATATACGACACAAATTTTTAAAAATTCGGAATATAGAAGTAAGAATAAGATAGTATTACCCGTTGTAAAGTTATGGATTGGCAATTCAGGAACTCTATTCTTAACCCAATTAAGTAATCGTTGTTTAGGTGTTTGCTTGTCATTTGGTGCCTCAGTGTCATTATCCCACATTGGCATTGAAATTGAATAATGAAGAATCAAAAGCCAGATAAGGCCAAGGATCAATTTCAATTTACAATCAACAATATCAGTGGAATCAATATTGATGATCTTAATTCCTTCACGTTCAAGGAATTTCAATGCAACAGAGACATTCTCCAATTTTTGTGATCGGAAGGTTGGTCGCTTATTGTGCTTGCTCATTTTCTTTTGTGACAAGACTTCAATGAGTGCAATGAGCGCGAGACCATCAGACAAATCAGTTTCCAAACTCATAAGTGTCTTATCGATGATTTTCAAGTGCTCATTTGCCCATCTTGTAAATGTATTTTGTTGGATGCGTTTCCACTCAGCATCCTCAGCTAAATCGCGTTCTGCTTCAATCATTTCTTCTTCTTGATCGCAATAGTCCTAATACCAAAAGAATAAATAAATTTGTTTAAGAATCACCAATTGTTAATGAATGAGTCACGCTTTTAAAAACTATTCCTCGGCTCAATTGAATAACACATTTTCACCTGCTCGCCTGAAATATTACTAGTATACACACAAAATTCTTTTCTGTTGATAAACAAAGCGCCAAGCAATAAAAATGTATGTATATATAGATACAATAGAGCTCAATTTGTTTTGGACGATTATGGAATGATTAAACGACGATGCGTGAAACTTATTAATTTTTACTTCACAGCGAGTAAGTACGAAAGGTAATTGTTTTATTGTACTTCCAATATTTTCCTTATTGATCTTTTATATTTCTAGCTAAATTGTATCTCATATAAAATGCTGAATTTTTGTACAAAGCAGATAGCAAAATTAATAGACACAGGCACTAAATGAAGAAGACCTAATTAAATTCTTTGCATCCGCTAATAATGAAATATTTGATCTTATTATTTAATGTTATGTTTAATAATGAAATTTTTGACTACTCAAACTCAACACACACTTTAAGCATGGAAAATTACTGAGCACAGAATGATGTTCCATTGTTTCCCAACTTTTTAGCGCATTTTCCTCTTGGGAAAAGGACGCTATTGTCCGCACTTTGTCCGTCCGTCTGTCTGTCATCGCATCTCCTCCTCAGGGTTAAGCTTTTTTGATGCGGTTTTTGGCTTAAAATGTGTGTGACATGTCTGGCTACCATGTAACCAAAAATCAGCATGAATGGTCACTTCCTCTGCTGGAACCAGCGTAAAAAGTGCCAAAAATGCCATTTCTTTGTATGTATTAGTGTGGTCGAATGCACTAAAATGTTGACTTTTCAAAACCTTAGCTGTCCTCGGTTCAAATCCCCATGATGACATTTTTTTTTTTTGCTTTTTTTGATACTTTTTTGATTTCTTATGACATATAATATTGAATCATGTCATAATTTTCAATTTTCACAATTTTCCCGAGTTTTTCCAACGATTTTTGTTAAAATTTTCAATATTTTCATACAATTTTCATAGATAATTACTTTTTTTTATATTTTTTTTGATATTTTAGTTATTTAGTTTTCTATTTTCATGGATTTTTCATAGTTTTTCCGGAAAATTTTGTGAAAATTGTAAAATAATTCACTTTTATTAAAAAAACTTATCAATATAAATAATCAAATTGTCATATGGGAATTTCAGAAAAAAGAACAGCGGTGGCGTAAGTGTTAGAGCGCACATGTACTACCGTGGGGTCTAAGGTTCGATCCTAGCTCCCGGCAAGTTATTTTTTGCTTTTTTACTTTTTTTTTGATTTCTTATGACATATAATATTTATTTATGTCATAATTTTCCATTTTCACGAATTTTCCAAGTTTTTCCGAGCATTTTTTTTTTTAAAAAAAATTTAATATTTTCATATATATTTCTGAAAAAATGATTTTTTTTTACATTTTTTTATATTTTAGCTGTTAAATTTTCCTTTTTCCTAGATTTTCATAAATTTTCCGAAAAGTTTTTTATTATAAAAATTACAAAAGTCCTCGTGTTTTATATCGAGGGACTTTAGCGCATTTTTGACGCAGCGATTAGCAATTGATTTAATAGAAAAGATGGACAAGTTTTAAAACTCTATTGCTATTTCTCTAATCATAATATTACTACAAAAAGTTTAAAGTTAATGATCAAAACTCCTTTTCTAAAATTAATGATCAAAACCCTTACTTTCTCTTAAAGTTTATACATTAAAATCGAATTTCATAACATGCAATGCAAAAAATATTCTTACGATTTAACGGTTTTCTGAAATTCAAATTGTTCCGTTAGAAAAAAATTTAAATTTCTGAACACATTCATTACTTTTACCGATAAACTTCAAATTTCTGAACGCACTCATATTTTGTTTGTATGAAAAAATTAAAAGTTTGATAATTAAGGTGTTTAAGCTCAATTTTAAGACTTTTAAATAGCCGTGGCCACAATAACTTTATAAAACGAAGCTAATAAAATAAACCTGAGCTCTCTACGATGTCTAGATCAAAAGATAGTTTTTCAAAAATTTGCTGCCGATCAAAGTGTATGATTGAGCTTCCTTTTTGAAAACAAGTTTCCAAAAATGCGCTAAAAACTTACATTTATAAAAGAAATCTCATCAATATAAATAATTAAAATGTCACATTAACATTTTAATAAAAAGAGCATCAGTGGCGTAAGTGTTAGAGTGCGCGGCTCCTACCATGAGAGTCTTGAGTTCAAACCTAGCCCCGTAACCAAATACTTTTTTGCTTTTTTTTTAAATTCTATGTTGCATAATGTTTTTCATCCATTTTTTTCTGTCAGTTTCAAATTTTTGGGTAAATAAAGAATGGTTATAGTTAAATATTTGGCTTTGTACTTTTGGGGTTTTAATTCTTTGTGTATTTACTGATCGCGGAAAATGCGCTTTCGTCGGTCACGAGTGACCACCGTTATACTTGTTTTCATTCTGTTTAATTACAATTGGGAATAAAAGAAAAGAATGGAATTGAATTGAATAAATTAAAGCAGCATATTAATATGCATACAGTTTTGGATCGTGTACGATTAATGTCGCTATTCATTTTTTTAGTGCTATTTTTACAAGCATTTGACAAAAGAGAATTACTTCCAACTACAACTCTTCTTTTTACAAGCAAATGAGATCATAAAAATGACGTAGTCGAGTGTGCTTGTTTGTGTCTGCATGCTTAACAATTTAAAAGAATCTATAGAAATATTGAGGAATAATGATGAAGTACGAAAGAGGCACAGAAATGAATTTGAGGATTAACAAAAATACAAAATAAAATCGCATCATTGTCAGTGTGAGTATAGGCTTCTAATATTTTCGGTTCCTTCTAAAAACAAGTTATTGTTGCATTATTAAATGAACGGCGGATAAAGAAAGGAAGAAAGATGAAGCATAACGATTCTAAGAAAAAATACTTTTCACGGGTGTGGATATTAGCATATACAGGTATATCTGAATATTTCACGGTCAGATGCAAAGATATAATAAGCCAGCACAATATATTGTATTCATATCTCACATTCACTTTCATTCGATATGACGAATGGTAGAGGAAAATAATAAAGAATCGCAAATGCTCGAACGTGATGTCAGCAACAAGTTATTTTTGAAACACCAAACCAATCGTTCTTAAAAACAGCAATTAAAGCTGAACGATGTCGTAGCTTGTATATTTTTATTGTTTTATTTACATTGTATGTCACATACGATTACTTCATCATACTGCATTGGACATCAAGCAAAAAAGTGATCGTGCTGATGAAAAGGTATTATTCATGGGAATATGATTCAATGTCAAAATAAAAAGAAATCAAAAATTTCAAGTGTTTCTTTTTATTCTCTTCCGAATGTCGTTTAAATTAAATAGCATGCAAGTCTTTCTTGTTGTAAATATAACAGAAAGGTTTGAGAATCACACCGGCATTTATTTCGGTCGTTTGACTTATAAACATACATATACTCACAAACAAAAATCAAGCTGCACTTTATATACTTTGTTTATCGCTTTTGGAATATATCTGGATGTTTTCTTTAAATTTTTTATTAGCTTAATTTCGTAATTCAATTTTTTGTTGCTTATACC
This sequence comes from Chironomus striatipennis, assembly GCA_026123125.1. Taxonomy (NCBI): domain Eukaryota; kingdom Metazoa; phylum Arthropoda; class Insecta; order Diptera; family Chironomidae; genus Chironomus; species Chironomus striatipennis. The sequence goes on along the minus strand of CM047393.1, from coordinate 44,119,937 downwards.
CAAGATTTCAATACACACCGATATATTAAAAGATTATTTCTTATCACGACTGCAATAAAATTTTATTTTTCTTTAAGCAATTATATTCACATGGAAATGCGATAAAGCTGTAGTGTCTAATATTTGTCTCACTTTTTGGATTTCGATTTTCTTAAATCAATCGCATTTAAAATTAAAATTATTAAATTCAAAAATTAATATTAATAAAATAAACTTTAATAACTGTAAAATGATATCAATTAAAATTTGGAATTAAAAAACAATTAACAAGTGGCACTTCAAAGATAAGTTATCACTCTCGCGTTTTAAATGTTAATGCACTTTGCAATAAAACAAAATATTTTTCATCAATAATTTTTTGAATGTGATGGAAACACGTTTGGTAAAGAACTGACTATTTGAAGTATAAAATTCTACTGGCTTTAGTTGCAAAAAGGCACTTTTTATGTCTTTCATTTATTTTTCTCCAAAAAGAGCACGACTTGAGCATGACACAAACATTCAAAAAAAAAAAAAAATGAGAGAGTTAGGTATCGCGGTATTGATTGTTATGTTATAACTTCTTTTTCACAAATATATATTCCGTAAACATTTACTCTTTTTGCACATATAATTTGAGATTAATGTATTTACACATTTATACAATTTCATTCTATCTTTCCTGTACACAAGACGCAAATTTCTAAAGAGAAGCTCTTTTATAAAAAAAAAGATTTTCGTACATCCAGAAATGTGTATTAAACAGGTTTCAAATTAAAAAATTTCCGAAAAGGAATTGTTGTTGTTTCTTATTTTATTTTATCTTTTTGGAAGGAATACAATGAAACGAAGAGGAATTCTCAAATAATTCGCACAATGATAATTGAATTGCATGGGTCGTCTTGGCATTTAAAACATATATATTTTTATATATAAAAAATTTGAAGACGATAAAAGATGATGTCATTAAAACGTTATTAATGAATTTACTTTTGCCAGTTGAATCAATATCAAGGAAACTTGATGATTCAAGCAAAATTCACTTTTATTATTATTTTTCATACAATTTCAATATTAATTGATTCACTCAACAAAGAACCGTTTATATTAATCACAGTAGCTACTTTAAGACCATTTTAAGCTCAATAAAAAATGACATCATCACACACTTTACTTTGAACAGACACAAAACAAATTGCTTTACGATTTCAATCAATTTCAATTAGAAGCCGAGAAACAAAAAATAAAAATCATATAAAAATTATTAGTCACTTAAAAAAAAAAAGATGTGCTTACACGAGGCTGTATAGATTGACTCTGAAGAAATTCTCCTAATGCTTGTGCCATTTTTCCGGTTGAACTTTATTCTCTCCCTCTTTTTCTACTTCAAACTAACTTCTTTCTCACAATCAAACTCCCAGTCTGTCTCTTCTTTCTGAGTAGATGTACTCCTCTCAGTACACAAAGTTGTTTATGCTTATTTTCGTGTAAATTGTTGATGTGTAGTAAATCAGAAGTCTCGCTCTCTAAAATTGTGCAGAAAGAAAAAGAAATGAAAATTAATAACTTAAAGTTTTATTTGAAAACATTGTCGCTGCGATGACCATATATAGATTCAAATAGTCAGCATGAATGTGAGAAAGCCATGTTCGAGATGTTTATATGCCTCAACATATTCAATGTACGCATAAAAATCAAGGAGGATGAATAAGTCTCTTTAATTAAAGATTATGTCAATGAAATATTTTTTGGAAAGTACAAAAGTGATCACGCCTTACACATTAATTGCTCCATGTATTTACAAAATGGGTTGGAAAATTATACACTAGCATCTCTGAACAAATACGTTACGTGCGAAATTTGAATTTGTTCTAAAATAAAACCCATTAGTACACTTTATTTTAGTACAAGTCGTCCGTTAAATTTTTAAGAAACAAATTAAGATTTATATACTTTCTACTTGTTATAATTAGTTTAAATTTTTTTATATCAAATTTCATGGCTGAAATTATGGAAAAATCATTATTATAATAAATAAAAACTTAGGAAAAACACTTAATTTTGCAAAAAAGAATTTTTCTTGGTCGGATTATATGTAAAAAAAGATTTGAATTTTTGATTTTTTTCAAAAATTGAGGGCCTTTTAACTAAAAAATTAACGGACAAAACCGCTGTTCAGAGATGCTAGATTATACACTATTAAAAACCAGAACTAGGTGTAAAGGTAGTTAATTTTAATTCTTTCAACGCTTTAATTACTAATTTTACATTCATTGTTTAAATATTGCACTTATGATGATGTCATGAATTTTTATGAACTAGGTGCAAAACTCAAAAGTAATTTCTTCAAAATTTCTATTACGTTACCCAACACACCATCTTACACATAGCAAAATATGGATCGGCATCGTCTGATTTCTCGCTCATTCGATCATTGAACTTTATTTCAAATAAGAACATTATTATGTTTCCTTTGTAAAAATGACGTAATTCTCAATCTACATTATCAATGGAAGAAATTGTTTCCCAATGTCCATAAATTCGAGACAGCACGTTTTGCCAATTCAATATTTTAAATAAATAAATTAATTTCAGAATTCAATCATCGATGAATTTTTAATCAAATTGTCAATCATAATTTTTGACACTTTAGGTATCCGTTCACGTCGAGGTAAAGTAAATAATTTCTTTTGACAGAAGAGGAAGTTCGTGCTGTGCCCGAAAGATTCATGATAGTGGAAACAAATTTGTCGGCAAATGTGAAATCTTGTAATGGATTTTGATAACGGAAAAGATCACAGAATTTGCGACTAGTCAATAATTTTCAAAATACAGTAATTGTACGGAGAAATCAAATCTCGAAACATTGACCTATCAAGAAATCATATATATTCATTCCATAAGTACAATAAGTATCAGAAATCTCGATTCGACCTATTACTCGCATTTCAATATTTCTGATGTCTCAACAAGCGTTCCAAATTTTGTTATTAAATTTTTCTTTTCATATCACGTTTTACACTCTCGATTCATAAGAGAGCGCACATGTTCGAATATCTTCTCTGAGAGGCATATGAAGATATACACTTGCGAAAAACATTAGTTCGCTCAACAGGTAAGTAAATTAAAAGAGTTAGAAAGAAGAAAAAAAAAAGATTTAACTATATAGTGTGGTGCAGACATCAAAAGGAATTTTTCATACAGTTCACGAATTTTTATGACACACATTATATATTTTGAAGCGATTACGAAACTTATTTTATTACTACTAAGAATTGTACGCGCCGTTAAAATTAATTTTTTATTAATATTTATTTACATCAATAGACTCTACAAATCATAATCACGTAAATATTTCTCTGATGAAATCATGCTTGACATTTAATGTCATTATTATCGGCTGAATGAAATGTTATTTTTTTACCGTTTGTTTGCGATCTAATTATAGAATTTATTAAAAAGATTTTATAATCACAGATTTGCACATTTTTAAGAGTGGAGGTTTAAAAAGAAGATTAATGATATTTTAATCACAAAGAAGCTGTCATCAAGCACTCAACTTGACACTTAAAATTTTCAGATTCACTGACGCCACATGATCCATTTCAATAGTCTTCTTCCCTATTCTTTCAATGAATGTTTCGCAAACTTTTCATTCATACTAGTTCTCTCATCTAGAGTCTATGCTTGGAAAGTTTTATTATATCTATATAGACATAAATGCCCATTATTTACAGATTTGCAATGATCGAACGAGCAAAAGATCTAGCGATAAAAGTAATCTGATCGTCCACCACCCATTAACTTTTGTCAAATATTTAGACGAAAATAAATTATTTATGGATGAAGTGTCAGAGTTGGGACTCTTTTGTATACTTGATATTCAGAAAATTCACTTTCCAAATTATTGGCAAATCTTTTTCACTTAAAGAAAAATGAGTAAGATTCGAAACATTTTCACACATCAGCTCTGGATGAAAAAGAAGGAAATTAATGAAGAATTGGAGAAAAATTTTTTAAAGGTTATGTGAAGGGCAAGACAGGTGTTTTATCAAATCCGTAATCCTAATTATCGAAGATATCTGAATTTAATTTTTAATACAAAAAAACTACTTTGTAGATTGTAGTCATCAGGTATATTTATAGCACCTTCTTAATTAAAATCGTCACCAATTTTTTTTTTTCTAAATTAGTCACACTTATTATTATTGTCAAATGTGTGACTTACTATAATAAAAATAATTTTACTAAATTTAAATTTGTGAATAAGCAGTCCAATTCTCACATATGGCGTCTTAAATTTAATTCACTTGCTAAAATAATAAAGAACGTGCATGAATATCGAATTTTGACGATAAATTGTTCGCAATCATTCATTTGAATTTTGAAGTGAAAAAATTGTGGCTGAATAATGTAAATATTTATGTAAAAGAGAATGTGGATAGGATAGTCAGTGATCACATTTTTCTTATAAATTATTGGGTATCTAAGTCTGATAAAAATTAATCACTCCTAAATTTGTTTATAATTGCCATGAATGATCATATGAAATATTTTGTAGAAAAAAATATGTAAACATGGGCAGCAATAAAATATTTTTTCTAAAAAGAGTCCGAGTACGTCTTCTGATGTGATAGAATCACAACTTCTAAAAATAACTTTTATGAATTTTTATTTTTAAAAGAAAAACTCATGCTGTTTTTGTCAATAGCGTCACGTTTCTTCCTAATACCCTATGATCACTCATGAAAAACAAAAGTAAGCAGCACATCATTTAGACTTTATTCCCGATTTTCTCCAACCTCACACTTTTTTTTTGCATGCACGAATCTCACGAAACAGAAGGAAAAAAAGCACATTAAAAAGAAAATTATGAAAATGAAGACGAAGAATTTTCTTAAATAATTACACGAAAGAAAGATGAGAATGGATTTTAAAAATAAATATTTTTTTCCTCCGTGTGAGATCTTTATGGCCACTTTTCTAATATCACATACTATATGAATAAAAAAAAAATTCCATCCTCCCATTCACTTTCTTAATTTTAATTAATCGATTTAATGTGAAAATTTCCTTATTGACTACTCACGATTTATTAAGCACTTAAATTATAGTTTTTCAAATGTGCTAAACAAATTAAGATAATAAAAAAGAAATTTCCAAAGATGATGAAAATTTGAAAAGAAAAATCTTTTCGCTCTTAATTATTTTTCAGACCGTTCAGAGCGAAGTTTTCCCGACGACTGAATTTTTTCGAAAATTCACTTTTCATTTCTCTTTTCTTATTTTCACACACAATCTTGGCGAAAATCCTCGACAATAAACATGTGTACGCACGAATGCATTCACCGATCGATCGTGTCTTATTGTTTTCAAACAAAATTTCTTCTGTCTCTCGAATTTTTTCTCTTTTGTGGCTGGCGTTTAAGAAATATTTTTGTTGATGCCGACTTTGAAGTTAAACATGTGATTTTTGTTTCTCATCTAATGCGACACTTTTCATGTTTTTCCTTCACATGTGCTACCTTTGTCATGATTTCATTTGTTTTCAAGGATATAAAGTATCATGATTCATGACATGTTAATCGACTGACTGGCTGTTATGCAATTGCTTTTATTGAATTAAATACAGCAATCAGGGCTGACTTTAAAGTATCTCTACATAGAATTGAACGCAATAAACAAGTGACCGTACCAATCAAAACGTCTGAAAATTGCGGTGAAAAAAATGATGTTAAGTAACAAAAGTACAATCGTAAAAGACAAATATGGATATAGGCATGTGAAATTTTTAACCATTTAAGGAATCATTTTTAAACTTAAAATTTCACATACAAATTGTTATTGTTCAACTTCACTGACACTTTAAGTTATTGTTGTCATTTTATAAAATCAAATACAACATCAATTAATCTTTATTGCTCGATGCTATCATAAATTTTGTTGGTACCTCAAAATGTGCATGCTGGATAAGAATAACCGTTAAAAAATAATTTAAAAATGTTGCGTGTATTAAACAAAATTCATGCTGTCAAAAATGTGTCAGACTGTCTTTACAAATTATGAAAAGTTAATTCAATTATATTTCTAAGCACTTACTCATTAATCGCTTCCTGCTGTACATAACATCAAGCTTTCCATGTGACTATTTTTTACTAATTTAATTTTAAACATTGTATAAAAAAATAAATTGCGCTTTATTTAATTTCAAGTTAAAAACTCATTGTTTACTATTTACAAAATAAAGAAAAAAGAAAAAAAATATGAGAAAATTAGACAAATTTAATCATGTCGCTTTACTTTGAATTGTGCAGACTCTGCTTAACAAACTGTAGTTCCAACTGTAATGGAGTAATAATATATGAGAATGACGAGATCAGGAGGCTGAAAATTAAAGATTGCTTGTCAATTATTGTAAGTTTTAAAATATTTTTTTAAACTTTCTTAAAATACAACTTTTTATTTTAGATTCCAGATATATTTCAAATTTGCAGCAATTGTGATGGAAAGCTGGATTGTTTCTACCAATTCAGAATAGATTCAGTGAGATGTCAACATGAATTTAGTGGTAATTTAATCATATTTTCATAAAACATAAGTATATTAAAATTAATTGCTCTGAACTTCAATTAGATATCATCAAATCAGTTCAACCAACTCGAAATGTTCACTATGAGCAAGAATATTATATTCCAATGAATGAGCAAAACATGTTTATTCAACATCCAGCTGCTCAAACAAATGAACTACAGGATTATCATTATATGGCACACGAACTTCATTTAGCATTAGAAGAGAATCAAAACGATAATCCTATGATTCCTACCAATAATGAGCATATTTATGAACAAATGCAAACACCTACAGCAACACATCATCATATTCACACGGCAGAAGTGGAACAAACTCCACAAATAATTCAGCCTCAAGAAATTGTTGAAGTTCCTAAAATTGAAAGTACTGAAAATTGTGTAATAGAGCAACAAATTACTGAGCAGCCTGAAAATGTCCTAGAAAATGATGATTTTACTTATGATGACTTTGATGAATCTTGTCAATCGTTCCCAAGTGACCGAAATAATATCGATAATGCAATCGAGCAGAAGATAGAAGAGTTTATTCAAAATAAGAGAAATAAGGCAAATCCAAAAATATGCACAGTCTGCAATAAGTTATTTAGAACCAATTATAAATTAAGAGAACATTTTAAGACACATGAGAATAATCCAAAATTCATTTGCGATTATCCAGATTGCAATAAAAGCTTTAAATCAAAAATTGGACTTAAAGAGCATGCTGCAAAGCATACTGGAAAGTATAGCTACTCATGTGAAACTTGTGATAAAAAATTTCTCCTACGTTCCTACTATTTAGCACATCAAAAAATACATTCAAAAGTAAAGAACTTTGCATGCTCAATGTGCTCTAAAACATTCAAAAATAAGCAGAATCTTATGAATCATGAAAATTTTCACTACGGACTTAAATTATTTGCTTGTGAGATCTGTCAAAAAACCTTTACAACAAAATCAAATTTGGACGTGCATGTCAAGTCATCGCATACACAAAATGAGCAGTTTGAATGTGACGTATGTAAGAAATTGTTCAAGACAAAAGCCTATCTCAAAGTCCATCAAAAAACGCATTACAAAGAACTTCAAGATTATGCCTGTAAAACCTGTTCGAAAACCTTTATTCAACTATGTGATCTCAAAATTCATATGAAAACTCATACAAACCAAAAAGATTTTGTCTGTGAAGTGTAAGTATCTAAAAGAATTGATTGAAGCTTCAAAATGATTAATTTGTACAAATTTTAACAGATGCGGAGAATCGTTCACAAGGAAGGATTCATTGAAGCTTCATGTATCGTCTGTACACATAAAAGACTGCATTTTTAACTGCGAATATTGTCAGAAGGTTTTTACAAGGAAGAAGTCACTTAATCAGCATCAGAAGAAATGTAACAATAATGGAAGTGCTGTAAAATTTTAGAATAAAAAATTCTCATTTATTTATCAAATTTAATTTGATGGCAATGGACAGGATTTAATAAGGTTCGTCAACGAAATCATTTTCTTAATGAAATTATCCTTTTCAGCTTCCTTGTCAGTTGCTGTCATTTCCAATTTTGATAGCATTTGAATTTTTAAAATCTCATCCAAATATCCATTTGCAACAAATCTATCGACAGTACATGTTTCAGCTCCATCAGCAGTAATTTGTGCCTTCATTTGATCTTTTGTTACTCTCATTATATCATCACATCTGATTCCTCGAGATCTTGCAGCTTGAATCATGTTTGTACTGAAGCCATATTGATTATGCTTAAGAATATTATTATCACCAATATATTTTCTCAAGCAATATTCAAATTCGACAGTAAGTTGCTCACTCTTCTTTTGATCGAAGAAAGAATCAAAAAATTCTCCGTACTTTTTCCTTCCTTGACAATTAATTAGTCCATTATTTTCATATTCGAGTGCCTTATTCTGATTATTTTGAATGTATTTATTTTTATCACCAGACTTCCAAAATTTCAACCCGACACCTTTCATTTCTGCACCAAATGCAGCCAAACGATAATTTTCATATTGACTTTCAGCTCTAATTTCATTCACAATACAGTCCGAATATTCTTTTCGTGCAATATGATTATTGAATTTTGTTCTGACTTCATTATAAAAATTTTCATTTTGTGATCTAATGTCATTGGTGCAATCTGTAGGATTGCCATTGAACTTATCGACTGATGAAAAATATTCAGTGTCAAAATGTTTGAATTTAAGATAATCCACAATACACTCGACCGTCAATTTTGCTTCAGATTTTTGGAAGCTCAAGATTAATAAGATCTGTACGAGAAATAATTCACGGCTGCAAATAAAATTTAATTTATTGATAATGATTCATTTGTTTATAAATATTTTAAAGTCAGGCTAACTGATAATGATTTAACTAAGGGGCCGTTCACTTTAGACCTCACTTTAAGTAGAAATTTTTTAATATTTTAACGGTCAATTTTTTTTTTTTTTCAAAAAACCGTTGAATTTTAAATTCAGTAAAACCGTTAAATTTTAACGAAAAAACTTACATCATGTTGAGTGCTCTAAGTCAACTTACTCTTAAAAGAGATGCAAAACAACTGACAAGAGTCAAGTTCAAAGTGTTCCTTTAAATTTATTTATTATTCCTAGATTTTTATTATTCTCTCTAATGAATTTTTTTCTCTCATAAATATTTAAATCCAAAGATTTAAATTAATATGTTGAATGGATTAAACTATATTTATTTGAGATGTATGGGCGGAAGCGTGTCAAGGTCGAAATTAAAGAGTAGCTGATAAGAAAATTTTAATAATAGCAATTAAATAGAAATTTATTTTATTTACGATTTTTAAAGCCAGATTACAAGTTAGTTTACATGATCTTATGCTTGCTAATCTACAGTATTACTTCTATAGTAGAAAAGAAAATTGTTATTGCACTCAGCAGTTCTTTGTATCATAGGTAATATCAACCATTTTGTTTATAAAGTTTTGCTTTTCCTTGGACTTGTCTGATCGAGTTAAGGTCAATTTTGAGAGAACTTCTGCTTTTAAAATGTAATCAGCGTATCCATTTTTCTTATAAGCATCGATGAAGCAGTCATTTAGTTCTTCATTATTAGCCTTTAAATCTTTATAAAAGTCTTCAACAACTTGACTATAAACTTTCTCACAATCAATATCAGTGCGTACATTCTTTGGATTAAGTTTGAAACCATAAATATTTGAATTTAGTAAGGCATTATTAACGAGCATTGTACGGATGCAGAATTCTTGTTCCCCACTTCTTTCATACACAATAATTTGTTCATTTATTTTGGTAAACAAGTCACCGAATTCTCTATGACCTTTGCACTTTAATAGTGATTTCTTAACCATATCGTCTGCCTTAGCCCTCAAACTTTCCAACGTTGACTTTTTGTCAAAATATTTCCAAAATCTCCAATTACTGATCATTTCAACTGCCACTTCCTGTAGAATAATATTTTCATAGCGCTCAAATTCATCTTCTTCTTCAATATCTTTCATGACGCATTCAGCGTGGGGTCTTGATTTTCTGTCACTTTTAAGTTTGTCTCTTAAATTTTCATTAAGACTTGAAATTTTTGTCCTTACTGCACTTTCACAGTCACTTACTGAACCAAGATAACCATCTACATAGTCTAAAATGCTGTCATATGCTCCCTTTTGTTTTAGGTAATATTTTATGCATTCATGCGTTAATGGTTCAGCATTTACATAGTAAAATGACAAGAGTGCAGTAGAGTATAAAAATAATGTCAAACTTCTAAAAACAAAAATTTATGAAATGCAACTGATAAGGTACACATAAATTCAACTCTTACTTCATTTCTGGACTTTCCTCAATTCCCGACTTAATCACTCTGAGATTTCAAGTTATACTGAGCATAGAATAATTTACTAAATTAATATTCCCACTCTAAAAAATTCATAAGCACAGACTGATAAGGCTCACTTAATTGTTTTCACTCTCCCTCCCATTTAATCATAAAATTATTTAAATTCTTTTATTCATTTCCATAATGTCTGTTGTAAGATGTATAAAAACGGAAAGCAAGGGTATGATTAATTAATAAATTAATTTGATGTTGAAGTATGTGACAACGTGATTACTGAAAATGTCCGTTAAAAATAATTTTGAAAATGTGTCTTGGCTAAAAAGATGGAAAGACAGACAGACAGAAATAGTTGCAAAAGCTTGCATTTTTAAAACTCAGTACTTTGAGAAAAATTTCTAACAATCCTTTAATTTCCATTAAAATACTTAATAACAACTTAGGATAATATCGTCATCATTTGCATCAGTCGTCAATTTACTAGTTTTTGATCAAATACCATTAAAATGTCGGCTTTTGTAGCTGCAAAGCATATTTTATCATCTTGTAAGTAAATTTTTGGTTATTTTCACTATTATTCAATAATATTTCATCATTTGTAGCTCTTAATTCGACATTTAGAAGCATAGTTCTTAATACTACACTCAAGTCACCATCAACTCTATCTGTTTCTCCATTTTTGCTGTCAAAGAGATTTTATGCTGAAAAGGAAGTTTTTCAAAGGAATAAGCCACACGTAAATATCGGTAAGATCCACAAACATACATCGATATATCCTGTGCCAAACAATTGATTAAATTATGATTTTTAGGAACAATTGGGCATGTTGATCATGGAAAAACGACATTGACAGCAGCAATTACAAAAGTTTTAGCAGAAAAGGATCTGGCAGAAAGTAAAGATTATGCTGATATCGATAATGCTCCAGAAGAAAAAGCTAGAGGAATCACAATTAATGTAGCTCATGTTGAGTATCAAACGGATAATAGACATTATGGACACACTGATTGTCCTGGGCATGCTGATTACATCAAAAATATGATTACTGGTGCCGGTAAGTATTAAATATATTGTACTTTTAAGCTATTAAATTGAATTGATGAGATATTTTTTATATACAGCACAAATGGACGGAGCTATTCTTGTCGTTGCCGCAACTGATGGAGCTATGCCTCAAACAAGAGAACATCTTTTACTTGCAAAACAAATCGGTGTTGAACATATAGTAGTTTTCATCAATAAAGTAGATGCAGCAGATGCTGAAATGGTTGAGTTAGTTGAAATGGAAATTCGTGAATTATTAACTGAAATGGGATATGATGGAGACAGTGTTCCAATTGTTAAAGGTTCTGCATTGTCTGCATTGGAAGGAAAAGATGCCGAAATTGGATCTAAAGCTATCACTGAACTTCTCGAACAAGTTGACAAAACAATTCCAACACCAGAAAGAAGCTTAGATAAGCCATTCTTATTGCCAGTAGAAAACGTTTATAGTATTCAAGGTCGCGGAACTGTCGTTACAGGGAGATTAGAACGTGGTGTCTTGAAAAAGGGTCAAGAATGTGAATTTGTTGGATATAATAAAGTCATTAAATCAACAATCACAGGAGTTGAAATGTTCCATAAAATTCTTGATGAAGCACAAGCAGGCGATCAACTTGGTGCCTTAGTAAGAGGTATTAAGCGTGACGATATTAAAAGAGGAATGGTAATGTGCAAACCCGGATCATGTAAAGCCAATGATCATTTTGAAGCTAAAGTTTACATTTTAAGTAAAGAAGAAGGTGGCAGACATAAACCATTTACAAGTTTCATTCAACTTCAAATGTTTTCAAGAACATGGGATTGTGCTACACAAGTAGTTATTCCTAATAAGGATATGGTGATGCCCGGCGAAGATACACCACTTCAATTAAAACTTTTCCGACCAATGGTTTTGGAACAAGGTCAAAGATTTACATTAAGAGATGGCTCAATTACATTAGGAACAGGAGTTGTCACCAAAATTTTGGCACCATTATCCGAACACGACAGATTAGAGCTAACTGAAGGAAAGAAAGGACGAGAAAAGAAGGAGAAGACAAAGAAAAATTAATAGTCTAGCATAGTAAAAATTAGTGATACACAAAATAATCTACCTTAAACATCATAAAATTGCAATTATCTTGAAGTACTGCTATTTTCATTTATAAGAAACTGGATTGATTTTAATTTGAAAAAATAAATCATGAGTAAATTGACATTTTAGCGTTTATTTACTGCCTTGTAATACAGTTCCATGAAGAACTTGTCCATTCTTATCAATTGCTCGAATCATAATTGTGAAATTATTAGAAATAATTGTTTTTTCTAATAAATTTTTAGGAATTTCACATTGACAAGCTGTTCCTCTAAATATATTAATAGAATTCACCATCTTATCTGTATTAATTTCAAATGAGACTAGAAATTCTACGTCTATAAACTTTGAGTTCCATTTTAAGGTATAAAAGTTGTTAAAATCTATCAATTCTAAATTGTATATTGGTTCGTCTTCCATTGTTTTAACGGTAATCACATTTGGTTCCGATATACCACTTGAATTTAACGCACTAACTCTAACACAATATGTTTTTCCTGAATGAAGAGAGACTATCTTTGAACCAATTAAGTTGGGAATGCAGTCCGATGAAATTGTTTGTCTGTTAAGAATGTGCGAGTTATAGTTTTTAATTTTGCAGGAAGTATCTTTAAATATCCCAACAAGATACCAGCAGTTTTTTTGGATATTTTTATTCTTGCTTGAAGATGCCAGATATGTCTCCAGTTCAGAATCAGTGCTTTCAGTCTCGATTAACTCGGTTATTCCATCCATTTGATCTATATTCATTGGTTGATTTTCAGGCATAAGATTTATGACTTGAAACTTTTCAGACGATGTTTTATTGAAATTGAATAAATAATCAGTATTAATTGTATTTGGTGGAGTCAATAGGATGTTTTCATGGATAATGATTTTTGGCTTATTCTTCAATACTTTTTCAGGTTTCTCAGCTTTTGTGACAAAAATATTTGCTGGATGTTCTTCTTCAATAATTATAACTTCTTCTTTATCAACAATCATTGACTCTTCGAGAATTTCCTTCGTCAATTCTTCAACTTCCATCAATTCAACGACATACATTACGGCATTGATAGCTTCTGACCACTCAATAACAAATGATTTTCGATCACATTTTACCAAATTTAAGTCAGTTACTTTTAAAGGCGGTCTCGTTTCAAAGAACCAAACATCATCATGGCATTTTATTGGAACATCTTCATTAAAATCACTATCATCTCTTCCTGACCAAATAAAAATTCGTCCATAATGTTCTATGGCTACATGACCAGCTCGTGGATTCGGACGAGTTATGGATGGAAAATTCTTCCATTTACATGACTCCAAATCTAAGCATTGAATACTGTTTGTACATTTCCAAGTTTTAGATCGATCATGTACAAATCCACCAAAAATGTACATTTCATCATCGACGAGCGTTGCTGTATGCATCGATCGAGCTAATGGAATTGTTCCAATAGTATTTAATTGTATCCATGTAAATGTTTGTAAATCTAACATCCAAATATCATTCAAACGCTTCTTTCCGTTCATTCCACCAAATATAATTAATTGATTTTTATATAGAATCGTTGAATGTGACTCTCTCGGACATGGTTCCTCAAAATTCTCTTCTTGAACTTTTTCCCATCGATAACAATCTTCATTAATATGTAGGATATAGACATCATTTAAATAGTTTGGAATCATCTCATAACGATTGCTGCTTGTATTTTCAACTCCGCCAAATAAAACGATCTCATCATCATTAATTTTAGTGAATGTATGACCAATTCGTGGACTAGGAATATCTCCAATTGTTTGGATAACATTTAAATCAGCATAATTTTCAAGCTCATAAAGTGTATCAGAAAATCTATTTTCACTTGTGATTCCTCCATATATTAATATTGTATTATTCTTCTCAATATAAGCCATATCGAAAGCTGCCAAGCCTGTAAACTGATTCTGCTCAACATAGCTTTCAGTATAATCAAAATTGAATTGCTCCTTATTTAATGAAAATTTTTGATAGGAATTCTTATTGATGTTATAAATAACTACTGATTCTCTAAATTTGTTACATCCTCCACCAAAAAACAGCACATTATCGTCCTTAAGTCTAATTGCTTTTGATCCATAATTTGGTGTCAGAAAAACCAATGAAGGAGAAAATTGAGCTCTGTAAAACATCTGCAGGATATATAATTAATTATTACCTGTAGATTTATAAAGATTCTTATTTTAATTACCTGCTTTTAATAAATTATTTCCAACTTAATTAATTTTATAAACATATGCAAAAACAGAGGTTCTCAAACTTTACAATTACTGGATCATTTTTGAATTTTCAAGATTTTAGCAGAGTTGCAAACAGATATCTGTGCACAGATGAGAACCGTACAATTCCTTAATAATTTGTAAGGTTTTGTCAGAATTTGTAAGGTTTTATTTATTTGAAAAACCTTACAAATTATCTAGGAATTGTACGGTTTTCATCTGTGCACAGATATCTGTTTGCAACTCTGGATTTTAGATAGTATCAATGTGAGAAAATGCTGTTATCAGTCAATATAATTGATAAATTATTATAAAAAATCGAGAAATGTCTTAGAAAAGTTTAAGAATCTCTGAATTAATAAAGTTAACCATAACGGTCAAATGAAATTTAAAAGTTTGTGAAGGCGAAAGAAGCTACGAAAAAGAAGGGCATAATAACTACGATTTTTCAATAGAAAAAAGTGACAAAAATCTTTTAATTTTAGTGAAAAAGCACGATAAAGAACTTGTCTTTCAGTGAATCAAACTTTATATTTTGATTTTCCCCTGCCGTAAGTATTGAAATATATTGAATTGGATGTGAAAATAGCATAGTTTAAACAAAAGAAAAAAAAAATTCAATTTACACGCATTTTTATGTTATTTTTGTGAATTTGTTAAGTTAATTTCATTAAAATCGGTAATTTATAACTAGTTAGTCATATTAAAGTAATTTCCAAGCTAAAAAAGTATAATTTTAATGGTAAAAAGATGTATTGTAATTTTTGCTCATTTTGACGCGCTTTACTGTGAATCAAGATCCCAACATGCGTTTTGAATCAATTAAATTTTATTTACTATCGTCCTTTTACCTCAAATATAGCTAGATAGTCATTAACCTTATATGATAAATAAGCCATTTAATATGAAAACTGACTAATCTTTCAATTTTTTCAATCATATTTCTTTAAATTCGCATATTTTTATTACAAATACATTACAAAAAGTATAAAGGCACGAAACAGAACCTTTTTTTTCTTCTGCTAGCTAGTGTCTCGGAGAGAGCGAAAGTTTTTTTTTTCTTTGTTGGTATTGTTTTGCGACGCATTAATTTTTCTTCATCTTTAAAAAAATAATGTTTGATAAGTAAAAATGCACTTTTTTAATTAATCCATATTTTGTGTGACTATTTGATGGCATATTTAGGCATACAATTCTGAGATCACGACGAATCACAATATGGTAATGGAGGCCAAACCATCTCCTTTAGTTGTTGGACGCGAATTTGTACGTCAATATTATACTCTTCTCCATAACTCTCCTGATCATCTTCATCGGTATGTATTAATCGTTTATAAATAATAAATAAATTAGAATATTTATTAGAAATTTTATAATATTTCAAACATTTTGAAATCGTTCTTTAGCTTCTACAATCAACATTCAAGCTTTTCTCATAGTGGATTGGATCCAGAAAAAGATGATGGATTGGTTATTGGCCAAAAGAACATTCATGATAAGATTCAGGCAATGAATTTCCGTGATTGTCATGCTAAAATTTCGCATGTTGATGCCCAAGCAACTTTGGGTGATGGAGTCGTCGTTCAAGTTTTTGGTGAGCTCTCCAATGATGGTCATCAAATGCGTCGATTTACGCAAACTTTCGTTCTTGCTTGTCAATCGCCCAAGAAGTACTATGTCCATAACGACATTTTCCGTTATCATGACATTTATAGTGAAGAAGATGAAATTCGTGAAGATCAAGCTGCAATTGATGTTGTCGAGCCAATCGTTGTTGCTTCACCTAACAACGTTGTTAATACTACTGGCAATAATACGGAAGCATCTCCTACAACTACTACGATGATTGTTCAACCAAACGTATACTATCCTGCACCACCTGCCAACGTTATTCCTGTTAATCCAACGCAAATTGTTGCAACAACATTCGTTCCAGCTCCTCAAGTTAATGGTGTCATGCATGAAGAAATGCTTAAGAATATGGCTACTCAAACGTCTCAATCGCCACAGATTATGCCACAAGCTCAAGTTCCACCTCAAGTTATGACTATTCCTATTGCACCGGCACCAACTGCATTGCCTATTCCTGTCGAACCTGTTGCCCAACAACAACAACAACCAGCAGTTCCAGTAACAGAAGTAATTCCAATCGTTCAACCAGCACCAGCAGTTATTGAAGTCGTTAATCAATATGATGCAGATCAATCGAATGGAGAGGAATCTGATACATTGGATAATAGCAAAGAAACTGATCCAACATCATCAGAGGAACCAATTATTCAACAACAACAACAACCACAACAGCAGCAAAAATCAACAGCGATTTCTCCAGTTCCACCAACTACGACTCAATTACCACCAAAGAATTGGGCTAATTTGGTTAAAGCTGGACCACAAATTGGATACACTCAACCAGAAATTATTGCCGTTAATCCACAACCTCTATCGTTTGTTTCCATCACTCAGCAACAACAACAACAAGCTCAGCAACAAAAACAAGCTGAAACTTATCCTGAACGTCGTCCAATTCGTGATCAAAGAGATCAGAGAGAACGTCGTGTAAGCAATAACAACGATGGAAGCTGCCAATTGTTTTTGGGAAATTTACCAACAAGTGCTACTGAGGAAGAACTGAAGCAATTGTTCAGCGTTTTTGGAAAGATTGCAGATCTACGTATTCACGCAAAACCACAACAAAAAGGCGGGAATCGACCAGTTCCAAATTATGGCTTCATCACTTTTGACGATCCAGCTAGCGCTCAACGATTGCAAGATGCACAGGTAAAATAATCTCATACAATTATTAAATAATCAATATACTAAAAAAATACATTTTTTTCCTTTAGCCTATCTTCTATCCGGTTTTGAACGACAAGAGTGGACAAAAGTTGAATATTGAACACAAGATTCGTAAGAATGTTGATGGACAAAGCACTGGTGGTATGAATCGATCATCTACAAATGGACAAAATATGGATCGCGGACGAAATAATAATCCTTCATCAGGTATGAATCGTAATGGATCTGGTGGACGATCAGATCGACGTGATGATCGTGGAGGAAACCGTCAATTTAATCGCTCAGATAGAATGGGACCGAGACCAACAAATGGAAATTCTGGCACAACATTCACCAATTCTCGTCGTTAAGATTGGAGAAGCATCTCAAATGAAGGGATGCAGTAAAAGACAAACACACATACATACACACACACACACATACAGAATAATTATAATCGGTAAATTATGGGGGGAAAATCAAACAAGATTGAGGAGAAAGAGTGTCCTCATAAATTAAAGTAAAAAAAAAGTAATATTTAAAAGGAGAAATTTTATAAAGGAAAAAAAAAATGCGCAGGGGAAGTAATGAATATGACAACAACAGAAAGTAATGGAAATCGTGGGGAATTTTCAAAACTTTACACATTTTTTTAAAAAGAATCGTCGTGCTTTAAAAAATCCTAAAAAAATATAAATGAAAATTTTGTGAAAGTGAGATTGATAATGTAATAATGTTTTTTTTAAGGAACGAAAGTGGATTTTTTAATTAGAGAAAAAGGGTAGTTTCAGAAACGAAAATAATAATTTTTTTACTTAATTATTTCATAATAATTACGATATGTAGCAGAATTTATATTTTTCCTAGAATTGAAAGACGCGACTCAACACGAATTTATTTTTGATTAAATAATTGAACAAAACGCAAACAATAAAAAAGTGTAAAATCTAATCGGATCTTCATCATTCAGCGCATTTATTCTTCTATCCACAGTCATTTATGTTATCAACGTATTTAGAATTTTTGAAAACTTGACCCAACATAAAATTCAAATTTGAAAATGTCGTTAAAATTTAGCATTAAAAATTTAAATGTGAAATAATCGTTAAAATCTACAACTTGGATAGATAGAAAATTGCGATATAAATCACGTACGTAACGAACGAGAGAATGATGAATTTTTTGACATGTTTATTTCGACTTTATAAACAGTTAGGATGTATGTTGTTTCTTATTTTAAATGTGAGTCGTGTATTTTCTTCAATGGGCGTAAGTCTCTGTCGACTGTTAATTTATAAAATATATAGGATGTGAATGTAAAGTAAAAAAAAATAATTGGAAGCTAAGAATCTATTAAATCCTTTTTGTTTTCTCAAGAACCAACAAAAAACAAAACTTTCGTGTGTGCTAGAAATTTAAAAAATTTCTTTCGTAAAATTATGATAATAGTTGCTTATCAACAACCAACAACCTTTTTAGCTACTTTTAAAAGTATTTTTTTAGAAAATTTAAAATGCATGGAAAACCCCATCATCAAAAAATTTACTTCTCGTCATATCTTCAAAGATTAATTTTAATTTGCATTCTTTCAAAACTTGCTTATGACTAAAAAATAAATTTTTCTTTCTTAATTAGCTGGCTCATGAACAATTTTTTGTTTTCAAACTTTTTATAGCTCATCATTTTCTAATGTCTTGGACGATACAAAATTATATTTTGATCATCTTTATTATTTGTTTTGTACACATATTATTATTATTTTTTATTTGTTTTTCGCATATTATTATCTCATCTTTAAATCTATCAAGTTAAGTTACTGAAAGAATGAAAAAAAAAAAATAAGTTCACTATCAGGAACTCTCTGACTGTAAATCTTGAATTAAAAGAAAATAAAGTAAAGATACACAATGATGGAAAATTAATTTTATAAGGAGAAAAACTAGTAATGAAAGATGAATTAAAAAAAAAAAAAACAACATTTTTCAGTTTTATTATGATTTCAAAAGTAACAACAACACAAAAAAATATAAAAAAATTTGTGTAATGTGAATATGGATGATCATTCATTGATGTAAACTGATGAGTTTTTGTCCATTTTCAAAGTATATCTAGTTGTATGATAATTTTATACTTAATGAAACCTTCTAAAAATTAGGAACAGAAAAAATACAAAAAAATTGTAAAATATAAAAAAAACGAAAAAAATCCCAAAAAAAATGAATAAGATTTAATGAAACTACAACTTAGGAGTGTAAAGAACTTTGATGCTTAACTTTTCGCATTAAAATTCACATAAATGAAAAAGTAATTAAAAGATTCGAAACATAAAAGTTCAGCATCAAACTTCAAAATAATGTTAATTTAAAGAAAAAACCTTTTTTGTTAACTTTTTTTTTTGTTTCCTTCTTAATTTTATTCAAACGAGTTCAACCAGAAGATTACAAACCGTAAAAAAAAACATAACATCCTTGAATGTTTATTATCCCAAATACTTCCAAATTAACAAAAATGAAAAGCTCAAAGCTTTATAACTCGTAAATAACTAGTTTATGTAAGGGAAGTGACTAAATTCAGTCATTCTATTGTCTTTCTAGCATAATATTAATATTGATAATAATTTCAAATCCAATAGTAGGAATTTAATTTAATGTGTCAACTTGTCTCTTCAGTTTGTTTATTCTGAATTTAGTTCCATAGGTGATTTAATATGGATTAGGAATCTTCAAAAAATAATAAACATTTTCAGTTGTAAAATCTAAATTAACTATTTTTTTTAATGCCTAATACGGTTATTATGAATTTTCAGTTTCTTTTTGATATATACATTTTAATTTTGAACTAAATTTAATGTAAAATGAAATGAAATATAAAGAAGTGCTAAATAGTTTCTTTTATAAAAATGAAATATGAAATTTGATGGTAACATAACTTCTAAATTTATTGAGAATATATAAGGATCATGGACTGAACTGAGCTTGATGGGTTATACAGATCCCACATGTTTGTCTAATTCATGAAACTCGGTTAATCCAGATAAAAATAATAATACTAATGAATAATACTGAATGAAATCGATGTCAGATACACACTTTATAATTACGAAAAGAATCAGAAAAAAATTAGGAAAACAAAAAAACAAGATTTAAAGATTTAGAATTTATTCACAAAGAAAAAAAAAGTTCATTTGTGAGCAAGGAGTAAGAATGTCGCATGAAAGTATATTAAAAGAAAGAAAAATTGTCGAAAACGTATTGAATGAGAGAAACGCTCACAAATGGATTTCAATTTACTAATGAGAATAGAAAATATGTGTCCTTTTTGTATGTAAAATTTTTAGGAATGAACAAAAAAAAATATTATGAGAATTAATCTTGAAGAAAAATTTCAGTAAATTAATCAAAAAATTTACAAACATTAATATATAGTTGTAGAAGCTCATGGCATCTCCAACTTCATTAGATGTCTGTCTTTTGTGATTGGAGATAACTTGAGAGAAATTCATAAATTTCTTTTGTGTGCTTAAAAGCTTTTATTTACTCTCAATGGAAGCAGCAACATTAAGATCATAAATCTCCAAATGTGCAAGGAACAACCAATCTATCTACATTAAGAGTAAAAAGATCTTTAAGCATACAAGCAGCTTCTTATCATAATCTTCAATTTACACTGCAAAAACTTTCTTACTCTTAAGTTTATGCGCTATAATTTCAAGAAGAAGATGAAAAATTAATTAAGATAAAATCATCATTAGGCAAAAAAAACGATTCAAAGCTAGAAATTTTTCTAAATTCTCTCAAAAATTTTTGAAAATTTCTATCATTAATTGTTGGAAAAAAAATAAAATAAAAAATAAAAAAGTGAATTAAATTGATGCTAATATTAAGAAAACAAAAACATAGATAATGATTAAATGCAAAAAGTAATAAATTAATTAAATTCATTTTTGTGATAACCAAGGAAGTAAAAAATGAAAAAAAAAAAATCACTTTTGTGAAGCGAGCAGAAAAAAATAATAATAATTCGAAAGAAGCATAATCATGGGAAATTACATTTTATTTCGAGTTTAAAAAGAAATTAATCAGAATACGAAATTATCATTAAAGAAACTAACTTAGTGATTTGCGGTTCACAATTTTATTTCATGTTAATCAATCAGACATAACACACACAGATACATGAACGCTTTTGCCGAAGAACGTGGTATAAAAAAACGGTCGTTTTGAATTTGAAAATTGTTGACCGATTTTTGCAAAACACAAAGTTAAAAATTTTTATTTATTCAATAAAATTCATTTTGTCATGCTTTAAGTTTATTACAATAATAATTCAAAATGTTAAATGAATAATATTGAAGCATGAAAAATTATGTTTTACTTAGTAAACAAAAATTTTTAACTTTGTGTTTTGCAAAAATCGGTCAACAATTTTCAAATTCAAAACAACCGTTTTTTTGTATCACGTTCTTCGGCAAAAGCGTTCACATGCAAGTAAGAGGAAATCTAGGAAAACTTTAAAAGTGGATGGATGAAAATTTCAATTAAGTAGCAATGTTTTTTATTTTCTTTGTTTCTTTAAGTTTTTAAATTAATCTTAAAAAAAAAATTAAATTTAAAAAAAAAAATAATAATATGTGTTTTACACAACGTGGATTCAACAAATGGAACTGAAAGTGATTGAAATTTATCTCCATCAAAGGATTTATGTGAGGTTTAATTTAAAGTATTCAAAATAGTGATTTTGGAGACGTCGAACCATACAAACTATAATCACGTTAAATGGAACTTTGTCTCAATCACTTTTAATTGCGTTAACATTAATAAATTGATACTTTCAGTCACAAGAAATTTATACAATAATTTTTTAATAGTAATTTTCCAAAATGAATGAAAAACTGATTTTTGTGTATTGAATAATAATAATAATAATAAAAAGTAAATCATGTAAGAATTTTTTTTTAGTAGATTTCAAAAACAAGGAATATCCTGACTAGTAAATCCTTTTCACACATTATTACATAATTTGTGTTTCGTAAAACCATCGTTCATAATTATTTTTATCATGCTTAACACACATTAGATTATAAATTAAATAGTTTTACGTTTTTCATGATTTTTCCTTACAAACAAGCAATCCTCAATTCACAAAAATTTTTGAAATAAACTTTTATGTTTTATGCAAACATTTATTTCGAGATGAAAAAAAAAATAATAATAAATTCTATGAAAAATCATAATAAACTGATGAAGGTAGCGGATAGCGATTGTGTAATGGAGAAAAGTCTACAGATAAATGAGAAAACTACAATAATTTAATAATTATTAAAAATTAAAATAAAAACAGACTTTATTTAAAACCAAGAAAAATATTTGACTTCTTCCTTTGTTTTCAGCTGTTATCCTTTAAGATCTGTGTTTGCGATCCTGATGTTTTTTCAAAGGTTCAATTTTTGAGGTGAGAATCCTTTTTACGTTGATAAAACTCCATACCCAGTCACATTCAGTATTAAATAATAATTCATCCGGTAAAATGCATTAGAAAATTACAAAACGCATGCATGCATGTATTACCAATTCTAAGCAGTTCTTGTTAGTGTACAGTAATATTTTATGCAGATAAACACCATATTTCACATATTGTTCCTACATTCCTGCACATTTATTACTTTTCTCCCCTTAAGTAATATTCTTTTAAGGCTTCTGATACTCGTACAACCATAAAAAGGACAAAGGACGTTTATTGTTTTTATCTATGCTTAAATGCGTTTCTTTTGAAACTTTTCCCCTAATTTGAAGCGTATGAATTGTCACCTATAAGATAATTTTTGACTTTAGTAGAAAAACTGCTTAATATATTTGTTTTTACTTAGTTTTTAAATTTTTTTATTTAGTTTTTACATCATTTTTATCAATTATCATTATCTAATAGAAGAAAAGTTCAATTAAACTTTACTTATATCTCTCATCATTTGAAACTGTTTATAGAAAAGAACTCAAAAAACATTTTAAAGACAATTTTGACAGAAAAAAGGTAAGGTAAGAAAAAAAAAAAAAACAAAAAGCAAAACTTTCTGTGACAAAAATGAACTTAACAATCTATTTATTCTATTAAGCATCTAAATTATTAATTAATCGTGAGGAAAAAATAGTTTTTTTAATTTTCAATATTAATGATTTTTTTGAACCTCTCTCATCATTATTATTATTATAATTTGTTTTATATTATCTCTCATTAAAATGCATTTTTAAAGAAATATCGATATACATAAAGTTGCATGACAAGGAATCAAGGAAAAGACGTACAATTATCCTTTAAAAAATGTAATATATCGTCAATAATTCATATTACTGTTCAACTTATCGTTTCTCTGATTCCATTGCCCTTCTCCGTGTATATTATTTTTATATATGTAAAATTATGTTGAGAAAAAAAAATTAAATCTAAGTTTATCTATGATTCTCAGTTTAAACTTAAAGATTTTCTTTTTTATAATTTGTAAATTTAAAGTTAATGGTCGTAGAAAAATAAGAACATGTTTGAAAGAAGGACTGATCCTTATTAAGTCCTTAATTAATATGTATATAATAGTTAATGTGAATGTTATGGTTTCTTTTGAACATATTATTTTCTCTGTAGTTGTTAAGTTTACTGCTTGCTTGTTGATAAAGTTGGATTTTTTTTAAAGGATAATCTATTGTTTTGGTGGTTGCATATTCAAATTATATAAATGAATAGTATGTGTTTAATTAAACAAAAGGCGTCATTTATGCAGCTATAATTAATTATTCAGGACCTCCTTTCTTGCCAATGAGTGACTTGTGGATATGTGGAATAACACCACCACCAGCAATGGTTGCTTTGATCAAGGAATCGAGTTCTTCGTCTCCACGAATGGCTAATTGAAGATGACGTGGTGTGATACGTTTGACTTTCAAATCCTTTGATGCATTTCCTGCCAATTCCAAGACCTATAAAAATGTATCATAAATAACAAATTTTATATAAGTAATGTAACGGACAAAAGGAAGTGAATATTTTGTTTTTTAAAGTTTCAATTTTTCACTTTTTATAAATAAAGCAAATAAATGGGGAATTGATTTATGCCAAAAACATTGTGAATGAATGTAAAATATATCGATTGAAAAAGTCAATAACATATAGAAAATGCAAAGAAACGGAATGAGAAGAAATAAGAGAGAATGTTTATAGGAAGAAAGGAACAGAAGTAAGTGAAAACAAAATGGCGTTGTTTGGCGCGCGTCGGTTTGTATTTTTAAGATCCAGTAAAATTATGATATGAAATAAATGATAATTACCTCAGCAGTTAAATATTCCAAGATAGCAGCGGAATAAACAGCAGCAGTTGCTCCAACACGTCCATGGCTAGTAGTGCGATTCTTTAAATGTCTGTGAATACGTCCAACGGGGAACTAGACGAGAATTGACAACAAATGGATTTTTTTATGTATTAGAATTTTTGTTTTCTACCGCCAAAATTGATGCTTTTAATAAATTTCATCATTTTTCTTTAATTACCTGTAATCCAGCACGAGCGGAACGAGATACTGCCTTTGCTTTAGCCTTTCCTGAGTCTTTTCCAGCTTTACCACCAGCCTAATATTGATTATAATATGTTTAATTATAGCATTGAGTTGAAGGTTAGAATGATTTGTTTAAAAAATTCGAGAAAAATCATAAAAATTCACTTTTCTGATATATACTCGATATTCTATGGATATTATCTATTAGGTAGTATAATTAACAGCACTTTCTTACCATTTTTAATATTTATTTTTTGCTTAAAACTTGTTAATTACGAAAGCTTGACTACTTTTCGCTTTGAATTCTTCTTCTATAATGAACGACGTTCAGCTACTCCAATTTTTTTCCCTTCGTGTTAGCCTATTTTTCAAAACTATTTGCTTTTTGTCCGACTGTCTAATGACAATTGACTTTCTTTAACTTCTAATAATCTCTATTTTAATGTAATAATAAAGTTTCTTGATGTAAATAAATAAGTTAATGCAGTCGAGTTATGAAAAAAGTTTTAAAATTTTAATTCCTTTGACAACAAAAATGCGCTTCTTTTATCAAAAACTTTATTAAATTTTTACGCTCACTTTGAGTGCGTTTAGTAAAAAAATTTGAATTTTTTCAGTTGACAATTTTTTTGATTTTCTTCTTCTTTCTGAATGAAATTTCTCAAACTAAGCATTAATTCGCATACAGTAATAGTCAATAAAAACTAATATATACCTAATTTAAGCTATTAAAGCTTGAAAACAAAGAAAAACAAAAAACTATTTTCGCGCCAAAATTTTTCCGTTTTCAACGGCTTTTTGTTAAATTTTAAAAATTTGAAAGAAATTGTTGTTTTTGTTAGTTTTCATTAAAAAATTGAAATATTAGTTTAATTTATTAAATACAGTCAATTTTCTTGTGTAAATCAATGGCTTCGAAAGATAAGCCAGCAGCTAAGAAAGTAAGCAAGAAGAAAAATGCATATGAACAGCCAAAACATCTAAAAACCGGATCCATCATTATTGACAATTATAAAAAGGAATGGAAAATTGGAGTTTCAATCGGTAAATTGCACATTACTACTATTTAAATGACTTAATATAATAAATTCTAATGATATTTAGGTATTGGTGGATTTGGTGAGATTTATTCAGCTTGTAATGCATCTTCAGGAACCAAGAAAGTTGATGACTATCCATTTGTTGTTAAAATTGTAAATAAACTGCACAAATTCTTAATTGAATTTCATAATATCATTAAATTGTTCATATTTCTTTAGGAACCACATACGAATGGACCATTATTTGTTGAAATGCACTTTTACATGCGAAATGCAAAAAAGGATGATATTGACAAGTTCGCAAAGGACAATAAACTTAAGATAATTGGAATGCCTGTATTTATTGGAAGTGGCTCACATGAAATTGAAGGCATGAAACATCGATTTCTTGTTATGCCTCGTTATGGCAAAGATATTTGGAAGATATTTCTTGAACAAAATCGAAAATTTCCTTTACATACAGTTTATAGAATTGGATGGCAAATCATCAATGTGCTAGAATATATTCATCAACGAGAATACGTTCATATGGACATTAAAGGAACAAATATTTTACTTGGTTTTGGATCAAACGATCAAGTATTTCTCTTAGATTATGGCTTGGCTTGTCATTACAGTACAAAAGACTATAAAATTGATCCAAAAAAGGCTCATAATGGTACTATTGAATATACTAGTCGTGATGCACATAATGGAGTTGCAACAATGCGAGGTGATATTGAAATTCTTGCATATAACTTGATTGAATGGGCAGGAGCTAAACTTCCATGGACAGCATCAGCTCAAATCCTTCAGAAACCAGTTGAAGTTCAAAAGTTGAAAGAAAATTTTATGAAAGATACAGGAAAGTCATTGAAATCTGCATTTGGATCACTTCCAGTTCCATCACAATTAACAGCATTTTTGAAGTATGTTGAATCAATGAAACACAATGATGTTCCTGACTACAAAAAGATTCGTAGCATGTTTGAAAGTGGATTAAAAGAATTAAAGCAATCGAATAGTGGAAAATTAGACTTTGTAGTTTCCAATAAATCAAAAGACAATGAAAAGGCTGCAAAATCACCAATGAAAAGAGCTCCAACAAAGGAAATTATTATTTCACCAATGAAAAGGTCACATGCCGTCATAAAAGATCCAACCGAGAAGCCTCCAAAACAACCTAAAGTACTAATATCAGCAACTGAAAGCACAGACGATGATCGACCAATAAGATCAAGACGTGTTAATGATAGAAAACGATATGTAGATTTAGATAGTGATGAAGAAGTAGCTGCTAAAAAGACTGATAGTAAAAAGAAGGAAGAAAAAACCAAGTCTAAGCCAACACCAGAAAAAAATGAAAATAAAACAGACAACAAGTCACCGCCAGAAAAAAAGAAGTCAAAAGATGATAAAAAGGAAAAAGTTTCAGCAAAAGGAGGTGCCAAAGTTGTATTAAAATCATCATCTGGAACTGCTAAGAAAACGGTACAATTAAATTTTGATCTAGATATATCCTTTGATTCTGATTTAGTTGTTACGGTTAATAGAAAAGACAGAAAGAAAAATGATGAAAAGAAGGACGAGGACAGTAGTAAGAATGAAGCAGGGTATTATAAAGGAAAATATGCAAAAACGGATCGACATTAATGTTTAAGATTTATTGATTTACCTCATTTATATTATTTTTGTATTCTTTTGTTATCTAACAACAGACTTAACTTAATTAATAAGCATCAAATTTGGCCATTAATAAAATATTTTTATAAACGTAAAACGTATTAACGGTTTTTTTGCAATTTTAAAATCAAAGCGCTTTATCTACAATGAAAATGGGCATTTCCACGGATTGATGGAGTTTCTTAAAAATCGCTTGTAATTCTTCTTCTACTTGAAATTTTTGAACTTCAACAAATATCGATAATTAAACACAAATAGCTCAAAAGTAAGTTAATATTACATTTGATTATTAAGAAATGTTAGCAAAACGACCACAAATTAATTTAAGTTAGCGTTTAAACAAGTCAAATTGTTTATTTTTGGTATCTAGTTTAACGGTTTTTTTCATTTTCAAATTTTTAAAAACTCAAGTAAACGTTTTTTGTTGGAACATTTCATAAAATTTTCACAAATTTTACATTTTTCTTCTTAATAAGTGTATTTAAAGTGAATTAAAGTTTTGAAATATATAAAAGTAAACACTATGTGCATGAAAACGACAGTAAAATGTTGTCTGGATGTCTACATAGTGTGAAACTTTTGTTTAAAGTTAAAAATTCCACATTTTGAAATGTACCAACGCTCATTAAAACTCAAATATTTCATCAATGAATACATTTAGAGGTAAGATATAAAAAGAAATAAGCAGAATTCAGCCTTCTCTATGACATAAATTAGTCTTTTAATCGTCTGGATAGCTCTTTTAAGAGAAATTTTAACTCAAAGACGAAAATTTTAAAAAATTCAATCCGTGGAAACGCCCAAATAATTTTTGGAAGTGATTTTTTACTTGCATTAAAGATAGAGTGAATCATTGCTCACAAAAGTTATTTATTTTAATAGAATTTAGGGCTTACAAAGTATCCAGAATATTTTTTATACATCGTTTAGTAATTAAGAAGCAGTTGTACTTAAAAGTTGTGCTGATTATTGCATGAAAATAGTAAAATTTTAAATTAATTAGTAATGACGAAATTATTACTTGTAATTTCGATTCTTTTAATGAGTTTATGCAATAATTTAATTGCATTAGATATCAAGGTGAGTAATACGCATATATATTTACGCATTAATAAGGCTATAATGAGTACATTGAATCTAATCTGATCTATTTATTGATACTAGTTATCTCTGTTGTTAAATTTTGTATTTCTTTGTTTTCATTTCTTTTTCTGCTTTATAATACATACGTACATTAATCCTGACTGACTGATAAAAATAGAAAGACATACAAGGTGAAAATTGTTCAGTTATTGAACCTGTTAGAAATTTCACTTTTGATTTCACTGAAATTATTAGCGAATTTGGCTATCATATAAATGGGAATGATGATAATCTAGGACAGTATAGTTTCAATTTGTGTAAGCCATTGAGTAAAAAATGTAAAAATCAAACAGTTGCGGCTTGTCTAGTAAAGCATAGATCAAAGGAAGAAGTTATCATTGGTATGTAGTCAATTTATTTATAAATGATTGATTAGTTCTCAATATATTGAATTATTAATGATAATACATAATTATAGGATACGAAAGCAAATTGTATTGGAATGACGGTCAATTAAGATTAAGCTATGTAGGCGAAGAATGTAAGGATAAGACTAACTATACGTTAAATGTGATGCTTCATTGTGATTATCAGAATAATAAGAATGATTTTCTTGGAGTTTTTCATTTTGGCGATGAATGTGAAGTCAATATAATCATGAAAACTCCTAAAGCATGCTTGCCAGTACCAGAAAATATTAAAAGTGCTAAAATGTTTGTTAAAACGCCCTCAAACAAGACACTCAATTTTAATGCTTTAAAATCATCAAATCATATTGTTAATGGCGGTTCCTTTGTTATCGGCTTCCCACTTTTATATTCTCACGATGTAATGTGTGAAGCAGGTTCAACTGTTTGCTTTATTAATAATACAGAGACTGACATGAGTAAAAAGTTTAAGAATGTAGGAATGATGACGTCAGATATCAAATTTGAAAATAATCATCCAGTACTTTTGTTGACAAGTAATGAAGAATGTAAAGGAACAAAGAAATATGCATCAAAAATTACCTTCATTTGTGATAAACTTGTCAGTGAAGGCTCAGTAAAATTCATAAAAGAGGACGACTGTACAAATTATTTCGAATGGGAAACAAAGTATGCATGTGTCGACGAGAAATCGTGCCAAATTTCAGGACCAAATGGAGAGCTTTATGATTTTAGTTCACTTGTTGGATTGCAATATTCAGTTCCTCGTTCAAATAAAAGCAATGAAGTCATTCATTTTTCTTTATGTTCACCGGCTAAAGAGTGCAATAATGAAAATTGGGGAAGCTGTATAATTAAAACAGATGAGAATGGAGTACGACAAACAACAAATATAGGAGATGTAAAAACAAAATTACAAATCGATAGTAAGAATGTTTTTCTCAAGTACGATGGCTCTAAATGTAATGGAAAAGGAGATTTATATTCAACAAGAATTGAATTTATTGTCGCAGACGAGCCAAAAGATGAAGAAGTTGTGTTAATTGAAGATAAATGTGAAATTGTATTGCATTTAAAGACACTTCTCGTCAATCAAAATGTCAAAAATTGTGTCGTTAAAAATCGCAATGATGTCGAAATAAGCTTGAGACCATTGATTGATTATAATGGAAATTACGAGGCAACAATCGGTACAAAGGAATCGACAACAACTGATGCACGATACTTTATCAATGTTTGTCGTCCACTCAACTCTAAATATTCACTCGATTGTCATGGAAATTCTGCAGCATGTAGAACAGTCGTTAAGGATGGTAAGCATGAAGAGGAACTGAGTTTGGGACATTTTGAATATGCAATGTCTACAGAACGTGGCAAAGATGGAACAACAAATGTTATAATGAAATATTTTCATGGATCTAAATGTCCAGAAGATGACGATGAACATATTACAACAACAATTACATTCTTTTGCAATGAATTAGCTGGTTATGGAAATCCCATTCTTAAATCAACAGAACATTGTGAATATAGCTTTGATTTTCCAACAAATATTTTGTGCAATGACCAACATTTAGCATTAAAAAGCAGTGACTCATATGAGCTACTGAATGATAAAACAAACAACAGCATAAATTTAAAAATGTTTGGAATTTTTGAGAGCGATAATGTGAAAGTTGATATTTGCGATAACGTCACCAAATTCTACACGTTAAACTATCACGATTCGATGGTTGTCATAGAATATTCCAGTAATGATAAGGGTAATTAAATGTTTTGGATGTGATTAACTTTATTTTTAGCGCATTTTTGCAAAAAATGACGCTTATAGTTTCACTTTGTTCGGCTGACTGGCTGGGTGGTTCAAGGCTGTATGAGCTCTGTGATCTCAGAAACCAGACATAGTTAAGAGTTCTGTTATGATGAATTATCTTTCTACTATCGAGTTATTCCGGTATCGCTTATTAAAAAATCGTTGAACAATCTACAATTCCTGTAATCAACGATTTAACATTAAATAAGGAAAAAAAATCGTTGAAAACCCCTCGATAAAAATTTGAATTTTTTTTGACCGTTGCAATTTAAAAATTTTTTGACCGTTATTTTTGGTCAAAATTTTTTTCTTTCTTTTTGAAAGGATTTATATTTTTATTATTGTGAAAACAGACTTTTCATACATAGAGCATGCTAGAAAGACGGCATTTAATGATTTTGGTTACTATTGTACAGTTTTTTTATATAAAAATTGTATTTTTTTTGCAGGGTTCATTGATTATCATAAAAGAAGAATTAAGGGATTTTATAATTTAAAGCAATTTCAATTTAATCGATTACTGATCGCTGCGACAAAAATGCACTTAAGTCCCTCGATTAACAACACGAGGACTTTGAACATTTTTTTTCTAGTCTTTAAAAATTGATTTTATGAATTCTAATACTTGTTCCCACATATACATTTTTTAGATATCCAAGTTCAATTGAAATGTGGCGTAAAAAATAACACAAAAATTGATGTCAGTCAAGTGAGTCAAATAGTATATTTACTTACACCAATAGTTTATCATAATAATTCTCTATTTAATTTGTAGGATCAAATATTAGTCATGCATGAGACAAATTTGATTTGTCCATTTATGAACATAGCACCGAAAATGATGGAATTTGTCGCAAGTCCAAAGAGTGAATCTGATGAAAAAATTATCAAGGATGAACCGACAAAAGAAGAACAGAAAAAGCAAGATGGAAGTTCTGCTGGATTTTCGATGGGTAAGCTGTGACTTGATAACAATAATGACCAACTTTAACTGAATTATTAATTTTAAAGGCTACGTATTCCTGATAATATGCTTAGTTGTGGCATTTGGAGCTTTCTATCTAGTCATTAGACATCCAGAAAGACGAGAAATTCTCCTTAATATGGTCAAATTTAGATCGCGACGCAATATTAGATATGCACGGGTAAGCTTTCATTAACTTTTTTTATTTTTAATTTACTTATTATTTCACGATGATTTTTTTATTGAACTTTTTCAGAATATGAATGATGATGATTTAATTTTAAGCTAGTTGAATTGAAAGACTTAATAGATTTTCACACAGATAAAAAAAAAAAAGTTCCTGTAGAAAAATCAATGTGTGCTTATAATCCTTTTTGTTGTTTAATTCCTTTAAAAAAAATCAGTTGTAATCGTAAGGCTATTTCTTTTTTATAATTTATATTCTTCTTGGTGATGGTCTACTATGACTAACTTGTATGCTTTCAATTACTTTTCATACACTAAAATTAACACCTTAGATCTTCATATGAAAATAATCAATTGCTTCTGTTGCTTTCCTTTCCCTTACATTTATGTTTCTTGAGAATTTATATGCTAGACTTAATAATGTTTATTCTCTCTTTTATTGCAGATAAATTTAAATGAGGAATCAGCTCTTCTAACAGATAACAACGACTTAATAGCGTCGGATAGTGATGATGAAAACATTTTACTTTAAGTTTAAAAATTGTTGTTAATTTTTTATTATTACATTATTTAATTTATGCCTAAAATTTGAGGTAATAATGTGATCTTGAAAGTTTGTATTTAAGTACTGGCTTTCTGCTGATTCTAAGTCATTATATTTTTTAAATTCACATTAATTTATAGAAAAAAGTTGCTTTAGTAGATAGAAATAATATCAAGCTAAATAATTTCAATCAAAGACACAACACCAATAAATCGTACTTATTTATATCCAATAGATTTCCTTAAATTAAACACAAAAAAAAAGTTGTATTTTTATATTCGAGAATAAAAGATTGTTAAATTTGAGCAATTAAAAAGATTTATTTTATTTTTAGCGCATTTTTGAAAACTTGTTTTCAAAAAGGAAGCTCAATCATGCACTTTGATCGGTCGTTCGGTCGTTCGGGTCCCAATTATCTCTTGATCTAGACTTCGTAGCAAGCTCGGAATTGTTTTAATAGCTTCATTGAATGTTTTTATTCCCGCCGTTTATATTGAAAAGTCAAAAAACACTCATTAAATAGCTTAATTCATCGTTTTTATATTTCAAAAAAAAATATGTAAACAATGCAGGGCAAAGCTATGCTGATGATAAGTTTGAATTTTTTCTAACCGTTAAAAAATTTGAAATTTTTTTGACCGTTATTTCGGATTAAATTTTTTTCTTTTATACAACTTAATTAATTAACATTTAATTTTTTCATACAAATCAAATATAAGTGCGTTTAGAAATTTGAAAAATAATGGATGTGTTCAGAAATTTAAATTTTTCGCTAACGGAAAATTTTGAATTTCAAAAAACCGGTAAATAGTAAAGCTATTATTTGCATTGAACATTATAAAAATCAATTTTAAAGGAATTTTGATCTTTAGTTTTAAACTTATTATTGAAATGCATTATGATTAAAGAAACAGCAATAGAGTTTTAAAACTCGACATTCTTTTCTTTTTAATCAATTGCTAATCGCTGCGTCAAAAATGCGCTGAAGTCCCTCGATCTAAACGAGGACTTTTGTAATTTTTTTTATAATGACTAGATAAATAATTAACATGCAAGGTATAAAAAAATCACATGGAACTTCTGATGTTAATGCTAATTGGACTCTTTTCTAAAGAATTCATTATTTTCAAAGCATGTCTCATACTCAACTTATTCCAATCTTCAGAATCTTTAAGCTGATTGAATTTCCTGGAAAATTATTAGTCATCATCAGTAAATATATATCAGCCATACTGCAAATGCAAAACTTACATTTTAATGAATCCAAGGCAGTTTTCTTCTAAAATCCTATCATTATAGTGATCAGCTAGTACAAGTGTTTCCAAAACATTTTGTTCATTAATATTTTCAGACAAGCAGGAAATGCAAAAAGTTTTCAGACTATTCACTTCGAACTTTTCAGCAGCATACAAAAGTTTTGATGTTAAATTTTGATTCGGTTCTATAATTCCGGTATAAAGATACATTAGAAAGGCTTTCATAGTTTTTGAATCAATATCATTAAGGTTTGTTTTGTCTATTTTATGATCAGGAAATTCAATATCAATCATATCCATTAAAATTGGACATTTTATAGCTATAACAAATTTGTGGACGCCAATCTCTCCTTGATCAGAACAAATCAGTTTGAAATCGATCAGATTTTTGTGTCGCATGACTCTTTCATATTCCGACACGCTTAACAATCCTCCATTCAACGGATTTACTTTTTTTGGTGCTTCCAACTTTTGAAGTTCCAACTAAAATTTTTATGAAACTTTTCAATACTTAGGAAATATTTTAATAATTGTATTAATTTACCTCAATAACGAATGTCAATGAATTTTCTTTTACAAAATCATTCTCAGCAAGCATGTCTTGTGGTTTAAACATATTTGAAAAGTCAAAACCTTCATTTTCATCAAGATCACAGACATTTCCTTCATCAGAATTAATGTATTTCAAAGATCCATCAATTTTCTCAACATATAGACGTGCTTTTATGAACAAATTTTCATCATCAACAAGCAATTTAAGCAAATAGAACTCGCAAGGATCAGTATTTGGACAAAACTCGAGGATCCATTCTTGAGTTTTATTTTCAGGAAAATTCACGTTAATTGTTCTGCTAATACTCTTGTTTTTACTAAATTTGGCCAAAGATTCTCTTGATATATTTTCTATTTTCCAATTTATTTTACGATACACAATTAAACTTGACATTTTAATTCACTAATTAAGCTTTAAATCTTTATCACAGACAATACAAAGTTTTATCACAGTTTTATCTCTGTTTTGTTGATATAAGCCTCTATCACAATTAAGCCCCGGGCTTGTATCGAGAAAAAAGGGTAATATTTAACGGTTAAAATTCAAAAGTTTCGGAAATCGAATTCGAAAATAAAAAAAAAAAAAATTTAAAAAACGAGAAAATATTAATGATTTTTTTCAATTTCTAGTGTAATTAAGAGTTTCTAATAGATTTAATGTATATAAAGCGATAAATAAGAAGTTGTTAAGCGTAAAAAACAAAAAAGGAACTTGAAAACGTGTCAAGTTTAAAGAAAAAAGCTTAAAATAAAATTTTAAATTTTGGTTTCCTTATTTTTAATTAATTTTTATATAAAGAAATAGAGCAATATTTTAATAAATAGCTATGTACAATAACAATCAGACTAGACATCCGCCACCTCATCAAATGTACACATCCAGTGTAAGAAAAACATTAAATTTTAAGTTATAAAAATTTCATCAAATAATGTCATTCTTTTTCTTCTAATAATCCAGCAGCAACCGCCTCGAAATGATTACAATAAATCGATTGGATCAGGACCTCAGTTTTATACAAAACCACCATCAAATCTTCCGTCTAATCAAACTATTGAGTTTGATGAAGGTCCAAAAATCACAGTTTTCATTGGTAAGTTATATTAAGTAAGTCGGCATTATTCAATTTTATGCTAATTATTGTTTATTTTATACAGGCAATATCAGTGAAAAAGTCCCAGACGCAATGATTAAAAAAATTGTGGCTTCTTGTGGGCCTGTTGCAAATTGGAAAAGAGTATCTACATTTGGATTTTGTGAATATGAGTAAGTTATTCATTTATTCACTATAAGAATTGTGGTATTATTAATGACTTTATTTATTTAAAGTGGTCCAAAATCTGGAGCAAGAGCTGTGAGATTATTGCATGGATTCGAAGTTGATGGTAAGAAATTAGTAGCCAAAGTTGATGCAAAGAATCAACAGTTACTAGATACGGCAAAAGATGAAGAAACTAGAAAGTCTGATGCAAATAATACAAGAAATTCGGATGCGGCAAATGAAAAGAAAAATGATGAAATGACAATTGAGAGATTAAATCAGATAGTTGACGAACATAAAGAAGAATTAAAGGCAGCAAATTCTGGTGAAAGTAAGCTTATTTACTTACATTAAGTAATTTCATTATAATAATATAAATATTAATTAATAGATCAACAACATCATCCAAGAAGTAAACAGACAGTGCCATCAATAGAAATTGAAGAGGGTAAAAGAGAATTGATTAACAAAGAAATTGGTCGATTTCGTAAAAATGCTGAGGAGGAAGAAGCTAAAAAGGAAAAGGATAAAAAGAAACGTGAAGAGCGTGTAGAAAAAGAGCGCTCCGAAAAGAGACATACTCCATCACCAGATCGTAAAAGGCGTCGTTCAAGATCTAGGTCCAGAGATCGAAATCGTGAAGCTGCTGCAAGGTAAATTTCCATTTATCAATCAAAACTTCTTAATGTTTAATCTTTAAAAAAAAAATTAATTATTTCAGGGAAAGGGAGAGAGAACGAGAAAGGGAAAGACGTGAAATTGATAGACGTCGTGAGCAGGAAATGAGAGAAAAGGAATCAAGAGACCGTGATCGATTTCGTGAGGAACCAAAAGTAATGAAAAATCCAAAAGAAATTCAACGTGAAAAAGAGATTGCCGAGGAAGAATATGAACGTCGTAGAGCACAAAAACGAGCCAGAGAAAAGCATGAAGACTATCTCGCTAGATTAGAGTAAGTTGTGCCTTTGAAATACATTTTAAACAGATAATTTATTGAATAATTTTAGAGCATGGGAAAGTAGAGAACGCAAAAAAGCCAAGGAATATGAAAAACAACGAGAAAAGGAATTAAAACGAGAAGAAAAGCGAGAACGTGAAGCTAAAATTATGAAAGAATTCCTTGAAGATTATGACGATGAACGAGATGATCCAAAATATTACAAGTAAGACTTATAATTAGAGACAGATAAATTTCGCATTTACGAAATAGTTGCGAAATTTCGACTTTTTCTGGCAATAGATGCGAAAATTCCAAAAAATAGATGCAAAATTTATCTGTCTCTACTTATAATTGATTCCTTTATTTATAAATTTTAATTCAATAATTTTTGAACAGAGGAAAGGCTTACAAAACTCGTATGGCAGATAGATTAGCTGAAGCAGACGCTGATTTAAAGGACCGTGAAGATGAACGAGAGGAATTAGATAAATTAAAGTCTGAAATTTTCAGTGGAAAATATGACAATCCAACCCAAGAATTTGAACGACAAAAACAAGAGATGGAGGATCGATATAAACCTAAAATATTGATTGATGTAAATCTTGAAGAAAATCAGCAACGTGAACAAGAATATCAACGAGAAAAGGCAAGAGAACAGGACCGTATAAGGGCCAAGGAACGTCGATTACAACAAAAAGAACGTTATGTGAAAGAAAAATCAGCTAGAGAACTTTCAAGCATTGATGTTGAGCCAATTGATTCTGATTCGAGCGGTGCTCATAATTTCTCACCATCAAATGATAGGGAACAATCAAATTCACGTGACGGTATGGATGATGATTTATCAAGAAATTCACTTTTATCAAATTCAAATACGCCAACAACACCAAACAGTCCAGGTCAAAATAATTCATCAGGTGGAACAACAGGTATCGGAATGGGCTTTAGCTTAAGTTTAAATAAGAAGCGCAAAATAGATCCTAAGAGTGCATTTAGCATGGATGATGATGGTGAGGAAGCAAATGGACCAGCAAAGAAGAAATTGGTACCATTAGATTATGAAGATCCAGCTGTTGTTGCTGCAAATAATAAAAAATCTAAACGTGATGGAGATGCTCAAAAGAAATCGGAAGCTGACATTGTTCGTTCACAAGAAGAGAAGAGAAAATTGCATAAACAAATTATTGACAAAATTCCAATTGATAAGGAAGATCTCTTTAATCATCCACTTGACCGTACCGAAATTGATGGAACTATTAAGAAAAAGGTTCAATCATGGATTAATAAGAAAATTATTGAATATATTGGCGAGCCAGAGCCAACATTAGTCGATTTTATATGCTCCAAATTATTAGCTGGAAGTTCTCCACAATCAATTTTGGATGATGTAAAAATGGTAAGTTTATTACTGCAATAGTACTAATCTAAAAGTTTACTAATCAATATTTTATGTCTTCTACAGATATTAGACGAGGAGGCAGACATATTTGTTGTAAAGATGTGGCGCTTAATCATCTTCGAGGTGGAGGCAAAGAAACTTGGAATAAAATAATAAGTCACATATATTGTAAGAATAAATATCCACTAACATATTTTTTTGCGTACATTAGAAATAAAAGATTAAAATCATCTTTTTTCATACAAACTTATCAATCAATCAACTCAATCGAAATAAAGGACATTAATTAAAGAATGGAAAGTCTGGTTACTGTGTAAATCAATCGAGTGTGCATGAATGATCGTCGATGACTTGTTATCATTTCTTGGGTAAATATTCAATTCTAAGTATTTGATATCAGAAGAAAAAAAAAACATAAATTTATGCTATTTGGATTTTTTAAGAAAGATTAAAAACTTATTATAAACAACAACAAACAAAAACAGAAAAATTATTAGTAACTTTAAGTCATTAATTGATTATTCCTTCATCTTAATCTTAATTATTATTGAAGAGATGAAAAAAATGAAAAATAAAGAAATAATTTTGATGGAAATTGACGGATTTTGGCTTCGTCGCGGGATTCATAACCATTATCGATCATTTCTTTTGGTAAGTTTAACTTAAACCTTGCTTTATTCATTGTTCGTTTTCGTACTTCTCGTTTCTTACTTCCTTAGAGAGATTCCTTTACTAGACTAATTTTACTATTTTTTTTTTTTTTTTGACGTTTTAACGGTCGTTTATTTTTGAATTTTAGAACTATACAATTGTTTTCAAAAACAGCTTTTGTATGGTTTCATAACATTTAAGTTTTAAGAAACCGTTAAATTTTTCAATACAAACTTTTCAATTCTCTCGCGTTAATCTGTTCGCAAAGCATCAAAATGAGTCAATAAAAGCATTTCATTTCAAAATTTTTTGTTAATATATTTTTATTCATAGATATAGATAATCGCTGCTTAGCTCACACTTATTAAATGCATTTAATAATACTTGATTTTAAAATTATTCCAACTTGACTTATCAATTCTAAGATGTATGTAGTTCTTGAGAAAAAAATGTCATAAAAAAGTATTTTGATATATAGATAGATAATCTAAATTAAAAATGGAATGTTTGAAATTGCAGTTTGATTTCAAAATAATTGCCATTAAAATACATCATAACTTGTATGCTGCTCATTATTAATACTCATATCACAAATCATATCTATGCGTAAGAGTTTTCTTTATAATACTTGGTATAATAGAAACAAACTTCATTAGATATTTTGATTTTGTCAATCATCGATAGTTTAAATATTTATGTATAGATGAAAATGTATTTTCTTGATGTTGATTACTATAAAAATTACTTTTACTATTTCTAAAGATTATTTCCGATGAAAAAAGAAAAAAAAAAATATTCTGAGTTTTTGATTACCTGAAAATCGTCTCTTGAAATTCATTTAATTCATAAACTGATAACTAATTGAAGCCGGTTCAATCATGCGTCCATGTGTATTGATTCGTTGCAAATGACAATTGCGACATAACAAGTGCCCATCAAGAGGATAACAACGTTTATCCGGTTCATCTGTCAATTGCATCTGGCATGCTTCACATTTATAGCAATCGACATGATAATCCTTATCCATTGAAACAACTCGAACTGTCTCTTCACTATCAGATAATGGCGTTATACCTAGAAAATGTTTTTATTGAAGTCTTTCTGTGCTTGCTAAATTTCATAAATTAATGTACTTACTCTTTTTACAAGCATGACATTTAGGTGCATATAAAAAATGATAATCATTTACACAATAAATTTTATTGTCCACGTCCACCTAAATTAAAAATGAGAAAGTTTTTATTATGCCATGAATTATAAAGAATTTTATGTGTTGTAATACATACTGTAAAAGGAACTCCGTCCAAGCATTCATTGCAAACGCAACATCGAAAGCAACCGGGATGATAGGATTTACCTATAAAGAATTGTCACTTTTAAAGCTTTGAGGGTATGGAAAAATTAATAATGTAAAGCTTACCCATAGCATGCAAAATCTGTAATTCATAAAATGGCAAGAGATTAATATCAGATATATGATACAAATTAAAAGATATTCATTACCATTTCCATAATTAAATGTCCACAAATACTACATTTTTCTGATGTCTGTTGGAAGCCAGAATACTGAAAAGAATCAATTGTTTTTATTGCCTTATTTTGAATGCAATGATTAGACATACCAAATAATCTTCTTCACAATAAACACGACCTAAAACATTATAAAAGGCCTTTCCACGTAAGGCTCTTCCACATTGGCAGCAAATAAAACATGCTGTATGATACAAATTCCCCATTGCCTGTAATCAAATTCCCAAATTATTTTCAGTTTTATATAAAAAAAATATAAAATCTTCATACTTGACAAGCTTGTCCTGCCCCAGTGACTTTAAGCTTGCACGTATGACAAATTCCAAAATATTCTCCTTGTTCCTCATTCTTCTCCATTTCCTCTTCTAATGCACGCGTTAACTCTTCAATCTTTCTTTCAGCATCCGTTTTGCCAGCTATAGAAAAAATAAGCCAAAAATCCATGACGACTTATTCCATGACAATATCAATCAAATATTCATAACTTACCTGGACGAGATGTGACACTGTATGGAAGTAAGTTTTTAAATTTAACTGTTGAAATACAAAGAAAATTATTAAGTGAGGTTCCAACAGACATGAATGAATGACATTTTACCTTTTCCAGATGAGCCAATTGATGGTGTTGGCGATGATGTTTTATTGACTGGTGAGTTTGATGATATTTTATTTAAATTAACAGACTGCTTGGCAGCAGCAATCGAGTCAATTTGTTGATTGGCTGCAGTCGAATATTGTGCTTGTGGAAGCTCATTCGCTGGTGTTGTATAGTTAGTCTTTAAGTCTATATTTGAGAGAGGCGGAATAACAGGAGAACGTTGGATAACAACTTGAGAAGCCGGAACTTGGTTTGTCGCTGACAGTTTACCATTTCCATTAGTGCTTCCTTGAAGTTTCTTTGACAGTGTTCCACTGTTCATGCATACATAGTCAGATCCATTAATATCATCCATTGCTGAGCGAGATCCTGTACTTCCAATTGATTTTGTTGGCGATGAGTGTTGATATGAACGAGTGAGTGATTTTGATGGGGAAGAGCTTTGAACTGTTTGTTGTTGTTGTTGTTGCTGCTGCTGTTGTTGTTGGATTTGATTCGAGTAATTAGTTGGTGGATTAATTTGAACATAATCCTTATTTGGAGATTGAATGATTTTTAACTGCTGTTGATGTTGTAATATTGTTTTGGGTGGCAAACTTTTTTGTGCAGGCAATGATGCTGAAGCGCTATGATAAATAGCATTTCCACCACTTGCAATATTAATATACTTTGAGCTAGCAGATGCATTGAGAACTAATGAGTCAGACGCAAGATGTTCTCGTTGTAAATGATATGGAATTTGTGGACTGTTTGAGCCACTTCGTTCATAGTAATAAATTTGTTTATTAGCTGGTGATGCTTGAGGTTGGGCTTGTTGTCCTTAATAAATGAATAAATGAGTAATATATTGTCATTGTAATTAATAGCTATTAAGTCTATAACGGAACTAACCTGAAATAACTTGCAAATTCTCATAGATTGGCTGTGGTTCAACTTCTGAAGGTTGCGGTGTATGAGCATATCGTAAATTCTCATGTTCCTGACTAAAACTCATCTTATTTCCATTTGACGGGCGTAATTGAGGTTGTGCCTTTGCATTACTGGACTCAAAGTTTTGATCAATTGCGTCTAGATCTGTGACTTGTAACTTTGATCCATACTCCACATTCTCATAGATTCCTTGACTTGGAGCTTCCTCTGGCATATAATGATAAATTGGCTGAGAATAATTTACGGATTGTGGATTGGCCCTACGATTTAGTGAAGAATTCGGAGAAAATCGTTGATAATCAGATGACCCATTATTCAGGTTCATTTGTTGTAAGCGATACAGTAACGCATCATTTTGATTGTTGGTATTATTAGACATGATTTTTATTTTTTAATGATTATTACTCATCAGAAGAAATAATTGTGTACAAAAAGATTACTAATAAAAAAAATTGCTGCCTGATATTTTCGTATTTTCACTTCTTAAATCGGTTTTATACTGTCTTAATTTACTATTAGGGTGAACTACAGAACCTACTTTAAAATATTATTAACTAACTTATCACATTAGTGAAGAATTTATTGCATAAAAATTAAAATAATCAAAAATTCTAATGTCCTTCCCTTAAAAATCACAATTTTTTTGTGTTCTTAATATGATTGGAATGGAACAGAATGGAATGTGGATTTTTTAAGATCGACTGTTCTGAACGTTAAATTATTTAAAAGATTTCTGTTTCTTTGTTTTTTTACACATAAAATAAATTTGAGATTCTACGATTCTGTAGAAATAAGTATGATTATATCCTTCGTGCTTAAATCCATACTTGATTCATACTTTTGATGAAAAATTCTGTTGGGGAAAAAATATATTTTTTTTATCAACTAGGTAACTTTAAATTTGTGTATATAGAACTGATGTTATATCAAAATAAATCTCAGTTTTCGCTCTTTACTCATCGTGAACGAACAGTTTAGTGAAGAAATCATGAATATTTTAATCTCTTTATTCATCATCGTAATAACTCTATATTTTTGGTATAGAAAAAAGTTCAATCATCGAAACAAACTATTATCAAGATTTCCTGCTCCAAAGTCCTATCCAATTTTGAATCATTCAGTTTATATTTTTGGAAAGTCTCCTCGAGAAATTTTCCAATTATTTCATGAGTTTAGTATGAAATACGGTCCGATTTGGAGATTTGAAATTAATCCTTTTGTTCCATTTATTTATGTTCGAGATCCAAAAATAGTTGAAGAAATTTTAACCAGCCAGAAACTTATTGATAAAGCTAATGAATATGACATGTTGGGTAAATGGTTGGGATCAGGTCTTATTGTGTCAAGTGGAAAAAAATGGTTTCAAAGAAGAAAAGTGATTACGCCTGCTTTTCATTTTAAGATTTTGGAACAATTCGTTAATGTTATGGAGAAGCATGGAAGGACTTTTACTAGAAAATTAACAGATTTTGGAGGGGAAAAAATTGATATTTTCTCAATTATCTCTTTGTACACGCTTGATGTCATATGCGGTAAATTTTAGAACAATTTCTATTTGAATTTAAAAATTGCTCTTAATATGTTTTATTAATCTAGAATCTGCAATGGGATATGAACTTAATGCGCAATTAGATGAAACATCTGAATATGTTATGGCAGTAAAAGAGTATGCTAGACTGATAATCACTATATTCTTTTCAACTAAAACATTTTCTTTTGTAGAATCACTGCTATATACTTCAGTAGGATTTATGATATTAAGAAAAGAATTGATTTCTTTTATAAACTCACAAGCTTGTATCAGAGAGAAAAATTAGTTACTAAAAAATTACATGACTTTACCTTAAACGTAATCAATGCGAGAAGAAAATTTTGGGAAGAACAAGGAAAGGATTTTAATCCTTCGGATCTTGTTGATGATTTTGGTGCTAAAAAGAAAATTGCATTTCTTGACTTATTGTTGCAATCCAAAATTGATGGAGTTCTCTTGGACAATACAAGCATTCGCGAAGAAGTCGATACATTCATGTTTGCCGTAAGTTGCTTGCAAAAAAATCTAAAAAATTTATAAGTTCTATATTGTTAAAATTAGGGACATGATACTACAAGTACGGCAATTGCATTTGCATTATTAAACTTGGCAAAGAACTTAGATGTTCAGCAATATGTTTATGAAGAATGTAAAGAAGTTTTTGGAAATGATTTTGAACGAGCTGCTTCTATGCAAGATTTAAACAAAATGTCTTATTTAGAAAAAGTAATCAAAGAAAGCCTTCGTTTATATCCTCCAGTATGTTTTAAAGTTAATATTTAAACCAGAGATTTTTTTCTTTTAATGCTTTTATCTGATTAAGGTTCCTACCTACTCTAGAAAATTTCGTGAAGACGTTGAATTGGGAGGATATACTTTCCCAGCTAATGTCAGCACTAAAATGCAGATATATGTTATGGGAAGAGACCCAAATCTTTTTCCAAATCCTTTAAAATTTGATCCAACAAGATTTGATGATGAAAAGAGTATCAAACTATTCTCTTATGTTCCGTTCTCTGGTAAGATACTGTTTTTGATGCGTTATAAATGTTAATTAATTTTTTAGCGCATTTTTGAAAACTTGTTTTCAAAAAGGAAGCTCAATCATGCACTTTGATCGGTCGTTCGGTCGTTCGGGTCCCAATTATCTCTTGATCTAGACTTCGTAGCAAGCTCGGAATTGTTTTAATAGCTTCATTGAATGTTTTTATTCCCGCCGTTTATATTGAAAAGTCAAAAAACACTCATTAAATAGCTTAATTCATAGATTTTATATTTCAAAAAAATATGTAACAATGCAGGGCAAAGCTATGCTGATGACAAGTTTGAATTTTTTCTAACCGTTAAAAAATTTGAAATTTTTTTGACCGTTATTTCGGATTAATTTTTTTTCTTTTATACACCTTAATTAATTAACATTTAATTTTTTCATACAAAACAAATATAAGTGCGTTTAGAAATTTGAAAAATAATGGATGTGTTCAGAAATTTAAATT
This sequence comes from Chironomus striatipennis, assembly GCA_026123125.1. Classification (NCBI taxonomy): domain Eukaryota; kingdom Metazoa; phylum Arthropoda; class Insecta; order Diptera; family Chironomidae; genus Chironomus; species Chironomus striatipennis. The sequence goes on along the minus strand of CM047393.1, from coordinate 44,075,016 downwards.
TTTCGCTAACGGAAAATTTTAAATTTCAAAAAACCGTTAAATCGTAAAGCTATTTTTTACATTGAACATTATAAAAATCAATTTTAAAGGAATTTTGATCTTTAGTTTTAAACTTATTATTGAAATGCATTATGATTAAAGAAACAGCAATAGAGTTTTAAAACTCGACATTCTTTTCTATTTAATCAATTGCTAATCGCTGCGTCAAAAATGCGCTGAAGTCCCTCGATATAAACGAGGACTTTTGTAATTTTTTTATGATAGCTGGTCCAAGAAACTGCATCGGACAGAAATTTGGAATGCTTGAAATAAAAAGCATTGTTTCAAAAATCATTAAAAACTTCCACATTCTGGTTGATAAAGAAGATGAAAATCCAACTTATGCTCAAGAAGTAGTTTTACGACCTGATAACGGCATTCATTTACGATTTAAGCCAAGATCATAATTATGAGAATTTCACTGTCAATTTGTTTTGTCGGTTAATAAAAAATTCGTTAAAAACCGTTGAAAATTTCAATTTAAATTAAGGCGTATTTACATTTATTAAGCAACATTCACATTGTTTTCATGCAATTTTCAAAAATAAGTTTGTTAAATTAAAAATAATTAATTACGCATTAAAAGCTCAGTGATTTAATAAAATTATAGAATAAACGTGAAATATGACAGAAAATCCATTCAATTTTCGTCAACCGCCAATTCATCGAGTTCCAGGAGATACAAAAATAAAGAATCAGTATTCTTTGAATGATGATTTAACAAAATTAACAAGGCGAGAGCTGTTGGACATTGAAAGCAGGCAATTGAAGTTATTAGAGAACAAGTAAATCAATCAAGTTAAAATATTTAAAATAATTTCATAATCTGATGAAATTTCTAGATCGTGGCTGAACAAACTTCCAGATAAAGGCAAAAAGATCCAAGACTTGTACGATCGCGTAGTAAAAGCTTTAGAATACAAAAACGAGATTCATAATACAGCAACCTTACTTTCATCATTAAGTTTAGGATCAAATAATCTCAATAATCTTGAATGGGAAGGTACAACAGAAGCTAAAAAGAAGCCACAAACAATCGATAGTGATGATGATGAAGTGGAAAATCCATTAGAAATTCTTGTATCCTCAAATTCAGTATATTCCAATAAGAAAATTATTAAGCAAAAAACAAATGAGAGTGATAAGCCATTAGTAACTGAACAGGATATTAAAGAAATCCAAAATGATGAACTTCACATAGATCCAGTATTGGAAAAGATTTGTAATTACGATAAGTTAGAAACACCATTTAGATTTTTACCATATAAAAGTACAGAACAGCCATGTCCGATAAAGAAGAAAGAAATTAGTCTAAAGTCAAAGTCTGTCAATAAAATTGATAAGAAAGTTTGTGAACAAATTCCTCTCAAAGAATCTATAATCATGGAACATAAATCTCAAAAGGCCAGGCAAGAATTGCTAGAAAAACAAGCTATGGAAAGGCTTGAAGCTAAGAAAAAGGAATTAGAAGCTGCAGGATTAAAGTTATCAGCTCCACCAACAATTATTCCAACTATGACAAAATATCGATTGCCACCAGAAGAATATGATGACATAATTTTAAGAGATGAGGAGGATGATTTGAGCGAAGATACCTTGTCGGATGAGGAAGATAATTGATTTTGTTTTAAACATATTGTCTACTTTTTATTAACATCAATCAGTTAAATATATATTTTTTGTTCTACAAAATAATTTATAATGAATAAAATTGAGTCGTTGCTTGACTCGACTGTAACTCAATCTGTGCCATTTTAAACTGTAATCTTTGTAACCATTTTAATAATGCATCATTTGCTTTAATATCTACTTCATCGGGATTTGGTGCAATGTCTCGACAATTTTGAAGTCTTACTTGAAGAGTTCCTGATAAATTATTACAGGAAAGTAATGGACTCCATAATGGCAGTAACTTTGATAAAATTGTTGATCGAGTTTCTTTCAATGCTTCTAAAAGACTCAAAAAGTGTAAATTTACCATTTCGTTTAATTTTGAGTGAGAAATTAAGTAGAATATTGTTGGCGTTACTTTCACCCAAAATTCAAATAAAATGGAAGTAGCGATTGTGTCATTTGTATGATGCGATATCTGTTCCAAATAAACAGTCCACAACTGACACAATGTAAATGCATGAAAGAGAGATGACATATGAAGAACTGATGTCTTTGATTGTTCCAAAAATCCTGCAAATATTGTTTGAATGTAATCAGCAATGTGACAAGATGCATCTTGTGGAACTGGTTGCGAGAAACTATTATTCTGTTGTGTCATGTGGAAGTGAGTCTGGTGATTATGATGATGATCACGTATATTAGCAGTTTGTGCTGTATGAGTCAAACTTCCCATTAAAAGCCATGACAACAATCTCATGTGACTAACGCATTCTGTAAATTCTTTAGGACCTTGTTGTAAAGTTGTCGGTGCATTATAAAGCCATGGAAGATATCTTGCCACTGCTCTATTTTCTTTAGAATTTCCCCTTGACATTTCTAATGCAAGATATTGAGAAATCGCTCCTTTTAAAGCACCTCCTAAAGTATCTTCTGTTAATCCCATTGCACCTGATGACATTGTCGATCCATTCTTGAAATTCTTAATTTTACTCAAAGTATGAAAATCAGCTAGGAATTCAAGAATGTCATTAAGATATTGACGCATGCAATCAGCTGTATTATTTGAGAACATTGGGGGATTTTCGGGCAAGCCTGCAAAAACTTCTTTAGGCAAATTGCCACCCAAATCCTGAATTATCATTCCAATCAGAAGTAGCAAATTGTGATCTGGTATCATTGTCTTAAATTTTAAACATTGAGCTAGTTCAAAAGCAATTTGTCTAGCAAGTTGATATTTATCTCTTTCTTTTGTGTACGCACGACTATTGAGACAACAAAGTTCATGTACTGTCTTGTGGTTAAGATGAAGATTTTGAACAGCATAACTAAATATCTTTGAGAATGGTTCAAGGATGCTTTTTGGCAATCCAGGCATTTTAAATACTGATACCATAATACTCAATAAACTTTCAATTTCATCCATGCTGGGTAACATGAAAACAATTCGTCTAAATAAAGAATCAATGCCTTGAATAGCTGATGTCCATATAACTGGCGCATTTAAACTTTCAATTTGTAAGCACAACAAATATTCATTCAAATTTCTCATGATAATTGGCAAGTCCAATGGCAACGTTTTCTTATTATTTAATGACTCCATCAATAAATGAACAGGACTTGCAGGATGTAATTCGGCAAAATCAAGTAGTGCTAATGCTACACATTTGAAGAATCTTTGACGAACATTTTCTGGATTTTGAGTTAAGAAGATTTGATAGAAAATTCCATTTGGTGCTAATTGATGGAGGACACATCTGATGAACTGATGTGCAACACTAGAAAATAATTAATAAATAAGATAAGAAAAAAAAAATTCTTCTGTATAAATAACTTACGCTTGAGAAGCACCAGGTAAATGTGTTGATGACTCGTACTGCCATGAAAATGTATGGGAATGTGCCATTTTTGAAACAAAAACTAAAATATCTGGCAAGAATGGGCATGCTAAAGCAGGTTCACGATGTATGAAAGTTCCTAAAAGGACTATAAATAGACCAAGTTCTTCATCTGTATATTCTTCTTTTAATGCTCCACATTCACTGCATCTATCAGCCATGCACTCATCTCCAATACGAAATACACTTTGTTTTGTTTCAGTATTAAGATAATTTGTTCTTGTCGATCCATCATCCTCATCGTCACTTCCTTCATTTAGGAATTGTGGTGCCCAAGAGCCTGCATATCTTAATCGACTGTCTCCACTTTTTCCTAAACCAGATCTTTTTGTGGTAACTCGACGTTGATGTTCATCATGATACTTTCCTGATGCCTTTTTAAAAGATGAAGGTGGGTGTTCGGGATCATGCATATGAACATGCGGAGGAGATTCAACAAGAGCTACTTGTTTAGTCAGCTTACGTGGTGATGTAGCACGTGAAGAGTTTGGTGGACTGTCAGTAGTCGATTTATCAAGATTATCTTGGGATCTTAAATGACTTATATCAGGAATTGCAAGTCCCTCGCGTACTCTTTCGCATAGATTTGACACATTTTCTTTACCCACGTTACCGATGGGTAATAATCTAAAGGATATTATACGATTACTATTACCTAACAATTTGGTGAAATAATTTCTTGACCTACCTTTCTGGAGTTGGAAATTCCAATTTAACGTTAGTTGGAGTCAAAACTGGTGTTTCAGTACCATCTGTAGAAATATCTCCATCAGTCTCTGGTGGACTGAGAGGTAATACATCCATTCTTGATAATGGACTTTCAGGAGATTGCGTCCCAAAAAGATTGCGTCTTTCGTTACTTTTAATATGTGAAGCAGCAAACTTCTTTTGATCATCTGTTGTCAATGAAGATTGATGGGAAATTCCATTTGTGTCAATAATTCTTTGCTGTCTGCCTAATGCTCGAATAGGAGAATTACTTCTTCTAACTGAAGTGGTTCCATACCCATTGCTGGTTGTAGTTGGTTGAACAACAGTTGCTCGTTGTTGTTTTTCACCAACAACAGCTGATACTGTTCTTAATTGTGATGTTGTGGCTGATGCAATAATGTGATGAGCAGTAGATGTATCCTTGCATGTGGTCTGAACAACTTTTGAAGATGGAGGTTGCGTAACAACTATAGCTTTTTGAACATTCACTGGAGGACTTAAAATTGCTGATGAGAACATCATTCTCATTCCTTCAGATACACTTTTTGAAGCTAGTTCGTTTGAAGACGACTTGACCATATTTTTGGGTGCTTTCTTTTTGTCTTCAACTGGCTCAACGATCTTCTTTTTATTTTCAATCTTAACGGCAGTTACATGATGATCATCAGACATTCCATCATCAATGCTTTCACCATGAATTGTGCTGTCTGATAAATCAGATTCTGGAATGGCAACAAGCTCTGATTCTGTTTCATCACATTCAATACTTGAATCTTGTGGCTTTCTTATTTGTGCCATTGCTGTTGGTTTTATTTGAGAATGAGCAGATGGTTCCTTATCTTCTGCTTCAAAAGTTGGTTCCTTTATTTCCGGACGTCTTAAACTATCTTGAACAAGAATAGTTGTGGGAATGCGTTTACATTGATGGAATTGAGATTGTGATTCGAGTGACGTCATTATGATACGAATGACACTGCTTAGTAATGGCTCGGGTATATTATTCAAATTATATTTATAGAGAATAACGAGTACAGCCATTAACCAATTTTTACGCACTTGTGCCTCGAGAAACCATAAAGAATAAGTTGTATTTTGCATGACGTCAAACGTAGCTGGTATAGAGTTGTTTGGGTAAGGCGAATAAATCAAAAGATGTATAATGAAATTGAATAATGAATCTGACGATCCCATGTCGACATTTTGATCCAAAAATTGTGGTAGATTAGCCATGAAGCTGTTGAATACTGATGAGCAACGAATTCTTGACGAGCTGAATTGAAACATTTTCTCATTTTGATTAAATCCCATCAATAAATAAACATGCTTCAACACAATAGACATTAATCTGCATGTTGGCTTCTCTTCAGTTGGATATGCCAAGTCTGGACGTGACATGAATTGCATTAAAAGATGTGTAAGTAAATGTATTGTTTCTTTATCCGTTGATTCCTCTAAATCTATGACTCTGAAGAGACTACCAGAGAAATTGACCTCGTCATAACCGCTTATGTGACCGTCTACATTGAAGCATTTAAAAATAGATTTATATTTACTTGCCAAAAATGTATTAACTAAAGCTTTGCATAAAACCAGACCGTGGAAATGTCGAATTTGTCCGTTAAAATATAATTTAAATTATTTTTGACCGTTACACAAAATTAAAAAATGATGATTTAATTAATAATTAACAATGTTATTATGCTTAATATACTTTTAATTTCATCTACAATAAATAAACTTTCAATTAGAATGCTCATATCTTTCAAAATTGATAAGAAAGGTTTATCAAGAAAACAACAACAACAATCAAAACAATAAATTCGGAAACAAAAAAGTTAAAAAATTTGCAATAAAACTTAGATATTTGATGATTGAACTTTAATGAAAGCATTTTTTAAGCATTAAACTATTAAAATGAATTATTAAAACATCAAATAACAGAATAATCAATTAGATATTGATGATTTTTAGTTTTACTGTTTAAACGATCAAAATATATTTAAAATTTTTAGGTTTGTCGACACATTTTGAATCCTCCGACACTGAGTGTCGGAGGATTTCGACATTGAGATTTCCACGGTCTGCATAAAACTATGATACAAAGCACGAAACAGGAAAATGATAGATGAGGATGAGATTTCTACAGTATAATCTAAGGTACTTTTACTTGCTTACAGAGTTTAGAGTTTATTCATACACGTACTGTGGTTCTCTGACTTAATATTATTGTTTTGATAAAGTGATCTTATGATAGAATATAGAATAATCAAGTCTTTCGAGGTTAAAATAATAAGTTTTCTTTTTTTGGGGTTAATTCAATTTGTTAGTTTTGTATAAGAAAAATAAAATAGTTATGAACAAAAGGAACAAACCGATATGACAAAAATCAAAAAACAATTTGAAACGATTTTTGTCACTCGGAACACACATAGTGAAACTAGAGGAAATAGAAAGAGCCAATGGGAAATTTTGGTCAACATCGAATAGAATCAAATTCGTGTTTTAAATCTTAGAAACAATCATGCTCTAAGACTTACCTGAAGAACCACCATGTTGAGTTGAATAAGACGCTTGATGGAAATGAAAATGAACAGAGGTAGGTGAATGGGGAGTTAAAGCAGGTGAGGATGGCGGATAAGGAGATAAGTGATGATGATTGTATTTAGTTGGATGTAAATGATTAAGATTATTGCCACTATGAGCAGGGGATGGAAACATGGGAGATTGATGAGAATGAGTATGATGCGGAGATGTAGCTAAGTTATGATGATTATGAGCATGATTAGTATTTCCATGTAAAAACTGACCCAGTCCAAAACGAGATGTTTTTCGTTTTAATAAAGGCGCAGAAATTTGACGATTATAAATTTTCTCTTTTTCTGGAAGTAAACAAATTTCCACAAATTAATTTTTATTATAAATTACGTCAATAAATCATGTTCTCACCAATTTTGGATTCTTGTCTTGGTGTAAAGTTTGCCGGTGCAGACATTGTTCTCTTATATTGCCATTTACCAAACGATGCACTCAAAGTTTTTGACATTTTACGTGACTCTGTCGAGTCAGACGATTGGCTTAATGCCTCACGTGCTTTTGTAATCTTATTTGTTAGTATTTCACTTCCATTTTCGGAATTTCTCAAGTCACGAAGGTATGATAAGTCACCATTTTTTTCAAGATTGACTTGCGCCTCGATGAAAAGAGTATCGAAACGTGACAGGAAAAAGTCCCAAGTTAAAATTTTTCTATCAGACAATGAATTCAACAATTGGTATACTGATTGTAGGACAACAGGACGATCAATAATGAATGTGTCAAATTGTGATTCCAAACAGAATAAAAGTGACTGTAGAATTTAAATAAAAAAACAACAAATATTTGAAGTTCATTGCCTTTCAAAGCTATGCTACTCACCCTTATAGCTGTATCATGAATTGTTCCTAGATACAAGGTAGCACGTTGTGCAACATAAACATTAATGTCATCCATACTAGCAATCAAGTGGCAAAATGCAGTTGCTAATGCTGTTTGTAAATTTATTTCACTTCTTAGTGGTGTCGAGTCCATAAATCTTGCAATGACAGTTACACGTTCTACGGCCTGGAAACGAACACGCCAATCAGAATGTTGGAAGAATTCTTGTAATATTTTCCAAAATGCATCGCTTCCAACTGGCATAGTAATGCAATGAAGCAATATTGGAACGCTGACTTGAGAAATGTTTGAATTTTCAGCATTGCAAAGCTCCCATAAGCTGAGGACAAAATTATATTTGAGTACTTAAAGACTGAATATAGAAACTTTATATACTTACTTTTTAATCAATAAATTTTCTTGGCACCAAATAAAGAATCCTCGATGGTCTCTAGCTGCTTTTGTGAATGCATCTCCGTGAAGCACCAATGTATTTAAACATCTCATCACTGTGAATTGTTAATAAAAGTTAACAGAATTTTATTAAGTACCAAAAATTAACTCACATTCATAAAGTATTTCTGGCTTGTCGATACTTGGCAATTCAATCAACAATTGATGAATAAATTGCAATGTTTGTGGCAATTGTTCAATGCAAAATTTGAATTTGCCAACACTTGTATGCCAGAAATCACCATCTGAGCTATCGTCTGAACTCAGATTAACATTCTCAGTTGAATTTTGTTCAGCACCAACTATTGATGGTTTAGCTATTTGAACTGTAGCTTGTGCCACATCTGCATCAGATAAAGTAACAGATCGAGCAACAGCAGTCACAATTTTTTCACTAGGAAGCATCGTTGCTAGATTATCGAGTGGATCCGTTACGGTTTCAACTGTTGCTGTCATAATCTATTCCAAAAAATTTTATTATGAAAAGAAAAAGGATTAAATGTGCTGTGCATAAATTTTTTAATATAGACTTAAGATTGACATCATTCAGACTTATCACAAAAAGGATTTTTCAATCAAACTAAATGAGTGCCATCAAAAAAAGCGAAAAAAATTTTACGCAACAAAAGCTTTTTTTTTGAAAATTATAAAATATTAGATTTGGTTAACAAATAAGAAATATTATGATACAGTCATAAACATTAATAAATTTCATTTCATGAAAAATAAAATAAAAACAAATGGATTATTTACATTGAATTACGAAATTGGACAAAGTTATCTTCCATGAATATGTATGCTGCTTTTAGCGATTGTGTATTTACAAAATACATAATGTACATTTTTGACCCGCAAGTATGAATATCACACAAAATTTTGATTGAATAAACGAGGAATATATATAAAGAAAGAGCTTTATGCCATATATACAAAAGGAGGAACAGCGGAAAGAGAGAAAATAGAAAGAAGAGTAGATAGATTTTTTTTTTGTACAGTAACAGTGATTTAGAGGATGAATATCCTTTTCAATTGACTCAAAAAAATTACAGATTTACAACATTCATAAACGTATTTATAGATTATTATTTTCAAAAGGTTTAGGTATGCTCATGATTTTTTTTAGATGTTTAGATATTTATATCCATCAATTATAAAACACATATTAAGTAACGTTCATAATCATTCTGATTGATTAGATTTTAATATTTCTACCTCATCTGTCGCTTGAACTATTTTCGCAATGTCCTTATCGTTACTATCATTCATCTATAAATTTAATCAATTGAAAGAAAAATTTAAGAATTTGCAACTCAGGAATATTTTTAAAAATAATTTTAAGAAATTTTTTTTTTTGTTTAATTAATCGTAAAATTAAGAAAATTAAACGATAAATTATGATTCAAAGCTATAGTTATGTCACTTACAGAACAGACATGTGGCATTTGCAACTGTAAAATTAAGTAAGATAAACATAAATTCATGAATTTTTAAATCAGATATTTTAAGGTTTTTACGTACCAAAACATTTCCGATAGAGAATGGCTGCTGTTCTGGAACTTGGACAGCAACTGGTCCTGAAAATTTCAATTTATCGTCATTAGTAATTTTGTGTCTGTAATCCAATTGTTTGTTTCATTTAGTGTCTTAAAAAATAACTTTATATCAAATTTTACTTTAATCAGCTCTAATTTTCTTTACTTTAATGCAAAATCTCAAACTTTAGAAAATGATTTTTTATTAAGTTAAGTAAAAACAGATGAATAATGAAACTAAATATTGAGCAATGTTTCTTTATCAATTAATTATTAGTGTACTATAAGTATGTAAATGAGAAATTAAAATGTTTAAATTCTAATATTTAAATGAATGATTTATTTTTTTTAAGATTATATGTTTTAATGAAAGGAAGCATAACTTAAAAAAATAATTACAGAGAGAATAGGAAAAGTAAAAAAAATATATAATGACAAAAAAATTGGTAAAAAAATCTCAAAGGCTCCAAATTTTGTAAAAAGCACTTGGTAAAAAATTTATTTCCAAAGCGTATTTATCCAAGCCATTTTGATTAAGTTTCTGGTTTTATTTTAAAATAACTGGCAATCGACGTCATTAAAAGTCATAGAATAAGTTTGCAAATTAGCGAAAATCTCGTGAATCCTACACAAATACTTTCAATTCTCATTGCATGCCGTTAAAAGACGTGAACTAATCCTCAAAGTTTGTCAAAAGGCTTCATCATTGGAACCTTTAGTCAGATTGAATTATAAAGTAAAGAATCCAAAGACACAAAATAAACGACAGCAGACTCAGAATCATGCACGGCAAGTATGATTGTTAACAAATAAATATGAATGTAAAGCTTGACATGAAGAACAGAAGAAAAAAATTGTTTACAATAAATTCGAATATCATGCGAGACTGGCTATATATCCACATAATATAATAAAATAAGTAAGCATAAACAATTTAAGAATGAACCAAAGTTAATCAATAATTTCACAAACATTTGAAATTTCATCAAATAATTTTTTTTTTTTCTGTAAAACTTTGTTCTTCATTTTATACCAAAAAATTCTTAAAATTTCTTTTAAATCTTAATTTGCAATTTGTTTTGATGAAAAATTCACCTGCGAAGATTAGTAAATGATTGCCACCTCCATCTAATTCATCACAATTATTTTTGTTGGGGGATATTTTTAGTAGTGGTAGTGGTAATAAATAGTAGAAGTAATCACATTATATATATAAAAGAACACACATAAAATATACACATTATATATATAGAGAAGATATAATAAAAATATTTATGTATATTTGAGGAATTGAAAAAGAAAATTTTCATATTTTAGTAAATTTTTTAAGAGAGTTTTCATTTAAATTTAATAAATTTTTTGAGTTCAAAAATAATACGAATGTAAATGAGGGTTAGGTTGGATTTTATAATGAACAATTTAGTGTGCATGTGTGGTTGCATTATTTCAGGTTGGTGAAATATTTATTCATCTATGATTGTGTATTTTGTGACTTTCTCGAAAGCAATTCTTGAAGCTCTCTAGTCTTGTGTAAAACTATTCTAATGTTTTTTGCATGAAGAATTTTTCTATATAAACAGTTCACTTCCAACCAATTCAAAGTTTGTGGAAATTTTTTTCTGTTTGTTTGTGTCTTTGACTGTGTAATGTGTGATGTTTCTATTTGAACTTAACTATCCAAATTGAACATGTGCTTGAATAATCAAATTCAATTACAAACCTGCAAGTGATGTTAAACCACCTAAAGGACCGAGTGGGATTGGAAGAGCTGCCATGCTGAATGACACATCTCGATCTCGTTTGTTATGATCCTTATCGGTATCTAAAAGCTTCTCATCATCAAATGTCTCAATGACTGGAGGCGGCTGTTTGGAAAATTCTTATAAATATCATGTTGCTTCTTTCATTTATTCTACTTACATCTGGCTGTCGAACAGGATCTTTTGGGGCCAAAAACTGAACAATTTTAGTGGCCAGCTGATGCCACATGACAAAAGCCTCACAAATCAAACAATCGGTCTGTAGACATTCATTAATAATAGATTTAGTCTGTAAAAATAAAATCAATTCATTTCCTTACTTTTTCACTACAAACGTGACTTCCTGGTCCCATTGTTTTCACGCCAGCTGTTGCAGTAATCATACATTTTAACAATCGACAAACGTTATCGCAAACGTTCGTATTGATCCCTTGATGCTGTTCAATATCTTGAAGTTCCATTTGTTTCAATAATATGTCCAGCATTAGAATGCAACAAGTGAGATTATTTTCGGAATCAGTTGAGAATTCTTGTGGACGATTTGTTGGTGCCTCATCATCAGATATTGCTGAATCGGAAATTGAGTCATCTTCAACAACAGGTGCTTTAAAGAAAATCAATTATATGATACATACTTAATAAATTATAATTAGCATTAAAGCTTACATATTGAACTCCTTCTTGGTGCTGTTCCTTGTGTCAAATGATCCTTATCCTTGACATTTTGTTTAGTGTCTCCTTTAAAATTCTTGTCCTTCATTGCTTCATGCTGTACACCATGTTTCATTATCCTCACTCCGTCACCAAACATAGTGAATAATTGTGGAAGTGGAATAAGAATTTCAAGTCTTGTAAGAACTTGAAGCCAATGCAAAGCCTGCATTTGAACCTTTGCTGTTGTTTTTTCAAACCTTATTGTTATAAAGTTGTACATTTTGTTGGCATCAAATCCAAGTGGATCAAGAATTTTTCTCAAAACAATTTTTAATTCAGGCAGTTCCTTTTCAGGCACGTCATTTGTTACACTTTCCATCCAGTGAGGCATAACTGTCTCCCAAATTTCTTGTGTGATAATTTCATATGGAACTAAACAAATTAATCTCTGAAGTCCCTCCTTCAAATGTTGAGTTCTGGATGCTAAAGTATCCCAATGACCTCCAACTCGAGCATATTCAGGTGGATGTGGCAACAAACAATTAATAAAGACTTTATCATGAGTCTTTAAAATTTCCTTCAAAAATCCACAAACATGATCAATTTTCAATTTTTCTAAGGTACTTTCGACACCGACTTCGTTTGTATATGCTGTTATATGGAACCAATGGAACAGCATATTCAATAATCTCCCCAATATTTCAATTGGTGTATCAACAGTTGGAGTGCATCTGCCAACTAAAAGCCAAATTCCATATTTGCCTAATTGTTGTCTATCTTCATTCGAAATGTTGTCATGTGCTCTTCCTTCAATCGTTAAAATTGAATCTTTTGATAAATCTAAATTCAGTGGCTTTGCCTCGCGCAATAAACTAACAATTGCCTCAATCATGTATCCTGAACATTCTAAATCCATTTGCCATGTTGGAAGCAAAGAACGATGATAAATGTGATCGACTCCACGTTTTGCGTTGTGCCTGTTTGTGTGACATTGGTTGCAATATCTTATTGGATGATTTCCATTATAACTAATGCACTCGATTGAAAAGCAAATTGAAAATGCTGACTTATCTGATGAACGACAGTTCTTGTTTTCGCAAATCATTGAAACTTGTGCCATGGGATGTATAATGTCTCTAAAAGCTATATTTGGATGTTCACGATGAATTGAATTGGCACATTCAATACAGCAATAGAGTGGTGGAGGATTTTCATTCGAATGAAGTATTGAGACATTATGATCATAGCAGACTTTAGAAGCTTCTGCATTTCCGGTTGAAGTGCAATTGTCACGTTGACAGACAAATGGTATTAAATCATCTGTTGGAATAGAAATCGTATTTGTTACAATGAGAAATTGATCAATGACTTTATAAGTGTATGACTTACTATTGTATTTTACAAGAAGAACTTTCCTGTCAAATAAGTTGGCGTCAAATGCTGGCCAATAATAGAATAACAATTTAGCTGCCACAGATCTAGCTGTAGATGTACCGTAAGCAATAACACATAATATATCTTTAACTACATTATGTTTTAATGACATTAAACATTCAAGTAGCTGACAATGATGTGCTGGATTATTGGAATAATGGAATACAAACATTATGACAGATGATACAGATGCAGAAGATTGACATATTAATGACTCTTGATCTCCTTGACGTGTTATTGTAAATGGTAGAATATAGTAGCACAAATAGTTGATAATGTCTTGATATAAAAGATGTGGTAATACTGAGAATAATGATGCACATAAATATGGTAAGTTGTCTATTACATCTCGATCTAAGAATGGCAAAATACATCCCATAACTTGAAGGATGGCTTTACCAAACACTGTGAAGAAAGTTATTTATTGTGTTAATAATATTGATGCATTGCTTTGTTAACAGACTTACATGAAATTCCATACTGTATATTAGGTGTAACATCAATCTATATTTTTTGGAAAGTAAAAATCATGTGAAATTTGAGATCATAAAAGTTCTATTTCATGCTATAATACTCACCAACATACATATAGCATTATATAGATTAGAATATTCTAGATTAGGATAGGATGCCATTCGGGTTTGATCCATTTCAGGATCTTTAATCATAACTAGTGGTGAATTACGAACATCTTTAAGAACAGCTGAAATGTGAAATTCAATCCATCAAAATTTTGTTATCATTTTTTTTTTTTTTATTGGAAGCTTCTTATCATGAACAATAATCAACAGGTTGAAGAATGTCCACGTGTTTTTGCAGCTTCCAAGAGAGAATGTTTATCATTTTATATACTCACTGAGTAAGGTTTGAGAGAAATATTTGAGAGTGTTTGCAATATCAGAGCCAGAAGGAAGTGGAACAGTGTTGTGTAGGAGACGTTGATGATAATCATGAAGGCAACGAAGCTTTGCCTGGACTTTAATTTTTAGAAATGAAATTTAAAGAAAAAAATATAATTTTAATTTTTTATTTTTGTTTTAAAAAGTTATGAAAATTTTTGAAATTTTTCAGAAAATTGAAAAAATATAAAAGTTATTGAGATTTTTAAATTTTAATGCTTTCTAAGCACGACATACTCCAAGCTATTGATGAATAGTGAAAATTCAATTATTGTACATGTTTCCGTTAATTCAATGCTTAAATTAATAGCAATTTCATAAATTATATTATAAAATATTGACTTCAAAAAGACCAAGAAATTATTTACAGAATCTGTCCGCCATTTTTGAAAATTTTCATCTCTTAAAAAAATTTATATTCAAAGTTTTATACTTACAGGCTGCGGCTCTCGTACCCATATTGATGAGTTGAACTCTAAATGACATTTATTTTTGTTTCATATAATCCACTTCCACTTATCATTAAACTTTATCAGCCGTTAACAGCTCAAAATATTTTTCCATAAAGCTTTCGAGATAAGAAATGGAAAAAAAAAAAATCAATTTTAATAATTTAAGCAATTTCCCCTTACTGCTTGAAGTATGGATTTATTTGTAGTGTGATAAAAATTAATGAAAAAATCAACAAAAGAAAGGAATTAAGTAGTCAAATAGAAGAACTAATAATGAAAATATTCAGAACTCCATCAATTTTTATTACGCAATAAAAGTCACACCCATTGAACGCACCAAAAAATTGCTTCACAGACACTTAATCACTCACTTTACACTCAATTCATTTCAATAGTTTGAAATGATTCTATTTTTAGCACAAAAATTCAATCAAAAAAGGTTTAAATTTTAAAAAATTAATAATTTATTTTTTTCACATTTTTTCTTTCATCCGTTCCAGATGAAAGAAAAATGGAAAATGTCTGAATAAATCTTTTTGTATCTGAGAAGAATGAAAAAAAAAATTCCCTGATTTTCTCTCTCTCTTTTATGCGTCTTCCATCTTCTTCATGGAAACTCCACAATATCTAATTGACCTGAAAACAATGTTTTTTACTCACTTTTCTCCCAGAGAAAATTTTTGTTGTGCTTTTCAGCACATGTGAAAAATCATCTGTATGAAAACAAATTGCAAGCGGAGAGAAAATTGACGGCAGATTTGGATGAGTTTGAGTGTAAACAGAGAGGAAAATTGACATTACGCAGATGCGGGTATAATCAGCTGTGTAAGCACGTGTAGTTGTGATTTCATGCTTTGAATTCCTTCCAATTTTGACTCATTTCTAATGCTGTAAGAAATACCTAGACAATGATTATTTTTCGATAAATAAATAAAATCAACAATCTTTTTTATTTAAACTAAATTCATTTCTTTGACAACACAAAAATGCCAGTTGTGGCACTAAATTCCTCAAAAATAAGTAATTACAGTTTTTTTTCATTTTCAATAAATATTTTGTTGAATTATTTGTAAATAAATAAATAAATTGTCTATTATTATAGATTGGAGAAGTTTTACGATTCATTCATCATTCTTCATAAAATTACTTTTCCTATAAAAGCTAAGTTCTCGACTTTTCTAATCTTTTGAGTAAATACTTTTTCGAAATTATCTTTCAAATTGGAATGCTTATTGGATACTTGTTTTTATTATTTTTGCAAGCTTATTTCCGAATAATATTAGCCCATCAATCAATTTACTGTTTTCGGATCATTTAAGGCTGGCAATGAAAATAGAATAACCGTAGCAGTAAATTGATTTCAAAAAGTATATATCCATGCACTTCATGCTTTGTTTAAGTTTTTAATAAATTTTGTTTTAAAAATTTTTAAAATTTAAATGAGTGTTATCTAAAAAATCATTAACAATATCAAGTCTTTGGAATTAAAACTAATTTCAATTGTTAATTAAAATTTAGATCCAACACTAGAAAAGTTTTAAAATGTTTTCGGATCATTTAAGGCTGGCAATGAAAATAGAATAACCGTAGCAGTAAATTGATTTCAAAAAGTATATATCCATGCACTTCATGCTTTGTTTAAGTTTTTAATAAATTTTGTTTTAAAAATTTTTAAAATTTAAATGAGTGTTATCTAAAAAATCATTAACAATATCAAGTCTTTGGAATTAAAACTAATTTCAATTGTTAATTAAAATTTAGATCCAACACTAGAAAAGTTTTAAAATTTGTTTGTATATAGGTAGTGTATGCAAATAGACTAATAGAGAAGAATGAAATAGGAAATAAATGTTTTTTTTTTTTTCATTTAAAAGTTGGAAAGTTTTGTTTACGGATCAAAAAACTTTATGAAATTTATCAATCAAAAATTCATTCTTTAAGATTAGTGTCCATAAAATTTATAATCATTTCTAAAGTTTTCGGTTGATTTATAAAATATTTTCATTATTGTTTCATTTTGGAAGTTTTGTGAAATTTTGATTTTGCTTCCCTGCCAGATTTATGTAGCAGAAGTTCAGGAATAATTTTGAAAAGAGTAGATTATTTTTTTTGGGTTAAGATGAAAAGCTTTAAAATTAAACTAGTTAGATAGATTGTTAATAAATATATAGCATGTTTCCAATAAATTCATGAATTTGTCAAATAATTCAATTGCTTTAAATTCAACAACATAAATCGAAATTGTACACAACTTTTGTCTTGTTAAGTTCACTTCAGCTTGTTTAATTTTTATTAATATTCACGACTGACTTGTTATTTATGAACTTGTTCTCTCCATGGATCAGTTTCTCTATACAATCGATTAACATTATCGTGCAACAATTTTTCCTGTTCTGTGAATATACAAAAAAAAAAAAAAAAATATTGGAATAAAATTACAAGCTACAAGTCACAATGCAATAAAAATTCATGATTTATAGCAAAAAATTATTTTTATCGACATGAAATTGGATTTGGATGTTATCAAATAAATATGATTATGATTGGTATTTACCTTTTGACATATTCAAAATATGGCATTGCTTTTTAAGAAAGTCAGAACATAGGTCACGGTTTAAGCCAAATGCGTGCATGTTGCACGTTAAACTACTGCTTGACATAAATAAAAGTCAGTTTTGATTGAATTAGTGCTTCTTGAATTGCTATTTAATAAGTTTTATCGCATTAGTGATCTGATTCGCAGGAAAATGTATTTTTGAGGCATAACTTTCAACAAAAAGACAATTTCCACCTCAGATCACTTGCTTGTTGTCTTCAAGACTCACCCTAACTGTGTAAATGCTATGTTCGTGTTATCCTGTAATTTTTTATCATCTACATCAAAACTATTGTCTTTACCGCCAGCATTTGTTGAGCTTTTCGAACGATTTATTTTGCGTATATTTCGCAACCGTAAACTATCACTAGATCTTGTGGTATTTGTGTGTTGTGTATCACTACTCGAACTAGAAGTGCTCGATGTAAGAGACGTTTCAGAAATGGAACGCGATGGCTGAGTTTTACGTTCATCGCGCTGTAATAAGGCATCCTTTGCATCTTCCATAGCATTTGATTGCATGGTACGTGAAGCTTCATTATTAGCTGATGCAGATAGTGCAGATGTTTTTGGAACTCTATCTTTCTGCAAGGCATAGAAAAGTGCGGCATTCCAAAAGCGTAATGTGTGCCATATCGGTTGATCGCGTAAATAATTAAACAAGTATTCACGATAAGGATCACAGCCTGGTACTTCTACCTCTTGATAGAATGTAAAGCACAATGACATAATGTGTTTTGCTGGCAAAAAATCTTCACATTCTTTGCATTCAAATAGAACTATGGCAAAATATTGTATTAAAGCATAAAATGTCGTCTCACTCACTCGCTTTGTCTTTGTCCTTTGTGCACTAACAAAGCGTGCGAACCACATTCTACCCGATCCGACCTGTTTTGTCGTTGAATTATTCATTTGATAAATTAAAATAAAATAAAGATTTAGTGACGCTAAGTTTATTTCTGTAACATTCTTTCGAACACACAACAAAAAAAAAAAAAGGTTTCATTTTACTTACCCTCGCATATTGCCCAAATTGATGCTTCAATTCTAACGTTATTGCCAATGAATCAGTAAATAAAATCGACACAAATCGCCTCATAAATTCAAAAACAGCTTCGTCAGCAGAACAATCCATGCTTATCGATGAACAAGACGGTCCAACTGACTCCGATTCAGACTTATGCCACATTTTAACTTCTAACGAATCAATGCTATTCCCGTCGCAGAGACTCAAATTGTCTCCACTCTCGCTAGTTACCGTCGAGCAACTGTTTGCCGGAATTGCTAACAAATTATTTTCTTTTGTAGTTAGCGTTTTAGAACTCGCAACTTTTGCGGTAGTATTATTGTTATTATTAATGTTATTACTATTGCTAGCATTTATAGGATGATGACTGATTGCTGAAACGTTATTTTCGATCGATTCATGTTTAATATGATTCTCAATATTATCAACAACAACAATGGGCGATGATGATGATGGTGATGGGGCAACTGGATCATTCGTACTTACTACATTAATGCTATCTGCAAAATTTGCATGACAATTTTTTTTTTCTATGTGACTCAAATATAATTTTTATGAGATTTTTTTATCTGATTTCGATTTTTCATATTCGTAACAATGTAATTTTTTTTTTATTCATGCAACTGACAATTCAGCCGGTGGTGGTAATGAATGATTAATAGCAATGATGATTGATGATGAATTTCCTTCTATTTTCAATTTATTTCCGATTGATTTTTTTTTCATTTTTTTTTTTATTTATTTTATTAAAAATGCCAAAAGAAAAAGAAAGAAAAAAAAAAATTTGCCAAAGAAAATTTAAAACGAATTCAGATCAATTTCTAGAATTATTCTACATATGTGTTTAATTTGACTTAACATAGATTCTATCAATTGTGCAAATTGATTCTAAGCAGGAGATTTTTTTGCACATTTTTCAATTATGAATAATTGAGAAAAATGCACAAAAAACTATATTGAAAAATGTCAAACTTACTGGCTATAAAGGCAGGCTGACGATATCTGCCAGACAGAATTTCTTCGTGAGCTCTACGCTCCTTAACTCGTCGTAGCTCATAATCAATTATATGGTCGTTGAGTGAATATTCAGTGTTATTTGTTTTTTCATGCTGTTCTCGCAATTTTTTCCTTAATTTTGCTTCATTAACATTTTCAGGTGTTTCCGTCGATGTTGAAGCGAAACTTAGTGCCGCATCAATCTAAAGTTTGCGTGAATCATAAACGAAAATAAAAAAAAAAAAGGAAAATTGCTTTTGAGCATTCAAAAAGTTTTATCTGTATTTTTCGGAAGTTAAATTTTGTTGTATTTAAATTAGTGTGCTAATTATTCACAGGAGGTTTTAATTATAAAAATAAAGTATAGAAAAAAGAAAACTTTTCTAGACTGGATTTATATGCTGACAGGTGCCTTGTACCTCTGTTTTTTAAAATACGCAATTTTTTTGAATTTCCCAATCAAAATATTTTTTTATTTTATTTTATTTTATTTTTGCATAAAATCATTTTTATTTGAACATTTTTGCGATACTAAAACTTTGTTGTCTATCTCCCGTAATTGCGATCTAAATTCACTGCTTTGCTCGCTGATTTTTGTTGATTCAAATCACTAAAGCGTACGAAATGTTCATCAATATTTTGGTTTATTTGAAATAAATGAAAATATTTGAATATTGGCATAAAGCAATTCTAGGATAATTATTTCATCGTAAATATTTTTGGAACTCATTTTTGACATGCTGTCTTCAGTATTTTGTTGTTTCTAATAATATTAAAGTATCAGAAAATAACGAAAATTTTGCTTTGATCAAGCTTTTGTAGTCAGTATAAAATAACAATTTGAATTGGATGTTGTAACATTATAAGAGCTCTCGATATCGATCTGATAGTTTAAAAATCTTCAAAGATAAAAATCAATTTGAAAAAGGATTAAACTTATTTCAGGAAAGTATATAGTTAATATTTTTCAAATTATGAAATTAAATATGTATTTACTATATAAAATAATAATTTGTAGATTCAAGCAAAAATGAACAGCATAGCATTGATTAATGATTGTTGACAGTATGAATATTTTTTGGTCATAGAATCATTTATAACTCTCACAGGGATATGGTTTTTCTAGCTTCATAAGCATTCATAAACTGTTTTTGACTTCTATATCAAAGTGATTTCATTTTGATTGGATTTTGATATTGACAGAAAGGCTAAAGCTGTTTCTTCAGAGCAGCTTAAATCAATAATCTTAACAAAAATTTAGGCTAATTACTTTTTAATGTTTTAAGTTTAAGACAAAAAAATCCACTCTGACGCTGAATTTGAGAAAATTTTTGAGAAATTGTAAAAACTAAAAATTAAGCCTTTTCAAAAAAAAATGGCAATACTCATATTGACCAGCCACAAAAAAAATGAATATTGCAAAAAATACTGAATTTGAAAAGCTCTGACCTCATTATTAGTAATAAAAGTTTAGTGCAACATTCATAATATAATGCAAATATTTTGATTTCCTTTATCTTATTGACATTTATATCACAGTAGTTGAATCTTCTTCTTTATTTACCTTAGATCATTTCAAGTCTAATCATTCATAAATAAATAAATATGTTGTGTATTTTTCAATTAGAAAGCAAATATTAAGCATGCTTTTCTTTGTATTAATACAATAAAATAAATAAAATCTTAATTAAAAATTCACATCAAGTTCAAATGAACGTTCGCACACTCGTGTACATTTTTCAATTATCGATTTTAAAATTTTTTCTTCTCTCTCTTCTTTCTTCTTCCGTTTGAGTAGGAAAATACGCCTTACATAATCAAAATATGCACAATACGGAAGAGGAATTAAGGGAAAGTTGGTCATTAGAGATCAATTTCACTTTTTCTGTAACATGTCTCACATACCTTATTGGATATTCCCGAGATAAATTGCTTCTTATATTCAGAGCTAGTACCAAGGACAGAAAAAAATTTCTGTTTTAAATTTTTCGGTGTCTGCCCCATAAATGCTCGAACTTTTGAGCTTCCTTTTCCTTCACCACTCATTATTATTGCTATTATTTGATAATATAATAATTTTTCATAGCATTTCCTATCTAAAAGAACTACAATAATTCACAATTCACAGGTGCAAAAAATCCGAAATTAATCATTTTTATCACGCAAAAACTATCTACTCGAGTGCTCACTACTATTGCGACATTTGCTTTCTTTCTTTTCTTAATTTTTTTTCAGTGCAATACGGTCGAAATGAGGATTCTCGCTTTCCTGATGAAAAAAGAAAAAAATTGCAGTCGCGTTGGCGCTTTTCCTTCTGGAATGAATGTTATGGATTTTTATGGAAATATTCATTGTCCTTTTCATGATGAGATTGTCAGCATTTTTGTATGAAAAGTTTAGTGTTGTTTTGTAAACATTAATTCCTTTGGAAAATTTTATAGTGCATGGAAGTTGGATCCTTAGCTGTATTGGTTTTGTTTTGGTTCCAATGGAAAATTTCACGCTAGAATTTTTGATGTAAGAAGCATGAGAATTTCCTGCGACACTTCCAATTATCAGCTGTTTATGGGCTAATGGAAGGATATTGAAGGAACTTACATATGCGTGCCTAAGTGTAATTTTTTAAAGTTTTAATTTTCAATGAAATAAATCTCCTGCTGACTGAAATATAGCATTGAAAATTTATTACACTTGATATAAACATGTAATTAGATACAAGTGTAAATTACCGAGTATGTAACACTGACCTAGCGGAAGTAAATTCTCATCGAAAAGAACATGTGTTGTTGTGATTCAAAGAACTATAAAACTGCATGTTGATTATTTTTCTGAAATTAATCTTCTAGATTTTATTATAAAAAATTTATTCATGGCTCTCATCAAAATCAATGATTAATGCTGACTAGACTTTCCACAACCCAAAATTCTTCTGTCAAGAAGATTATTAATAAATAATTCCACAAGTTTATCAAAAGCCAACCATCTCGTCAATAAACTTTCCACACAACAACGTATGTCTAAAAGTTTATTGATGATGTATAAGATTGCGAGTTACGACCTTTTTAACAATAAAAGTTATCAGAAACTTAAACAAAAAGCACAAGAATTTGTTTTTCGTGCAACATAATGCTTTTCTATTCTAGACGTATATAAATGACTGTGAGATGAAGATAAAGTCTGAAATAATATGTAAATAAGTTTTGTCCTTTTGTTACTGGATGATAAAGAGTTAATAAAAAAGGTCTGAAGTTAATCATAGAATTGTGATACTGAATGGATTTAAGTTTACAACTAACACAAGAATTAAGGAGCTTTTGTCAAGATGTAAATTTCTATCAAAATGTCTGAACAGAATCACATGCCATCCATTCTTCAAGATTATTTACCGAAAAATTAATAAAAGCGTCACGTAATAAAAATCAATATTTACGAAAATTATCATAATAATCAAATTAATGGATTAATGTTCTTCTTCTATTTGAATTATACTAATTTACCCTTAATAACGCACAGTTATGCATATTAATTCCTTACTTCCCTCACACTTAGTCAACACAATCATTTATTATGTTAAATTTATTTTATCATTCCTCAAATAACTCTAGATCTAACAAGCATTAGTCATTTGGTTACATAACACAATTTCATTACACATTTTGAGTCATTTACCCTCAATTTACACAATTTTCTTTATGTCACGTTAGGCAAACTTTACCTGCCTATATGTCATCAACCTTAGACTTTCATTCATTATTTTATGAGACATAAATAGAAAAGTAAATTGAGCAAAGAAGAAGTGGAATGAAACTAAGTTGAATATTTAATTATGTGTCATCGATTTGGACGCATTTGAATGCATTAGTTGATGAATGCTTGTGAATTTATGGTAATCGTTCAGTAAACCATTTTGGTTATGTTCTCAATTTGTTAAGAATTTGATCAATTTTAGCTGTTTTTAAATGCTTTCTAAACTGCAAACTGTTGCTACAACTAAAATGTTAAATTATGCTCATCTTATTACAAAAAAAAGACATGCGTAAGTAAATTACATTAATTAATATTTTGTTGTGTACGCTATGCGACTCGAATATAAATAGGCGCTAGTTTCTTTACTACTGCCATAAATAAAAATCGGTATTTTATTGCAACATGGAAATTACTTTTCCATAATCAATAGTACCTGCTGTAGTATAGAAATTTATTCAATTGATATTCATAGGAAAAACTAGACACGTTCGCGTGTTTTTTCATAAAATATAAATTCAAAACCAATTATTGGAGCTGTGCATGTAATGCCTAATTAATGAGGGCATGTTGAAAAAAAATATTTGTGTCTCTATGAATATTCGTAAATAAAATCACTTCCAGTTCCAAAAGCACGTGTTCAATCAGGTTTCCACAAATGCATATTCAAAGTTGCACTTTCCAGTATGAAGCTTCCATTAGCAGCGCAGCATCATCAATGTTTTTGAGAATTGCGTGAAATGAGAGAGAGAAAGGAAAGAAGGAAGAGAAAAAAAATCCCTGAGCATCATCCAATCCACAAGAGCTAGCAGAAAATATCGTTCATCACCAAAATCAGTTTGTCGGCAAAGTTTGATCGGAACGTGCGAAAAAAAAGCACAAGAATATTGCGTCTATTGGGTCGAGTTGAACCGAACAATAAAAAAAAATATCAAGATATGTTGAAATGGTTGAATGTGACGAAAAGAGTAATGCTTTTTGAATTATAAGTGCGTGTTACGAGTATTAAATATATCAAGTCGGATTATGAAAAAGCATTTAAATAAATAATTGATAAGTCGCAATGATAACAAATGAAATCGACACTTGCTATATGAAATATGTGATTCATGTTCCTCGTTGTTGTTATTCCTATCTGTGTTTGAAAAGAAAAATAAATAAATAAATAAGAGTCTCAATTCAAATTTTTAAAGGGTGTCTCAAAGAAAAAGAATTTTTCATTTTAAAATTGTAAGTTGCTGGAAGCAAAAATCTATTGCCGATTTAACATAAAAATAAGATAAATTTTTCTATCTTGTAAAAAAAAACAAAAAGGACATAAAATTAAGACGTGTCTGAGATCCCACATTGAATTCTGTAGAGTGGGAAAAAAGGACGATGATAGAAAAGGTTATTTAAAAATCAAATTTAAAGATGTTTTAGGATATGCTAATTTGCAACTATAAACTATCCCTAATTTTTCAAAAGTGCTACAAAGCAGCAGTATTTCATAATTCATGTGAGAAAATATGCTAAACAGCCATCTAAAATCCAATCTATCATGCTTACATTTTATGTATCATAAAACAGTATCCTGAACCCCTTTCAGTATCCAGACAAAAAAAATTTTAAAGTGAAGAATTTTCCTTTTAGAATCACCCTTTATTTCATAGACTTGAAAAAAACAACAAAAAAAAAGTCGTGTAGCAAATTTTCTTATCAGTGTTATTTGTGGAAATAAATAAAGTAGTTGTGACAGGCAATAACACATTTTGTTCTTGAAAATATTTCTTGCTTCGTGAGACTTCAAAAACAATAATATTAAGGTGATACTCACAACAATGAATCAAGCAGTCATTTAAAAAATCATACAATGTGGTGTTACTTCTTACTCTTTTATTTTTTATGCTTCTACTTTAGTTTCATTCTTTTCTATTTCACATGAATTTAAATATGAAAGATTTAATGCGGGTGTAAAGGCAGAGCAGCTAAAATAAATCCTACAAATGTTGGAGTGGGTAGAAATTGGAGATGAAATAAAATAATGAGTGAAAAATTTTCTAATTAACCTCATGCCTCCCATTAATCATTTGAAATAGAGCTTCTTAAATTTACTTGCAGGCTTGAGCATTCTTAGAATTCTTTTTCAAAAATAAAGTAGGTATCTGCTTAAAATTCAGGTTAATGTTAATTATATGCTTTGATTTGTTTAATGAGGCACGAGGTTTCTGGGAATAAGCTTTGATCCTTTACATTTTTTTGGTAGATGCGGAAAGGTAGCTTAAGGCAACTTTTTGAATTCCATTTTATCCTTAAGGCATTAGCTTGATTAGAAAAGAAAGTTAAAATTAAATATCGACATTTTAAATTTTTAATAAAGTTTTCCTAAAATCCTAATTTGACAACTTAAAGCTGATTTTAGCAGAAACACCAATAAGAAATTTATTAAAGATCTGATGTCGAACCTAAAATAATTTTCAACTTCTCACATGAAAGAAAAGCAGTAAAATTCTCATTCTATGATTTCTCCAAATAATCCGTGTAGGTATGTGAGTAAATAGGGGATTTAAAGAATTTCTAATTAAGACATGAAGGCAAATTCTCTTCTTTTTAGCTATACAATTTACCTCACGGTATAATGTTCCTTTCGAATGAATTATGAAACATAGACATAAAGTGAGAGGGAAATTAGAATAACATGTGTTATGTCACACATATTTAACAAAGTGCTTCTCTTCTACTCATGGAAAGGAACGAGTCATATATGTATGTCTTTTATTTCTCATTTACATCCTTTACCATTTTAAATGAGAAATGAATTTTCATAAAGAGGTGTTAAATATCTTTTCAAGATTAATTAAAATCCTTCTTTTGTATTTTTGGAGCTTTTTATTTCCATTTCGTGGGAAAATCTTTCTCAAAATGAAAAAATATTTTAATTAAAAATTCTTCGAGCAATTATTTCTAGATCGACAGCATTGAAAGAATATTACTAACTGAGGTGAAATCACAGACGAAAGCTTATTTGTAAGAAAATCCATGTTGAAAGCTCGTGATTGATTCGTTCATTATTTCTATTATCAGAAAATTTTTTCAAATTATTTGAGATAGAAACGGAATGCGAATTAAAAATGCTTTTCATCTTCTTTTGAAAACAGCGACTTCTGCTCTTTTTTGACATAATAATGATAAGGATTATATTATGCTTCAGAAAAAAAAGCTTATTATGTTCAATAAATTTCAGCATCATTCTTCATTAGAAAAATTTGCTTTGTAGCTGATTTTATTTTTTTAACTTTTTGTAAAAAGTACTGTATGTCGATGAATCTTAAATTAATGGTGGAAAAAAGTTTAATTTATAAAATGCTTTAACAGATTTATAGCAGAAAGAATTATTATGGCTTCAATACTTTTAAAGTTATTAAAGGAGCTTATTCAGAACTTTATTCAGTAATGCTATGACTAGGTGCAAATTGAATTTAATCTACCTAAGTACATCCCAGTAATCAGCAGAAGAACTGCAAATGACGCAAACAGAAATTGAAAGAAAAATTTTAATTTCAGCATCTTCTGACATTTTTCATGATTTAATTATTGTCGTTTATGAAAGGTTTTCCTTCCTTTCTGTACTTTATGCACTCATTCCACTTTTCATAGACGTATCCTATGATTACTGAAAAATAAATATTACCGTAATTAAGATACTCACACACTCGGAAAGTTTGCCAAGTTGAAATGGGAAAGAACAGACGTTGAAGATGAGGGAGAATGAATA
This sequence comes from Chironomus striatipennis, assembly GCA_026123125.1. NCBI lineage: Eukaryota > Metazoa > Arthropoda > Insecta > Diptera > Chironomidae > Chironomus > Chironomus striatipennis. Next base: position 44,048,042 of record CM047393.1, on the reverse strand, counting down.
AAGTCAAGTACACAAGTAATTAAAGAAGTAGGAGTGGCGCATTCAAATAAATAATTAAGAATCTAGGGAAACCCGAAAACTTTTCATAGCTTTCTGAATATAATTGACGTGAAAGATGAATATTCTAAGGAAAAAAAATTAGAAAGTGAATAAACAAACTGACAAAGATTACCAAAATCAAAATATATTTTTTCTTGGATACATTCTGAGATGAAGGAAGGAAATAAAATTATTATGATATATCTTTATGACTTTTTTCTCACACACATTTGCTCATTTTATTTTTAAGAATATGAAAAAAAATCGTATTTTCTTCCAACATCTTCAATATTGCTATTTAATGCCATGCCTGTCTTAGATGAAGTAAAAAAAGGAGGCAGCAGTAGGAATAAAAAGTCAAAGTTTAATTAGAGTCGAAGGATTTTCCATTCGAGTCATAGTCGAAGAATTCTAATTAAATTCTTTTTCAATAATCCCTATAATGTTTCTATTTCTATGCTCTGTCAAGTATTAAGCCTATTGAATCCTATAAGTAGGAACAAATAAGTGGTGTTAGAGGAAGTGGTGGGAGTCAATATAATAATTGGAAATAGAAAAGAACTTTCTCTGCCGTAAGAAGCAACAAAAATTGTGTGATATAAAAAAGTTTTTATATTTTCTTGTGCTTAAATTTTGAGAGCTTTTTGTGATTATTTTACCTACCATTCTGAATTTTGCCTATGGCTTATTCCGATCAAAAAAATTGAATGGATTTTTTTTGTTAAAAATCATTTTAGTGAGAATTTTTTTTGCCTATTGACGTGATTGTTGAAAAAGGGTATATGAAAATGAAAATGTGAAGATTATTAAAAGAAACTCAAGTGAATTGAAAACTGAAGAAGTGATAAAAAATGCTCAAAAATAAGAAAATAATTTAATCTCTTCGAAATTTTTTGCTGCTTCTCATCGAGATTCAAATACCTTTATCTTATACATCCATCTCAAAATCATACATAAACGTGTAAACTTACCTTACTCGAATATCAAATAAAGATCAGTGAAGTAGATTTTTTGTAGAAAGGCACACACAGTAAAACGTAAATTTACCAATCATGACGGAAATAGATAAAATCATCTTTAAGAATTCAGTTGTTATGCTGCTGTTATTTACATTCACAAGTAAGTATTGAGTTGCTTCCGTTTTTTGATTACTTTTTGTTCTTTATGAACGTGATTTTCACGTAAATTTCTTCTTACTTCTCTTTGTGAATTTTAAATTGAGATGATTAATGCTAATGTTCCTTTTAAATCATGACATTATTCTGCTGTTGATATGGATTGAAATTTTACTGCAAATTTTAAATTCGTTGCCTACTATGATCTGTCGAATTTCTATAAATACAAAAATTTAATAAATCTATGTAATCTGCCATAAAATCCAACCCTTCCATAATTCTTAAAATTTTACGAAAGATTCACCTAATTTATGTTTATCAAGTGATTAAAACTTTTCCACTTAATTTTCATAATTTTTGTCAAGTTTTGTCGATTTTAAGGCATGTCAAACTGTGGCTTTAAAATTACCAAGTTAAATACTTTGCATAATATTTGAGCTATACGAGCTACTAAATTTCCAAAACCAACATCATAAAACAGCGATTAAAACTTTTTCTGTTTGTGAATGAACATTATCACCTCGATAAGCACGATATTATATGAAATTTATATATGTGTGATGTTTTCATAATCATCATCAGTATTTCATGTATAAATTTGAATTTTCAATAGAATATTGTGAAAAATGACACTCATTTTCATATTTTAACATTTTATTGGGTCATTTGCATTCAGGTATTTTGCAAAAAATTGTGTTTTTCAAGCATATCATGAATTTAGTTTTAGACATTTTTGATGACGTCGCAAATTTGATTTGGCCGCAGAGTCTGATCAATCACATCATGAGAAAAAACTCGCATTTGGAATGAAAAATTATAGTCAGAGATAAAAACAAATTTTAGAATGTCTCATTGGAACTACAGTTTCCGTATCACATTAATCGCGTTATCGATCGTTATAAGAAATATTTGGTAATATATTTCACCCATTTCTCAATGTGATATATAACAAAATAGTGAAAATCGCTGTCTATAGGCAGCATACATTCATACATCTACGCCTGAGTTGATAACCGACGTCAACATTTCATTCTATAACAATGATGCGGGTAGTTTACATAGGCATAGATGGAAAAAATATAAAAAACGAAGGAAAATAAAGAAGAAGTGAAAAGGAAGAGCAAAGTACAAAAAATGTAGTGGCATTGAAAGTCATGAATCACAATAGCACATGATTCTCTTCCTCTTGTCTCCTGATAAAATCGAGTTATTTGCTGTTTGATATAAATTTCTGTTCGCTCATATAAAAGACGCAAGTCTGAAAGTCATCATTGATTGTCGATTGAAGGTGCACTGACTGACCTTCAAGTAAATAATTCAGAGATAAAAATAACTATATTCACAAAATTTCCCAAATAGTACGCTTTAATGACCTACCAAAGCTGACCATTTGATCACTAATAAATTCCATAGAACTGATGTGAAAAGACAGAAATAGAATGAAGAAAAAATGGAGAAGGAGAGAAAAGTTTATGAAATGGGAAACAAAAAAGTCATTCGAAGCCAAAAGGCACAAATAAAATAAAGTGAAGTGAGGAATGAAAGGAAGGCAAAAGGCATGAGAAAAATAAAAAAATAGAAAGGAATGAAAAGAAAAATAAATCAAATTCTATTATGAATGTATATATGCCTCAGAGAGCATGTTGAATGCCTGAATATTTGAATACGCTCGGGGAGCATTAAAAAAGCGTATAACAGATAAATTGTCAAGCAATCAAAATTAATGGTTCACTTCTGTATAAAGTTAATGATGAATTTATTAAGGATGACGATATTTTCATCACTCGTTCTGTATATTAGAAGTAAACAAACATCCAACCTTCCTTCCTCTTTCATTCTTCGTCTTCTTCTTTTTGATTATGTTGTGTACAAATAAACATCTTTATGAAGATACACACAATGAGTTTGGGCTCTATTTTTCCACATTTTGACTATTGCTTGGATTTAAAAAGGAGAGAAAAGAGATGGAGAAGTGAGGAAAAATCGTACCCAAAAGAGGATATGTGTTGAGAAAAGTACAACAATAGAAAAAGGACCAAAATATTTCTTTCTTGCCTAAATTCAAAAAGTCAATGGATTTCTCTTTTTCTTTTGATTCGATTCCATTACTTTTATTTAAAGTTAGCATAGTGGTTCCTACGGAAGTATGCTTAGATGAATAATATTAAGCTGAATGTAAATTTTTACAGGCATGAAAGTAAAATTTTTGATACTCAATTCATTTATCAAAATTAAAGTCGACCTTTAACCCTCTAGCTTTAAAAGTCTGTGAGCATTCTATGCAGCTGATAGTGTCGTCACATACAAAAAAGTTGTTTTTAGTTTGTTGAAAATTATTCTCATCAAATAAAGCAAAAGGTTTTCAGTTTCTCGTTTTTCTTTTAGTCTATTTTTTTTTGCTATTGTTGCCACAGCTAGCGCTAGCTTGAAAAAAATTATGAGGAAGGGATGACAATTTTTCCGGAGATTATCTTTCATCTTCATAATAATAATAATAATAATAATAATTTTGTGGTAACATTTTGCTACAAAAAGGGGCTGCTTTTTTATGATGATGATGTTTTTGCTATTGTTGCTGTAATTCTTGCTGTAATTGTTCATCTTTAGTATGATAATCTGTAAAAGGGCAATTTTCGGATTTTCCTCCATCTTTTTTTATTTAGGTTCGTTTATATCAGAATTGAATAAAATAAGTTGTTGTTATAGATTGAAAGTCATAAATTCATATAATGAATTGGGAAAGAATAAAATTTTGGTACTTGAATATTTTTATTGATTTTGTTGCACTTCTTTTTATAACAAAGAAAAATATTCACTAAAGTATTTGAGCAATAAACTTGATTTAAATTTTTAAAGCACATCTTAAATTTCAAACACAGTATACCAAGAAAATATTCATGTAAACCTCATGCAATATATTTCTACCTTAGCAAAATATTCAAAATTTATGTGCGTAGGCAAGTATTCAAATGAATTTATCAGATATCATACATATGCAAGCCACAAGCAAGAAAATTTTATGTTTTACAATAAATTAGTAATCAAACATTTCCAAATAAAATTTTGACACTTAGACCATAAGCACTTAATATGTAAATCTGTTTGTCGAAAATAACATAAAATTGTATTCATTCTACTGAATAATTGCTTGCCATTCAGAATATTTTATTATTTCTTCTCTCTTTTCTTGTTCCTTCTTCTAGTCATTAAATGATTCATGATAAAGAAGTTATGGTTCACTTCCTAGTAACTCATATTCGATACTCACAAAAAATCTTAAATGTGGGAAAATTATTCATCAAAAATATGCTAACAATTTGCGGCTGACGGAGAAGCATTTGTTGATTTACAAGAGCTTATCACCGAAATACACTCAATAATTCAATTTAGAAATTTACGAAAGAAAAAAAAATGTTTTTGTACTTTATGATGATAATGAAATAACCTAATAAGAATTTTATATTTTTTCCTCTTACTTTATTCCAGTGCTGTTCAAGCTATACGCCAATGAAAATAATTTACCTAAATTACGTGAAATGTTTCAAAAATATATGAATATTGAGGAGATCGTGTACCATAGTGTAGGTTGTTCTGTTCAACAAACACAAAAGAAAATAAATTTATTTCATAAAATATGAAAAAGACGAGGAAAAGTTTCTCCTGACAAGGAAAATGTATTATTCATTAATTTGTTGCCAGTTTTATAACTGAAAGATTTTTTTAAAAATATACATTGAGGTATGAGAGGAAAAAAATTAGTGTGAATATAGATGAAGTGGCTATTGCTTGAATTTTTCATTTTGTTAGTATTGGGGGGATTTTTAAAAAAATATTCTTAAAATTACATATTTAAGTTCAGTTTGTATGAATAGTGACTGCTTCAAATGACCTTTCATGATTACTACATGTTTATCCAACAATATATCTAGAACATATCACTTGAGACAAATTCAATCAAAATTCTATTTTGCATTACTCAAAAAAAGTTATTTTCCATGCAAATATTCAACCCTGATTCACTTTAGCAAAATTAAATGCGCTTACGCTACACGCTGTCGTGCATTTCTAGACAAATTAATATCTTGAAAAAATTCTCGTTTGTTCAACAATCTCCTTTTCTATTTACAGAATTACTTATTCAATTTTTCAGATACAGATTTTTTCTCTTTTCATTTTCAAGTCTTACTTCTTCGTTTATTTTTTGTGATATCAACAAAAATCTGTAAAATAAAAAAAAAAGTAAACGAAGTTGCAAAGAAATATAAAAAAAGCTGTCAAAAGTAAATACTTCTTTCATCTTATCGGGTAAAGGAGAAGGCAAGCTTATGACGATGGAGAAGATAAAGAGAAGAAACGATTAAAGATTTAAAATGATAAAAAGGGAATCGATTCTTTTGCAACTCATGATCCGAAACAGCGAAAATGTAAAATCAAGCTACTCTAGCAAGTGAATGCTGATAGAAATTCCACAAAGTCGTTGCTCCTTCTTTCTTTCTTTTTTTTATTCCAATTCAAGGAGCTTATTCATGAGTTGAAAAGAAAAAAATCTTCTTTCCTCATTTATTCCAATTCTTGCTAGATATGATTGAATTTTATTTTTTCAAGACTTCCTTTTCTGTTTGAGAAATTTCTGATGATTTCAAAATGTTACTGAATGATTAAATTTTTGTTACTTTTTGTTATAGCATCTATGAGTTCAATAGATAAAATGAGAAATATTTTATTGACTAAGGAGCTTAATTTGAATTTTGAGTGCCAAAATTCACCTTTCCGATAAGATCTTTTCCCTAAACTCAAGCTTTAATATATTCGTCTTTAACTTAAAGTATTCCTACCTATTTAAATTCTAAGACCATTTTCCTTATTCCAATTTCTCAATTTTAATATTTCATCACTTACAATAAAACTCATCATTACCATCATCCTCTTTTTATGATGTTGAACAGAACAATTTGAATGTCTGTTAATTTGGTTACTTCCGTGAAGTACTCTAAACTTTTCTTTCTTTTTTTCTTTACATTGAGATTTCTTTACGGTGGTGTGTCGATGGGAAAAAAGGAAGAAGTAAAAATTTTTCACACTTCCTCAAGTTCTTTTTCATTGTAGGGAATATAAAATTTTATTGAAAAGCTCATAGAAAAGAAGAGAGCAAATTTACATGCAGAAAACGTTTCACAAAATTCTCATTCTATATCTTATCTCATTTCTTTTTCTCACACAGATGCAAGTAAAGGATTACGAAATCTCACGTTATCCGTATATCCGGAAGTTATAAGACGAGGCCAGAGTGCACAGCTACACTGCAATTACGAAGTATTTGATGTGCCGTTATATTCAGTGAAGTGGTATAGGGGAATATTTGAGTTCTATCGTTATACACCATTTGAGCATCCGCCTGGAAAGACTTTTTTCTTCAACACCGGCATCAAAGTTGATGTAAGTATACTCATATGAATAATGAACGGGTATCCTCATCTGTATTTTTTTATACATATATTATTATTATATGCTGCATTTCTCCCTACTGATTATTTGAATGGGAAAATTTGCATCATTTAATAAAATCTATTTACACAGAAAATTTGATTCCATGTACCATGCGAAAATATCAGAAAATATGTAAATTAGAATTGCAATTTACTACAAAAAGTGAACAAGCTCTTGTGGAAAATTCTGAACTCTCATATGGAAAAATAAGAGCATTATTATTTGTTAACTGGAACAGAATAATTGACTTTTGGAAAGTTGAATTCAATTGCTTTTTACCTTCTGTAATGCTATAATTGAATGTACGAAAAAGTATTGTTCAGTTTATTTTTTGTGCATTACTTCTCTGTCATATTGATTTCTCGTACATACAGCTGAGAAAATGAGAAATTTATGAACTCTGAATTTCAGTTTTAAATGCGTTCAAACTATCAAGCATTGAGAATTCTCAAAACTTTCATATCAATAAGACAAGACTTAATGAAATTCTCGTGAAATATTTTTCTATAAAATGAAAAAATATGTCAATTACTCTAACACACAGCATATTACATCTCAGAGGATATATTTGCAGAAATTGAAAGTATATTAAATCTTCTACCGGGAATTCTTTATTGATGACTTTATTTTCTGTTATTGTGTACTCAATAATATTACTCATATGCGACAAATTGAAATATTTTTTAAAAATATTTTTCTGTAGCTTGGAGCTGAATGATGTAGGGCAAAATTCTTGAAAAATTTTGAGCAGAGCTTCTTTTATCGAGAAAGATTGAAACTTTAGAAAAGAATTTTCATCAAGATCTTCATCTTGCAAGAGAATAAAAATTTCAAATTTAATTCGTTCACACGTAATAAATATTGCATTTTACGTCTTCAAATATACCTTCAATAAACTTTCTCAAGCTTTTAATGAAGTATTTTTGAGATCTTACTAGCTAGATTTTCATAAGAAATTTCTACTACAAAGCACTTGTTGCAAGAACCTTACACAGTACTTTTTTTCTTCCATAAAATTAATTTTGATTCAAAATTTTTTCCTCTGTTTCCTCAAGCTGAACATGAAAGCAATTTCATCATGTAATTAAAATTTCTCTCTTTACATTCAATTTAATGCTGAAAAGCTGAGAAATTACTTTTTAATTTATTCTCCTTCATAATGTGTAATAAATATGAGCAGTCAAAGAAATGAAAACATTTTTATGTTATCACATTGGGAGTTCAAGAAGCTCATTAAAAGCTTTCTAATTGGCGTGATGTGTATTTTAAGTTAATATTTGAATACATTATGAGGTTGATGCTGCTTCATGTATGTTTTACTTTATGGACTCAGATAGAAAAGGGTTATTATGTAGCACATTAAAGAGATTTTCAGACATTAAAGCCTTAAATTCAAGCTCGTTTTAATTACTTTTTTTTAGACAGAAATCATTTTTCTGAGAAATTCTTGAGTGAGACAAAGACTAATTCCTTAAGCGTGCAGAAGATTTTCTCATTATATTCAATATGATCAAAGAAAAAAATTATTCTTCACTTGAAAAATTTTGTCAGTCAAATGAATAGAATTCAATGCCTTTACTAAAAAATTCAAAATATTTTCTCAGCACTCAGCCAACACTTCATATTAATTTAATTATAAGAAGGCCAAATCTTCATTCATTTGCATTCATTTGTGAGAGGAAATGAGGAAAAATATTTTCACTGCTAATGAAAAGTACCTCTTAAGCTGCTTAATCCAATTTGCAGCTGAGAGCATTTCTGTGCTACTAAAATTCCATCCATTTTGCCGACGTATATTTATGTGAAGATAATGAGGAAAGAAACGACAGTCAAAATAGAAGAAGTCTCTTTTTTTCAAGACAAAATAAATTAACACGCCCATTTCAGGCTTGATCGCATGGTACAAATCTCCTTTCGTAAAATTGAAGGCAACAAAAAATTTTAATTGCATTTTTTCCTTCTTTCTTTCTTTTTTTTCTTTTTTTCATATCGCAAATCACAAAAAATGTTTTTCATATACAAATAAAATTTATTTCTCATAACAAAGCTGTCAGTGTCAAATGCAAGCCATGTTACACTCCGTAATGTGGATTTTAATCTCAACGGAAACGTATCATGCGAAGTGACGACAGAGTCTCCAAGTTTCTATACAGCAACAGCCACAAGCGTTTTGCAAGTTGTGGGTAAGTATTATATTGTATTATGATCCATTTTACTTGTTAGCGAACTTCCCATAAAAGATTTTGTTGAAACTGTTGCGATTCGGTTTTACATTTACAGAGTTTGTGGAAAAATTTTTAAAATGGATTTTTTGATCATATCAATGCGCTTTATATTTTTCGAATGACCGTTCTTACTTGACTTCATTCGATTTTGAAAAGGCAAAAAGCTCATACAAAAAATGTGATATTAAAAAATGTTATTAAATGTTAATATTCCGGTTTGTATAAATGTGCTGCCACTGTTACAGCTTTTTCATTTATATATGTACAATTTTATTCCATTGAAAATGACATTAGATTCAAAATAGAATAGAGAAGTATAGCATAAAATCATTTACCCTCGAGTATTACTACGGATGTATTCATTGTTGATGCAGCATCATGCCAGAATTCCTTTTCCTTTTATGAACTTTTCTCTTCTTTGTTTTTATTCCCTCTCTGAATGTTTCACTTGATGATGATGATGATGATTTTCTTATACCTTGCGGTTATTTGAATGTTTTTATTCTCATAATAATAATGGTCGTTGATGCTATATATTTTTAAAAAATAGAGATGAAGATGAAGACTTGGTGCAAACAAAAATTCTCCTGATTTTTCAAGCGTTACTGTTTGGGGCCTTAAGCAACACATGGTTTTTATTGCAAGGATGGAGCACTTGACTTTTTGATGTGAATTATTATAAGTGGTGGAAAATTCTTGAATGATTTTAGAAACATTCTATTGATGTTCACTGACATTCTAGATATATATCTCATTTTAATTAAGCCATTTATTCTCCAGAATATGAGCAACATTCCTGATTCTTTCAAGTATCTAATAGCTGAGTTTCCTCACCCACTTAAGTGACATTCCTCTATCCATTATGTTCCTATATTACCGTAACTTTTCAGGCGAGATGAAAATAAATTGATATGAGAAGCCACCAAGCGTGATCTTGGGAATATCCAAGTGTTCAACGGATGCTACAATTTTTAAAAAGCATGCTCATAAGCAGGAAGAAGAGGTGTTAAATTTATATTGAAATGTTCTGCTTGATGGTTGTTGAGAGTTTTTTAAATTAATAATCTTGATTTTTATTAAATCTTAAATAATAAAAATGATGGAAATCTGTTAATTAAATTAAAGAGTCTTTTAATGAAGCAGTCAAGCATTCATACCTTCAGTAGAAAATCAAATCTCTCAGTACCATTTCACAATCAGACGGATTATTAAATTCCATAATTAAATGAACAATTTAGTAATCTTGGGTTGCCTTAAAATTACTAATTGGGTGCTTGAAAGTATGTATAATAATCGTAATATTTAATGAAGCAGTTCAAATCCAATTAATTTGTTTTTGGTCAATTTTATCGTCTCACGAAATCAAGCATTTTTATCGATAACGTCAAGTGATTTCTGATGGTTAATTGTCATAATATTCGGAATGGGATTTTCACTTCAAATACAGAATTTATTAAAAAATATTTAAGCCAGTCAATGACTCTATAAATCTTTAGAACTAATTTAAACGCCTTCAGATTTACAAAGTAAAGTAATAAAACCAAGCTTTACACCCTGACTGCTGCCACGTTGCGTTATTGTCTGAATGATATATGGAATAAAGCTAATGCCTATGTAATCTTATGTAATCGTTAAAAGAAGAATCTTTAAGATTAAATTCAATTTAAATGTAATTCCTTTGATATGAAATGTTATAAAAGCTGACATCGAAGGATTTACATCGTCATGACTAATATAAAATTTTTTATTTCGCTTTGTGTTTTGATAGCTTGTGGAACCTACGTATACATACATGTAGAAGTGAAGGGAAGTGAAAGCTAATAGCATCATCTGTCTTGTATTTTCAACACGTATAACATGATGGAATTATGCTGCACAAAAACATAAAATGAATTTTTCTGATGAGCTTTTCAATTTTGTTTAATCAAGTGCTTACGAAAAGCATTTGGGAACTTCCACTGGACAATAATTCATCTTCTGTTTGAATAAAATTTTAAAAATGCTTTCAAAAATATCCTTTAATTACTAGCTCTTATGAATCGTTTCATTATCTGATCATCTTTCAATATGTAGCAACCCTCATTCGTTTAGTTTCGTACATAAAGCAAGGCAAATTGAAAGTTGATAATGCTGCAATCAGCTGAGTTTATGCTCTTTATAAACATTAACTGTTATAGCTTTTGAAAAAGCATTTTAACTGTATGAGAATGTTTATAGCAGTTTATAGAACTTTTATGTCTTTCTTTAATATACTCACGTCCCTATTGAAGAACTTTGAGCAAAATTTTTAATGCTGCATATGTACATGCAACTTGATTTCTTTTGACAGAATGACTGTTTACTGTAAAATCAAGTGGTTCTGAAAATTTTATGAATTTATATTAGACAGTGTACCTATAACGTTGTCACTATTTCTTTTATTCAAAAGACTGCTTACATGTTTAATCTTCATTCAATAACTCTTTCAACTTGTTAGAAAGATTATAGTTTAGTAAATATAGAAGATTGAAAAAGAAACAATCGAAAAAGTTACACAAAGGATTCCTTTCCATCCAATTTCTTGTTATAGAAAATTTAAAATTGAAAAGAAAACTTTTTTTTTGCAAAATGGACAAAAAATGAAATTGCACTTAATCCTATACCAAAAACTGTATTGCATAATAAATAAATGCACTGCTGTAGAAATACCTTCAATGCAACTGTTATTGTGTTTATTTTCAAAGCTCTCATTGCTTTTTATTGTACTCTGCATAAATACATACATTCAGACTTATAAAGGAGAAGGAGATGGAGAAGGAATTTGAAATTCTAATGTCTTAAGCACAAAATGCATCTTAATTTTTCAAAGATACGCTCCGGGATGCTTTACGAAGATGCTGTTATTTTTGTATATTCACATCTGTTTTCATCAATTTATGTCATCTCATAAAATCTTATATTAAGTCCAAAACTTATTGTCCAAACTGCTCTTATAATTTTATAGAAAATATAACATTTGGTGTGAATATTTTCCTCTTGCATGAGCAGCTTCTCTAATTATTTTCTGCTTTCTTATTTCAAAATGTTAAATTGATTTTCAGAGTATTTCAAGTGCATAGGTGCATACTTGACTATGCATAAGAAGAAGTCTATTTTCACATTAATGTTAATTGCTCGTACTTTTTTGACTACGATAAACTGAAAATCTGAAACAACTTTCAACTCAGCAAATATAAAAGTTTTCCTTTAAGCTTCTTTAAAAATGTCCAATAAGTTTATTGAAAATAAAATTCAGAATAAATATCTTGAATCTACTCCGAAGGCGTTCAAACCTCAAATCTATATTCATGTATATGTTGTCACCAGCCAGAATAAATATAAGTACAAAGGGTGGGGAGGAAAAACTTGCACATTGCGAGAGGCAACTGACAATCTGAACAAAATATTTTCACAGACATTTGACAACTTGAAATATTTCTCATGAAAATTCATATTTATTCTCATTCATAGTTGTGTATATTGCAAAATGTGTTGCTTCGCACAGCTTGACTGGATTGATGCCTCATGAAATTAAATTGATATCTTTTTGAGAAATTATTCATGATTTTGTGAATTTGTATTTGAAAAGTCTTGACTGATAATCCCTCGAGAACTATTTAAAATAATGACCAACTAATATTGATAAAGTTAATTCCATTCCATGGCATTCGAGTCCATGTGTATGAATTTCAGTATCCAATGTAGTTTTAATCCAAATGTCCACTCGTATTTTTCTCAATATCTAGTGTTTATTATATTGTAGAAGAAAAACTATAAACACAAGACTAGAATGTATAAGAGTGAGTGGGTGAATGAAATGCAAGCTAAGTGTACACAAAAGATGAGGAAAAAAAATTGCACAAAAGTGGAAAAGAGGAAATTGCTCATGCTGCTTGTGATACAGTCGAACCTCCGCAAGATTTATTGAAGTTTAAAGCAGAAAAAAAGAAATAATTTAAGAATTTAACAAAAAGTTGAAACCATAAAACCTCTGCACCTAACCACTAGTATTCATGTAAACTTTTCAAGTAATCAGGCACCAGCATAACAAAAACTTCTCAAAAATTGAAATTGTTTGTTTCGAAAGTTTTACAAAACAATACTAACTAAGTGTAATATTTCAGGTTCTTTATTCTCACGATTTGTATGATAAACTAACCTATCAATTTACATAGAGTAAGGTCTGAATATAAAAGAGCTTCAAAATAGAACTCTCTTCTCTTAATATTGATTCATGCAATTTATTATGTTTGAGTATTAAACTTTATTGAATGTTATGTTCAGAACTTAAACTACAAGTTTCTATTGTCATGAATTGTGAAATGGAGAAAAAAAGAGAAAAAAAAGAAAGAAAAAGCTTTTATCATTCTTCATTGCACAATTGTTTTGTTCATTCCCAAGCCCCTCACTCCTCCCACAACTTCTTTCTCATGTCTACATATTTATTCTGTTTCTATGTTGGGAAATATGTTTCGTGAAGTTATTATTAGAAGATTATTTGCCACAAGAAAATGATGTGCAAAAGGATTCGCTCTTTCTTGCTTTCAATTTATCACAGAGAGAAGAAAAATTTCTTCTAGACGACGTGAGATGAATTGAAATTACATGCAAATGCTTTTTCCTCCTTTTTGTGCACACAAAAAAAAAGTTGTACTTTCTCTCGTTGAATAGAATAAAAAATTGTTTTTTATACATAAGTTGAACGGAGAGAGCATAGATATAAGTGAGGGGTTTTATTAAATTACTCGAACGATGAAAAAATTCTTTGACATATTTTTGAGATACTTTTTGTGTCAAAAAAGAGGCAATTAGCTTTATTTTGTCGGGTCATGTACGAGACCTATACATATGAATGAGATTTTTGATAACCAGTTAGTCTAAATAAACTTATGTTATGCTGTATTTGTTTGCAAAAGGCTAGATTATGAATTCTACGAAGCTTTTGCTACTTGTTTTTTTCCAGCATGTATCTTCAATTTGAGATTTTTATTTATTTATCTCGAATGATACGGAATGTTAAAGCTGTCGTATTTTAGACATTTGAAATCAATGCTGGTTAGCACACAAAAAAGTCAATGATTAAAAATGAAATAAAAGAATATTGAAATTCTCAACATGCCAAAAAGATTTAATTCGATATTAAATCATCAAATTCTTCAACAATAAAATTGTTGCTATTAATATTTAAATCAAATTTTAAGGGTTATAATTGAATATTTGAAATTAACTTTTGTGGTTTTTGACATCTTTACAATTGTTTTGTCGATTCTGTGAAAATAAATTCAATAGGTAATTAGAAACGCCCTTGACAAAAAAATAATCTTCAACCCTTTTTTCTATTGATTCATTAGAATATTTTTCATCAATAAATTCAATTAGAAAAAATCTTGTACCTTTTTTATTTTTATTCATACCTTTTTAGACTTTCACTCTACCTCCGCATTCAAGTTTTTTTTTTTTTTTTTTTAAAAAAAAAACATTTCATCAAAAATTCATGACACCTTTCATTAGTCTATGAGATATTTTAAAATATATTCTCGATGTACAAAAAGGAAAGTTTTGAGAATAATAAATGAAAAGATTTTTCCCTAAAATTTACTGAAAGTTGTTTAAATTTCCTTTACCTGCTGCTCTTATAAAAAAGCTAAATTTAAGCTTAAATTTCTAATATATTATTGAAGTTATGAATAGAAAAATTATTTTTAGACTCAAAACTTTTTCGGTGAAGGAAGGACATCTTTTCAAATTATATGAAAAGATATATCAATCCATAACCCAGCAACTTTGAAACCAAATATGCTAGTAAGTTTTTATTCAATTGCTTCCAAGTAATATATATTAAAATAAAACACCCTCAACTCTGTTTTCATTTCATCATCTATTTTAATTAAATTTTTCAGTTCCTAAAAATGCACAAAAAAATTCTCTGTCGACACAGAAAAAAAAAATTTCGTTCGTTCGTTCGTTAATAAGCCATAAAGTGTAAAAAGATTTGGTTTTTATGCTGATTCATCATTTTTTTCATCCTTCTCATCGACACTTGTCTTCTTCATTTCTAATTTAATTTTCCATCAAACTTGGACAATCATCTTCAAGAAAATTTCTTGGATACACAAAACCGCCTTGCTGAAATGATCGATGAGTTATGAATTTAAGAATTTTATCGATACGTTCATCACTAAGTCGTGCTCCGATGCCAGGTAGTTTTGGTATTTTACATGTAAATGGTTGACGCTGTTCAATGAATGTTGCTGATTTTCGTTGTCCACTTTGCATACGACTTTCATGGATACGCTCTTGATATGACATAGTTTGCGTGTCCTTTTCACGTGTCACATTAATATTCTCTTTCATTTTAACTGTCTCGGCATTGCTTAGTGACGATATGGAAGCATTTGATGATGCAGCATCTGATATATTGTCGACATCACTTTGTGTTTTATCAACAAGACCTAGTATCATACGTTCGGATACTTTTGCATCGAGTAGCTTATTATCGACCTCAATTCCACTCTCACCAAATATTGAAACAACATTTTTACCATCAGCAGTAGCATTTTCATTACTTTTCATTGCTTCCGTTTCCTTTCGCTTATGTTTTTTTCCAGCACTTAATGATGTTGATGGTAAAATTAAATTCTCTGCTTCCGTATCCCCGTCAACATCCTTTTGACGTTGCTTCATGAAATGTTCACGTGATGATTCTTGTATAAAATAATTATATAGTTCATTAAGATCATTAAAAACTAGTCCATTCTCCAGAGCACGATCAATAAACTTCTTGAGGCGTTCGTAGTCAGCAGTCTCCAGTTGCTTCTTTTCATGTTGTGTAACAAGCATTGATGCTATGGAGGATGTTTCTCGAATAATACATTCACCACATTCTATTGCTTCACTTAAATTACAAATTGTATCAACAAGTACTTTATGTTCATTCGACGGGGAACTTGTTAGTTTACTTTCTTCTTGTGTAACAGACACACCCGATGTCGATGATTGTACATCGTCAAAAAATGATGTGGCTGATGGTGGTAGTTTTTTGTCTGTAACAGGCATCTCAGACATATTTAAACTCTCATCCGTGCTTTCAACATTATCATCATCATCGTCTAGTGTCATGTCCGATGAAATAGAAACTTGCTCAATAAAATTGTACGACTTATTGTAGCAATTATGAGATGTAAAATTATGAAGCCAATTCCATGGTGGACCAATATCTCTCATCAGTCCACAACACTCACGTTCCAATGAATTTTTTGCCTCGTTCTCTAATGATTGTGCTGCATTTTGCCGCATTTCATTGACTTTTGCATCACGTTTCGAAATTTTTTCGTAATCATCGACAATCTCACCATCCTCATCGTCACATTTTAGTTGCTTAACAACCATAATAACATCATTAAAGCTATTTGTGCCTTTAATGACATTCATTGGATCTTTGTATTCACCCGTTAAACGAAAATCACTACCGCAACGTAATGTTGATGGAATTGAGCATAAATTGCAAAGTTTATCGGAATTTAAGTTATCTTTTTCGTATATTGCTGGAGTTGTTGGTTGTGATGATGTTCCTGCTGCTTCTGTATCTTCCTCTTGTCGTGATTTTACCTATAGAAAAAATAGATATAAAGGATTGTTATGGAATTTTTATTATAACATATTTGATAAGAAAAAAATGAAGCTCCAATGGAATTGCATTATAATGCAATATCAATATGCCATTTAGTAGTGTTCTCTTGAACATTAAGAAATGAATGGCTCTTTTTAGTGCACTTCTAAAGCAGATGTTTAAAATGAGATAGAAAAAGAAAAATGTCTAAGAATAAAAGTTTTTTTGAACATTAAGGTTTGGACACTTCAAGTCAATTTGTTGACCATTCATTAAATAATTTTTTTTAGTTTTCAGAGAATTTAAATTTTATAAAACCGTTATAAATTTATTAAATTTCCTTAGTAGTAAAACTTCAATGTAAAGTTTACGATCATTAAAAGTTATAACTTTTAAACTTTTAATCCCAATTATGAGGAATTCGT
Organism: Chironomus striatipennis; assembly: GCA_026123125.1. Taxonomy (NCBI): domain Eukaryota; kingdom Metazoa; phylum Arthropoda; class Insecta; order Diptera; family Chironomidae; genus Chironomus; species Chironomus striatipennis. The sequence goes on along the minus strand of CM047393.1, from coordinate 44,031,124 downwards.
AGTTATATCATTTAATTTTACTACGAAAAAAATTGATCCAATTTTTTTATGAATATTACTTTTAAAAACTAACGACATTATATTTGGAAAACATTTTTCCGTGTGTATTGCACAGCATATGATGAACGAGCACAGGAAAAATTTCTCTTCTTCTCTAAACAAATTTATCATGTAAAGCAGAAAAAAACTTTTCCATCACAAATTCATTTTTTATGATTTTATTTCTGCTTTATTTTTGTGTTCAGTAGAAAGAAAGATTGTAAACAGAAGCAAGATGTATATGAAGCATGCACCATATGGAAGTTCATGTCATTTAAGTAACTGTATGACATCCACCTATGTATCTGCTTATCTTTCACAACTCATACTTTTTTTTTTGTTGATCACAACAGAGAACAATATTCAATTCTGTACTGCACTTCGTGTGAAGTATCAAAGTGATAAAAATTCATGTTTTACATTACCTTTTCTTCATTCTCAATACGATACTTCCAATAATCGATAACTGCATTTCGAAATGAAGTCGATGACAATTTCTGTGGTATTTGTGGCATTTTTAATTCATCATCCAATGCATTTCCAGCTCTGTGAACGAAACAATGGAGCTGAGTGAAAGTTCATTAAACAGAAACTCATCAAGAAAATTACTTACAGCACTTTACGACCATCAAAGTATGTTTGCTCCTCGGAACAATCCATTTCAGCGAGATATTTAAAGCATTCACGTATACTCCACAATGGAACTGGTGATGAACCGCCTTCGGGCTCATCCGTTAATAGTTCAAAGAGCATCATTAATGTCTCTTGAAAGTTCTGCGAACGAGAAATTTATTTTTATTTAAATTGAAATTTTTTTAATATTTTTGTGCTGTTCGTCAATGCTTTTAATGGCTGTGTGAATGACAATAAAGTTTTGATTTTAAAGTACTCTTCAAATTCAAAATTTAACGAATTTGTCCATAATAAAACAGAAAATCGAATATTCAATATTTCATACAAAAAAAGCACAAAATTTAAACCTTGCCGTACTTTAAAAAGTGTCATGAAAAAAATAAAATTTCAGGTCAATAAGGACAATTCATCTTTTATATTTATCCTTTCATCACTTCGCCATTGTCACCAATAGCAACGAGAAAGATTTTTCATTGAAAATAAAAATGAAAATTTATGCAATGATGAAATAGATTAAGGGCAATTTAAATTAAAATTTTTCATTTATACAGCATATAGAATTGAAGGAATGGAAATAAATGTAAATGTAAATTTAGTCGTGAATGTAGAGCTTACTTGATTAATTGATCCCACCATCACAGACATCAATTTGAGCCAATGTACCTGAGGCCAATAAAGCATTCGGGTCATGGATAAAAATTTCAGCAATTCATCCTTTTTATCACATGATGAGGAGGGTGTTGGAAGTTTTTACGACATAAGATGAAAATGAAGAAATTAAAGGAGATGCTTTAATGGAGATAACGATAAATCGTTTAGATGTAAGAAAAACTTACCTCCGGCAAACACAATTCATTCCAACGATGATCTAAAATTTCTCGTTGCACATAAAATCCCTTTCCAACCTGTCAATTGTCATTGAATGTGAAATATGTTGTTACGAGTAAATATGATACATGAAGCAATATGGAACTTTTATGAATCTCAATTAATTGTGAAGACATGATATATATACCATGTTTTCGACTACAGCACATAAAGTGATATGGTTTGTTGGTTTTGAAGTACATTTTAATTTAGAAAATGTTTGAAATTGTTTACAAATTGTCCCTCAATACCTTTTGTGTCGCAAATATTTCACAAGTTAGTCAGAAAACGGTAATCAAAATCAGAGTTGGCAAGCCGGTACCTACAAGTAGAAACCGGCCACCGATTATCACCTACTGTAGGTCCTACCGGCCGCCGGTCGCTACCGGCTGCAGGTAGTACCGGCCACCGGCCGCCGCCGGTAGTAGGTGCAACCGGCCACCGGCCGCCGCCGGTAGTAGGTGCAACCGGCCACCGGCGGCCGCCGGTAGTAGGTGAAACCGGCCACCGGCCGCCGCCGGTAGTAGGTGAAACCGGCCACCGGCGGCCGCCGGCAGTAGGTGTAACCGGCCACCGGCGGCCGCCGGCAGTAGGTGTAACCGGCCACCGGCGGCTACCGGCAGTAGGTGCTACCGGCCACCGGATGTAGGTACTACCGGCTGTAAATAGAAGATTTTATTATTGTTTTAATTTTATTATTGTTTTGGTTGCCGCCAAAAACTGAAAAATATTAAAAAAATATTAAAAATTTAAAAATTTTTTAAAATTTTTAAAAAAAACTAAAAATGTTTTTAAAATTTTTAAAAAACTAAAAAATTTTAAAAAAATTTTAAAAAAATTTTAAAAAAATTTAAGATTTTATTTAATTTAAAATTTTAAAAAAATTTTTAAACATTTTTTTTTAAAAAAAAGATAAATATTAATATGATTTTGAAAAAATGAAAATTTTTTAAAACTTTTTTATTTTTCTCTTTTGAATATTTTTTTTTAAATTGCTTAGATTTTTAATTTTTCTAAATTTTTTAAATTATCTAAATTTTTCTAAAAAATTTAGTTAAGTATTAAGATCCAGTAAGAAAATATAAGAAACATGAAGATCCAGCACCAAAAAATAATTTCAGGTAGAAAAACAAACTTTTTAAAATTCTCAATTCTCAACTTTATTTTAAAACAATTTTTTGTTTAAATTTTTTTTTAATTTTTTTAAAATTTTTAAAAATTTTTAAAAAAATTTAAAAACCAATTTTTTTTAAATTTTTTAAAATTGTTTTTTGAATTTTTTAAAAAATTTAAAAAAAATTTAAACAAAAAATTGTTTTAAAATAAAGTTGAGGATTGAGAATTTTAAAAAGTTTGTTTTTCTACCTGAAATTATTTTTTGGTGCTGGATCTTCATGTTTCTTATATTTTCTTACTGGATCTTAATACTTAACTAAATTTTTTAGAAAAATTTAGATAATTTAAAAAATTTAGAAAAATTAAAAATCTAAACAATTTAAAAAAATATTCAAAAGAGAAAAATAAAAAAGTTTTAAACAATTTTCATTTTTTCAAAATCATAATATTTATCTTTTTATTTTTAAAAAGATAAAATTATTTTAATAATTTTTTAAATTTAAAATTTAAAATTTTTAAAATTTTTTTAAAACTTTTTTAATTCTTTTAATTTTTTTAAAAAAAAAATGTTTAAAAATTTTTTTAAAATTTTTTTAAAAACTTCTTAAATTTTTTTAAAATTTTTTAAAATTTTTTTAAAATTTTTTAGCTTTTTAAAAATTTTAAAAAATTTATTAGTTTTTTAAAATTTTTTTTAAATTTTTAATATTTTTTTAATATTTTTCAGTTTTTGGCGGCAACCAAAACAATAATAAAATTAAAACAATAATAAAATCTTCTATTTACAGCCGGTAGTACCTACATCCGGTGGCCGGTAGCACCTACTGCCGGTAGCCGCCGATCGCCGGTTTCACCTACTACCGGCGGCCGCCGGTGGCCGGTTGCACCTACTACTGGCGGCGGCCGGTGGCCGGTTTCACCTACTACCGGCGGCGGCCGGTGGCCGGTTGCACCTACTACCGGCGGCGGCCGGTGGCCGGTTGCACCTACTACCGGCGGCGGCCGGTGGCCGGTACTACCTGCAGCCGGTAGCGACCGGTGGCCGGTACTACCTGCAGCCGGTAGCGACCGGTTAGTAGAAGACAGCCGGTTGCCAACTCTGATCAAAATGTTCTCAGTAAAAGTTGATACATTTTGTTTCTAAGTGAAGCTACATACTCGTTACCATATGTACATTTCGTAGGTGTTTTGTAAAGGACACATACGAAACATTAGTGTAAAAGTATGATGATAAAATGTGGAATAGAAATGTGAAATATAACACTTCTATTGCTATTGCTGATGTTGCTATAGTACTAACTACATCATACCATTCAACTCCTCAGTTATTATAAAAATAGCGTACCTGATTCAACAAAACTTTTATGTATCCTTTCGTCAGACATCCAAGCATATTCTCTTGTTCATAACGTAGCTTTACTGGTGGCATTATATCCATTGATAAGCATCGAAAATAGGCAGCTGACCATCGTAATAAATCGTATGGTTGAGTTTTCAGTGCAGCTTCAAAAGAAATAAGAGTTAGAAATTTACATATGAATTAGCCATAGAAGCGCAATTTTCAAAGATCATGTTTTATATCTAATAAACAAAAAAAAAGTCCCGTCTAGCTACAACTCATTCACTTCAAAAATCATGTTAAACTTTTTTTTTTTCATGATGAAAGGGAGAAAAAATATTTTTTGCAATCATAAATTTTCATTACAAAAAGCGGAGATACGAAATGGACAATGAGTGAATGGATGCATGAGGAAGGATTTTCTCACGGAAGAAAAACAAACACATATATAGACGTATTTTGCTTGTCATTTCGTCATCATCATCATCATGTCCTAATTTTTGTTGCTTTCATTTCTCGACATTTGATTTTACATGCAATGAATGTTGAAACGATAGCTTTTGGAAAAGGAACAGAAATGATTTATTGAGAAAGAAGATAGACGGCGAATTCTGTTTGGATTTATCGATTGGAAATACTTTTGGAATGATTAGTGTAAATGCAATCATGGTTTGGTAACTGTTGACTTCATGAATTTTTCTGCAAAATCTGATGTTGTAACTTGATGTAAACAGAATAGTTAATTAAGCGAAAATCTGATTTCTAGTATTTGATGATTCTCTTTGTGATTTTGCTTATTTTTCTATCAATTTTTATTTCTGGCTGAATTCATTTAATTTTTCGAATTAAAAAGAGAGTCGTGAATTTATAATAGACCATGTTGCTAGCTTATGTATACAGTGACTGAATTGTTGGAAAAATAAATAAATTTCTTTTCAAAAATTCTTTCCAATTCATTTTGCAAGCATTCATCATTCGCTCAATTTCTCTCTAGAGGATTAATTTATAATGAAAAACTTTTTTATTTGCAATATTTTTTTATAGCCTTAAATATTTGCATAATAATCAATTCCAAAGCATGTGCATTGGTAATATAATTTTCATGTGATGTCTGTTATATGCGATTTTTCAGTTTCATTAAACGATTTTTTTTAAATGGAATCAAAATGAAGTCTAAGTTATAACCCATATTAAACAAATATCGCAAAAATTGCTAGAGTTAGTCAACAGTCAACTCTAGTATTAGTATGCATTTATAGGCAAACGTGAATGAAAGAACTTTTTATTCTCAATGTATTGTTGCAATCATAATACGAAATGAAAATAAAAAAAGAGGGGAATAAAAAAAAAATATTCACATACCTTTTGCATATGTTTTCAATAAATTTGAAATTTTTTCTGGAATAACTATTTGTTCAGAACAATACATTTTGGACAAAACCATTTTCAGCACTAAAAAGTTTTTTGTTCCTTTATCTCCTTCCTCGTTCTCCGATTTTAGCAGACGCTTTTTTGTGTGTTTCAATGATTTACGGTTGTTTGAGGCGAAAGACGTTTTTCTCTATGCATACACGAAGCAAGTAGCTCAACCGCAGAGTTTGACAGAGGAAAATAGTGTTTGCGGAATCGACAGAAAAGAGCTTTTAATAAATTTTTCTCTTCTCCTATATTCTTTTTTTTGTGTGTTTTCTGCTCTACTCAAACTTTCCTTGCAGTATGTAAACTTTGTTTTTTCAAGTGTAAAGCAAAACTTCCCTGTAGCTATGTTCTTTTCTACCTTGGAATACAGGAACACAAAAACAAACAAAATTATCACTTAAAAGGAAGCACAAGAAAAAATAAAATTAAAATAAAATAAAAAAAAATGTTACTATGATTTTTGTTATTTTTTCTTTCACCTAAAAAAGAGAGTTTTTTACAGCTCAAAGCATTTAGAAAAGCTCAACTGGAAAATAAACTTTCTCCATGAATTTTTAAAAAGTTTACTTAAAATATTAGGTTTGAGATGAATTTTGCAAAAAAAAGTTTTTAGGATTTTTCGAAAAATGCAAATTCATGATATTATCAGTGGTGTAGTTCAAACCTCCATACTTTGATAATTTTCATATAGAAATAATAAATATAAGAATTCTATCCTGTTTTCCATTTTAAATCCTTTATACTTCATTTTCAGTAAATCTGAACTTTACACAAGCATAGAAAATTTCTTTTGTACTGTAATCCATAGAAGAAATAAATCCAGAAAACACCCAATACACATATGTGTGGTTTACCACAAATACCTATGGATTTTAATTCCATTTATTGCTTGTGCTATTGTATGTCGCTATGTAGTCAGTCCATTTCATTATAAAACTGTAATAAATATTTATGACTATAATTCGAAAATATTTTTATATCAACTGGAATTTTTAAGGAAATATTTTCCGATCAGATTTCAGTGAAAGTTTTTTAATATCACTGGCTATGCATTTGTATCTTTCTATAGGATCTACGATATATGGCGTCGATGTCACATAAAATATTTTTTTATCACATTCTTTAGGGTTTTCTTTTCTCATTTTCTCCAAAAAAATGCTTTTGGATTTATTTTTTATTTCTCTTAAAGACTTAAATGGACATTGAGAAATATGTTTTTAATCAATCGTATGTGTTGTGGGAAGCTAAAGCTTTATTGTTCACAATATGAGTGGGATTAAGTAGGATTTGATTAGGAAATAACGAAAGGATTAGATCATAATCATAAGTGTAACTTTTGAAATTGAAATCACGAATCACACATCAATACTGGAAATTGCTGTTTCAGCAGAGATAAATCTTTTAGCTTCAAGTCACAATTTAAACAATTTTCAGCTCTTCCGAGAACGAATACATAACATCACAAAGACACAGCACTAAATACAAACATTTGCATGAAAAATTTCAAATATTGGCATTAATATTGATTCCAATGCATTAGTTGAAATAGAAACTGTCTATTGCACACAATGTGCCTCACTCACAATCGATCTTTATCTATTCCCATCAAGTTTATTGAAGGGATATTCCCAAACTGAACTTTTTTCCTCTTGTGTATTTGAAAGTTTAATCCTCACTCAATAGAATGACAAAAAAAATTCTAAACGGAAATAGGATTAAATGCGTACGATTTGTGTGGCAAAATCGGCTAAAGATCCTTGAAAAAAAAAAAAAAAACGTTTTACTTCACCCGCTTGAAGTGAACTAAACTGCTCATCGAGAATTTTTTCGGTTTGTGTCAAATTCAATATTGGAAAAAATGTCGTCGTTGTTGTTTCATCCAAAAAGCGACTGAAATTGTTTGTTTATTATTTTAACGTTGCCATAGTGAAAAAAACTTTACCATGGCACTGCTCATCTGCTATGTGTTTTCCTGTCGCATTTCCACTTTGGCACATTTTTGTCTCAGTGAATGAGAACAAAAAAATTACAAATTAAATTTTCAACTGCCCACATTTTGAGGATACATCATCCCTAACTCGAAAGACTTTCGATAAAAATTCCTTCATCCATAAGCTGACTCTGTTGTAACAACTTTTTGTGTATTTTTAGAGTGCATGAAAACATAGTTGCATACAAAAAACTTTCATACCTTTTCGTTGTCGTTCTTTTGGCTGTAAAAAAATCTCAGAATAAATTTAATATTCAAATTTAAGGGTTTCGTTTTCAATGAATATGCATGCGATAGCGATGCAAAATTTATTCGAATGGAATGTTATTACATCTTCATTTTATGCATAAAATATACAAAAGCATTTTTCTTTGTTGAATATTATTATAGTTATTGAAGATTTTATAGATGTTTTGCGACCTTGGAAATATTCATGGTAAGGTATTTTTTTTCCTTTTTGATGCGCAATTGGAGCGTCAATTTCAGTTATTTGAACAAGTCATGCATATTTTCAGTGATGAAAAAATTTCTTTTGAAATATGAAATTGATCAAATCTTTTTACTTCTTTATCAATTTGAAAAAATCAGAAATTTACGTTTAGGAATGTGATGTGTATTGTATATTGTCGACCCTACATTTCGAACGTTTTGTTGTTAACATAACGACATGTCAGTGCTTAGTTACTGATTTTCCTGAAAAAAAAACTTTAAACGGAAATATTTTTTAGTAAATAGTCCAAACCCTTGGAACTTGCCCATAGTTGCAGAAATTTAATTTTGTAATAAAACCTTTAGAACTGCGTAAAATAAACATCATCATTTTATATATTGCAGTCAATGTCCATTCTATTTTCCTGCAATTCGACACGCAGGTATCAGTTTCACATAATTAATGATCTGTAGTTGCATGGCGCCATTCAGGATAATCATTGATAAATTATATATTTTCGGATTATTAAGTTAACCACACAAACATTTTAACGCATTTGTTAGAAATTCTGTTATTGCGTGTCTTGGGTCAATGAAATAATAATTTTCGTGTGAGATTTCAGTTCATTAAAATGAAAAGCTTAAGTATTGTTTAATTTTTGACTAATTAATCCTGTAGTAATTTGAAAAAATAATGAAGCGTTAATGTAGAAATTACTATGATAATTAGAGAAAAAATGTTCAAAAGTAAATTAAGCCATTTGTCATATTAAACAAAACTCAAATTATTAAGTTAAAATTTCGAAAGAAAAATTTTCTTAATAATTCAAATAATTTGAGTACTAACTGAATCCAATAAACACATTTCACGAGGAAAATTCTAATTTGATTTATCAGCACATAAAATCACCCTTATAAGCATATAAATTCTGCAACCTAATACAATTTCTTAACGTTCACATTAATACACATAAAATCTTATCAAAAACACAGCATTTTTATGAACATCGAGCCTGAAAGAATAGAATCAAGATAAGAGCGAGAAACGAAAATCTCAACAGCATCAAAATTAATCTAACAAGAGAAACAAAATGAAAGAGAGAGGAAATAATGGGAATTGAAATGCCACCACATCATTACATTTATTTCATTTTTATTTTCACAACTAACAAGGCACAAGTTTGTGAATAAGCGTTCTGAAGAAGAACAAGCATTACATTCAAGGAAGTAAGAAAAAACAAGAAGAAGAAGAACGAAAGAAAATGTCTATACATATATTTTTATTCAACGACGCTTATCATTAATCTCATCAATTTAGCATTATTCAACAATGGGCCTGAAAGGCAAAATCGTTTCATGGTAGAGAAACTTTTTCAATCGTGCACATAAAAACTTATGGCCATGACTATGATGGTGTTGATGGTGATGATACTTTAAGAATAAGAATGCATTTGGGAATTATGGGAACGTCTTAATTTAAATTGAATTAATGTGTCGAGAGTAGTGGAAGTGGAGCAAACCAAAATATCTTCATAAGCTTATAACTTTTATTCTGAATGAGACAAAAGAAGAAGGACAATTTATTTAACAAGTCACCTAACTAACGAACAGCATATCATTAATATGAACTGAAAAGAGCACAGAACTGGCACAAAACACTAAATTGGATGAAAAACGAAAAAGTTTGAGAAAATGTTCAATTTCAAGTGAATAGCACGCATAAATTGTAACTTAAAGTTATTTCTAACTCCGACTAACTGCAAATAAAAGTTTAACTTTCTTCGGAAACTCCTCAACACAGGAAAAGAAGTGGAATGAAAATTTGCGTAAAGCGATAATTTTCACAAGTCGTCAAGTTTCGTCGTCGTTCCTTCCGTCAAGAGTCATGAGCCATTCTTTCCCTCTCTATTTTTTATGGACTTCACTTGCCCTTTTCATTTTCTCAATTGTCTGTCTCATGATTGCTCTTCTTTCGTGCCTCATTTGAAGGAAAAGTTTGAATGAATTTCATCAGCCATTTCCATGAGATAAAGTGACGACGATAAAAATCTCCATCATTTTTATGTTCCTAAATCATTTCTCATTGTATCAATTGTATGCCGATTTCGATTGTGTCGTTGCTAATGTTTCATTCAGTTTTTTTTGTGTTGCCTTAAGCTTGAATCTGTACGATTTTGCTGTTTCTCATTTATTTCGTCTCAGATTGATTCAGACTGACGAATAAAAAAATGCTGATAATTTACTTCCACATGCCTCTTTTCTATTCTATTCCATTCTTCGTGTGCCTCTATTTTGTAGAATATAAAAAATTTAGTGACAATAGCTAAAGAAGGAAATGGAACAGAGACAAAAAATGGAAGAAAAAGGCGTAATTAATCCAAAGATTTATTACAAGGACATGTTTTGTTATTCATGAAATATCGTCGTCGATATCAAAATGAATTGTCGCATAATAATACGGCAATGGTATAGAAGGAGAGAAAAAGGCATTAAATATGTGACTTTTTTAAACCTATATCTCTTGGTAGAGATAACATCAATCTATTGGATTTAGGTCACTTTTATAGTCCCGGGGATTTGTGAGAACAAAAAAGGATAAAAAGGGACGAGATTTGAAAAATTTAGTGGAGTTTCGTTTTTTTTTTTCAAATTGAAGAAAATGGATAGCAGGAAGAAGATTTAAGGTGCTTAATAATTGAAATGTGGAGTGTTAGATATGAATTTAGAGACTTAAAAGGATTTTGGGACTTTTGAGAACATTATTTATTATTTAGTGAAAAATTCACGAAAGTGCCTGTATGTAACTTCTATGTCTGTATTTGACTTTATTTGAAACACCAACAACTTAAAATTCTTTTTAAAAATGAAAAACTCAAAGTAAGCATTGAAAAGTTGTGAGAAATATTTTTCAGTAATAAATTTCAGTATTAAACTTAATTTCGATATTTGCATAAAAATTATAAAGGTAAACTTTAATCAAAAGTTACTTCCACCTACGAAAACATAACTTAATTAATGTGGAAACTAAATTTATCATCGTCTTAATCTACAGTGACGCACATTGGGTGTAAAAAAATTTTTCATGAAAAATTCTTAATTTATTTTTCACATACCTACGGATATACATACGGATTTTCATATATCCTTCATTCTTTTTTCGCATAATTACACCCTACATCTTTTGGGGTGGAAGAAAGCTTAAGAAAAAAAATTATAATGAACATGTAATGAATCTATGTGGTGTAAAACTTTTGCCTTCCTCTTCTTTTTTCCGTCTCATAATTCTCATTTGAATTTTTATCAAAAAATTACCCATGACGGTTCCTTAATTAAATTTATGCATAAGCATATAAAAAAACTACACAAAAATGAACGGAAAAAATTTCTGCTAGCTTAATAGCTACAAGGAAAAAATAAATGGAAAAAAGCAAAGAAATGTAGGGATATAGAAAAATGTTATAGCAGCAGTGGCATTATCAGTAAGTCGAGCATCAAGAATCATCTACGATAAGAAAAGAGAGGGCATGACACAACAACAACAATGACGACAGTCGACAGTCGCTGCAGAACTAACAACTTTTTCAATTCATATCCAGCACAAGCTTAAAGCGTATTCAGGAAAGAAAAGAGAAGAAAAATGAATCTCGATGCTGTGTATGCTAAAATTCAGCAAAACTTTTAAGATATCAGCTATGAAACTTACTTCTTGTAACATTTCGAAAACAGTAGCGGAAAAATAAGAGAGCTATAAAGGAAATGAAAACTTATTGAAAATCTTTCATCTTCAGGAATTTCCGGGAACTAAAGCGAGAAGTGAATTGTTGTAAATTTATTCAGTATTAAATGTAATCTAGGGATATTTAAAAGAAGATTTGCAATCAAAGTGATTACTTAAAATTTGAAATTGGCTCAATTTTTCCTTTAAAAATGGAAAATAATTTTTTTTTGTATAAAAGTTCCATTCAAAATAGCATCATATAACTAAGAACGCCCACTGCTTACCTCGTTTGCATTAAATAATAATCTGTCATATTTTATTTTTAGACTTCAAATGATTTGTTTAAGGAATAAACCAGAACGAGAGATTAAATAAAAAGGAATAAGATGGAGATCTCCCACTGAACTGTCTGATTGCTGTAATACTAACAAAACTTCTCTACATATTTATGTATTGAGCAATAGTTTATCTACACTATACACATATAAGGGATTTGATTAATGTGGGGCGGATGTATGATTTATGATTTTTATGTAACATTTATGTAATCTCCTCTCCTCCTCACCTTTCTACTCCACATCTCCATCTTTTCATAATAAAACACAGCATAAAAGAACAAAAAATTCAGTAAAATAATTTTTCTACCATTAATCGAGCTCATAAGCTAGTTGTGTTTATGATCTGTATGAAAAATTTTGTGTTTGTAGAATGAGAGCGCATTTGACGGTTAATTGAGGTTAAATGATTTTATTTTGGGCTATAAAGCTTAATAATTTAGATCTATAATTTGTTACTTTTTGATAAACTTACAAACAGCAATAAATTTTCGAGAAATATGACAGCAGCTTACCACTTTTACCCTAAATAGCAGTTTCACTTAATCTTTCAATTTTGATATTAGCAAAAAACAAATTTTCTCATTCCTGAATTCGAGCACACACAAAAAAGACGAAAGAGAAAAATGAGAGACCGAGAACTTTTTCTTCCAACATCGTGTCCTCATATTTATCTCCATATATGAACTCATTGTACTGTAAATGTAAAACTGAATATTTATGATCGTTGTTGCTATATATCAGTGAGAATATGAGACATAACTTACACTTGCTTTATGCACAGCAGCTAATTTTTTTCTGCCTTCATTATCATTCCAGAACTGCCGCATTTGCCACCAACGCTTTGGACAGAGTTTACAAAATATGATCCAGGCGACATACTTCGGGCGAATTGTTCGACACAACCATCAAAACCCAGTGCTACAGTAACTTTTCTACTTAATCAATATGCGGTGAGTTGTTGGATTTCTTTTTAGTTAGCTTTTTTCTTATGTTTTTGGCTTCTAGCAAACATCACAAGCTTATAATGAAGTTGTGAATGACAAAAAAAAAAGAACAAAGACAGAAAACATTTTTTCCTCTTATTAATTTTCTGTTCTTTTGCTTCTTCTTATGAATTTTCGTGTGCGACATTAAAGCAAAAAAGACAAAACAATTTAACGAAAATGATTTTTTGTTCTATTCGAGTGGAAGGCTTAACATTTTCATTACTATGGTATCATGGTTGCTATAAGGAATTGTAATATTTTTGAAGGTATAAAAGATTGTTACTAAGTCATTAAATTACTTCCGATAAAGGTAAACACTCTTGAATGTCAATCAAGATTAAAATCTTTTCAGGATCAAATTGTAAAAGTTTTGTTGGCATGGAAATTCAGGAGGAATAATGCATCAATTCAGAAGTTATTCAGATTTGTTGAAAGAAAAACTAATGAATATTTAGAGAATTGGACATGCAAATTTTTGATGATTGAAATTTTTGTGAAAGTTTGTAAGTTTTCAATTTAAATTGAAAAGATTTAAATATTCATATTGCAAAAATATTTACATTAGAATGACGAAAGTTTGTCTTAGATAAAGTACGTTACCAACCGATTAGAAATTTTTTTATTTTTACAATAACTCTCTGCAGATATCCCAAAACCTAGTGATGTTATATATTTTTAGAAAGGTATTGAAATTTCCAATCAAACGGTATGAAAATATTTGAAAAAGTTCGAGTAATAAAGTCACACTGGGTAAAAAACGCATTTTAAGCAATCTATTCAACAATGTTTTGCTTTTTTCTCAGCATTAAATGCACAAAACTTCTTGTAACTTTGCACACTTATTCTTTATTAAAAAATGAATAAATTGTAAAAGTTTCAGATTTTTCCAAGAAGCTTTTCACGAGTTTTCCTTACCTGAAATTTTCCACATAAAAGTGAATTTTTTTCAATAACTAGACATTTTTAAATATTGTTATTAATCATGTTTGATTCCATTTTTTATTACCTTTCCATTGATATATAATAATATAAGATTAATCATAGGATTACAGAAAAATCGATAAAAAGTGCTGTAAATGTATGAAAATTTCCATGAAATTTCGCCATCTTGAATTTTGTTTTGCTTTTTCTGATTAAACTAACTAACTTTATTTTATGTTTTATATCCCTTTTGAAATGTTTTTGGAAGTACTTTGAATCAACATAAATGTCATAGCTCACATATGAACACAACTAAAGTTACAGGAGCTGGAAGTTGACAAAGACAAAAAAACTTCTACTTTCAAAAAAAATTTTTTATAAATTTCTTTTTTAAAGCTTTTAGTTGTTAATTCCTGATTGATAAACATCATTTATGGTATTTTACAACATAATAAAGTGATTAAACTAAAATTTATATGTTAAATAAGTCATAATTTGAAAAATATAAAAAATTTTTTTTGAAAGTAGAAGTTTTTTTGTCATTGTCAACTTCCAGCTCCTGTAACTTTAGTTGTGTTCATATGTGAGCTATGACATTTATGTTGATTCAAAGTACTTCCAAAAACATTTCAAAAGGGATATAAAACATAAAATAAAGTTAGTTAGTTTAATCAGAAAAAGCAAAACAAAATTCAAGATGGCGAAATTTCATGGAAATTTTCATACATTTACAGCACTTTTTATCGATTTTTCTGTAATCCTATGATTAATCTTATATTATTATATATCAATGGAAAGGTAATAAAAAATGGAATCAAACATGATTAATAACAATATTTAAAAATGTCTAGTTATTGAAAAAAATTCACTTTTATGTGGAAAATTTCAGGTAAGGAAAACTCGTGAAAAGCTTCTTGGAAAAATCTGAAACTTTTACAATTTATTCATTTTTTAATAAAGAATAAGTGTGCAAAGTTACAAGAAGTTTTGTGCATTTAATGATGAGAAAAAAGCAAAACATTGTTGAATAGATTGCTTAAAATGCGTTTTTTACCCAGTGTGACTTTATTACTCGAAATTTTTCAAATATTTTCATACTGTTTGATTGGAAATTCAATACCTTTCCAAAAATATATAACATCGCTAGGTTTTGGGATATCTGCAGAGAGTTATTGCAAAAATAAAAAAATTTCTAATCGGTTGGTAACGTACTTTACTTCATCAGATAAAATCTGTCATCATCGTGCTCTTCATTTTTATGATTTGCAAAAGAAACTCGCATAAATAATGTCCATATTTAATACCTTGTACACTAATTCAAAAACTTATAAATGCTTGATTAAAATTGAAATCTGTTCTTTTATAAATTTTCAACATCATAGCCAAGTACTCAGCATAATTTATTCCACCTTTCTATTCTCAGAAGAACAAATTACAAAATTTAAAGCCTCAAAAGTCCCTCGATATTTGACAACAAAAGATCTCAATGGTAACGAGACAAATTTTATTAATTATATGAATTTAAAATTCAGGCACTGAACAAATTTCAACTGAAAAAAATGTCTCTGTTGAGAAAATAAAAAGGAAAAGCTGATACAATATTATTAAAAATATCAAAAAGCTTAACGCACAACATGGGAAACTTTTTTGTCCTTTTTTGTATCCTCATTTTTCTTTTACTTCCCTTATAAGCAAAAATTTCAAGAGTAGGTGCGTGGACTTATTCATTATGACAAGATTTGCTTTCTGCTTGTATTGACACATGGAATTGCGCCTTCTCATTCCCATTTATAGAAAATTCTATTAAGGCAATAAATCGAGATTCATACGAATGAGAGAAAAAAATTCTGCAAAAGACATTAAAATTCTACTCGAATCCGCCTCACTCTTCTTCTTTAAATGTCGAATTGATATTTTCGCTCCCTGCCTTGCCTTGCCTACTTACAAAGTGCAAAGAAAAGTTTTTGCTTCAACTGCTACTTCCACAGCCTCTTTTTTATTGTGTATAAATGTTATTTTGTGAGAAGCTTATTTCTCTTTTTTTGTGTACGGTATCTATCTTGCTATACCCCCTCCTAGTTTGCTTGCTGTGCTGGATATTATACAACTTTTTATGTTGTCTCAGTCATTTTAACAATTATATTTCAATGACAAAGTTTGACTCTCATATTTTTAGTATACATGCTCACTTCTCTCGCTTGTTTTCGTGTTACTGTACAAGATCCGATTTACTTTAATTTAAGGCAGAAAAAGAGATAAAAAGGATGAAGAACAGAAATTAATGATCAAAACTTGTGTTTAGATAGCAGCTCATTGAAGCATGATTAATGCAAAAAATTAGGAAGATGAGTGGATAAATATGAAGAATTAAGTCTGCAGGTTATTTTCATTTGTCACTAAGAGTTTACTCAGTGCATGATTAATTTGATACATTATTATTTTGTCGGGGAATTAACTTGTTTATTTTGTGTAGGTAGAGTAAATAACTCCTTAACTAGAAGTGCAGACATTTTCTAGTGAAATGATTCTATATGAAAACTTGATGGTGAATGTATCATTTATATAGTAATTCAAGTTGCTAGTCGTATCTTTAAAAAGGAATAATTGACCAATTAAAAAGATTTGAACTAAATGTCTTCAGGAAATTCTTCGTCTATAAGTCTTTAATATAATTCAATGGTAAAATCCTCCAGTAACAGCTTGAAACTTTCAAATCACAAACAGAAATAAAAATTTTCTCCATTCAAACTTCTTCAATGGACGTCAAGAAAATAAAACCATTTTAAACAAAAGACTTAATGCTTTCAAGCTATTGAAGAATGAAAATTT